>CM053575.1:9067581-9112899 GCA_028646485.1 Cryptoprocta ferox | reverse complement strand
TCAGGGCAGCAGAAGGCAGGACAGAGACGGAGGTGGGGACAGGGACGGACCAGGAGGGCCGAAGGCTCTGACTCCAGGAGGTGAGGGTCAGCACGTGTGTGTGCCCAGAAGCCAGCTGGGGATTTATAGCCACGGCCAAGTGCTTAAGACTACCTTATTTGGTGAGCGTGGCCACCGCCCCCATTGCTCAGATAGGTAAACTGGGACTTCCAGGGGAGGAAACGCGTGGCCTGGTCACGAAACTAGGAGGGGGCAGAGCCAGGACTTGAACCTCAGGCTGTATCCTTACCCAGACGCCAGGGACTTTCCAACCTGATCATGGAGTCCTGGGGCTCCTGAGGGAGTGTGAGCCATCGACCCAAGCACCCCGTTCTGACTCCAACCAGCAGAATTGTCTTTTTATCTATTTGTGTGACAGATCGAGATGTCATGAAAGGTGTCGTTCAGGCCACGATTCCGCAGCCTCCTCCCCAAGAAACTCTCCTTCCCAGCCTTCAGGGTCCAGGCCCTCTGTGGCTTGTTTCTTTCTTTCTTTTTTTTTTTTACATTTATTTATTTTTGAGAGGGAAAGAGACAGAGCACAAGCGGAGGAGGGGCAGAGAGAGGGGGAGACACAGAATCGGAAGACAGCCTCCAGGCTCCGAGCTGTCAGCACAGAGCCTGACGCGGGGCTCGAACCCACAAGCCATGAGATCATGACCTGAGCCGAAGTCGGACGCTTAACCGACTGAGCCCCCCAGGCGCCCCTCTGTGGCTTGTTCCTAACCATGGAGGCTGCTCTCTGTGGAGCCCCCACTATAAAGAGTGGCACTGAGAATGACACCACAGGGGAGGGACCGACTTGTTCATTCCACAAAAGATACTGAGCATGCTGTGCGCCAGGCGTATTGCTGGGCATGATGGGGACACGCAGACAGGTCAGGTGTGGCCTCTGCCCTCCTGAATTCCGTAATCTCAGGAGAAGGGAGGAGTGACCGAAACAGAGAATGACAACGCAGAATGATGGGGGGAGCACTGAGGAAGGGGCTTCCTGGAGGAGGTGTCCTCTGGATTGGGCAAATCCTGCAGAAACAGGGTGGAGAGGGCTACTGCCCAGTGGGAGGGGGCTCAGGAAGAGCCAGCCCCCCATGGCCTGCACCCGTGTCACCCCCAGGCTCCCCACACACCCCTCCAAGAAGAGGAAGCACTCCGAATCACCTCCCAACACCCTCAATGCCCAGATGCTGAATGGGATGATCAAACAGGAGCCCGGGACCGCGGCGACCCTGCCCCCACACCCGGCTCGAGCCCCATCCCCACCCTGGCCTCCCCAGGGCCCACTGTCACCCGGCCCCGGCTCCTTGCCCCTCAGCATTGCCCGGGTCCAGACACCACCTTGGCACCCACCAGGCGCCCCCTCCCCAGGTACGTGCCTGGCCTGCTGGACCTCACAGGGAGCCCACCCTTGACGTTGGGGAGTGGGGCACAGGGCCCACGTGGGCGCTCCCTCCCTCCAGGTCTCCTGCAGGACAGTGATAGCCTTAGTGGCTCCTATCTGGATCCCAACTACCAGTCCATCAAGTGGCAGCCGCACCAGCAGAACAAGTGGGCAACGCTGTATGACGCCAACTACAAGGAGCTGTGAGTGGCCTGTGCCGCTCCCCACCCCTCCTGGTCACCATATCCGGGGACCCTCCCCCCAGCCCCAGCTCCACGGTCCTAGAGCAGGGCCTGGGAGCACACTGGGTACAAGACAGTCCTGGTTTACAGAAGAGCCGCTGGCTCGGGCAGAGCCAGGACGGGAACTCGGGGTGTTCGCAGGGAGGGGCCGCCGGTGGGAGCCAAGTCAGGGAGAAGTGGGCGGAGGGGTGTGCTCTGGCCCCTCCTCTCCTCCACCTCCTCCACTCCTCCTGCATTCCAGGAAGGTAGCAGGAAGCTGTGCTGGCCCTGCCCTTCCAGCAGCCCCCTCCCTGGCAGGGTGTTGGGGGGGGTGGGGACGAAGGGGTGGGGGAGGACTGGCTGGCCGCCCTTCCCAGCTCTCCCTCAGCACCCACCCATGTGGATTCAGCTTCCTGGGGCCAGGCCAGGAGCCCTCTGGGTCCCCCCCACCACCCCGTCACTCTTGTCCAAATCCTGTGGGGGTGAGAGCGTCCCTCACCAGCTCCCTGCGGACACTGCCAGGCGTGGGCAGGGTGGCTGAGACCAGGCTCCCGAAGTCGGTACCCCAGGCCATGTGGGATTGGTAGCCAGAAGCCCTCAGGGCTGTGGGGGGGGGGGAGTCCAGTTGCTGTAGCGGCTGAAGTATCCCTTGAGCCAGGGTTAGGGGAGGGGTCTTTAGGGATCCCGCCCTTATGGCCTGGTGAGGGCCCCTGACTCTTACCACCATGTTTTCTGGGCCAGCCCTGCCACCCCAGGCCTTACGGCCAGGAAGCTGGCAGCTGAGGCCCTCAGAGTGGCCTGGGTACTTCCTGGGTACTCCCCTGGGGCAGGCAGGTGGGTGGAGCCCCAGGCCTTCCGGTAGGTCAGCCAGACTCTTCCCTCAAGTTTGGAAGCATTCTCTTCTCCCATCCTCCTCCAGGCAGGCCCCAGGCACCGGGGGTGGGGGCGGGGGGACGGGCACTGCTTGTGCCTGGGGACCTGGGTAAGGACGGGCCAACATTTGCCCCCTTTCCTGCCACCTAGAGGTCCCCCGAAGGATCCTTGCTTGGAATACTTTTCTCAGCAACGGATGGGTATACTGAGGCTGAGTCCAGGCCGCCCAGAGTGCCCCTCTCCCCACCTGGGCAGATGGAGGAGTCAGAATGAGGACTTTGGGGGCTTGAGCAAACCAGTGGGCAGGGGCCGGGCCAGTGCCGAGCCGGCGCCTGGTTCCACCGTTTCCATGGCAACCAGCTGTCAGGCCAGTGAGGCTCCGCAGACGCGTGCCCTCTCACCCCATCTCCTGTGAGGGAGGGGGCTTCAGGCGGCATTCTGGGAAGGAGCCCAGGGTGATGAGGAGCCGTGAAGCCCCCTCCTCGGAAGTTCACGCTTGTCTGGTGGGCCTCAGGGGTCTCGCCCTGCCTCCCCCCATCACCAGGGGGGGGCTGGCCCCAGCCATGTAGAGGAAAGAGTATTGGCGGAGGCAGACTTGAGCTCACATCCTTCTGGGGACTCAGTTTCCATTTCTGAGAAGTGGGGGCAGCCGCCTGAGTGGCTTGGGGATCCGGGTGGGGGGTGGGGGCGGTTACCAGTTGGGAAGTTGCTTTGGAATGCAGGCATGTAGGAGGGACATTCTGGGCCCAGCGCTGGGGGGCCTGCGGTGAGGACCCCCATCCGCCTCCAGGCCGATGCTCACCTACCGAGTGGACGCTGACAAGGGCTTCAACTTCTCGGTGGGCGACGACGCCTTCGTGTGTCAGAAGAAGAACCACTTCCAGGTGACGGTGTACATCGGGGTGCTGGGGGAGCCCAAGTACGTCAAGACGCCCGAAGGCCTCAAGCCCCTCGACTGCTTCTACCTGAAACTGCACGGAGTGAAGGCAGGTTTGGGGGCTCAGCTGGAGGCGGGCCGGGGGGAGCAGAGGCGAGCAGGGAATGCCTGGGGAGATTGAGAGACCCCCAAGGCAAAGTGAGTGTACCTGCGCCCCGATTCCTTCTCTACCCTGGGACCCCAAGTCTGCACCCCCAGCAGAGCCCCTTCTCCTGAGTCCTCTGTCGGCTGCCTTAGCTCCCCAGCCCTCAAATGAAGTCCCTGCGAACTTGCCCCTTGCTCTAGGCTCATGCACCAGGCCTGGCCGGTCCCCTAGGGCACTGCCCACCTTGGTCCCTCCTCTTTCTCCCCTTGACCTCTCCCTGGACCAGGCCATGTGCCCCCGCCTTCTCTGAATGTCCACAGCGCCTTCCACTCTGGCACTCAGCTCAGGCTCCCCGCTGAGACACCTGGCGCCCTCCCAGCAGAGAGCTGTGACTCCTAAGCTTAGCCCGCAAAGGCCTTTGGGATCCAACCTTTCATTCCTGCCCTGCCATTTGCTGTGCCTCAGGCCATCTGTGCCTGCTCACAGCACCTGCTTTTTTCCGAAGCAGCTCTGTTTCTCCGAGACACCCTGAGAATGCCCAACCCATCCCTCCTCCCCTGGCAGACTGCTCCTTGACCTCCCCGTTCACTCTGCTGTGGTCCTTGGTCCCTGGGGACACTCGCCCTGAGGCCCCTCCCCCGGGCCACCACAGGAGAGGTTGACTTGGAGCCCTTGCGCCTCTTGGGGGGACAGCTGGTTGTGTTTCCCTCGGTGCCGGGGGCTGGGCCCGGCGCCTTGGCCTGGCTCAGCCAGTGCTCACAGAGGGGTTGAGGGGACTGGGCGTGGGTGTGGGAGAGGGTCTGGGGAGCGAGCGGGCTTGGGTGTGTGGGTGTTGACGGAGGCCTGCTGGGGATCTGTGCGTGGAGGTGGGGGCGTGTGCGGGTGTGGGGGGGCGTGTGCAGGTGTGGACATGGGAGCTGTGAGTGTTTGGAATGCGTGTGTGGGTGGGTGTGTGCAGAGGTGGGATGGTGATGTCACTCTCTGTGCCCTCACTGAGGGGAAGGCTGTGCCTCGTCTTCCTGAGGACCTCCAGCTGGGCCTGGCCTGGGCTGAGTGGGTAAAGGGAAGCAGAACCAGGCGGGACCCTCGCCCTGATGTGCCCGGGGCTCTGCTGTCTCCCCCAGCTGGAAGCCCTAAACCAGTCCATCAACATTGAGCAGTCACAGTCAGACCGAAGCAAGCGGCCCTTTAACCCTGTCACGTGAGTGTCTGGCCCCGTGGTGGGGGGCACCTGAGAGGGCTGGTCCTCGAGCTGGGTTGGGAGCTGAGGGGGCCAGGCAGCCACCCACAGTATCTGCCTCCTACACGTTCCTGACGGGGTCCCCCTCGCTGCCCACTGAGTACGCCGCCCCGCCTCTGCAGGGTCAATCTGCCCCCTGAGCAGGTCACGAAGGTGACCGTGGGGCGCTTGCACTTCAGCGAGACCACCGCCAACAACATGCGCAAGAAGGGCAAACCTAACCCTGACCAGAGGTGAGTGGGTTAGACCTCTGCCTTGGCAGGCCCTCCATTTCCGAGGAGGAGGGGCAGGAAGACACCACCCCGTGTATCAGTGTCCCACAGACTGACCTATTTTACAGATGAGAGACCTGAGACTCATGCCTAAGGCTAACTGATGTAAGGATGAGACCAGAAGCCCGGCTTCTGGATAAAGAACCGCTCAATGGTTTCCTAGCTGCGGTTCCTGGGCAATGTCTGCCCCCTAGTGGAGACTCAGGTGCCTCTTCTGTAGGATGAACTGTAAATGCCCCCCCCACCCCCGCCCCTCCCGGGGTGCTAGGGGTGCTAGGGGCGCTAGAAGCCTCGGCACTGAACATCAGACTTGGGGAGGGTGGCTGGGGGGTCAGGGGCAGGTGGGGTAGGGCCCTGGGTGCCTCTAAACCCCTGTGCGCCCCAGGTACTTCATGCTGGTGGTGGCGCTCCAGGCCCACGCACAGAACCAGAACTACACGCTGGCCGCCCAGATCTCAGAGCGCATCATCGTAAGGGTGAGGGCCATCTCCAGCCAAGGGGTTTGAGAGTCCTCCCCAGAGCTGGGAGAAGCAGCACCCAGGAGCAATACTGGGGTCCCGGGGGGGTCAGGAGCGAGAGTGCTGATCCCACTCGGCACGAGCTGTGTGGCTCTGGGCAAGTCCCCACCCTCTGAGCCACACGCGCGGAGGTGGACAAGACCTGGGTAGCCTTCTGAGATCCCACAAGCCACTGAAAAGTGCCGCAGTGGGAGGGACAGTTTAAGTTGGGCCTGGTGGGGTGAGGATCCCTGCCTGGAGCTGGAGGGGTGGCTGCAGGGTTGCCCCTTTTCCCGGGGCACTGCTGGTGCCCCATCCCCTAGGACTGATCCAACCCCCACTTGTGCTAGGCCTCCAACCCAGGCCAGTTCGAGAGTGACAGCGACGTGCTGTGGCAGCGGGCGCAGGTGCCCGACACCGTCTTCCACCATGGCCGTGTGGGCATCAACACGGACCGACCGGACGAGGCGTTGGTCGTGCACGGCAATGTCAAGGTCATGGGCTCGCTCATGCACCCCTCAGACCTGCGGGCCAAGGAGCACGTGCAGGAGGTGGGGGCGGGGCTGTGGCCGAGGGGCGGGGCTGTGGGGCGGGGAGTGCCGAGTTGCCCGCGGGAAGGGCCAGTGGCAGGGCCGGGCCGCGAGGGGCGGATTGGCGTGTGGGCGGGGCTCGCGGAGGGGCGGGGCTGCAGGGGAAGGGGTGGGGCAGGCCGGCTCTGGATTTCTCGAGCTCACCCTGGTGCAGGGTCTCCCCTCCACCCTGCAGACCCTGGGCTCCCGCCGTCTCGAGCTCCGGGGCCTGCTTCGGAAGGGCCCAGGAGGGGAGGGGTTCAGTCTCGGCCCTGGTTCCCGAGCAGGTGGACACCACGGAGCAGCTGAAGAGGATCTCACGCATGCGGCTGGTGCAGTACAGATACAAGCCTGAGTTTGCAGCCACCGCAGGCATCGAGGCCACGGCTCCAGAGACGGGTAGGGACCCACTGGAGCTGGGGTCCCCGAACTGGCAACCTCGGCTCTCAGTAACCCCGCCCCCTGTCCCTGTCCTCTGGCAACTCTGTCCCAGCTCGCTGGAAACCCCACTCCCAGGAGCCCCTCTCCTAGACTCCTGGAACTCCTGCCCGGGGAATCCTGCACTCTAGAAGTCCCGCCCCTCAGCCCCGGGGAAAATTGTGCCTCCCCTGGTGCCGGGCAGCTCACCCCTTGACACTGGACGGCCTGGAATCGTGGTGCCGGCATCCTCTGCCCCTTAGGTGAATCCTGCCTCTATCCATGACAACTTTCCCTGGGATCCTGACACCCAGGAATCCACCCTTCCCCCAGGCCAGGGAACCCCACAACCTGAGCCATGGGACCGCAGCCTTTGGAACACTTGTCCGTGGGAGCCCTCTGGTCCAGTGCTCCCTGGATCCCAAATCCCTGGCCCTCGGAATTTCGCCCTCTTCACACTTGGGCCCCTCCTCACATTATAATTGGTGCTGTGGGCCTTCTCTACCCCACCCCTCCCCCACTCTCCAGGTGTCATTGCCCAGGAGGTGAAGGAGATCCTGCCTGAGGCTGTGAAGGACACTGGAGATGTGGTCTTTGCCAATGGGAAAACCATAGAGAACTTCTTGGTGGTGAACAAGGTCTGCGGGGTGGGGGGATTGAGGGAGCCCAAAGGCAGTGGGTGGGCCAGCTGGAGGGTGTAATCTCCCACTTAGAGACTGGGAGCACTGCCGTGAGGAGGGGGAAGGCAGCCCAGTCTTCTCTCCTGCTGCCTCCGGAACCCCCTGTCCACCCTCCCCCCCTCCCCAGGAAGGGGGTGAGCGTTCAAAGGCCAGCTGGGGGACTTGGCGACACTATGGCTGTGTGGTCAAGCAAGAGGAAACTCACTGGGGATCATTTTCCTCCCCTTTGAAAGGAGGCTAACGATAGTCCACTGCCAAGACCTTCCATGTGGTTATTGCGAGGCTTAAACACATGGCCGAATGTGAGGATGATGTTTGTAACCACCTGGCATGAGGCTGGGCGCCAAGGAGCATGTGTTCTGGCCTTGGCTCAGCAAGAAGGAGCTGAAGCCTGAGATACCACGTTCATCAGAGGGTGGGAGCGTCTGAGAGACGTTCATCAGAGGGTTCAGACGGGGGTGGGAAGGGCTGGCCGGATGGCCACGCACAGGTGCAGCGGTGGGGGTGCTGTTTGCAGGTGGGCACACGGAGTGGGGGGCTGCTGAGGCTGACCTGGGTAGGGGGGGCTTTGAGGGCTTCCCAGCGGCCGTGGGTCCTGCTCCCTGTAGCCCAGGGCTCCCAGGGGCTGACCGTGCCCGCCGCCCGCGGCAGGAACGCATCTTCATGGAGAACGTGGGCGCCGTGAAGGAGTTGTGCAAGCTCACGGACAACCTGGAGACGCGCATTGACGAGCTGGAGCGCTGGAGCCACAAGCTGGCCAAACTGCGGCGGCTGGACAGCCTCAAGTCCACTGGCAGCTCGGGCGCCTTCAGGTGGGGGGTGGGGCCGGGCGGGGGGGAGGGGGCAGGACCCCTTTCCTAGAGGCACCTCTGACCCTGGCCCTCTTGCTGCAGCCATGCTGGGAGCCAGTTCAGCCGGGCGGGCAGTGTCCCCAAGAAGAGGCCCCCCAAGGTGGCCAGCAAGGTGAGGACAGGCACAGGTGGGAGGCAGGTGGAGCCCTCCTCCAGGCTCTCGGACTGCAAGCGCTCCGCTCGCTTCCCAGCTGTCCAGCCCTCTGGCACCGTTTCTCCCTCCTCTCCCTCTGCCCCCCGCCCCCCCCCCCCAGGAACAAGCAGACCTTAGCACCCCCGCCTCCAGCAGAGCCCACACTGAGTGAGACCATGGGCTCCCTCAGTCTGGGCCTTTTCTGCTTCTTCCCCTTTTACTCTCGGTCCTCAGTCGTCATCTGTGGTCCCAGACCAGGCCTGCATCAGCCAGCGCTTCCTGCAGGGAACCATCATTGCCCTGGTGGTGGTCATGGCCTTCAGGTGACTTGTCCCCCAGGCTCCAGGGGTGGCTGGCTGGGGGGAGTTGAGCTGTCCATGGGCCCAGGCCTGTGGGAAGAGGAAGACGTGACCAGGAGAGGAGACCTCACAGAGGGACGGAGGGACGTCTTGGGGAAGGAAGTGGGCTGCCTCATTCTGTCTCATGCCCCGGGGGCTGGAGAGACGCATGTGCAGGCACTGATCGCTCACAAGCCCAGCCCCCAGCCCCGGAGCCAAGGAGCACAGACCTTGCCCTAGAGAGAGGGGTGGGGACAGTAGCTCCGGCTACTAACAGTGGCCCTTTTCTGTGGCTCCCAGCGTGGTGTCCATGTCCACACTGTATGTGCTGAGCCTGCGCACCGAGGAGGACCTCGTAGAAACCGATGGGTATGTCCCTGGGGGCTTGGCTGCCGGCCACGCTGCCAGGACAGGGGGGCTTTGGCGGACAGCCCAGGGTCTGAGGAGCCATGGAGGCTGTCTACCCCAAAGGGGATGGCACCTCAGGCTCTCAGCCTGCTGGGGACTTGCAGGGGTGGCTGGGACGGTCTCCCTGGAGGAGGGCCAGACATATCTCGGTCCCTGCCGAAGCCCATGTTTCTCTCAGGCCCGTGCAGGGCTCCTTCAGGTAGTTGGGCCTCTGGGGCCCAGGTTGGAATGGCAGTGGGGTGGGGGGAGGGGAAAGAGGGCCACGGTGGGATCTTGGGCTCTGTTTGCCCACCGTCACCTCAGCTCCTGGGCTCTCTCTGACTGTGTCTTTTCTCTCTCCTCCCCTGCACCTGTCCCCCTTCCTTTTCTTCTCTGCTGCCCCTTAGCTCTTTTGCCGTGTCCACTTCCTGTCTTCTGGCCCTGCTCCGGCCCCAGCACCCTGGGGGGAGTGAGGCCATGTGCCCATGGTACGTGTCTCGACCAAGCCCCTGCCCTCCTGCCTCTGGCTCCTGCCACCCTTCTCCCCGCCTCCTTTCCACCATCCCTGTCCACCTCCTCCTGTCCCTCCTGCTCCTCTGGGACCCCCAGGCCTCCCTGTTCAGGTTCTCCTCTGAGCTCAGCCCACCCTTCCCCCAGCAGGTCCAGCCAGAGCTTCGGGACCACTCAGCTCCGACAGTCCCCTGTGACCACCGGGCTGCCAGGCACACAGCCCTCTTTGCTGCTGGGTGCGTGCCTGCGGGGGGTGTGGAGGGTTGGGAGGGGGGAGAGGTGGCTGAGTGCTGGGGTGGCGGGGGAGCGGGGCCCAGCTGCCTGCTGCTCGCTCAGACAGCCTCTGGCTTCCTCAGTTACCACCGGCCTGAGCAGCTCAGCCCCAGGTCCAGTCATCCCCACTTTGGACCTGTGCTCCAGCCACCCTTGTCCAGTCGTCTGCTGCTCCTCCTCCACCCCCAGCCCTACTGCTGCCCCTAGTCTTGGCTCCAGCTTTAACCCTGGCCATGGCCTCAGCCCCAGTCCCAGCCCCTCCACCAACCGCTCAGGTATGGCTATCTTGGGTTCGGGTTGAGGGGGTTTTCTGTGAGTCCAGAGAAAGACCCCAAAGACTCATTGGAGGGAGGGTGTCCTGGAACCCAGAGTGAGGCTCTGGAGAAAGATTGGTGTGTCTCCCTGAGGGGACAAAGAGCCAGATGGGGGTCATCCACAGTCTGGTGAAGTCCTAGAGAAAGCTGGACGGGCGGCAGCCCGCCAGTTCCTTGGTCTCAGCCTGTCCCTGGTTCTGTCCACAGGCCCCAGTCAGATGGCCCTGCTGCCGGTCACCAACATCAGAGCCAAGTCCTGGGGCCTGTCAGCCAATGGTATTGGCCACTCCAAGCACCCAAAGAGCTCAGAGCCTCTGGCCAGCCCTGAAGTCCCCTTTCCTGGAGCACAGGGCAAAGCCAAGAACAGCCCCAGCCTTGGTCTCCACGGCCGGGCCCGCCGAGGGGTTCCCCAGCCCAGCCTGAGCCCTGCTCTGCCAGGTACTTGCCCTCCCCGCCCCCCACCTTCTCAGCTCTGCCAGCAAGGCTCACTGGCCAGGCCCATTTCAGCCCAGTCACCTGAACGCCTGGCGAGGGATTGCCAGCCCATAGACACTTGCTGGGCACTAGTGAGTACCAGCCCAGGGGCTGTGGAGGAGGCCAGGGGCCTTCCAGGCTTCAGCCAGACGCCTCTGCTCCAGGTATCGGGCCTCCTCATCAGCTTTCACTTGATGGGTTTTTCGGCTTAGAGGAAAAAACAAACAAACAAACTTAGAAACTGTGACTTGCGGAGATGGAAGTTCAAAGTGATGGGGAAAGCCCACGGGGTAGCGGCGCAGTAGGCAGCCACTTCCTGGACTGCTGCTCTGTACGGGGTACTGAGGGGGTGCTGAGGACAGGCATGCCCTGGCTCCAGATCGCTGACACATGAAAACACAGTAGCCTAGGAGCGGGACGGGGCTCTGAGGGGACATGCGGGCGACTTGGTGACTGCAGAGGGCGCTTAACCCAGGCTGAGGTGGGGAGGTGGTCTGGAGGGCCTCCCCGGAGGAGGCGACATTGGAGCGGAGTCTCTGGAGGACCGTAGGGGTTTGCCCAGAAGAGAAATGTGAGGGGTACCTTCGGTCTTGTCTGTGTGGTGTCCGTGGGCCCACAGGCGTGCTGGGGTCCCCGGGTGCCTGGTTGGGCCTCGCAGAGCTGAAAGTGTACCAGGTGCAGCAAATGTTCAGTGGCCCCCACCTCCCCTTCCCAGGGTGGTCAGGTAGGCATCGGCCAGCCTGTAGGCGAGCTGAGACGACAGGCCACAGGCCCTCACGAGTGGGGTGCTGGTGGGTGTTTCACAGTTGGCTCTGGGGGAAAAAAGCCCTGGCCTCAGGCTCCTCGGAAGTGGCTATTCATAGTGCTGCTGGGGAGGAGGTTGGTGTGACCCTGGCCATTGTGGGGGTCTGGAAAGAATGACCTGAAACTTGTTTATGCTAAGGTGTGTGTGGCTGAACGGCAAGTCTGGCAAGGAAAGGCTTGGCTGCTTCCCTCACCCTGGTCACCCTCCTCCCTGCCCCAACAGCCTCTCTCCTCGCAGACCCAGTGCCCTCCCTGACCTCCATCCAGGTGCTGGAGAATTCAATGCCCATCACTTCCCAGTACTGCGCTCCAGAGGATGCCTGCAGGTGGGCCTGGCTCCCTCCCTCCCCTCCCCCCAAGGACAGACTCCCTCAGGCGAAGACGGGAGCCCGGGCAGTACAGGTGCCCAGATGTCATCCCCCTTCCCTTCCCCCCCCCCCCCCCCCCGCCAAGGTGGCTCAGTCCCCTTCCATGAGCTCCAAGGACAGATGTGGGGGTGGGAGTGGGGGGAGGCGGGGAGGCCAGGCAGGGTAGCCCTGGACTTAAGGAGCCATGTTTGCCCTCTCAGGCCTGGAAACGTCACCTACCACATCCCCGTCAGCAGCGGCACCCCTCTGCACCTCAGCCTGACCCTGCAGATGAAGTGAGTGCCGGCGTGGGGGACTGGAGGGACGCGGTGGTCCTTGGCAACCCGGGGAAGGGGTCTGAGGAGGGAGGCTAACTCTGTTGCTCGCTCTGTGCTGGTCTGGCCGTGTGACCCTGGCCCTCTCTGGGCTTCAGCTTCTCATCTGTAAACGGCACCGTAGGGGCACAGAGGTGTGAGGACCGCGTGGGACGGTTTGCGGCCGTCTAGGGCCTTGACTTGTGGGCATCATTATCGGGCCGTGTGAGGATTTGTGGCTTGTTTCAGCGGGGCGGGGGGGGGGGTGGAGGGGAGGGCTGGCTGGGAGGGGACCCCCCAGGAGCACCACCTCCCTGCTAACTGGGCCTTCCCCCAGCTCCTCGTCTCCCGTGTCTGTGGTGCTGTGCAGCCTGATGTCAGAGGAACAGCCGTGTGAGGAGGGGGGCTTTCCACAGAGCCTGCGCACCTACCAGGACACCCAGGTAGGGAGCAGCTGGGAAGCCGTGGGCCAGCCGGGCCCCAGAGCTCCCTCTCCCCTGGCACCACTGCGCCCCCAAACAAGTGAAGAGAAGGAGCCAGGGGTCAGAGTGAAGGCGTCTCCACAAGGGATGCTCTAGGCCCTGGGGAGGGGGCACGCGTGCACTGCTCACTGCTGAGCGCCTCGCGGCCCTGTCCTTGCTCTGTCCCCTCCCTTGCCCTGCCCTGACAGAGCCCCTGGGGAGAGCGCAAGTCCCACCAGGACTAACCTGGGATTGAACCCAACAGCTGGGGCAGGGAGGGTACTCTAGGAGTGCTTGGCAGGGAGAGCCAGCCTTGTTCGTGCTCAGGGTCAGGACAGTCACCCGAAAAAAGTCACGTTTGAGACGAGACCTGAAGGATGCTCTGGGGTCAGCTGGAGAAAGAAGAGAGGACGGTGTCCCCAGGAGTAGGACAGCACCTGCAGAGGTTTGGGGGCCAGGGAGTGCGTGGCCTTCTGACAGAGCCGGCCACGTGGCAAGGGCCAGGAGTCGGGACGCGGGAAGGAGCCCGGTCCTCAAGCTCAGGCTGGGCAGCGCAGGGTCCAAGCTGCCATTTTGGAAGATCCCTCGGGCTCCATCGTAGAGGCCTGGCTCCCGCCCGGAGACCCAAATGGCTGAGACCCTTTCCCTGTTCAGCTCCTCACTGGCTACGTGACCCCCATGGAACCCCCATGGAACCCCAAGCTGTGACTCTCAGCACAGGTTAAGGGGATTTCTTCTCACCAATTTGCGTTTATTCAACAAGTATGTGTTGGGGGCCCCTCCGTCCCAGGCCCTGTGCTGGGCGCAGCAGTGCCCAGGCAGGTGGGGTGGACGCAGGCCTTGCCTGGGAAGAACGCACTCTCTAGCTAAGGAGAAAAGATGCACAGAAAGTAACTTGAGTAGAGGAGGGGGTGAGAGCCCCCTAAGAGGCGCAGGCAGAGGAGAGAACACCCGGAAGTAGAGAGGGAGAGCCAGGCCAGGATCCAGAAACCGGTAGGCCAAGCCAAAGCCTCAGGTAGGGGACGGGCAAACGGTCTGAAGCTGGGCCTCACGCTCCCCTGCAAGGGAGAGGCCAGACCTGTGTGTCACTCCCGGCTCTGCCACCCGCCCCCTGTGATTTTAGGCCATACCTCAGCTTCCTCATCTACAAGCAGCATCGCCTTACTGGGCTGTAGGGAGGCTGGGGCCAATGACATGCTTTGTGCCTGGAGTGTAACGGGGGAGGGGAGGCAGGGACCAGGGGCCGGCGGCTATGGGCATCTGGGTCCCTGGCACAGAGTCTGCGTAAAGGGCGGCTGCCTTCGCTCCCCAGAGTGGAATGTGCTCCCTCCCTTCTCTCTTCTCAGCCCCGAGATTTTACCCTTCACCAGACTTGCCCTGGAGCCCAGGGCTGCAGGGGGGACAGGGGCAGTGGTGAGGGCTGCTGGTGGGGACAGGGGCAGGGGGCTGTTTCCACCCTCCTCTCTTCCCTCTCTGCAGGGCACGTCCCACCAGTGGCCAGTAACCATCCTGTCTTTCCGAGAATTCACCTACCACTTCCGGGTGGCACAGCTGGTGAGCACAGGCACCCCACCTGCCCCCCCCCAAGAGGTCCAGGCGCCTGTCACTCAGTGTGGGGCTTGGGGAAGGGATGCGGGGGTCCACGGAGCACATGGCAGGACATAGGGCGCAGGGTCAGGTGATGGCGCGGGGGAGTGCTTCCTGCCCCGCACCCCCAGAGCCACCTCACCTGTTCCCTGCTCCTCCCCCCCCGCTCCCCCCCCCCCCCAGGGTCAAGCCAACTGCAGTGCGGAGGCCCCGGTCCGGCTGGCCACAGACTACTACTTCCACTTCTACCGCCTGTGTGACTGAGCTGCCCCCCACCCCCCCAAGGCAGCACCACACCATGGCCCGGGCCCCCCCGGGCGCCCCTTCCACACTGGACGCGGTGGTGTTACACTGGAGCCTGCCGCCCTGCCAGCTCTCTGCCCTTCACTGGCACCCCCTGGAGAGACTGAGCCGGGCTTGGCCCTCCCCAGGACTGGTGAAACTGGAAGTCCTCACACTGGAGTTGCTGTTCCTGCTGGCCGCCCCTCACACGCCCCGGGGGGTGGGGGGGAGCCAGAGAGAGACCTCCTGGGGCCAGGACAGGACCCATTCCTATCTGTGCAGTTATGGTGGCTGGAGGGCTGGCCTCAGGTGCCCTGGACGCAAGGGTAAGCCTGTGACTGTCCACAGCCTGCCTCCCACCCTCCCCTTTTGAGATTGGGAGCGCCCCCCTCCTTTGGAGAGGGGCCCTGCTGACTTTGGTATCAGCCGGGGACTTGGACGGAGCCCTAAGACTCGGCTGGATGCACGGGTCAGTGGAGGGGACATAGCCATCCCCGCACAGCTGCTCCCCGAGGGGTGGCGAGGTGGTTTGACTGTTACGCTGGACTTGGGACTTTTAAGCTTTAAGGGTGGCCCCGGAGGTCTCTTCTCCCTGGGGGCAAGCGCTCCCAGGGCAGCCGAAGCCAGCCCCGGACAGGCTGGAGAGACTGACCATGTGCCTTATGTCCACTTCGTGCTGGCTGAACCAGTGAGGGAGGGGGGCAGTGGGCTAGGTAAGCCCTGGACCCTGGAGGATCCTGGAAGGGAAGTTCCCTCCCCCTGACCCCCGACAGTGTTGGGGCCCCGTGGCCTGGGTTCCTGGGAGTTTCCAGAGCTTTGCAGCCGTACCGGGGCCCCATCATCCTCTCCGGGCAGAGAGGAACAGGAGTCCCTGCAAGGCAGCAGGCTGGCCTTGGCTGGTGCGTGGATGCAAAGAGGTTTTGCCGTTATTAATGAAATAATTACTAAAATGCACTTAAGCCAGAGCAGGAGTGGAGGATGGAGATGGAAAGCCCGAAGTGCAGAGCCCTGGGCGGGGGACGACACTCGCAGAGACAGGGCCCTGGGTCTGACCCATCCCAAGGAGGCGTGAGACACCCAGGCCACGCCCGACCCCCAAGACTCTGGCTTCTCCCTTCGCTCTTGCCTCCTGGCCACGCTGTCTCCCCAAATCAAGGGCTCCCTCCCATGCTGGGTTCGGACAGCTGAGCTGGGGGGGACCCATGCTTGGCAGCAGGGCCCGTCTCCACGCGCTCGCTCCTCCCAGAGGCGGTGCAGTGGGCTTGTGTTAGGAAGAAGTCTTGTCTCAAGTGCCAACGTTAAGTTAACCCCTCTTAGGGGTGCCTGGGGGCACTGAGGCCACATCCAGGCTTGCGGAAGGATGTGGCAATCACTGAGCCACGTCTACATGGGTTCGGCGAGGGGACCGGGCATTGGGGTCCCTGCCCTGTGGCATTCTGCCACCTCTTGGGGAACAGGCCTTACCCCTCTCCGAACTCTCATTCTCCACTTTAAATGAGAGGCCTTCCTGTGGGGAGCTGGACCTTGGAGGCTGGGAACGGCGGGCCCCCTTCTGGCATGGGTCTCAAAGCACTTATCCTCAGGGGCATTGGGGGGTGGCAGGGCTACCCCGCCTCCCAGCCCCCTCCCCAACGTGGCTCCACTCCTTCATTCTGACATAGGAATTCATGGTTCCCCACGCCACGCAGGGGGCCAGGCCTTCCTTAGGACGACTCTGTTCTCCCTCCCCCAGACTGGGGGAACCCCCCACCCCTAAATGCCTTACAACTGCTGAGCCCCGCCGTTTGTAATAGGATCCTGGGGCTTCCTCAGCGAGGGTGCCTAGCCTTGGACTGTGGGCCCTCAGTCCTGAACTGGAACGTGACCCCTCCACTGCCCCCCGGAGCCCTTTGGGATGCAGTGTAGCCCCAATCTGGTTAGCAGCTGGCTGTTTCCGTGCCTGAGGAGGGGGCCTCAGTGCAAGGATTGGGGCCACGCTGGGGCTCCAAGCTGCTCGAGGCGGGGGGGTCAACCTTGGACCAAAGTTTGCCTTAAGCCAAATAAGGCAGATGGGCTTCGGGGAAGGGGAGCGGGTCACCTGCTGG
Organism: Cryptoprocta ferox; assembly: GCA_028646485.1. Classification (NCBI taxonomy): domain Eukaryota; kingdom Metazoa; phylum Chordata; class Mammalia; order Carnivora; family Eupleridae; genus Cryptoprocta; species Cryptoprocta ferox. The sequence continues at coordinate 9,096,532 of CM053575.1, read as the reverse complement.
AGGCGGACAGCTGCCTGACTGGCACTGGTAAGTGGGTGTCTTGGCTCCATTCCCCACGTGGGGTCCAGCAGGCATCCCTCCCTTCCCCTCTCCCCTTCGGCATTTATCCCCTAGCCACTGGGCTAATCTCCCCTGAGCTTCAAGCTGTACATAGGGCCTCTCAATGCACGAGTCCCTCTGCCCACATTATACCTGCCCCCGTAAAAGCCTGCATGTGCATAGAGCGCCCCTCCCTCCCAGTTAACTCCCAGTTCCTGTCCCTGAGTGCTGACTCCTATTTATCGTGTACCAGCTCTGACTCTGGAGTGGGGAGAGGGAAGCAGCCCTGGGCCTGCTTGCTTCCTGTCCCTGTTCTTTTCTTCTGAAGTAAATATACATATATAAATAAATGTATAAATATGGCTTTGTATCTGACCTTGCCTCCCCATCTCTTCTTGAGACTGTTCTGCTAGGAGATGGGAGTCGCTTGTGGGGGCGAAGACCAACCGGAATCTCCGAGGCCCCTGGGCCAGGTGCATGCTTTGCACCCCATTATCCTTCTCAGCCTCGAGCCAGGCTTGGGAGCCGGACTCAGGCACCCCCTTCCCCGGCCACGCCCCACAGACCCACTGCTGCCCAACCTGGGTGAGAGCGGCCCTCCTAGGGAAATGCTCCCCCCCCCACTTTGGGGACAAGCTGAGCCTTGCGAAGGTCCCCAACCCAAAGAAAGGAAAGTACATTCAGAGGATGGGACTGGTCCAGGGCAGACTGGCCTGGTGTGGGTTCCCAGAGAAGTCTGCTGTTAAAAACAGCCCTCCCTATCCACAATGCCTTCCGTTCCAAGGACAGACCCCCCTCCCACACCCGCCTCACCCCTCCCAGGTAGAAAGCTGGGCTGCCCAGTGGCAGGGACCATCTGAAAGGCAGAAGGGAAGTGGGAAGGGCTGGGACTGGGGAAGGCACGTAGTGCCAGCACCGACCCACCGCTGCAAAATGGGCGCCAGAGGACGGTCACACATCTGCCTTTATTGTACGCAGGTGGGACACTTCCGGCAACGGTAAAAAAATTACAAAAGTAGGAATTCAGTGCAGCCGCCAGGCTGGAACCTGAAAAGAGAAGAGGGGAATCATAATGAGCCCAAGGACCCTTCTCTCCACCTCCTTTGTCCTCACTGAACCCCTGTGCCCCCACGGCAAGGGCTGACGGGCACGCCACTCTGAAACTGAGCCACCAAAACTGATTCTCAGGGACCTGGTTGGTGGATTATCTGCAGCAAGGGTTTCTGGGTTCGCGTAATCGCTTAGTCAAGATTTCTTTTAATGACGGAAGACATTCAAACTTACCACAGGGGCACTCCCTGCGGCAGACTGTGGGCCCCAGGCTCTGACCCCCTTCAGTGGTGGGTAAGAACATGAATGGTGTTAACGTGGGAAGCCTGCACCCGCAGCCCTACGGAGAACATCCAGGCCAAAGCCAGGCCAAGGCCTTGGGCTGTGTGTAGGACTCAGAATGACAATGTAGGTCACAGATCCCTGTCGGGGACAGGGAAAGAGGCACAGGGGTCTGGTGTCCCTATCCACTCCGCCGAGCCTGTCTCCATTAACCAAAGGGTCGCCCGGGCCTGAGGAGCCCACCGATGTGGACGTGGGAGGCTTCTCCAGTGCCCGCCCTGTCCCAGCTCTTACCCTTGGGTGGGCTCATACGTAGATGCCGACCCAGAGCAGCAGGAAGAGGACTCCAAAGCCCATGAAGAGGGAGGCCACCAAGGAGATGAGGAGCTCTTTGTAGATATCGCGGGTGTACTTGGTGGAGGTGACCTCATAGCTGGCAGGGTAATCAAGGAGAAGCAAAGGGATGGGACTGTGTAGGACGGGGGGCCTGGCCAGGGCAGCCCTGGGGCAAAGGTATGGGGTAAGGGCTTTCTAGGAGGCTCCCCTGGCTCAGTGCAGCCAGGAAGAGGGGCCCCAGAGATGACCTGGACTCTGTTGCTTCACACCAGCCCTCGACCACCCATGAAGAAAGTCGGGCCGAGAGGGGTTAGGTCACTTGCCCCGGGTCACACAGCCAGTGAACTGAGGAACTGGCACTGGCCCTCAGATCTCCTGCCGCCTGAGCACACCCCTCCTCTGCCACTCTTCCAACTTCAGATCCCCTATCCCCAACCTCCCCTCCTCTGCTCCTCTTCCAACTTCAGATCCCCTATCTCCAATGTCCCGTCCAGCCAGGCCTTGTGTTGTTCCCGGTCCTCAAACTGAGCTCACCTGAACTTGGGAAATAAGGCCACAGCCTGGCCCTGGACATCGACAGCTTTCCTTCAACCTCTTGCCCTTCCCCCTCCCCCCTGTACCAGAACCAAACTGGCAGGGTGGGCGTGCCCAGCATGGGTCCTCCCTTAGCTTCCCACACCACTAACTCTGGCCCACTGGCTGCTCGGTTAAAAGGATACACGAAGAACCAGGCGGTAAAGAACATGCCAATGGCCAAGAGCACCACGGTCAGGTGGGGGAAGACAGCAGGGTTCACCGGGCTGGTGTATCTGCTCATGGCCTCGAGCTCCTAGGGGAGAACAAGGGGTCAGAGCTATCAGAGAATCCCAGGACTTCACCGTGAGGGGGAGTGTGAGGTCACCCATCCATGGGCCTCATCCTGCAATGATCGATAAGGTCTGTTTCGGCCTGGGAAATACGGAAATCCTTCAAAACTGACATCGAGTGACTCCATTTGGAAAGGTGATTAATTAGCTATAGATCAGTGGTTCCCTAATATTTTGAGGCCAGTGAGGACTATGAAAAAAAAAAAAAAAAGGTGATAAAAGATATGGCCTCTGCCTGGGGGAGGGGGGGAAACCACATGCAAGAAAAAGTCTGCCTATCATTTTAGGAGCTTTGTGGACCCATGTTTATAGCTCAGAATCCCTGCTGGAAGTCAGAACCCGGACCAGTACCCAGGTCTCAACGTCCACCTCAACGTCCCACTACACTACGACAGAGTCTCAGGATCCACCGGCAAAAGACATCAGTTAATAAACTGGCTCTACTGAATGAGTCTCTGTAAAGGAGTTGTAACAACACGCCCCACAGGGCTGACGTCGGATTTAAGAAGGGTGACGAACGTCAAAGCATCTAGCTCACTTCCTGGCACAAAGCGCTTGGCTCAGCAGGTGTTTGTTTCCTTCCCGAGGCTACAGGGAAGATTATGAGATCATGCTCCGGGAAGGAGGGCTGTAAACGTAAAGTTCTGTACAGATGTTAACTCCCATTGTCACTCAGCAGCCAACGCTCCGAAAATCCAGAACATAACAACTCTAGAGAAATAAATGGACCCCATTGTTCTAAGAGACACTGGAATTCAATTCAGTAAACATTTATAGCCCCCCCCCCCCCCGCCAACCCCTAAAAACGATAAAGACAATCGCTGCCATTTATTGAGTCTCCAATCGCAGGCCCTGTGTTTGGCACCGGGAATACAAAGATGAATAGACATCATCCCAGAGCTAACTGCACGTCAGAGGGTGGTCACTGGGAGGCGTGGCAGATAACAAAGGAGTCCGTGACATGTGGCAAGAGGTCTGTACGTGGGTTGTGGGAGCTCCCAGGAGAGAGAGCGGCCAAGCGCCTGAAAGCGTTGGAAGTGCTTCACCAAGAAGGGGACATCTGCCCTGGGCCTTGTAGGATGAGTACGAGTTCTGCAGGAGGAAGAACTTTCCAAACAGGGATAACGGCCTGATCACAGGTAACAGAGGAAAGCTCAAGGTGTTAAAAACGCACCGCACAAGCGTCACCCTTAAAAATCGCGGGAATCAAAACCTCAGCCTAACGTCAAGAGTCCGTGGCAAGGGGCTTCCTTCCCTTCCCGCCCCTCAGCCCAAGCCGGATATAGGAGCCTCCCGCTGTCTGGATCTCGGGCGTCTGAGATCTTCGCGAGAGAAACGGGGTGTGGGACGGGCCCCGAGGGGGTCGTCATCACAGCCCTGTCCGGAACACCCCTCAACCCTCTCACCATTTTGCCAGCCAGGCCCAGGGCAGTCCACCGCTCCGCCACAGGAATAACACGTCGGCAGGAGCAGGCGCCTGGTTCAGCCGGAAGAGGAAGTGCGCCCGCGCGCCTGGCATTGTGGGATTTGTAGTCCTGTGGTTTCGGAGGTAGCGGGAGCCGGGGCCTGTGGGGCCGTGATGTGGAGTTGGGGCAAGCGAGGAAGAAGGGAAGGGCAGAGCCGCTGTGAAGGTTCGTTCCCCCCAGGGAGGGACTGTTTGCACAAGGGAAGCTGGCCGAGGGCGTCCGGCCCTGCACTACACTTCCCAGGAGGCTGTGCGCGGCGGTGGGTCACGTGACGGGAGCGCGGGCTTTGGAAGGCGGCGGAGCGGGAGAGCGTCCGCGGCGGTGCCGAGCTGCTTGCGGGGTCGAGCACGGTCCTGGGCGACACCGGACCAAGCGCTCGCTGTCGAGGAGGCCTCGCGCCCTAAAGGCCAGGTGAGGCCCCATGGGAAGCGCCTCCGAGGGCGGCGGGGTCCGCCCGGCGCTGGGTGCTGGGGGGCACCGTCTGCCGCGCGCGGGGCGCAGGCCAGAGCGCGGGCCTGCCACCTTCCCGCCGTGCAACTTGGGCCGCTCGCCGAAGCCCCGAGCCTCTTGCTTCGTTCGTGGGAGGTGGGAAGTAGCCCCCACTTTCTGGGCCCGTTGTGTATTTTGACCGAGATCCTCGCTGAGAAACATTTTGTAAACTTTGCCGGTTGCGACCCCTTTCCCGCCTCCCTGCGTCGGGGGGGGGGGGTGGCTAAGCCCGCAGGCACTGTCCCCTCCGTGCGCGTTGTGGCGGAGCAGGCGGCCTGAGGCCGGACCCCGAGGATTGCATGGCTCGTGTGGGAGGAAGGATTCCGAGCGCCCAGTGTATGGCAGGAGCTGGAGGAGGGCGCCGCCGAGCGGCGGTGGGAAAGGGCAGGCTTTACCCCAAACTTCGTGTGGGCCCCCACACTGCGAGGAGGCAGAGCCTGGAAGATCATGACGCCAGGCTGAGGTGTTTGGACTTGAGCAGAAGTTGGGGGGGGGGGTGACAGCGTCATGTATGCTTTAGAAAGAACCGTTTGCAAAGTGGGAGCAGCTAAAAGGTCTAGTGTATTTCTTGGGAGTGTCCGACACGTACCACCAGTGAGCACGCAGTGACTTTAAATGGCACCCCCTGATCCTTTTGAATAGTTACACATTTAACATTAAACTATAGCTACCACGACACAGACATTATTCCTTAAGATGAGTTCTCTTTTTCAACTCACTTTTGAAAACAATGGTGGTGTCCATTTAAAGAAAATAATAAGTGAATGTAAGTACAGGGTTTTGTTTTTTTGTTTTTTTAATTTTTAAATGTTTATTTATTTGGAGAGAGACACACACACACACACACACACACACAGGGCGAGTTGGGGAAGGGCAGAGAGAGAGAATCCCAGGCAGGCTCCACGCTATCAGCACAGAGCCGGATGTGGGGCTCGAACTCACGAAACCGTGAGATCATGACCTGAGCCGGGATCCAAGGGTTGGATGCTTAACGGACTGAGCCATCCAGGCGCCCCCGAGGAGAGGTTTTTGATAGAAGCGGGGAAGAAATTGTGAGGGGCTGGGAGTGGGGGGTGGTGGGGGGGTGGGACCTGACCCAAGTTCAGGGAACACTGCCCTAAGAACTATTTGTCAAGGGGCCTGAACCACAGGAGTGCATTACTGGACTGAGCGACTGTGGCTTGCCAGACTCCTAGATCAGGACCTAGGGTCAGGTGGGAGCCGTGGAGTTCACATTTCAGACTCAGGTGGTGGAGAGGAAATACAAAGGGAAGGACTTAAGCCTCCTAGCGGCGCCATGGTGGAAATGGAAAGCAGGAGCAGGGCTGAGGGGAGACTGAAGGGACACTCCGGAGCAGCATGTGAGAAAGCCACATGCCTCCCTTCAGATATGTTGGGGTTTTTTTGCCAGTCCTTCAGGGTCCTCCAGAGAAGCAGTAGGATCTAGGGTATGGATATATATAAAGAGAATGACTGTAAGGAATTGGCTCAGGTGAGAGGTTGGCCAGTTTGAAAATTAGAGGGCTGGCCCGCAGGCGAGAAACTCGTGCAAGCGTTGAAGCCGCAGCCTTCAGGCAGAATTTCTTTGGGAAACCTCCGTTTTTGCTCCCAAGGCCTTTCAGTTGCTCGAATGAGGGCCCACCCCGATCCTGCAGGGTAATCTTTGTTTAAAGTCACCTGAATATTGGGGCGTCTGGGGGGCTCAGTCGGTTAAATGTCCGACTTCGGCTCAGGTCATGATCTCACGGTTCGTGGGTTCGAGCCCCGTGTCATGCTCTGTGCTGACAGCTCAGAGCCTGGAGCCTGCTTCAGATTCTGTGTCTCCCTCTCTCTCTCCCTGCCCCTCCCCTGCCCATGCTTTGTCTCAGAAATAAAATAAGCATCAAAAAAAGTCACCTGAATATAGATGTTACAAAATGCCTTCGCAGCAGCCCCTTGATTAACGTTTGAGTAAATAACTGGGTGCTGCGGCCTAGCCACTGTTGGCACATAAAACTAACCATCACAGCTGCTAAGAAGAGGTGAGTTGGGGACTCGATCACTGGCATAAAGGTGCAGAGGAGGATGGGCGCTGGTGTTCATTTTCCCACCGTACACGTTCAGCCTTCTTGCATGGTTGCCTTTGTCCCTGTCTCATCTCGTCATCTTCGGTTGGCCAGTCTTCGCCTGTCCTTCAGGTCCTGTCTTTATGATCCTTGGACGTCTCAGGCTGGGCCGGGCACTCTCCTCTGGACTTGGAGGGGCCTTGACGTGGACGTCAGTTGTAGCCCTTTGCTGCCTCATCCACGAAACCCTAAGTCCCCGGCTTCGGCAGTGTCTCAGTCCTCCTAACACCTATCAGTTTTCCTCCTGATAACTCGGGAGGCCTTAGTATTAACGTAGTGGCCTCCCTCGCTCGACTGTAAAGTCCCTGAGAATGCTGACCTTGTCCTCTGCCATCTTTTCATCTTTGGGCCCAAAGTGGTGTCCTTTTAGTTGTGCTCAATTTGTTCATTCGGAGGCATGGGTGAGATAGCACCGGGTCCAAGCCCTGCTCCTTCGCCTCCCTGGCATTCCTCCTTTTCTTACTTTACCCCTTTCTTTCATTCTTTCTTTCTTTCTTTCTTTTTTTTCAGCCGTCCCTCCTCTGTCTCGCTATGGGAATTCAAGGCCTGGCCAAGCTGATTGCTGACGTGGCCCCTGGGGCCATCCGGGAGAATGACATCAAGAGCTACTTCGGCCGCAAGGTGGCCATCGATGCCTCTATGAGCATTTATCAGTTCCTGATCGCCGTCCGCCAGGGCGGGGACGTGCTGCAGAACGAGGAGGGGGACACCACCAGCCACCTGATGGGCATGTTCTACCGCACCATCCGCATGATGGAGAACGGCATCAAGCCCGTGTACGTCTTTGACGGCAAGCCACCGCAGCTCAAGTCGGGGGAGCTGGCCAAGCGCAGCGAGCGGCGGGCCGAGGCCGAGAAGCAGCTGCGGCAGGCTCAGGCCGCAGGCGCCGGGGACGAGGTGGAGAAGTTGACCAAACGCCTGGTGAAGGTCACCAAGCAGCACAACGACGAGTGCAAGCAGCTGCTCAGCCTCATGGGCGTCCCGTACCTGGACGCGCCCAGCGAGGCCGAGGCCAGCTGCGCCGCCCTGGCCAAAGCCGGCAAAGTCTACGCCGCGGCCACGGAGGACATGGACTGCCTGACCTTCGGCAGCCCCGTGCTCATGCGGCACCTGACGGCCAGCGAGGCCAAGAAGCTGCCCATCCAGGAGTTCCACCTGAGCCGGATCCTGCAGGAGCTGGGCCTCACCCACGAGCAGTTCGTGGACCTGTGCATCCTGCTAGGCAGCGACTACTGCGAGAGCATCCGGGGCATCGGGCCCAAGCGGGCCGTGGACCTCATCCAGAAGCACAAGAGCATCGAGGAGATCGTGCGTCGCCTTGACCCCAGCAAGTACGCCGTGCCAGAGAACTGGCTCCACAAGGAGGCCCAGCAGCTCTTCCTGGAGCCCGAGGTGCTTGACCCGGCGTCTGTGGAGCTGAAGTGGAGCGAGCCCAACGAGGAGGAGCTCGTCAAGTTCATGTGTGGCGAAAAGCAGTTCTCCGAGGAGCGAATCCGCAGCGGGGTCCGGCGGCTGAGCAAGAGCCGCCAGGGCAACACGCAGGGCCGCCTGGACGACTTCTTCAAGGTGACCGGCTCGCTCTCGTCAGCCAAGCGCAAGGCGCCGGAGCCCAAGGGATCCACCAAGAAGAAGGCGAAGCCTGGGGCAGCCGGGAAGTTCAAACGGGGAAAATAAAGAGGAGTGTCCCCCCCCGCACCTCCCCGGCCCCAGAGTATCGGCCTCGCCGCGTCCTCGCCCAGAGAAAGCTCTGTGCGGGCAGGGAGGGGCTCACATCGCTTCTCCAGCTACCCCCTGCCCAGTAGCGCTTGCCCTTCTGTACTTGATCTTGCGGCAGGAAGGCCCCAGGGGTACTTTGTTTTCTTCTCTTTTAGCTCAGGAAAGTGTGTCCAGGCTCCTAACACCTCTCAGGCAATTTCATGGACAGTGAGTCTATCGTTAAATGAAAGGGATAGCAACAGGTTTTGACGAGGGAGTGGGGGGTAAATGGTAGAGACGGAAGTCTATATAAAAATGATTTCCTGACTGGCCCCAACTGGTGGCTGATGGGAAGGGGGGTGGTGGCACCCGGACTGTATTTCTCCCTGGCTCAGCCTTGACCGGCCCTGTAGGACAGGCATCAGGAAGCCCCAGTCTTCTCAGACGGGGAGAGCTCCTGAGAAGCAGGATGGGCGGAGAGCCGGGGTCCCCGGAGTTGGCCACAAGGGTCCGATTGCTGGCTGCGTGTCCTGGGGTGGGCAGAAACTTGAACCTGCTATGTAACTTGAGTCTTCACATGGTCATTTAGAGGCATATGATGGCCAGATTCTAATGGCTTCTCCGAGGCAGTCAACCAAGTTGAGACTTGGGGAAGGCATGCTTATTTTCACGTGCTGTTTTTGTTTTAAATGTATGAACAAAAGAGTCAATAAAATTATGAAAGTAGCCAGAATGTCATGTTCTCTGAGAACATTCGAAAACATCTCGAGGGGCACCTGGGCGGCCCAGTCGGTGGAGCGTCCGACTTCGGCTCAGGTCATGATCCCGTGCTTTGTGGGTTCAGGCCCCCGCACTGGGCTCTGTGCTGACAGCTCAGAGCCTGGCGCCTGCTTCTGATTCAGTGTCTCCCTCCCTCTCTTTCTTTCTGCCCTTCCCCACTCACGCACTGTCTCGCCCTCATATAAAGATTGAGGAAAACCAAAAACAGCTTGAGTGCCCCCAGTCTTCAGGCAGTAGGTAAGGTTCCTCGCACTCCCAAGAGAACCCACAGAGACTGTACCCAGTTCCAAGAGGTGTTGAGAGTGGCCACAAGATGGCGCCATGCTCCACAGAATGACCAGAGTGGCCTTGGCAGTACAGAAGCCATTGTTAGGTGGATGCCTAGTTTAACTTGCTGGGAAATGTTTTTTGTTTTTTTTTTAATGTCTTTATTTTGAGAGACAGAGACAGAGAGCGAGCAGGGGAGGGGCAGAGAGAGAGGGGGAGACACAGAATCCGAAGCAGGCCGCAGGCTCTAAGCTGTCAGCACAGAGCCCGATGCGAGGCTCGAACCCATGGACTGTGAGATTGTGTCTGAGCTGAAGTTGGACGCTCAGCCGACTGAGCCACCCAGGCACCCCGGGAAAGAAATTTTAATAAACCGAACGGGGTCTTAGGTTTCCACCTGCCGTGTGAGATAGAAGAGCTTCTCGGAGAAAGCCTCACAATTGCGATCAACTACCTCACAGCATCCGAGCATCTACCACTTTACAAATTGTTAAAAACTGTACTTCAGACATCACTTTCTTGTTCCTCTCGTGACATCAAGTTCAGGTTAATGGAATGTTTCAAGAGTTGTATCATCTTGATAAAACTTGGCGAGGCACTGCCCTATTTGAGTCTCTACTCTTTTAGCATTTCTGTCACTGCTGTTTATTTTTTTTTAATTTTTTTTTATGTTTATTATTGAGACAGAGAGAAACAGCGCATGAGTAGGGGAGGGACAGAGAAAGAGGGAGACAGAATCCGAAGCAGGGTCCAGGCTGTCAGCACAGAGCCCAACGCGGGGCTTGATCCCACGAACTGTGAGATCATGACCTGAGCCGAAGTCGGACACTTAACCGACTGAGCCACCCAGGCGCCCCTGTTGCTGCTGTTTAAAGTTAACAGGGGGGCACCTGAGTGGTTCAGTCGGTTAAGCAGCCGACTTCGGCTCACGTCACGATCACGGCTAGTGAGTTCCAGCTTATCGGGCTCGCCTCCAGCTCTGGGCTGACAGCTCAGAGCCTGGAGCCTGGTTCGGATTCTGTGTCTCCCTCTCTCTCTGCCCCTCCCCTGCTAGAACTTTGTCTCTCAAAAATAAATAAACCTTAAAAAAATAAAAAATAAAGTTAACAGGGACACTTCCGCAGTCGGAAATCTAAGCCGCCTGTGTTCCAACAGAGTAAGCAGGTGGGAGACTAGAGACTGCTGGTTTTCAAGATTTCTCGCGGAGCAACATGCTTCTCAAGTGAACTCTTACACGGAGTCTCAGGATATGAGCTCCGGTTGAAGCAGGAGTGGGATATACTCTTCCCAGCAGTGCTCTCATAACGGGAGGGGGGACCCTGAAAACCACTGGTATAGGCAGAAAGTTCTATTCTGAGGGCAGGGATCTTAGTTTTATTCACAGCCGTCTCCAGCATTGAGACGGATTTTCTCAGTTTGGACCACATCACGCAAGTAACGAGAGGGCCAAGTAACTTGATTCTAAGCCCGTGGTTCTGGGGACAGGGCCCAGAGGCGGAAAGACTTCCTAGGGAGCGATCACAGTGCAGCAGTTAAGGGCTTGTACCCTGTGGCTGTCAGAACACGCAGAGTGGTTTTTCCTCTTGCGTTCAGTTTGGCTTGTCTGGCCTTCTCTAGAAGTTTAACCACCACACGCTGCAGGGGAAACCAGTCCTACACATTTTCACCTCCCACGTTCTAATATAATTGCTCAGAGAGAGCTGTTCTAATAGGAATCAGGTTAAAAAGGCATTGCGCCTGCAGGGAAAGATTTGGGCAGAAAGGAGACTTCTAGGGACGACCCATCCTGAGATTGGAAAGTTCAGAAGGGCGGCACGCCTGCTTGGTGTGTCCGGCAGTCAAGCACTTGAACACGGGGGGTCACGAGAAGGGACTGGCTTTCCTTGTCCTTGCCGTAGCCCACCTGTGCCTTGTTTTTTCAGAGGCTCCTCGTGTTCCTCTGCCCAAAGGCCTGGTGCAAAGGGGAATCTAGGACTTGGAGTCAAAAAGAGCCGTAGGAGTAAGCAGGAACTTCCAGCTCAGGCCTGGGGACTCCCACTCACAGATGCACAAGCGCATCGTGGATTACAAGTGAACAGAGCCTTCAGTTGGTCAAAATTAACTTTATTTTTCAGCTTTACTTCTTGGAGACGGTGGTAAAATTGGCACAAAGGACACAGACGTGGAGCCTAATTAAAGAAACAGGCGCACGTAGAGGCCGGAATTCTAAAACACGGAATTCGAACGTTAGTTTCGCCACAGTGGCTGTGACTGGAGGTGACTTGTGGTCTTTAAGACTGTTTTCTCGGGTCGCCGCTTGGATTTGAAATCAGTCCTGTTACTGTTAACGGTCTGAGCCTTTGGTCACTGGGGTGTCCCTCTGTGGCTGTGTGACCACACTGGTCTAGGTTAAGGAGCGAAGGCCACGGTGGTTGAAGTGCTTTGAGGGCCCGGCCTTGGCTCGGCAGAGCGTCCAGGGATTTGCTCAGATTGGCAGCCAGACGGCTTGACAGGCTGGTGACCCCACACTGAAACCCTAGGTAGCCGGGGACCAGGGGGATGGGGAAGGGTCAGCACCTATTCGGAGGGAGGAGGCCAACGAAAGAACATTTCAATTCTCCTCGTGTTTCTACCCAGGCTGTTTAAAACCAGGTTCCAGCCAAATGGAAAAGACCCGAGTGAGCTCTCGAAACCCGTCCTCCCCATGTTGTTGTTTCTTTGACCTGTGTTTTGACAAACCTCTGAGCGATCCCAACAGCCTTTCCATAGATGGTCCCTCGACTCCCGTCCCAACTTGCCTTAAGATGACTTTATTCCTTCCTAAAACTAAATGTGGACTCTCTCCTAGGGCTCTTTTCCCTTCTACTTCGAAGTTTCCTCCTCTCTATCCACCACGCTCAACGTGCTTAAGAGTAGATGCTGTTGAATGGGCAACTAGTCCCCTCACCAGCACTGGAAGGCTGTGGGTGTGAGGAGGGAAGAGGTGCGAGAGTGGATCGACAAACCCTGGCAGTTAAGGCAAGACTCCTGAGCACATTCCTCTGTTCGGCCTACAGCTGGGTTAACCGGCTAAGACCCAGGAGATTAAAAACTTGTATTTCAGAATTAGACCGGTGAGCTTTTTAAGAGATTCTCCTCAATTCCTACCTGGTCTCCAGCTGGGAAAGATGCTTGAACAGCCCAGGGTTGGTAGTTCTCAAACTTCTGTTTTTTTTTTTTTTGTTTTTTTTTTAACCTTCCTATCTCTGGTTTAGAACTGTGATGTGATCGTATTTAATTCCTTGTTCCTACTCCGAAGTAATACTGTAACGTTAAGTTAGGTTGTAGAAAACGTCTTAACCGCCCTTCTATTCTTTATGACTGCAATCTGTGTGTTCCATATGACTGGAAATTCCGGGTCTCCCACCGTGGTCAACTTGTGTTAACTACTGTATTAAACTTGGAGTTAATTCCCAGTTTAATACAGGTTAAGACAGTGTAATACAAGTAGGGAGGCAAAGGGAAACCGCTGGGGACCCCCATTTGTTTCTAGGGAGGAGAGGACTCAGTTGCCCGCTGTGGTCACTTGCTTGTGGATCAAGAAGTAGATGCCTCATCCCAGGAGTGTCCTGTTCCTTGGCTGGTGCTTACACGACATGAACCCAAGGTGAAGGGATTTTGAGTGTCCAGAGACTCTTCCTTGGTAAGACCTAGGACCTGGATGGAACAGGAGCTCGAAACTGGCAGTGCCACGATCCTCTAAAGTCAGCTGTTTTCCCTGACCACAGTCCTGGCCTTTGCCCTGCCCGCTTCTAGAAGTGGGAAAAGTGCTGCTCCAGCTGCCTGAGGCAGACCTAAGGTGCCCCCTAGCCCTGGAGTAAGCTGAGCCCCCCCAGGCGGTGTGCTATGCCAGGCCTCAAATCTAAGCACCAATACTTCCTTTCTAAATCCTGTTCCAGAAGGTTCCGCTGCTCTAGCGCCCACCAGCCTGCGAACCTCTGAGGTGTGCATGTAAGGATGGAGAAGGCACCGAGAAGCGGACCAGTGAGATGGGCTCACCCCTTTCCTGGCTATAATTTTATTTTATTTTATTTTTAATATTTGTTTATTTTGAGGGAGAGAGAGAGAGAGAGAATCCCAAGCAGGCTCTGTGCTTGTCAGCGCAGAGCCCAGTGCAGGGCTCCATCTCATGAACCGTGAGATATGACCTGACCCAAATTCAAGAGACTGATGCTTCACCAATTGAGCCGCCCCCTGGCTAGAATTTTAATGCTAATTCTCTTCCTGATCTCTGGGCTCAGTGCATGCTCCCTAGTCTTCCAAACACCCTCTGCCTCCCTCTTGGCTCACCAACCATCTGTATCTGCCAAACTAGAAAAAGGAAACAAAAACAGTCACATCTCTGCCCCATCAGCCCCATCCCTCCTTCCAGAGGGCATGCTCGGTCCCCTACCCCTTTGGGTCTTAGATCTGTGTCCAGAAGATAAAGGGGAGGGGTTTGAATCAGCAATCAGCACCTTTGCCTCCTCAAACCCACCCCCTCGGAATATTAGAATTATAGTGGCATTGTCCCTTAAGCTCCCCTCCGCTCTGGGGCGGAAACACCCCTTCTGGATGGGCTGGTGTGATTGGTGAAGATGGGCATCTCTTCCAGTTGGGGGGGAGGGGTGGTGCTTGTTACTGGTGAAGATAGGCATCTAGCCAGAGCTGCCCAGACTCCTTCAGTGAGCTGTGGGGGCAAGTTGGGAACAAGCAGTGAGAGAGAGCGCGGGTGGGGCCAAGCCCCGAAGCCAAACCACCCTACAGAAGGGGTGTCGTGAGGCACTTACAGAGGTATGGAGGCCGATCTCCCTGGTGTGTGGCCCTTCCTCCCCTTTGCTTCTGCGAAAAGCCTTGGGCCATGGCACCGACAGCCAAGGCCTGACTTGCCCAACAAGACCAACAGGGCACCCTGCCTTTGTCTTGGTGACCTCCACTCCAGAGGCTTGGGGACTCCTGCCTGTTGCTCCCACCCCACGCGTCCCCAGCCCCACTGCCCGCCCTCTTCCCACTCCTTCCCAGGCTCAGGTACTCACTAGATGATGTCGGCGAAGGCTGAGAACAGAGGCTTGGACTGGTACTCTATGCCATGCTTGGCACACAGGGACTGCACCAGCGGGGCCACCTTATGGTAATTGTGTCGAGGCATCGTGGGGAAAAGACTTCAGGGAGAACGGGGCAGTCAGTGGCTCCTACGCCGCTGTTCCCACCTCCCTGCTTGCCCCCCACGGACCCTCCCAAGGGCCCTGCTTCTCCCGGCTCCCTACGTACTGGTGCTCGATCTGGAAGTTGAGATGTCCGCTGAACCAGTCATTGAAGGCAGACTTGTGGACGTTGCATGTTGCCTGGAGCTGGGAGAGGGGAGGGGGGACCATGGCTCTGCGTGCCAGATGTGAAGGCCAACCGGGCCTTCTCCCAGGAGAGCTGGCTGAGAGGAGGGGATGTGGGACTGGCCCTGGCCACTCCCTTCTCCACGTGGTAGCAGGACAGAAGCCTCGAGCTCATGAGGCAGTGCTGTTGGGGGACTTTTGGTGTTGCTGCCCCCACCCCCTCGCCTGGATCTGTGCCCACCCACCCTTTTGATTAGTTGTGTGATCCCCAGGTCTTCCATGTGACCGCCCCTTACCTGGGTGGAGACCCAGTCCATGTTCCGGTCATGATCAATGTGCATGGGGATGTGGTTCATCTGTGTGACCCACACAAACCAGTTGCTTTCCAGGAACCTGGTGGAAATGGCACACAGACGAACACAGCACAAGTCAGAGGAGTCCTTCCTGTCCCCCAGGTCCCTGCTCTAGCCTGGCCATCTTCCCAGGCCGGCACCTGAAACACCCCCCGGCCTCTGAAAAGCCCCCGCACGGCCCCCAGACCAGACCCGTGACCTCCTTTCCTTTGCCATCCCCCCTCCCCCGCCATCAAATACTACCTGACCATGAAGAAAAGGACCAGGAGGCCTTTCAGTCCCAACAAGGGCATGTAAGTGAGGGATATGCGGGCGTAGAAGCTGATCATCCAGGCCAAGTCCTGCGTTGAGAGGCAGGGGGCATTATGGCTGGCACAAAGCACTTCCTCCTCTCCCTCTCACTTCACCTGTCTGCACACGGTACAGCCGTTCTGCCAGGCGCTCAGACTGGAGCACCCTGTCCACCGCTCGCAGTGCCCGGCCCCGCAGTGTCTGGTGCCACCTCTCCTTCCTCCCGGTCCTGGCGACAGCCCCCAGTCCTCCTCGCCTGTCTCCCACACAGGCTCCAAGCCCCCCCACCTCCAGCTCCTCCCGACCCACCGAAGTTCTTTCTCCCTTCCTCATGCTGCCAAATGAATCTTCCGGGACCGACGCTCGGTCTGTGCCAGTGCCCTGAGCAAACCTCCGGCCACTTTGTGTACCACAGTCCCGCCCCCCGCCTCGAACGCCAGAGTCCACAACACGTCCAGGGGCCAAGCTTGCCCCTCCCTTTCTGGCTTCTCCTCGCAGGGTCCATCCTCGCCTCACCCCCACCCCCCGCCTGTCCTCCAAGGCCACTAGAAGGGACTTCACGAAGCCTTTTCCGATGCCTCTCGTCTGGCCAGAGGCAGGGGGCCCTTCTGGAATCTCAGAACCTTCCGCTTCTACCTCTTCTCTGGTGTCAACAACAGCCGTTTCATCAGAAACTTCCTGAGAGCAGGTGCCGCCATTTCTTACTCATCTGCCACCCCCACCCCCACCCCTCACCCCCAGCCTGGCCCTGGGCTTTCCCAGGGGCATGAGAACCTCGGGAGATGCCGTAAGGATGAAATAGGGCACTGGGAGTCAGGGCGTCTGCGGGGCCCAGATCATCCCATCTAGAGACAAGGAAGGTCTATACTTGGTCCTATTACTTTGCTCTAAATTAGGCCTGGGGCAGATCGCGGTGGGATTTCCTCTGGAGAACCCCGTTTCCCCTCCGTCAGGGCACTGAAGATCAAGAACGTGGGACTTTGGGGCCATGGATACTCACCACCCACTTCTTCCGCCGGAAAACAAAATAGAAAATATACCACTGGAAGTAGAGTGGCAGCAAGGCTGGGGGCCCAACTGGGGAGGAAATGGAGACAGGGAGGAGGCGTGAGCAGCACGGGGGCGGGTTCAGGGCCAGAGAGGTGGCCTGTGGCGTGGGGCTGCCCCCGGCCGCCCGCTCCTGTGGCCCCTTCTGGCCGCCTGGGCATTCCTCAGTCCATTGGCACCGGCAGGCACTTCGGGTGGGCACGAATGCGAGTCTGAAGAAGGCAGCGCCTCCCACGAGGATGCCAGGGTGGGGAGGGGTGGGGGCGGCATTCCTTTCCAGGGGAAGAGGGCAGCAGGGAACAGCTGGAAGCTGACTCTGCTGCCACACTGGCCACAGGCCTGGCCCCGCAGGTCCTCACAGCCACCTGCCCTGTGGTCCTGGCTGCTCTGCGGTGCAGGTGAAGGGACAGGAGCAGGAAAGTGTGTGTGTGTGTGTGTGTGTGTGCCGGGGGCGGGCCCTGCTAATGCTTCCCGGGCTGAAAGTTCACTTCCTCGGACTAGGGACCTGTGCCTGGGCTGCCGAACCCGAACCCTGGAGGTCAGGGGTGGGAGCTGAAGAAGTCCCATCTGCAGGCCCCATTGCCTTTTCTGTAGCCCTTCTCTGCGGGGGGTGGGGGTGGGGGGGGGTCTGAGGCCTACCCATAATCCCCTGCGTCACAGGGCTCACCCGCTCGTCCATCCCCACCTGCCGAGAATGGGATTCTAACATTCATCTCCAGGAGTGACAGTGGTTACGTAATAGGCAGTTAGGGTAAGTTCTTCTGAATCAAAATGGGATTTAGGAACCCATTTTGGATTCCCAATGGGATTTAGGAACCTGAATTCTTAGAGGAATTCTAAAACTCCAATTTTAGGCATCAGGGAGATTTGAAAAGCACAGAACACAGAGGAGTCCTCAGAAAGTTTAAGACGGCCGCAGAAAACGTCCCCCTCTTCTGCTCTACGTGCTCCTCTACTTCCTGAGTCCGGTCCTCCTGTAGCCCCATCTACCTTTATCCTCCTGGGTATGACCCACTGAGTCACCCTGACGTAAGTCCGTTTCACAGGGTCTAAGATGAGGTTTAAGGTTTGAATGGGATGGCCGCACCTGAGTACTCAATTCCCTTGCGAAAGCCAGAGTGGGGACTGGAGGAACTAGCCTGCCCCCACCACAAATGCCTTCTGACCAAACATGAGCCTGCAGACGCTGCCTCGGGTGGGCGGAGAGTGACTACTCCAGTTGAGGAACCAGTTGGGGACGTACTTTTCCTCTGGCCATTACTCACAATGTCCTAAGCCTTCACAAAGCCCTTACTTCCCCATGTCCCTGCAGCGCCCCCATCCCAAGACGGCCACCCCCGTACTGGGTGATGACACTCACTCAGGAAGAAGTATTTGTGCTGGTGGTTGTATGGCATGTACTTTTTCTTCTGTTTCCCAAGCTGGGGAGAAAAGCAAACACAAGTCAGCACCCACAGGCCAGTTACCTGTTCCCCTCCCGCCATGACCTTGGCTTTTCCCTGCTCGGGAGTTCAGGCCTAGTCCAGGGGCCTGGAAGGCTCCAGCAGGCCCAGCCTCACCTCCATCCGGCACCTGGCACGTGAAGGGCCGGCTGTGACGAGCCAAGCGCACCAAACCGTGGCACAGCACGCGGTTCGATGGCCCAGGTCCACGTGAGGCATGAGCACGACAGTGCCTACGGGGCCTCAGGAGCCCCCTTGTTCATCCAAAGACACCCCTGTCATAAGGTGTCCGGGCCCCTCCGCATCCTCCCCCTTTTCTTCCATCTGGTACTCTTTGGACCTCAGACTCTCCACGGACAACCATTTATACCTCTGGATCCATCCATCCAACCAGACCCTCTCTGGGTGTCTGGATTTCAACATGAAATGTTATAAAATCCCCTTGAACCCGAAGGAAAGTTTGGCAAATGTTTGTGGGAAGGATACCAAGAACAACTTGGCGAGTCTAAAGGTTCCGGCAAGGCTTTTCCAGGTAGGGATCATTTTGTTAAGCCTCGCTGCGGCAGAGACACGCCAGTGCTGCCAGGTCGGTCAGCCCGGACCCTCTCGCGTGGGGACGCAGGATCATGACAGCCAAGCTCCATGGTCTCACTTGGTGGCTCCTTCTGCCCCTCCTGCCTCAGTTAGTTCCGGCAACTAGATAACTATCCCCGAGCCGTATGCCAGCACATCTTTCTCCCGTGCATCCCCCCCACTGTTTTGCCAATGACGTTTATTCTTATTTATCACAAGCTTATTCTGTGCAAGGTGCTTCTGCTAAATGAACCATTCTTTCTAAAAAAAATTTTTTTCATTTTTTTTTTTAGAGGGAAAGAGAGAGAGAGAGAGTGGGGGAGGGGCAGAGAGAGAGAGAGAGAGACAGAATGTGAAGCAGACTCCGGGCTCTGAGCTGTCGGCACAGAGCGCGATGTGAGGCTTGAACTCACAGTCTGTGAGATCATGACCTGTGCCAAAGTCGGAGGCTGAACCAACTGAGCCACCCAGGCGCCCCGAAACATTCTTTCTATATTAACTGATTCATTCAGCGAGTATTTATTGAGCACCTATTATGTGCCAGGCCCTGTTCTAAGTGCTGAAGATACAGAGGCGAGCAACACAGAGTTCCTACCCTTGTGGGGTTTATAATCTGAGGATAGGAAGCTGGTGATAAATCTGTGAACAGAGCTTAAGATAATTACAGATTAAAAACAGGAAAATATGGGGTGCTTGAGGGGCTCAGTCGGTTAAGATTTAAGTTTGGCTCAGGTCATGATCTCAAAGTTCGTGGGTTTGAACTCGGTGTCGGGCTCTGTGCTGACAGCTGGGAGCCTGGAGCCTGCTTCAGATTCGGTGTCTCTGTCTCTCTTGCTCAGATGTAAGTAAACATTAAAAAAAATTTTTTTTTAAATAAAAATAATAAGAAAATACGACCAAGTGAGGGAGGCAGCGTTTTGGCTAAGGTGGTCTCTCTGAGGTGCTGACATCTGAACTGAGACCTGAATAAGGAGCCAGCAAAGCAAAAATTCAGGGAAAGAGCATTTAAAGCAGAGGGAACAGCCAGTACAAAGGCTTGGCATGTTCAAGGGATAGAAAGGGCAGCGTGGCAGGGGCACCCGGGTGGCTCAGTCGGTTGAGCATCCGACTTCAGCTCAGGTCATGATCTCGAGGTCCATGAGTTCGAGCCCTGCTGACACCTGGAGCCTGCTTCAGATTCTGTCTCTCCCCCTCTCTCTACCCCTCCCCCACCCTCTCTCTCTCTCTCTCTGTCTCTCTCAAAAATAAACATTAAAAAAAAAAAAAAAAAAGGGCAGCATGGCTGGGGACAACAAGCAACAGCCAAGAAAGACAGACTGACGAGCTAGAACACTAGGGATGGACAATTCGCGCTGGACCTCCAAGAGCCCCGGTAAGACCTCGGTAACCAGCTGGGGTGGTGACGGGACACCACTGGAGGGCTTTCAACAGGTGTCATGTCATCAGCTTTGCCCTTTACAAGGCTCGCTCTGCCTGGAGGAGGGAAGAATGAACTGGGGGGGGGGGGTAGGTACAGTTGCCGGGAGACCAATGAAGAGGCTGGAGCGGTAACCCAGCTCCAACATGGGTGTGTGCGTGTGTGGTGCGGGGAGATACGAAGCAGTGGAGATGGAGAAAACGGATCGGGGGTGTTTGGGAGACCCTCTTAACAAGGTGTGTGGATGAACTGGATGTTGGGGTGAAGCTCACCCCGACCCGAGCAACGTCAACCGAGGCGAAAGCGACATGAGGAGCACCTGTCCTGTCTGGTGGGGCGCGTGGGAAGAACGATGGCTTCCTATTTGGGAACCGTCCCCGAGGCCCCATCCGCTGCCGCTTCCTTGAAGGGCGATCTGATGCTCTTCTGATCCTCAGAACTGCCCTGTTGCCTTTCAACTCTCAGAGCCAGAAAGTTTGCATTTCGGGTGAGGTGTGCCCTGCACTTTCTCATCCTCCAGGGCAGTAGGGAGGCCCCAAGGTGGATGGCCCGGGGCCAGCAAGGGGATCGGCATTGTGTCGAAAGGCACCCAGAGGGGTGGAACCAACTGCCAAGGCATTTACTAACAGCTGCCTGCCCTCAGCCCCGTATCTGGACAGAAAAATGTGTCTAGTGGTCCTAGATCATTTTCTATTTTTCATGTCTGCAAGACAGGAGTTTCCTGAAAACCAAGAGGCAATAAAGGCGGACTCTTCCACTTAAACTCCCACCTTTTTTTTTTTTTTTAACTGTATAGTGACAATACAAGTGCCACCAAGAGCCACATGTCTGCCGAACCAATAACCCACACTGCTCTTGAAGTAGCCACTTGAGGCAGGTGGGGCCAGGGCTGAGTCACACCTGCGCACTGTTGGCAATAACACAGTGCTGGATGTGCAGCAAACCCAGTCCTTGCTTAGGGGGTGCGAAAACAGGCAGGAGCCTCAAACTAGGAGCTCCTGGGGTCGGGACAGCCAGTGCCGCAAGGCCCCTGCGCGCCGTCCTCCTCACGGCCAGAGGGGGAGGGCAGCCAGGCTACCTCGCACTCCCTCCCTCGTGCCTGGGATGGGAAGGTGTTGAACGGCTGCTTGCCTGGCATGCCAAGATCGCGTACAGAGGGGGAGGGGACCTGGCGACACCCGGACTGCAGCCTAGAGCCTCGGCACAAAGGGTTTTAAAGGAACTTTACAAACCTCTCTGCTGGCCACTCAAAGCCGCCTGCTGCTGCTGAGCATTCATCCTTCAGCAACTGCCTCACAACTTTTGCTCAGAACCATAGGGTGGTAACTGAAAGCCAAGGCCAACCACCCTGAAAGTCAAGGCTGGGGTCAGGTGGGTGGGAAGAATCAGCCAGTGGATGTTCCAGGCACTGGGCGTCAAAGAAGACGAAGACAGTCCAGCCCTGGACGGGGGAAACTGAGGGACGGCAGGATATCAAAGTGCGGAGGGACGGGGCGGGCGGGGAAGGTGACTGCCTGGGGTAGGAGAGTCCAAAAACACCCCCAGGAGGCCACCTATCACCCTCAAGGATGACGGGAGATTTGGTCACGCTTTGGGTCCTCTGCAGAAGGCCTTTTACACAGTAACCGTTTGCTGACATGAACTCGCCGGGGAAACAGGTGATTCTGTCCCCAGGCAGCTTATTCACTGCCTATTGCCTCCCATGAGTGCCAGCCAGCCAGCCAGCCAGCCAGCCAGCCGGTCCCCGTGTCCGACCTGCCCTGAGCACTGCCCTCGGAGCCCTCGGTTCTGGCGGGCTCCCGTTCGCAAAGGCCTCTCCACTGCTACTTCCACTCACCTCCACAGAGAGGACCTTCCCCAAGGCAAAAAGGAACGGGTGCATGTTGATGTCTGGGTCTTTGCGGAAACAGTTGGGCTTGGCGTGGTGCTGGAAATGCAAGTGGTTCCACCAACTGGCGGGGGCTCCCTGCAGAGAAGCGGGGCCGTGAGTCCAAAAGCCTAGCGGTCCGCCAACCGCCCCCCTCGCCCCCCCAGGAAACCCAGCATTGGCTGGTATTTCAGGCGCCCCTCCCCACCCCAGTGACCTTCAGATGGCCAATCACGAAATGATGGAACACGTGGTTCCAAGTGGAGGTGCTGAAGACGGACAGGTGCCCGAAGTCGTGCTGCAGCCAGCCAGCCTGCGCCTGGGCAAGAAAGGTTAGCGCTGAGAGCAAAACCCACACGCCCGGCGACCCCCTCACTGACCTCGGGGGGCTCCTCTGCGTCACCCCTAGCCCCTGTGACCGCCCTCAGCACGTCCGGGAAGGAGTCAGCCTCCTGACTCTGGCTCTGCCGCTAACTCACGCGACAGTGGGGGCAAGCCACTATCCCCTCCCTGTTCTTCGGTCTCCCCGGCTCTGGGAGTTCTAGGACACAGGCTGGGCCGAACCCCCAGACTACGAGAAAGGACAGGGTGACAGACTCGGGAGGCGAGGAGAAGGCTCGGCAAATGGGTTCTGTCACTAGGGCCCGAGCATTCGGGGCACGTTATGCCACGTGGTGGGGAGAAGGGAGCCGAGCTTTGCTGAGAAATCGGAATCTGGGCTCTTGGCACGCCTGGGCTAGGGCAGGAGCGGACTAGGAAGTTTCAGAGAAATTCCACAGAAAGAAGGGAGCCCGTGGGGGAGCGGCTGGGGAGGCAGTGCGAAAATGAAGGCGCACACGTGGCCAACGAGCAGACGGGAGCCACGGACGACAAGGTGTCTCTCGGCACTAATTCTGCCCCACATCCTCAGCGCCGCCCTGGCACAGGGCGGGGCTCATGACCTCCTAAGGCGCACACGAGCTCTCTTGACAACCCAAGTGACGGCTTCTCACTTGAGCCGTGCTGAGCAGCACCGCACACAGGAGGAAAGGCACAAAGGATGTCCCAAAGACCCAAAGAGTGAGCCAGGCGGCAACATCGAGCAGCAGGATGTGCAGCAGGTACAACAGGAAGAAGACACAGTTGGCCTTCATGAGCCCCATCCGCTCCACTGTGGCCTGCAGCTCCCGGAACTCGGAGATCAGCTCTTTCTGCAGAAAAGCAGAGAGGGAGGGGCTGCGATTCTTCCCAACTGCGACCCGCCATTGCTGGAGACAAGCGCCCCTCTTAGGCTCAAGGACCCTCCACCCCCAGATCATCCAGGGAAGTCCACAACCCGAGGTAAATCTACTACGACACCGAGGACAGAGGACAGCGCTCTGGCGTCGGCCGAGGGGCGTGCGGTCTGTGGAGCGAAACACTGCTTGATTCAAGGGCCTGCCCTGCCGTTTACGAACACTGTGATTCTTGGCCACACCGCTCAACCTCTCTGAGCCTCGGCTTTTTCACCTCTAAGTGTGTGAGGCTTACACGAGGTCATGGCTGACACAGTAAGCGTTCAACAGACAGGTCTCGATGGTGGTGGTGGTGGTGGCGGCCTTGTGAGAACTAGAGGGTTCCAAAGCCCTGCCTCCTCCCTTCGGCCTGTATCCCAGCGACCGCGCAGGAGGAGCAGGGACCTGAGCCTATCGAGGCCTTCCTTTTCTACCCCCTGCCCTGCAAAGAACCACAGGGTCTCCAAACAGCAGAGTCTCACATTTTTGGTGGGCTCGAAGCTGGGCTGCTCTGGAGAAAGTTCTCCGATCAGGAGAGAGTTCATATACTTCCTCACCAGGCCCTTGTTGATGTGGAAGGCCACAAAAGGATCCTGCGAGGAAGGGGAGAAGGCAGACTGGTTAGCAAGCCAGCCCGGGCCCCCTGGGCTCCTGGAGGGCTGGCACCAGAGGCCATCCTCCTGATCCAGCAAGGAGCCCCTATCCAAGTTCAAACCACGTCCCTCCAGTCAGCTGCCCTTTGAAGGTGCCTAGACCTTCCCCGGGCGTCCCCAGCCCAGGAACACCCCAGCATGTGTGCCGGTAAGGGCGCCACACCAAGGAACAGCGAGTGCAGGCAGGGGGTCCACAGAAAGTCCTCTCTGGCCTGGCCTTTCCTCCAGGCACGTCTAGGGACAGCTTTCCCGCAAGAATTTAGATACAGGTGAGAAACGACTAGAAGGGATGGGTGGGGCTCCGAGATTTGTTTTTTGCTGTGGAACTTTCAACAGAGGCTCTCTGAGGCAAGGGTTCTTCGTAAAATGTGCTTAGGCAGATTCCCTAAGCCCCAACTGGGAACGTTTGCCTTCCGACCCCTTCTCCGGGAGGCCGCTGTTCCCGGTAGGGCTCCACATTTCTCCTGGGACTCTGACCACCCCCCCGCCCCCCGCCGGGGCCCCGGAGCCGCTAATTTTGGAAATCCTAGGTGGGGTAAGTCAAGCAGACCCAGGCCTTTCGGGGAACGGGCACTCTGAGGCGGGCGCCGGGGCGGAGCCGGCGGACGGTGGCACCACACAACTGGACCAATCGCCAACCCTGCTGCCCGGCCATTCAGCCCCGGCCCCAAATCGCACTGTGGGAAGACCCTGCGTCGGCGCCGGCTTCGTCTGCGCATGCGCCAGCCCAAGTCTTCGCCTTCCGCCACCGTCCCGGCTTCCCAGTGGTCACTCGGGGTGACCATCGCAGGCTCTGGCCTTGCCACCCCCTGGCCGGCCGCGTCGCTGGGAGGGGCAGGTCCTCAGCCCAAGACGCCTATGCCCCGCTGCGACAAAACGGGAACTCTGGGGGCCCCAGGCGCCCTCCGCGATGGCAAGGGCGGAGGGTGGGGACAGCGGAAGGGGTCGTACCGCTGGACGCGGGATGGGGAAAGGATGTAGGGCGAGGGGCCGCGGCGAAGCAAAGCCTCCACGGGGTCCCACCGGGTGATCACCGGCTCTCCAAACATGGCGGGAGGCGCCAGTTGCCTTAGCTCCGAGAGCAGGTGGTCTAGAAAGGGAAGGGCCGGGCTGGGGCTGGGAGGCGCGCGGACCCCCATAGTGGGGCCCGAGGGAGGAAGGATGCGAACCACAGCCTAGGAATGCAGACTGCCGTCCGCTGCCGCGGCACAGCGGGAGACCCCGCTGGCCTGCGGCCGAGTGACCTCCCCACGGGATTCGAGGACGGCCCGGAGAGTCCTCGCTAAGTGTACGCGGACACAGTCCCCCCCAACCCCCCCCCCCAACCTTCTGCACGCCGCCCCACTACCCCCGGTGCACCAGCAGTCGTCAGTCCTCTCCGGCCGGCTAGGGCCCTCCTTCACCGTGCGGGGGTTCCCAAGGCAGCGGGCGCCCAGTTACTTTCCACCTCGCCCCTATCCCCGAGAGAGTGCTTCCCTCTTCTGCTCCCGCTCGCAAGGCCGCACGCGCGGTCTACACGCTGCGGCGCTCCCTTCCCACCCACCGAGACACAGGTCGAGACTCCCTCTCCCTGCCACTGACCCCCTCCTCCCTCGGCCCCAGCAGCACCGCCGTCCCCGGCATCCTGTGCACCCTGGCTCCCCCCCCCCCCACTTCCCCCACTCATCCTGCTCTGGGCCCTGCCTGAGTCTGGACTCCGCAAACGGAACGCACGCAGGGCGGCGCAGTCCTTTGTTTGTGCGGGCACGTTGCCGGCCTCCCTCTCCGCTCTCCTGACTCCGGTTTTCACAGCCATTCTCCCGCCCTCGCATCCCGTGCTGGGTCGCGGGCAACGCCGACGCTCGGCGCCTCCTGGCTCTTCCCCGGATTAGTCCGAGTGAGTCCGCGATGCCAAACTTCCAGCCTCGTGCCCCGAACCTCTGGGGGCAGCCGCCCGGTCCCGCCTCCTCCCGGGCCCGGGTCTGGCCGCGCTCACCGTAGCATCCTGCCCCGCGTAGTGGCTGATGACCCGGGAGCCCCCCGGGTGCCGGCGGGTGAACTCGCTGATGTTGTACACCTTCCGGTCGATCACGAGCCACCGCTCCTTCTCGCGCCCGGAGCGCTGCGCCACCTCGTCCCAGGTGAAGTAGCGCGGGGTCGGCGCCTGGGTAGGGGACTGGGGGTCCATCGGGGCCGGGCGTCGCCGCGCGCCGGCCGGGCAGTGGGCGTCAGGCGCGCGCTCGGGGCCCGCGGGGTAGCGCGCGCGCCGGCCTCGCGAGCGCGGGGAGCGGAACGGCTGGCGCGCGCCGGGTTTTCAGCACCCGCGGCGCGGACTGCCGAGCCCTGCTGCGCGCGCTCCCATTGGTCGAGCCGCGTGGCGCGGGGAGCGAGCCCCCGCCTTACCGCCCGGGTCCGCGCGGGCAGGTCCGAGCGGGCGCCCCCTCGCGGGCACCGTGGAGGGGTAGCCGAGGGGGGGTGCCTCCGGCCTCGCGGCTCTTGCTCCCGGGGAGGCGGTGGACGGGATCACAGTGTGTGCGGATGGGGAGGGGCTGTCCTGGAGAGGAGGGTCGGGGGGAGGGGGTGGGGGGTGGCTCAGGGCTGCCCCAGGGCACTAGTCTTTGGACTCCCGGCCACGCGGGTCCACCGGTTGGACGGCCAGAAATAAGTGTGAGAACCTTGGGCGGTTATCTTGTGAACCGCATGATTGTGGTTCGTTGGGTTTGGGACGTGTTAATGATTTGTTTTGCCCACAATGACCCGTTTAAAATGCCCAACAAGTTTTGTAACCCCGCTTACCTTTTTTTTTTTTTTTTTTTTTGGCTGTAATTTTTGGTCTATTTTTAACCGGGATCCTTAAATTAAAGCCCTTTGGCGTCTCCTGACCTCGGGGAGGTTGTGTGGAGAGCCTGGTCTTCAAGCTGTGGAATCTCTGCTTCCGTGTCCAGGAGGCACATGGGAGCCACGGGAAGCCTTTTAAGTAGTTTAAGTAGAGGGACTTGGGGCTTAGAGCACGAGGCTTCAGGAAGGAATGAGGAGGCACCCAGAGGCTGGGAGTGCCAGTCCAGAAGCTGCTGCAGTAGGAAGAGACCCAGAGTTTACTGCTAAATTTTCTCTTATTTATAAACCAAGTACTTTAGAAAATACTTACTGTGTGCCAGGCACTGTCCTCAGGGTCTTACAGACACCAGTCCATGTAATTCTGCCACAACCCAATGAGGTAGGAACTAGTCTTATCCTTACCGATGGAGAAGGAGAGGTTGTGTGTTTTGTCACACTGTTAATAAGTGGCAGGGGCAATATTTAAACCAGCCTGTGCTCTGAACCGCTGGACTCTACTGTCTCTCCTCCGATTACACTAGTATGTGGGCACTTGGATGGCACTCTGCGGCCAAGCACTGAGCTAGAGTCTGAGCCTCTAGGAGTCAGGAGAGGGTCATACAAACAGACTGGGGAAGATACCGCTGGCAGGAAAGGACCTGAATCCATTCAGTCCAAATCGCTCATTTTATAGAGAAGAGAATTGAGTTTCGGAACTGGGAAGGGATTTCCCAACTTCCCACGAGGAAGCTTTAGGTGTCCCGGCTTTCGGTTAAGATTCCAGCCTGTTGCACCTTGTTTAGGAATGAAGATCCATGCAGCTGCCCCTCTGTATGCCAATTTTCCTTTAAAAAAAAAAAAAAAAACCAAAACCAAACCTTGCCCAACAACTTGGCCGTTTGTAACCAGAGCTATAAAATGATTTCTACGCTTTGATCAAGTAATTTCACTCTTGGAAAAGTGAGGAGTGGGAGATTGCAAAGATGTTTATTGCGAATTTAATAGTGAAGACCAGAAACAGCTGCAAATCCTGACTGAAAATCAGCACACTCACTGAGAGGTAGTCGCATGATGAGGAATTACAGAGTGATTAGAAATGACCAAAATGTGGGGCACCTGGGTGGCTCTGTCGGTTGAGCGTCCGACTTCAGTTCAGGTCGTGATCTCAAGGCTTGTGAGTTCGAGCCCGGCGTCAGGCTCTGTGCTAACAGCTCGGATGCGGAGTCTCCTTCGGATTCCGTGTCTCCCTCTCTCTCTGTCCCGGCTCATGCTCTGTCTCTCTCTGTCTCAAAATTAAATAAACATGTAAAAAAAAAAAAAAGAAATGACCAAGATGTGAACTATATTGGTAAGTAGAAAGTACTTTGTTAGCACGGTGAGGAATTACAGAGTGATTAGAAATGACCAAGATGTGAACTATATTGGTAGGTAGAAAGTACTTTGCATTGAAAAGAGCAGAATTCAAAGTAGTATGTATTCGCTGCGTACAATTAGGTAAGAATCCCAAGGGTATTAAATATCAGAAGACAGTGTCACGGTGAGAACATTTCATAGTTTAACATTCTTTGTTTTTCTGTAAAGTTGCTTCATCTCATTGAAGAAGAAGAAAAAGAAGAAAGACCTTGCTACAACCATTATTCCCGTAGCAAAGTCTCTTATACTTCCAGGGGGAATGTAAATTGATGAAACTTTCTGGAAAACTAGTTTGGCAACTTTATTTAGAACCTTAAAAATGTTTCCAGTAATTTCACGTTTAGAGACAGAGTCTAAGGAAATCCCCCCCGCCCCCCACCTTATGCTGTGTCTTTTATTCTTATGACTTATTCATTCTATAACTGGGAGCCTGTAACTCCCACTCCCCTCACCCATTTTACCCCCCCACCAGCCTCCTCCCCTCTGGCAACCATCAGTTTGTTCTCTGTATTTATAGGTCTGTTTCTGCTTTAAGGACATCTTTTGGGGAAAATATTTATAAACAAAAAATATTTGTTGAAGCAGTATTTATGATAGCAAAAAATGGCACCCATCTAAATGCCCATCAGTGGAATATTATGTAGAACATTAAAAATAATGTGATGGGGGGGGCGCCTGGATGGCTCAGTCGGTTGAATGTCCGACTTCGGCTCAGGTCATGATCTCGCGGTTCACGAGTTCAAGCCCCACATCGGGGTCTGTGCTGACAGCCTGGAGTCTGGAGCCTGCTTTGGATTCTGTGTTTCCCTCTCTCTCTCCCTCCCCTGCTCACGCTCTCTCAAAAATAAACATTAAAAATTTTTTTAAAATAATAATGTGGTGAAATTTTAATGGCTGAGAGGTGATCATCACTCTAGAAAAAGACTAGAAGGAAATGATAATAGTGATTATTTTTAGATGGGTGGAGCAGGGTAATTTATCTTTAATACTGTCTGAATTTTCTTTTTTTTTTAACTTTATAGTTTATTGTCAGGTTGGTTTCCATATAACACCCAGTGCTCTTCCCCACAAGTGACCTCCACCACGACCATCACCCCCCCTTCCTCTTTCCCCCTCCCCCTTCCGCCCTCAGTTTGTTTTCAGT
>CM053575.1:8872035-9067081 GCA_028646485.1 Cryptoprocta ferox | reverse complement strand
GGGGCACAGCGCGCTCTCCCTGTGTTGGGCTCAGTGGCTCCTTCCCCCTGCACCACCGGGTCCCGGCCGTCCCCTAATTTCCCAGATCACAGTCACTCACTGAGGCATCTTTGAGGTTGTCTTCTTTCTGGCGTCTGTTTCTTCTTTCCCCCACCTGCAAATCCGAGTTTTATCCCTTCAGTCCTTCTCAGTTCAATCCATGCGGGCGGGCGCGGATTACAGAGCTCCCTGCTTCTCCGCCATCTTGCCCGCCTATCGATCTGTCTGAATTTTCTATATGAGCATGCATTAATGTTACCATCACCATCAGAAAAAAATGTTTATTTTTTTAAATGCCATTTGTAAGAGGATTCTTCGATTAACCCTACTTTCCTAAAACCATTCATCGAGTGTCTCATTAATATTTGTCAGTTCAATAGTTGCTAGAGTACAAGGGCCGATACCATATGGATCATGCCTAGTTTAAAGCCACTGGAGAAGACAAATTAATGAGTATAGGTCAAGAGGATAGATGCAGATTACTCCTTTTTTCAATTCTCAACATTTAAGCAGTTTGTGTGACATGAATCTACATTCGTGTTTCTTTCTTTTGCAAATGTTCTTATGCCAGTGTCATATATTTTTGGCCTCCTCCTTAAACTAGATTAAAATCGGGGGGCAGGGAGTATGAATTCTGTTTAGTTTTTTACCTGATATATTCAAAGTACCCTAGTTTGGGGTTCTGTGTGGAATCAGTAAATTTGTTGAATTAACTGATCGTTTCAACTTGAAAAAAAACCAGGTTAGAAAGCATATAGACCATATAGACCAAATGCCCTATTTGTCCTCTCATGTCCCTATGCTCCTACATATTTTATTTGGAGAGAGAGAGCGAGAGCATGTACACGTGAGTTGGGGAGACACAGAGAGAGGGAGAGAGAGAATCTTAAGCAGGCTCCATGCTCAGCGAGGAGCCTGGTGCAGGGCTCGATCCCACGAACCTCGAGATCATAACCCCAGCTGAAATCAAGAGTTGGACACCTGACCAGCTGAGCCACCCAGTCGCCCCACCCCTATGCTCCTTCATAAATGATCATGTGGATTGTAAAAAAGATTCATTTCCAGGCCTGAGTTAGGGACCAACTGGGCAAATCCTTTGTGTCCTGGGCTCTGCTGATCCCATGAACTTGCCTTGTGCAGGAAATGAATCACATGCTTAAATGCAGGTTGGGATTTAAGAATACTCCTAACTATTCTGGCTACAATGATTAAGGAAAACAGAAAGCAATTAGCTGAAGACCCTAATGCCAATTCTCATCAGACCATATTTAAGTAACATAACTGCTGTAGGCTATTGGAATAACCTGAGACGTGAGTTCAGGTTTTGACCTGTTTTGTCAAGAATCACAAACATTCATAGACAGTAGACTGGAACCTTAACAAAGTCAACTAGTGTAAGAGGAAGAATATTGGTTGTGCGTAACCCCCTGATGCAGCCTTTTCTCAATTGACGGTGCCTCAGACCATTAAAGATCACCGGGGCACCCCATGGCTCAGTTGGCTGAGGGTCAGACTTCCGCTCAGGTCATGATCTCACAGCTCCTGAGTTTGAGCTTCCGCATCCGGTTCGCTGCTATCAGCGTGGAGCCTGCTTCAAATCCTCTGTCCCCCTCTCTCTGCCCCTCCCCCACTTGTGCTCCCTCCCTCCCTCTCTCTCTCAAAAATATATAAACATTAAAAAAAAGATCAAAGTCATCTTCCTAGCGTCTAGGTTTCTGTGAAATTAGATAATACGTGGGGACACAGTGAACCCAATGCTTTACACACAGTAGGCTCTCACCAAATTAACTGCGTCAGTCCTTGTTTTAGGAAAAATCATTTATATGGGGCACCTGGCTGGCTCAAT
The DNA here is from genome assembly GCA_028646485.1 of Cryptoprocta ferox. Classification (NCBI taxonomy): domain Eukaryota; kingdom Metazoa; phylum Chordata; class Mammalia; order Carnivora; family Eupleridae; genus Cryptoprocta; species Cryptoprocta ferox. The sequence continues at coordinate 9,065,196 of CM053575.1, read as the reverse complement.
TGATAGAGTGCGTGCCTCTTGATCTTGGGGTTATAAGTTCAAGCTGCACGTCAGGCATAGAGGTTATTTTTTTAAAAATTAAATCTTTAAAATTTTAAAGAAAAAATCATTTATAATAGCTAAGTTATGTCAAGTATTATTAAAAAAGAATCTATGATGTATGTGCTTCACCTAAAGAGAAGGGTCTCAGGATCACACTTCTTTTTAATTAGAGACACAGGGCTGGCTAGAAACAGTATTCTTTCATTTTACATTTTACAGAACACAGGAGTTGGGGATCAAGGGGCTCGCGGAGGATGACCTTATGGAATGTTCTCAGTGGGATCTTGTTACTGTCTAGAGGATAAGTACCTTACAAACAGGTATATGTTAAATCCACTGTTTTATAGATAAGGTGACAGATGCAAAGAGGTGGAGCCACACACAAAAAACAGGACATCTGGCAAACCACAAGGGACTCTTACATATAGAGAACACACTGACGGTTGCTGGAGGGGAAGTGGGGGGGGATGGGCTAAACAGGGGATGGGCATTAAGGAGGGCACTTGTTGGGACAGCACTGGGTGTTATTTGTAAGTAATGAATCGCTAAATTCTACTCCGGAAACCAATACTACACCATATGTTAACCAACATGAATTTAAATTAAAAAAAAAATATATATATATAGGAGCTGGAATTTACCCCTGGGTCCAATGATACCTTTTAGTTCCTCTCTGCAGAAGTTCCCAAACGGAGGTTCAATACATGTGTTTGATGTAAGGTCACCGTGGTTCAAAGAAGAGGTGGCACAGTCAGCTTCTCTGGGGCACCTTCTTCCTGTCGGGCCCTTAAAATTGCCTTTGTAGGAGCGCCTGGGTGGCTCAGTCAGTTGAGCGGCCTTCAGCTCAGGTCATGATCTCGCGGTTCGTGAGTTCGAGCCCCCGCATCGGGCTCTATGCTGACAGCTCGGAGCCTGGAGCCTGCTTCCGATTCTGTGTCTTCTTCTCTCTCTACCCCTCCCCTGCTCGCACTCTGTCTCTCTCTGTCTCTCAATAATAAATAAACGCTTAAAAAAAATTTTTTAAATTGCCTTTGTAAAATGGGAGAAGGCACTTCTAAACCTATAGGTCCCAGCTTCAGATTTCCCCAGGGGATTGGTCTGCAGTGCCCCAGGCATCCGGGTCAACTTTTTGCTTGTCCTTTAACGCAGGACTTGACAGGACAAAGAATCTCTATTGAAAATAAAAGAAAGGGGTGCCTGGGTGGCTCAGTCGGTTGGGCATCTGACTTCGGCTCAGGATCATGATCTCACTGTTCCCGAGTTCGAGCCCCGCCTCGGGCTCTGTGCTGACAGCTCAGAGCCTGGAGCCTACTTGGGATTCTGTGTCTCCCTCTGTGTCTCTGTCCCTCCCCACCGCTCATGCTCTGTCTCTCTCTGTCTCAAAAAAATAAATAAACATTAAAAAAATGAAAAAGAAAAGAAAAAGGCTATGCTTAGAATACTTGCAATGCTGAGATTATTCATTTCACTGTAGCAAGTCACCAAATGCACATGCCCTAACATATTTAGTCTTTTCCCTATTGTTGGACATCTGTTTAGGAGATTTCACTTGTATAAATATGCAGTGATAAGCTTTTATTTAATTAATTAACTTTTAATCTTTTTTAATGTTTATTCATTTTTGAGAGACAGAGAGAGAGTGGGGGGGAGGGGTAGAGAGAAGGAGACACAGAATCCGAAGCAGGCTCCAGGCTCTGAGCTGTCAGCACAAAGCCCGACGCGGGGCTCGAACCCATGAACCGTGAGATCATGACCTGAGCCGAAGTCGGACGCTTAACCGACGGAGCCACCCAGGCGCCCCACCTTTTTTTTTTTTTTTTTAATATTTATTTATTTATTTTGAGAGAGAGTGTGCACGAGAGTGTGAGCAGGGGAGGGGCAGAGAGACAGAGAGTGAGGGAGAGAGAGAATCCCAAGCAGGCTTCACACTCGGCAAGGAGCCCAACTCAGGCGTGATCCCACGACCATGAGATCATGACCTGAGCCCAAATCAAGAATCAGATGCTCAACTGACTGAGCCACTCAGGTGCCCCCAGTCGAATTCTATTCTTTTTTTTTTAATTTTTTTATGTTTTATTTATTTTTTGAGAGAGAGAGAGAGAGACAGCGTGAGCAGGGGAGGGTCAGAGAGAGAGGGAGACACAGAATCCAAAGACAGCCTCCAGGCTCTGAGCTGTCAGCACAGAGCCTGATGCGGGGCTCGAACCCACGAACGCGAGATCATGACCTGAGCCGAAGTCGGACGCTTAACCGACTGAGCCACCCGGGCGCCCCTCGAATTCTCTTCTAAATTCATTTCCAAGTTAGGCAAGAATCCATCAAATTCCAATAGGATGTAGCCAGGAAGGGAGGCAGCGGTAGAGTGGAAAGAACAAGGATTGGTATTTGACAGACCTCGTCCTGCTACTCTTCCTACTGCTGTGTTCTGTTGGGTGTCATGTGACCCTCTCTCAAGATTTCTTGTCTAAAGTAAAGAAATCTCAAGACTTCTTGTCTAAAGGAAAGAAGCCAGATGCCTTCCGGCACTGGCAGTCCTATGCTGGTTTTGATGAAACTTTTACTCAGGACACCATATCTCTGGTATTCAGCTAAAGATAATGCTTTCGAGAACACCATTTCTCTTAGATGGAGTCCCCAACGGTCATAAGGCAACTAAATTTGACAGCCTTATTATACCGTTTTGGTTGTTGCAATTATTGAATCTTAAAAAAAAAACAGTTATGACTTTCACCACCAATTAATAAATTGTTAATCAAGTGAGCTTGGTTAAAGCAGTTTGGCCTGGGGGCGGCTGGGTGTGGCTCAGTGGGTTAAGCATCCGACTCTTAATTTTGGCTCTGGTCTCGACCCCAGGATCGTGGGATCGAGCTGGCGTTCGGGCTTAAGATTCTGTCTCTCTCTCTCTCTCTCTCTCTCTCTCTCTCTCTGCCCTGCTTGCACATGCTGTCTCTCTCTCTCTCTCTAAAATAAATAAAATAGATAAATAAATAGAAAGATAAAGAAATAAAATAGCTTGGCCTGACTGATGCTGTTCACTAAGATAATATGCATATGGCATTTTTATACACTATGTGTCCTCTGATCCTCATTATTAAAAAAAAAAAAATAGGTAGATCAGTCAGAAATCTCCATTTCATGATGAGAAAACCAAGGGTCAGAGAGGCTAGGAGACCCAACAGTCCGCAGTGAAGTGATGGAATTGGAATATGAACTGGGTCCCTGACTACATTTGATTTGTGACTTCCCACAAGAAGGAACAGACAGTTCCCCAAAGCCCAGACCCACTGCTTCTAGACTTGGGACCTAGACCCTAGACCCGGCCAACGGCCTCATTCCTCTGACAGCAGGAATTGGTCCAAGAGTTAGACATAGACACGGCAGCCCCTAGGTGTCATTCCCTAGGATTAATTCATGGACATACTTTCTGCCAGGGCTGCTTAGCAGGCCCAGTCATGTTTTCTGTCACATGGAGAAGACCTTTCTGCAGAGAGAATCAGGCCAACAGGGAATGAAAAGCAGAGACATTACAAAGTGTTGCATTGCTGCTTCAAGAGGCCCTGGTTTCCGGAGCTGTTTAGTTCTGTGACCTATGTGCCCTGTTTTTCAGGCTAGGTGGGCCCATAAATTTCTTTTTTTCCATATACTAGTTAGAATAAAGAAATGAGCCCAGAGCCTCTGGCTGTCAGGCCAGAGTCCTTTCTTCTAGGGTAAAAACAGCCCTTGAGTTGTGTCACGCAGTGTGCTCAACACTTCATTTATTTACTGTCCCAGAATAGAAGGTTCCATCCGGAAAGGCTACGTACGAAAACCCAGAAAAGAGAAACCCCTTCACCAAGGACTGTGGCACCTAAACTATCTTTTTTTAAGGACTGAGTTAGAGTTTTTATAAAAATGGGGCCAAGTGATTCAGCCCTGGCAGAGGAGATATACCTCTCTTGGGGGGGGAGGGTCCATTCCCTTCTAGAATGTTGGAACCAGGCTTTCCCTGCTTCCTTCCTGCTGCTCAAGATTTCCTCTTTCTTATCAGCCATTCTGACCAACATGCATTGCGTTTTTGAGAGAATGGCCCAATATAAGTGCAAGAGTTCTTCATTGCTAAACCATTGTTTTTTAATTTCTAACTCATTGCTCTTTTTTTAAATTTTTTTCTTAAGTTTTACTTATTTTGAGAGAGAGAGCACACGTGGGGGAGGGGCGAAGAAAGGGAAGGAGAGAGAGAATCTCAAGCAGGCTCTACACTGTCAGCGCAGGGCCCAACTCAGGGCGCCATCTCACGAACTTGGAGATCATGACCTGAGCCAAAATCAAGAGTTGGGCACTTAACCAACTGAGCCACCCAGGTGCCCCCCCATTGCTCTTTTTTAAATTGAGGTTTAATTGGCATATAACATTATTATTAGCATCAGGTGGGTGCACAATGTAGTAACTTGATATTTGTATATACTGCAAAATGAGCACAGTACGTCTAGTTAACAGCTAAGCCATTTTAGATGGCAAAACTCTAAATGTTCACACCATTAAACTTAATTACTTTCAGGCTTCGTGCTGGAAACACGAAGAGCATTTCTCATTAAATTTATATGTGTAGTCCAGACCATTCTTTGGAGCTTCTAACTCACATATCCAATGCCTTCTTGCCACTTCGCTGGGATGTCATAACATTATATCCAAATTAAGATGTCCGCCTCCCACTTCACCTCCCAAACCATTCCCCTCCTGCCATCTTCCCCAACTTTATAAACGCTCTGTTCACTCAGCCAAAAAGCTGAAGACCTGGGAGGCCTTTTTGAAACGTCACTCCCCGCCCTGCCACATACCTCCAGAAATATCATACATCTCCTCTTCCTCGATCTCTAGGGTCTTCACCGTACCCAAGCTGTGGTCCCTTACTGGATTCCTGCAGTCGCCTCCCAACGACCCTTCCTGTTTCATCCACATTTGACTCCCTCGCATCCATTCACAGAACAGCTTGAGTGATCTTTGAGAATTTAGGATCGTGTCAGTTTCCTGCTTAAAACCTGGCATTGGTTTCCTATAGCGGTCTAGATAAAATGCCACTCTTGTGGCCCTTGCCTACCTCTGCACACTCCGCTGGTGACTCTCTTCCCTCACCAAGCACTCTATAGCTACCGTGGCCTTTCTCTTTCTGAAATATGCTAAGCTCATTCCTGAATTAGAGCTGTTGCGTATGGCTGTTCCTTCTGCCTGAAATGTGATCCCCTGTTCCTCACGCGATGGTCTCCTTCTCAACCATCTGTTCCCAACATAAATTTCATTTCTCCAAATGCTCCTTCCATGACTACCACTCCCTCCAAGGAAGGTGCTCTCCCATTCTGCCCACTACTGCTTTCTCAGGATTTTAACAGCATTTTGTTTGCTCCTTGGATTTGTAATTAGTTTATTCTTTCTTTGCTAATTTTCTGTCTCCCTGACTGGATGATAAACTTCATGAGGGAGAGGCTTTGTCTTGTCCACTGCGGTATCCCTAATATGTGCTCAATGCAATTAGTTGGGTGAATGAATAAAATCAGTAGGAAAAAGATAAGCCAAAATGAGTGACATCTCAGGAGGTCATAAGAAAAGAATGTATAGAGAGCCAATAAACGTGAAAGAATGCTCAAACTCCGTCACATAATTCAAAAAGAAGGGGGGTTGGGGAGCCTGGGTGGCTCAGTCGGTTGAGCGTCTGACTTGATTTTGGCTCAGGTCAGGATCTCACAGTGTGTGAGTTTGAGCCTGGAGTCAGGCTCTGTGCTGACAGCATGGAGCCTACCTGAGATTCTCTTTCTCCGTCTCTCTTTGCCTCTCTCCCCGGCGCTCTCTCTCTCTCTCTCTCTCTCTCTCTCTCAAAAATAAATAAATAAATAAAATTTTAAAAGGTGGAATGGACTTTTCATGTATTAGATTGGCAAAATTTGGAGGTTTGACCATATCTCTTACACTTGGCAAGAGTTTGAAAAAACAGATTGTAAGATGGTAAATTAGTGCAGCGTTTTTAGAAAGCATTTGGCAAGATCTGTCAAATCATAAAGGCATATATCCATTGACCCAGGAATAGTAGGGATAGACTTGCTCACGAATGCAAATAAATATGTTTTGGAATGTTCGTTGTAGCTTTTTTTTGGAATAGTAATATGGAATTATGTAATAGTAATATGAAATAGTAATATGGAATAATTACAACCAGTATTTTTGCGTAGTCACTGTGTTCTAGGAACTGTTCGTTTTTTAAATTTTTTTTATGTCTTTATTTTATTTTGAGAGAGAGAGACAGAGACAGAGAGTGAGCGGGGGAGGGGCAGAGAGTGAGAGAGAGAGACACAGAATCTGAAGCAGGCTCCAGGCTCTGAACTGCCAGCACAGAGCCCGACACGGGGCTCGAACCCACGGACTGTGAGATCATGACCTGAGCCGAAGTCGGACGCTTAACCGACCGAGCCACCCAGGTGCCCCTCTAGGAACTGTTCTAAGCATTTCACGTATAGTAGCTCATATAACTCTATAAACTGGTCGTTATTACATCTGATTTAGAAAGTGGGGAAATCAGCTGGTAAATTCCCCAAGGACCCACAGCCAGTAGGTGGCACATCTAGGAATTTAATATAGAGCTGCACATTTAATCATTAATGCAGGGCACCTGTGTGGCTCAGTTGGTTAAGCATCCAACTCTTGATTTCAGCTCAGGATATGATCTCACCTTGTGGGATTGAGCGCCATGTCACGCTCCTCACTGGACGTGGAGCCTGCTTGGGATTCTCTGTCTCCTTCTCTTTCTGCCCCTACCCCATGTGCCCGTGTGCATTTTCTCTCTCTCTCCCTCTCTCTCTCTCTCTCTCAAATAAATAGAGCAAGGGAGAGTCAGAGAGAGAAGGAGACACAGAATCTGAAGACAGGCTCCAGGCTCTGAGCTAGCTGTCAGCACAGAGCCCGATGCGGGGCTCGAACCCACGAACTGCGAGATCATGACCTGAGCCAAAGCCAGACGCTCAACCGACTGAGCCACCCAGGCGCCCCTAGACATTTTTTTTTAAAACCACTAGAAACATTCAAAAACATTAATCCTGCACTATCGTTTCGAACAACCTAAATGTCTATCAAAGTAGGGAGCAAGTTACATAAATACGGTATTTGAAATTCTACATTATGTGCCCCCCTCCCCAACAGTGCAGGATTGCGATTCCCAAGTGAATGGAGGCATACAAAGTGAACCCCACTGCCTCACTGGCTTTCAGCCTAATGATACTTTCTGATGCTGTAGTGAGGTAGAATCCAAGCAGAACACAATAGAAGATTTATTTTAACATCTGAAGCTGTTGAGGCACCTGGGATTTGTGGGTCATGGTTTTAGAGAGAAGAGTATACAGAAATGGAGCTCCAGAAAAATCTGCCTATGGGTCTTCTTAAGTGTTTAGGAAAAAACTAAAGACTTACTGAGCAGGGTGAGACTTCACAAGTCTGGCAGAGAACAGCTACTGCGTCTCACAGTACTGAGAGACATAGGAGTTCCTATTAGCCAGAATCAGGAGACCTCCCTGAATACTGTGTGCCTTCAGCTGAAGACCCAGAAAGGCCATGCATTAGGAGTAGGACTACCCTAGCCCTAGACTATGTGTCATTCTAGACCTTTCCAATAAAGCTTAAAAATAAGCCTCAAAAGAATCAGGCTTACCTACCAGTAAATTAACTGTTGATCAGGACAAGACACAACAGAAGTGCCTGGCTAGCTCTGTCAGTAGAGCATGCAACTCTTGATCTCAGGGTTGTGAGTTCAGGCCCCTGTTGGACATAGAGCCTACTGAAAAAATTTTTTTTCTTAAAAAGAGCAAAACACAACATCTTTTAAATCCTGACACTCAAACTTTAACATTCATGGGGTGCCTGGATGGCACAGTTGGTTGGATGTCTGGCTCTTGATTTCAGCTCAGGTCACGATCTCACAGTTCGTGGGAACGAGCCCCACATTGGGCTCCATCCATACTGACAGCACAGAGTCTGCTTGGGATTCTTTCTCTCTCTTTCTGCCTCCACCCTCTCAAAAATAAAGAAATAAACATTTTAAAAAGTTTAGCATTCACAATGTCCAGCATAAAATGTAAAATTTCTGGACATGAAAAAAAATCAGAAAAATGTGATCCATTACAAGATTTTTAAAAGACAATAGAAATTGACCTATAGACAAATGTTGTAAAGAGAAGACAGGAACTTTTTAACAGCTATTATAAATATACTTAAGGACTTAAAGGAAAAGATAATTCATCAAGAAGAAATAAAAATCTGGGGCGCCTGGGTGGCTGAGTCGGTTGAGTGTCCAACTTCAGCTCAGGCAATGATTTCGTGGTCTGTGAGTTTGAGCCCTGCGTCGGGCTCTGTGCTGACAGCTCAAAGCCTGGAGACTGCTTCGGATTCTGTGTCTCCCTCTCTCTGCACCTCCCCTGTTCATACTCTCTCTCTCCCTCAAAAATAAATAAACATTAACAAAATTTAAAGAAGAAATAAAAATCCAAAATTTATATGCACTTAATAACAGAACTTTTTAACATGTTTAAAAGACATGAAGCAAAAATTGACGGAGCTAAAGGGAGAAGTAGACCAACCCATAATAATAGAGGTTTTAATACTTTCTCAGTAATTTATAGAACACAAAAAAATTAGTAAAGATATAGAATATTTGACCAATACTATCAACCACCTTGACCTATTGACATTTATGAAACACTGTCTCAAATAACTACTAAATATGCATTCTTTTCAAGAATACATTGAACATTCTTCAAGTTAGACTATGTGCAGTGAGAGCGAGTGGGGGAGGGGCAGAGGGCGAGGGAGATACAGAGTCTGAAGCAGGCTCCAGACTCCAAGCTGTCAGCACAGAACCTGACTCTGGGCTTGAACTCACAAACTGTGACATCATGACCTGAGCTGAAGTCAGATAATCCGTTCAACCGACTGAGCCACTCAAGTGCCCCCAATAAATAAACATTTTTAAAAAAGAAAAAAAATATTTTGAGCTGAATGATAATGAAAACACAACATATCAAAATTTGTGGGATATGTCTAAAGCAGTGCTTAGAGGAAAATGTATAGCTTTAAAGGCTTATTTTGGAAAACAAGTATAAAATCAGTGAAGTATAAAATACAAGTAGAGAAAACCAATACAGTAAAAATTTAGTTTTTTGAAAAATTGAAACAAAATTGATAAATTAATACAATAAAATGTAGTTTTTTGAAAAAAAAATGAAAATTGATAAATCTCTGGCAAGAATGATGAAGGAAGAAAAGAAAACACAAATTACCAAAATTAAAGTGAAAAAGGAGATACTACTGCAGATCCTATAGACTTAAAAAAGTAGTAAGGGAATACTATGAATAATTTTGTTAATAAACAACTTAGATGAAATGGACAAATTCCATCAAATAAACAACTTAATACAATAAACATATAATTTTTTAAATCTTAATATCCCCCTATTAGAGAAATCAAAATTGTAATCTTTCCATAAAACTCAGGATTCTTCACTGGTTAAGTCTATCAAATGTTTAAGAAAGAGCTAATAGCAATCCTACATGGATACTCTTAAATAATAGAGAAAGGAATATCATTTTAGGAAGCCAGTGTAACCCTGACCAAAATCTGACAAAGACAGTACAAGAACATGAAATTTCAGACCAATATCCCTGATAAACATAAGGACATCAAATCAGCAACATATAAAAGGATCTGATGAACAAGTGGAGTTTATCTCAAGAATGCAGGCTGGCTTAAAATTTGAAAGTCAATGCAATTCAACACATTATCAGAATATAAGAAAAATCCAACAATAATTTTACAGTAGATACTAATTAAAGCATTTCATGAAATTCAACATCCTTCATCATAGAAACCTCCAAAAGCCAAGGAATAGAAAGTAACTCCCTTAATCTGATAAAGGCATCTATGAAATAACTACGGCTAACAGGATACTTAATGGTGAAAGACTAAATGCTCCTCTCTCTCAAAGACAGAAAAGAAAGCAAGAATGTCTGTTCTCACTACTTCTGTTCAACATTGTATTGGACAGTCCATCCAGCTGCATAGACAAGAGAAAGAAAAGATCGAAAAGGAAAAAGCGAAACTTATTATTCACAGACAAGGTGATGTGTATGTAGAAAACTCTATAGATCCTACAAAAACAAAACCAAAAATCCTGCCACTAGCACTAATAATTTTACAAGTTCACAGGATACGAGGCCAATTTATAAAACTCAATTGTATTTCTATACACTAGCAAAGAAAAAATGGAAAATGAAATTTAAAACTACCATTTACAGCAGCAGCAAATATATGAAATATTTAGGGATATATTTTAAAAGCGATATGCAAAGTCTTTATAACGAAAACATTTTGATAGCTCCATGTGAGTGTCTAACAGGTATTTCAAACCTGATGCTAAAAAATGGAATTTTTGATTTTTTATTCCTACATCTACTCCATTCCCCCATCTTGGTAAATAAATGGTATCGTTATCTACCTAGTTCTCAAGCCAGAGGCCAGGAACCTTCCTTGGTTTCTCTGATTCCTTCATCACCACCACCACCACCCCTTCCCTGGTACATCCAATTCATTCACAGGTCTTGATTCTACCTCCAGAAGATTCTGAATTTATCCATTTCCTACATGGCCAGCACTTCCGGCCTTATTAAAGCCACTTCTATCTTCTGTCTGGAGTTCTACAATAATAGTCGTTTAACAGGGCTCCATGGTTCTAGTCTTGCCCCCTTTAAAATCTATTCTTTACACATAAGCCAAAGTAATCTTTTTTTTAATGTTTATTGATTTCGAGAGAGAGAGAACCAGTGGGAAGGGGGGGGCAGAGAGAGAGAGAGGGAGAGAGAATCCCAAGCAGGCTCTGCATTGCTAGCACAGAGCCTAAGGTGGGGCTCAATCCCACGAACCATGACCTGAGCTGAAACCAAGAGCTGGTTGTTCAACTGACTGAGCCACCCAGGCGCCCCAGCCAAAGTAATCTTTAAAAACATAAAAAGCCAGATTATTCCTCTCCTCTGCTTAAAACCCCTGTAGTGATTTCTCAGTGCACTTGAAATATAAACACCTTGCCAAGAATTTTAAGGTCTTTTAAAAAATTTTTTTAATGTTTTATTTATTATTTTTGAGAGAGAGAGAGAGACAGTGTGAGCAGAGGAGGGGCAGAGAGAGAGGGAGACACAGAATCGGAAGCAGGCTCCGGGCTCCGAGCTGTCAGCACAGAGCCCGATGCAGGGCTTGAACTCACAAGCCAGGAGATCATGACCTGAGCGGAATTTGGACGCTTCACCGACTGAGCCACCCAGGTGCCCTCAAGACTTTTAAGGTCTCGAGTGATCTGGTCACTGCTTCACTCTCAAACCCCATTTACAACTGGTTCCCACGCAGTCACTATACGTTCCAGCCACAGAGTTCTTCTAGCAGCTCAGACGCTACCCACGCTCCGACTATAAACTCCTAATTTATTTGGCCCGTGAAACAGGATTTGTAGGAAGTGATATAGCTATGGAGTGGAGATGTGCCTCTGTCTCAACTTTTCACTTGCTCCCTGATCCCTCTGCCTAAGGAGGGTCCTCCAGAATTGAGAAGGAAGCCAAATTCTTGCCACATCACTACTTTTTTAAATCCAGGATTACACCACCAAGTGGAAAGACTACACTCACAGTCTGTGCTTCCATTTAAGGGCATCTTTATACACCCCGGGTCTGCTAGTTCTTAACCGTACTCTGTAGCAGCAAGTCTGCCTCCTCATCGCGGGGACGAACCTCATCTTTGCTCCCAGCTCCAGCACTGCACGTAACCCGTCTCGCTGCTGCACCCCATCTCCTCCTGCCTTCTGTCAATTGCTCTCTATTAGCTGATTTTTGTTGCTTCACGGCATGTATTGATCTCTGAAGTTGTCTGTTACCTGTCTGCCCCACTAAAATATAAAGACCGCGAGAGCAAGACTTTTTCCTTTCTTGAACACAGCAGTCCTTTCAACATGTAAAACGGTGCCTGGCATAGAGTCGGTATTCAGCATGTGTGGAATGGATGGGTGCTCGCCTCCCATGTCCAGTCTTGCCACTCTCCCAATTCCCTTTCACCCCGGCCAGTCAACCTCCTGGCTGTTCACTGCCTTGAGATAAAGCCTAAGCCCTTAACATAACTTGCAAGGCGCTTCGTGCGCTATGCCTCCTTGCCTCCTCCAGGCTCGGCTCTCACTCTTCTTGCTAGAAATTCTCCCTCCCGCTCCCCCAGCCCTGGACTATCTCTGGGCCCCAGACCTACTGAACTTCTTTCGGATCCTCAAAACTGCCAAGTTCTCTCTCACTTCTGTGCCTCCGGGAGTCTCTTCTCACTTCCAGAAACATTTTGTTCTCACTCCTCAGTCCCTTTGCACCTAATTCCACACAATCTTCTTGGCTCTCAGGTCACTCTAGAAGCTGTATCTCTCCTTAACACTCAGGCTTTAACTCACTATCTTCTAACTATTGTGTAGTAGCTGTGTCTCCTCCATACGGGGGTCTCCGTGAGACTAAGGCTATTCCATTTAATTACACATATGTTTACACACACACACGTGCATGCACACACACACAAACCTTGAAGAAATGTTCACAGTGCTAGTAAAGGAGGTTGCTTCTGGGTGGACAGGATAAGCATTATTTTTAATGTTTTAAAAATGCTTATCTGTATTTGCTGATTTTTAAAATGAATATTTCTTGTTCTAATAAAAAATAATAATACAATTCCAAGACTTAACTGTGAAGCTACAGTAGTCATCAGAGTGTAGTATTGACAAAATAATAAATTAGATCAATGGAACAGAGTAGAGTCTAGAAATAGACCCACATAAATATAGTCACTGTTGTTTTCTTTTAAGTTTATTTATTTATTTTGAGAGAGGAGAGAGAGAGCAGGGGAGGGGCAGAGAGAGAGGGAGAGGGAGAATCCCAGGCAGGCTCCACTCTCAGCACAGAGCTCGACACAGGGCTCGATCTCATCACCACAAGATCACAACCTGAGCCGATATCAAGGGTCATACCACACACCCACACACACACACACACACCCCAAGGTAACTGTGTAAGGTGATGGATGTTAACCAACCCTATTGTGATAATCACTTTGCAATAGATATGTGTATCAAATCATCATGTTGTACATCTTGAACTTGTACAATGCCTTATGTCAAACATATCCCATAAAACTGGAAGAAATAAGAAAACAAAGACTTGATTTAAAAATGGGCAAAAGTCTTGACCAGACACCAGACAAGATATACAGATGGCAAGTAAGCATACGAAACGATGCCCGATGTCATATGTAGTTAGAGAATTGCAATGAAAACATCAGTGAGATGCCACTACACACTTCTTAGAATGGCAAAAATCCAAAACACCTATATTACTAAATGCTGCCAATGATGTGGAGCCACAGGAATTCTTATTCACTGCTTAGTGGAAATGCAGGATGTTACAGCCACCTTGCAAGGCAGTTTGGCAATTTCTTACAAAGCTAAACATAGTCTTACCACATGATCCAGGCATTGTGCTTTTAGGTATTTACTCAACTGAGTTGAAAACTTATGTCTACACAAAAATATGTAACCAATGTTTACAGTGCTAAAACCAATGTTCAGCTTTATTCATAATTACCCAAAACCGGAAGTAACCAAAATGTCCTTTGGTAGGTGAATGGATGGACAAACTGTGGTCCATCAAGACAATGGACTGTTGTTTTTTTTAATGCTAAAAAGAAATGAGGTATCAAGGGACAAAAAGACATGGAGGAAACCTAACTGCATATTGCTAAGTGGAAGAAACCAGTCTTAGTCTACTCAGGCTGATATAACAGAAATACCACAGACTGGGTATCTTTTAAACAACAGAAATGTCTCATGATTCTGGAGCCTGGGAAGTCCAAGGTCAAGGTGCCGACAGAATGGGTGTCTAGTGAAGGGGTCCACTTCCTAGATGGCTGTCTTTTTGCTTTGACCTCCATGGCTGGAGGGTTGAGAGTTTCTTTTATAAGGACCCATTCATTTTTCTATCCCATTCATCAGGGCTCCACCCTAATGACCTAATCACCTTCCAAAGCTGCCATCTCCAATACCGTCACATTGGGGATTAGGTCCAACATAATGAATTTTGAGGGAGATACAAATATTCAGCCCATTGCATATTGTGTGATACCAATTATATGACATTCTGGAAGAAGCAAAGTCATGGAAACAATAAAAAGATCAGTGGTTGCTAGGATTTGGAGGACAGAGAAGGATGAATAGGTGGATCACCGAGGGTTTTTAGGGCAGTAAAACTATTCTGTATGATACTGTAATGGCAGATACATGTCATTATGCATTTGTCCAAACCCATAGACAGCCCCAAGAGTGGACCGAAACTATGGACTTTGGGTGATAATGATGTGTCCATACAGGTTAATGAGTTGTAACAAATGTACCACTGGTGGGGGATGTTGAGAGTGGGGGAGGCTGTGTGTGTGTAGGGACAGGGGTTACGTGGGAACTCTCTGTACTTTCTGCTCAGGTTTGCTGTGAACATAAAACTGCTGTAAAGAATAAAGTCTATTAATAAAATAAAGTAAAATAAAATAAAATAGAATAAAATAGACCTTAAAAATAAAAAGCCATGTGTTCTGTAGCAGAGGTAGTCCACCTTGAGTCCATACAGGACCATCTCTGTAGTACCCGCTTTCTAATTCCAGGGCTTTGAGCAAGTCATGGAACCACTCGAGGGCTTGATTTCTGTTCTACTTGAAAATGAAAAGGTAGGCTAGATCCGTGGTTCTTGTGCTTTTGCGTTTTTTTCGTGAAGAAGTAAATTAACAATGGGAATCAAGGGGGGGTTATCAACTTTTCATTTTGTTGAATAAATTTATTTTTTAAAACCCCTTCTACTGTAACCATTTCATTATAAATAAACATTTTAGTACAAAACATTAGGATGTAAGTCTTATTTTTAAAAAACTTTTAGGATGTAATATTTAAAATAAACGGTAAGTACTTAAATTGAATACCCTAAGTTTTATGGAGAACTCTACATTTTCCTTTATTTTTCTGACTTTTCCATTAACTGCTGCAAACTCTATCCTATCTGGTACCAGTTTGTGGACCAGCACTTGGGCTGACTAAATATCTTCCAACCCTAATAGTCTGAGACATTATCCGCAAGTAGCTTTTGTGTTAGTGCACATCCTAAGCAAGAGAGCAAAGAATAATTATCAGCATAGAAACCCCCACCATATATGCTAGGCATATTATTGCTAATGCATCAAACAACCTGACAGGGTAGGTGTTAGAGGTGACTAAGCTGAGACTTAGAAGGAGTAAGTAATGAGGGTGCCTGGGTGGCTCAGTCAGTTAAGTGTCCAATTCTTAATTTCAGCTCCGGTCATGATCTCACAGCCTGTGAATTGGAGCCCTGCGCTGGGCTCTGGGCTGACAGGGTGGAGCCTGCTTGAGGTTCTCTCTCTCTTCCTCTCTCTCTCTCTCTTTGCCCTTCCCCCACTCATCCTCTCCCTCTCTCTCAAAATAAATAAATAAACATTAAAAAAAAAAAAGAATAAGTAACCTGCTCAGAGTCCTACAGTAGTGGCAGCAATGCTAGGACACAGACCTAGGCCTGTCTTGACTCCAAAGCCTGTCTTGTTTCTGCCCTTAGATTCTAGTTGTACACCCAGCACTCTCTTTTCTTCTAGAAGCAACACGCTCCTCTTTTAACAATGGCTTCTTCCATTATTCTAACATGTGGATTACTTGAGCCTCCATCTCTAGGCCATAGCTGATTCACCCAAGCATGGGAACTTGATCCAAGGAGAGAGTGCCAGCCAGAGCCCTTCCTCATACGTGTGAGTTTACACCTCACAGTCCAGTGCAGCAAGCCATTAAGATCTAAGACCTGGTGATCTTCAGGGGTCTATCCACCAAAAACTAGTGACATTAATGACGTGACATTAACAAGAAACAGAAGGGGGAAACTTGGAGGCTTCAAGTCCCTAGATCCACCTGTTCCCAGGCCCCCTTCCATCCCCACTTTTCCACGGTTCTACCTTTCCTTGAATTTAGTGAGGCAACACATTCCTCCTTTTTTCCCTTGAGCCAATTCAAGTGTTGTCACACACAATCAATCTAGTGTGTGATTGGCATCTAGAGATGCCAGAGCTCTCATCCTTCTGCTCCAAGAAGGAGGCAACACTATATTATAGTGGAAAGAATGTGGACTTCAGAGAAAGATCCTTGGCAAGATGAAGACAAAACAATGCTTCATGCTGTGAGAGCTTTGGAAACTGTCGGATGCACTTATATTAAAGCCACCATGGAAAGGAAAAGAGACTGGGCTGTTGTCTCAGACACCAGATAGTACATTTAGGCTGTTGTGCTGGAGGACAAAGGTCTTAGATCAATTTCAGAAAGGAAAACAGAACAACAAGCCCCCATGTTCATTTTCAGTTCAGTTACTTTTGAAATAACAAAAAATACATTTTATGAACTGACACGCCCTTCTCCAGCAATCATGCTTTATAGTTTTCACATTTTACAGTTGCATTTGTTTTTTCAGAATATAGTATGTACATTTATATGGTTCAAAATTCAAAAGGTCCCCAAAGGAACACAGTGAAATTCTTCCTCTCGTCCCTGCCCCTGACCCAGTCCTCCCTACCCCCTAATCAACAAGTATAACCAGTAAAGAAATCTTTCCAGAGATACCCTCCACATGCATATGTTGGCTTTTGCTGTGTATACAGCAAAACAGTCACTCCAAAACTTAATGGCTTAGAACAACAAGCATCTGTATTCACTCGAGATTCTGTGAGCCAGCTGGGCAGTTCTCGCCCAGGCTTGCTCAGTGGGGTGGATGGTCTAGAATGGCCCTGGTCACATGTCTCACAGTTGGCATGCTGTTTGGATGAGGGAATCTTCACATCTCTGGAAGTTGGCTGACTGTCAGCTGGCATGACAGCCACATACCTCCCATCACGCAGGCACCCATGTGCCTTTCGTTGCTCCCAGCGATGAAAGAGGATATGCTCCAATGCACAAGGACTTTTCAGGCCTCTGCCTCCATTTCATTTGTTAATGGCTGATGAGAGTTTAACCAGAGCAAATTAAATCAAAGAAAATGGCCAAGTCTGGATTTCAGGGATCTGAAAAAGTAGATTCCACATCCTGGAGGAGAGAGCTGTAAAGTCACATTGCAAAAGGGCATGCATGCAGATATGAGAAGAGGTAGTGGCAGTTTTTGCAGTGCACCATAGTGTATGTTTGTGAATATAAATGTGTGTGTGTCCTTTTTACTATTTTTTACATAAGTGGTAGTATACTGTTTTATGGCTTTTTACAAATATTTAAAACCTATTGTATAAACCTTGTTGCCTATCAAGACAAAAGTTTATATTTTAGATGGTAAAGCCAGACTTTGATAAGAAGGGCAGCTGACTGGCTCAGTCGGAAGAGCACGTGACTTGATCTCGGGATCATGAGTTTGAGCCCTACGTTGGGTGTAGAGATTACTTAAATAAACAGACAAACAAACTTAAAAAAAAAACAGTTTGACAAGAGAGTTGCTATCTCTTTATGTCATGTGGTAGGAAGCTCAGATCTACAGAGGAGGACAAAACAGACTGAACTGTAGTTTTACAAGCCACTTTTGCTTGAGTTGATTCATCTGCTAATCAAGGATCCGGTATCGTCCTCTAAGATTGGAAAGTCTTCTTCTCACAGAAGTTCCCACACAATGTCTGAATAATCGAAGTACATTTTAGTCCAAGGATTTCCTTTATTGTCTCCAGTTCGTTAGAGTCGATTCCCTCTTAAAAGAAAACTCTTTTTTTACTTCTCCTTTTTTTAAATTAAAAAAATATATGTTTATTTATCTTGGGAGAGAGAGAGAGCATGAGCAGGTGAGGAGCAGAGAGAGAGAGAGAGAGGGAGAGGGAGAGAGAGAATCCCAAGCAGGCTCCACGTGTCAGTGTAGAGCCTGACTTGGGGCGTGAACTCATGAAACGTGAGATCATGACCTGAGCCAAAACCAAGAGTTGGACACTTAACTGACTGAGCCACCCAGGCTCCTCTCATTTTTTAGTTATCCATTACCCAAGAGGGGGCTGACATTGTTCTTTGGGTCTCAAATGTCACCTTTTTCAGAAGGCTTTCCCACCTAGTATAACAGAGTATTCCACTTCAACTCCTGGCTCCTCCCCCTTTCCAGCTTTATTCTTCCCAGTAACACACTCATCAGCCAATATACTATATATTTATCTGTCATCCATCTATGCCTAGTCTAAGAGGGTAGGAACTTTCTCTTGTTTACCCCTGTATCCCCCCAGAGCAGTGACTGGCACATAGAAGGCCCTTGATAATTACTTATTGAATAAGTGAAAACAGTGACTATTTCCAAATGTTAATTGCCTTTCCAAGACACAATAGCCTCATATTTAAGATGGAAGTTTTGGGGCGCCTGGTGGCTCAGTCGGTTAAGCGTCCGACTTTGGCTCAGCTCATGATCTCATGGTTCATGAGTTTGAGCCCTGTGTCAGGCTCTGTGCTGACAGCTCAGAGCCTGGAGCCTGCTTCGCATTCTGTGTCTCCTCTCTGCCCCTCCCCCTCTTATATGCGTGAATGCGCGCGTGCTCTCTCTCTCTAAAATTAAAAAAAAAAAAACATTAAAAAACAATAAGACAATAAAAAACCAAAACAATAAAAAAATAAACATTAAAAAAATAAACGTTAAATATTTTTTTAAGATGGAAGTTTTTAGGAGTGCCTGGGTGGCTCAGTCGGTTAAGCGTCCGACTTTGGCTAAGGTCTCACAGTTGAGGAGCTCCAGCCGTACATCGGGCCCTGTGCTGACAACACAGAGCCCGCTTAGGATCCTCTGTCCCCCACCCCCTTTAACTTGTGCGCGCTCTCTCTCTCTCTCTCAAAAATAAATAAACATTAAAAAAAAAAAAGGTGGCAGTTTTTAGTACCTCCATCGTTAGATTTCCATGTGGACTAAGCAAGTTCTGTATGGACAACACTTCATGCATATTGACATCTGGACAGACCTCCTTTGCTCTGCCAATCAGAAGATGTGCTGACAGCCTTCACAAACACAAGGACATAAATGTTTATAATGGCAAGTAGTACCTCTCTTTGGGACATTTGAACTCTGATGGATCCACACCTTGTAAAAAAAAGAAAGTTCACCTTTTCTGAGGTTACTCTGGACTTCCCACGCAGCCTAGCAAACTGAACACGTATGTTGGTCTCCACACCACACCTCTTGTTCCCATCCTGATACTCCATTAAAATTTGAAAAATAAACAGAAGGCTAAAGTCATAAAACTGAGAGGAATAGGATGGGCTTTCAGCAGACAAAGGATTTCCGTGAATTTCTGGAAGATATAACGTAGCTTGATGGATGAAGTGGAGCCAAGTATAAGCACTGGAGGACATGGCCACGCGCTAAGCAGAATCCCGGGGAGTTAGGGCACCTCCACACAAAGGGTGAGAGCAAGACGGGAAGGCCGCATCAGAGATTAATGAAAGCCCATGAGCTCCTCACACTCCTGAGCCCTCTCCTTTCACCCCCATTCCTGTGCCAGTAGATGGCCAGCCATTTGGCCTTGCCCCACAATCCACAAGGATATTCTGCAAAGAATGTGAATTGCGGCTCAAGTGAGTGCTGGAGCCCACAGGAGAACCCTCTCCATGCCGCCATTTAAGGTTTCCCATAACCCAGAGCTTAACCATTCCTCCCAAAGCAACACACGCCAACCAACAGCACTACTGAGGTACATGGGGAGACTGGTCAGGAGAGAGGCATTGTGGGGGGAGAGGAAATGCCCGCTGGCTAGTAGAATAATCAACCTTGCCTTCATTAACAAAGGTAAAACATCAACCAAGGATGAAGACCATGCGAAAGAAAGGCAAACCGTTCCAGTACAGGGAGCCAAAGACTGAGTCGTTCACTCAGACCTGGGACAGACTTCTTAAAAGGGGGAGAAAAGAACAGACAACAGGGAAAGAAGAAATAAAAGAAAGAGAGGAAACATCTGTGAAGCACATATATCTGCTCTTGGGAGACACAGAAATGAGTAAGATCAACCCCTCATTCATGCTTGGATGGGGGAGTGCTTCCCAGAGGGTGTGTTTGAAGGGTTCTTAGATGATTAATTTTATGTGTCAACTAGACTGTGCATGGTGTCCAGATATTTGTTGAAATGCTATTCTGGAGGGTGATTGATTTGTCAACTCGGCTGTGCCATGGTGCCCAGACATTTGTTTAAACACTATTCCGGAGGGTGTTTCCATGAGGCTGTTTGGGGCAGGAGATTACCATTTAAATCCGTGAACTTGAAGGGAGGCCCATTGCCCTCCATAATCTGGGTGGGCCTCATCCAATCAGTTGAAGGCCTTAATAAAACAAAAGACTGACTTCCCCCCCAAGCAAAAGGGGCCATTCTGCTAGCAGATGGCCTTCAGACCTGAACTGCAACATTGGCTCTCCTCTGGGCCGTCAGCCTGCCAACCCTGCAGATTTTGGAGTTGCCAGCCTCCGTGTGAGACGATTCTTTTGAATAATCTTCCTATATATGTATATATACACACATCCTATTCGGTTTCTTCAGAGAGCTCTGACTAATCCACTGGCTTTCTCTGGACCTCTCCAAGGGCTTTCCTGGCCCATTTTACTCATAGAAAAGATGGATACTTGCTGATAGATATTAAAGGGGCAACCATGGACTAAGTTGAGACGGTTTTTCTATGTCAAGGAGGCAGAGGTAGAGAGAGAATCCCAAGCAGGCTCTGCATTGACACCAGGGGCTGCTCTCACGAACTGCAAGACCATGACCTGGGCCAATAGCAAGAGTCAGACGCCCAACCGACTGAGCCACGCACATGCCCCCATCAGTTTGATCCTGTTGAGGCCTGCTTTTAAGCTTTGTTGGGACAGGTCCATGGCAGCCTTTAATCTAGGACTATTTCATTTCCACTACTAAGGTGCTGCCCTGGGTGGAGTGAGATCTCCCCCTTTGGCTCCTGGAACTGGAGACTCTCAGTGCTGAGTGTACTTGAGGGATTGTTGGGCTTACAGCTTCCTGGTTGTTCCTTCCCTAGACAAGTGCCTTCCTCTCCTGTGTGCTCTGGTCAGTACTGAGCCACAGACTGGAGGAAGTTCTGCAGTTCTCCGTGCCGTCCTCCTACCCAACATGGGACTTTCCTGCGACTTGGTCCTGATGAGTTTCGGATAGAAACCATGGTATTGCTTCCCCTCTCCTATTCAGAGGCCTCCGCCTGGGCCCCTGACACACGGCTCTTGCTGTCCATGATCCTCTGCTCACGTTCCTATTTCAGCAAGAGGGCGTGGGTTTCTAGCAATGAGATACCACGGGCGCATGAAAGTTTTTTTTTCTTTTTTTAACCCAGAATGATGTGGCTTAGGTGAAACAACAGAAAACGACAGTTTAGGTAACCCCTGTCTGGGGTGGGGGGGTGGGTCCTCGGCAGCTCTGTCCTGGAATTATTCCCTGAACCAAAGCCCATAACCTGACTTTAGGCTTGTGTTCCTTTGCCTCTGTGGTAACACAAGGGAATCCGATTTTCTGACCTGCCCTGACTAAAATCCCAGGAATTCAGTCACCTGAACCTACGTAAGCATCATCTTTTATTTTTTAAATGTGTATTTATTTTGAGAGAGAGCGAGCGCCCGTGCTAGAGTGAGAAGGGTGGGGAGGAGCAGAGAGAGAGGGAGAGAGAGAATCCCAAGTAGGCTTCCTGCTGTCAGTGCAGAGCCCGACGTGGGCTCGATCCCACAAACCGTGAGACCATGACCTGAGCCGAAATCAAGAGTCAGACACTTAACTGACTGAGCCACCCAGGCACGCCTAAACATCATATTTTTTTAAAACATTTATTTATTATTGAGAAACACAGAGAGACAGAGCATGAGCAGGGGAGGGGCAGAGAGAGGGAGACACAGAATCCAAAGCAGGCTCCAGGCGCCGAGCTGTCAGCACAGAGCCCGAGGCGGGGCTCAAACTCACAAACTTCGAGGTCATGACCTGAGCCGAAGTTGGACGCTCAACCGACTGGGCCACCAGGGTGCCCCTAAATATCATATTTTAAAACAAACTTCTCCAGAGGAGTCTTAGTTGTTGTTTTTTTTCCTCCTTTTTTTCTGTAACAATGCTCGGGCGGGAAATAGGAGGTGGGGCCACCCCACATACTCTACAGCACCAAGACTTAGGGCCCGAGTTTTCAGATTGATGTGTCAGAAACTTCCAGAGACAGATTATTCAGGAAAAGTAGCAGAGGATTTATCTGCTAGACAGCTCCATCCCTTGCTGTGTTAGCAACCGTATCAGTGCCTTGACAGAAAGGGAGGAGGACCCACAATGCCCAGCCTAGTAAAGCAGCCCTTTTGTTTTCTTTATTTCTTTTTTCCGTTGAGGTAGCATTCACATAACTTAAAATGAACCACTTTCAAGTGTAGACTGCAGTGGCATGTAGCACATTACCAGTGTTGTTTCAGCGATCACCCCTAGCTCCAAATGTTTTCGTCATCCGGAAAAGAAACCGCATACCCAGTAAGCAAACCCTCCCCACCCCCCAGCCTATCCCAAGCTCCCCACAGAAGCCTTATCTTGCCCAGGATTTCTAAGTACCAGGGCTGGTGTTAAGAATAGTTTTTTCCTGAAGGGCTTTGAGGCATGAAAGAAAGAGCATGCATGTGCTTAGGGCCGAGTTCTGTAGCCAGCTTTACCACTTCCCTGCATGGCCCGAAGTCAGTTGCTTAATCTCTCCAGTCCTCAAGCTGGGATCATACGTACTTCACATTCAGGATTAAAATATCTGGAGGGGAATAGTTCTTCATATTTCTTAAGAAGCTCTGGTGTTATGGCTGCTGGTTCATGGGTAAATGTCAAAGGGCAGCGCTCCATTCTCCAGGGTCTCTGGGACGCTTACGCTTGACCCTGATGTCCTCCCATTAGCCTTTAGGAGCGGAGAGGCCTTGGGAACATATATTCAAGCGTGTTTCAAGACACCAACCTCTGCTTCCAATATCTAATAGTGCGTTTGGCTTATCAATGCTCAGGAATGAATGCGTACATGGGGCAGTGATCCACTCCTGCAATTCTGGAAACGCATTGGGACTCGAGCCTGGGCGTTACTCAGGGGCCATAATTGTAGTTCTCTGCGAACCATGAGCCCCTCAAAGGGCGCGCGGGAATAGGTGTTTAGGATTAGTAAGCACCCTTCGGAATAGGTGTTTAGGATTAGTAAGTACCCTTCGGAGTCTTCTGCCTCGGAGACTCTCCAACTGTAGTATCATGACGGCAGGGAACGAGCAGAGAGGCTGCACAAGGGTCAAGCTTTTCTTGTGGCTGGCAGAGCCTCAGAGGTTGTGCCCCCCCCCCATTCAAGAGGCACAGTTATGGGATGGTCACTGGGCCCCCCGCCCTTCCCTGATGTGCAGGAAAACTCCCTCCCATGTTCTCAGGGCACTCACAGTGAGCATTCATCATTACCAGTCACAGCAGGTGCCACACTTCTCTGGGGTGTAGGCTGTCAGCGGGAAGCTTGAGGCCAGTCTGGTTCTGGGATCTCTGGCTGGAGGAACAAACCGACTGTGGCTCTGGGGCCCCCTGGGCAAGGGGGCAACTTTGCAGAAGGTCTAGCAGCTCAGTCTTAACAAGCTTCAGAATCCCCAAGGTGAACTCTTCAAGGCCCTCCTGGGCACAGCCAAGCCAAGCCAGGGGTTGTGGGCCTCTTGAACTCACGGCAGTGACCGGGTCTGGCTTGGTGCATCCAGACCAGTGGTCAGACAGAACCCGACCTGCTTGAAGCAAGCTTTACCAAGAGGAGGGGTTCCGGGAGTTGAGCTCGGCTGGAGCTTCTTTCTGTAGTGCCGATGAAGAACGATGCGTGGATTTCTGGGGTCTGGGGAAGTCTGGGGGGTCAGGAAGCCGTGACTGACTCAGAAGACAGGATTTGCTGGACGTCAGAGGCTCCAGAACAGGCATGGGTTTCGTAGGGGTGGAGGAGGAGGGGCCGGCAGGCATGGCTGGATGCAGGGTCAGAGTATTTCCACTGTGAGTTTTGGAATTCTCCTCACTGGAGTTCCCTCAAAGCTTGTCAAAACTCAATAATAACCTCCTCGCTTTAACTTTCTGGTGGTGAGCAATGGCCCATAAGGCATAAGCCTTCCCGAAAGGCTTTTTTGTAGAGGGTGGATACAATGGGTGGATTTCATCAGTGACTGTGGAGGCCCTTCCCAAGCCTGTGGCCAATCTCTGGAGACCACGTCTGGAAGCAAAGGAGGAAAGGAGAGTCAGGAACCCTGACGGCCAATGGGCCTTGGTTCGCCCACTTGTGTGAAAAATTGGCCCTAGACTTTCTGCTAGTGAGGAAGACTTGTTCCTCTCTCTCCCTCTCCCTCCTCCCTTCCCTCTCCCTCCTCCCTTCCCTCTCCCTCTCCTCCTCCCTCTCCCTCTCTCTGTCCCCCTCCTCCTCCCTCTCCCTCTCCCTTCCCCTCTCTTTCGCTCTTCCCTGTCAATGGACTTCTGGAGAAAAGTCATCCAGGGATAGGTCAGCTTTGACATTTGTTCCAGTTTTTCCCTTGCAGGATTGTGTAATGAGACCCATCTTCTGGGAGGAACAGATGCAAGAAGGTGGTGGAGGAAGAAACACTGTGCCATGTGGGTGGGAGAAAGGGAGGTTATCTTAGAACTTAAGAAGGAAGGTTGCCCACTCTGGAACAGGACATTCAGTAAAAATGGCCAGAGGCAAGATGGGATCAATAAGAAAGACGCTAGTCTTGCCCTGGTTTGCAAACTCTGGCTGGACTTGGACTTTTTTCTAACGGAAATGAGAAATCGGGAGCAATTTTAAGGAGCAGAGGGACATGCTCGGACCTGCCCCCGCGGACCCCTCTGGCTGCAGTGTGAGAATGGCTGGCTGGTGGTCTGGACAGAGTGACAGGGGAGGAGTGGGATGAAGCCAATGAACAGCCCTCGATGTTGACTGAAGATGGCAAGGCAGAGAGAAGCCAACGGTGACTTTTTGTCTTGGGCAAACGGTGGTGCCTTTGGCCAGCAGAAGGACGCCAGGAGTGCAGAAGCAGGCAAAGGGACTATGACGAGTTTGCGTCTGGCTATTCTGGGGGTCTAAGAAACGTGCTGACACCCGGGCAAGGGTGTCCGGTCAGCAACTGGGGAGGGAGGTCTAGTTAGAAACCAGAGGTGAGGCAAGCCAAGGAGGGGCTGAGCTGCTGGAGGGAGACCACGGAGAGTGAGAAGGAGATCCTGGGACGGAGACCTCAGAAAGGTCCGCAGTGTGGCGCTGGGCTGAGGAAGGGGAGCCCCGGCAGAGGAGGCTGAGAAGATGCAATCTTGGAAGGAGGAAAAGCAGGGGAGCCCTGGGTCATGGCAGCCAGGGGAACAGCACATTTCCCAAAGGAGAAAGCTGGCAACAGAATTAGACACTCCTAGGGGCGCCTGGGTGGCTCAGTCGGTCGAGCGTCCGGCTTCGGCTCAGGTCATGATCTCGCGGTTCGTGGGTTTGAGCCCCGCGTCAGGCTCTGTGCTGACAGCTAGCTCAGAGCCTGGGGCCTGTCTTCCGATTCTGTGTCTCCCCCTCTCTCTGACCCTCCCCTGCTCACGCTGTCTCTCTTTCTCTCTCTCTCAAAAATAAATAAAACATTAAAAAAATTAGACACTTCCAAGAGGCTGGGAAGAGTCTGTTATATTTTGCACCACGGGACCACGGATGGTCTTAGAGCTGTGGCTTGGTACAGATGGACGCAGGGGTAGTGAGCTGGGAGGTAAGGAGTGGAGGAAAACACACAGGACCCTTTGGGAAGTTTGTCGGTGAAGTGGAGGCAACAGGGTTTCACTTGGCGGTATGGAGTTGAGGGGGAAGGTTACAGACACGAAGGATGTCAGCATGTTTGTATGTTTATAGAAAGGGCCAGAGAGAAAGCAGGACCATGGAGGACCTTTGAGTGTTTCCACTTGTGCTCTGATAGCAGGACAGACAGCCTTGAGTGTACATTCTTGTGCACCTGACCCATTGTGTCCTAGTAAAATCCTAGAAGGGGAACCACTGGGTCAAAACCATTATGCATTTTAGGGGCACATGGGTGGCTCAGTTGGGTGAGTGTCTGACTCTTGGTTTCAGCTCAGGTCATGATCTCAGTCATGAGATCGAGCCCAGCTTCAGAATCTGCTTCGGATTCTCTCTCTCTAGTAATAAACAAATTTTTAAAAATCTATAGGCATTAAAAAAATTTTTTTAATGTTTATTTTTGAGAGAGAGAGAGAGAGAGAGAGAAAGAGGGAGCGGGGGAGGGGCAGAGAAAGAGGGAGACACAGAATCCGAAGCAGGCTCCAGGCTCCGAGATGTCAGCACAGAGTCCATTGCGGGGCTCGAACCCACGAACTGTGAGATCATGACCTGAGCCAAAGTCAGATGCTTAACCGACTGAGCCACCCAGGCGCCCCATATACATTTTATTTTATTTTTTAAAATGTTTGTTTATTTTTGAGAGAGAGACAGCGCAAGCAGGGGAGGGTCAGAGAGAGAGGGAGACACAGAATCCAAAGCAAGCTCCAGTCTTTGAGCTGTGAGCACAGAGCCTGACATGGGGCTCGAACTCACGAACTGCAAGATCATGACCTGAGCCGAAGTCAGACGCTTAACTGACTGAGCCACCCAGGCGCCCCTCCATACACATTTTAAATTTAGTTATATATTATCAAATTGCCCTCCACAAACGGAACCAACTTAGGCAGCTATTTATTGGTAATGACGCTCTCACAAACTTCGAATATTATCTATTTTTGAGATCTTTGTCAGTATGACTGACCAAAAATATTTCTTGTTGCTATTTTATATGGCATTTCTTTGGTTACTAATGAGGTTGAACATCTTTTCCTGTGTCACTGACGATTTTTATTTCTTGAATTACCTGTTCATATCCATTGTCCATTTTTCTACTGGGATGATAGTCTTCTTTTTTTTTTTTTTTTTCATTCATTTGTAAGAACTCTCTACTAGGGATATTAATTGTAACATATTTTTACCTGTAAATTTGTTGGATGTCAGTTAACTTTACTTATAGTTTTCCATACCAAAGTTGGAAATCTTTTTGTAGGCAGCTCTTTGGTTCTCTTACCCTTGGTCTAGAACTTTCTGTTCTTGCTCAGCCCTACCTAGCAGCGTCTTGGCAACCTCTCCTGGCTGGCGGGAGTTTCACCATATTTAATTTTTTTTCTCTTCTCCTCTTGACACACGTTTGTCTTCTTTCTACGCACCACGGAAGTCCACGCTTTTTGCGGATGGGAAGAAAGCCAATGTGCCTTTTGTGCCATTTCCTTTGGAGTCTTTGAACCCTTTTGGGAGTGAGTTTGCTTTCCTTGGCCTTGGCTGGACAAGTTCCCCTTAGCAGACAGGTCAGTCACCAGGGCGAGGTCCCGGCAGCAAAGTTCCCAAGTACAGTTAAACCCCAACCTGTGCTCAACAGACGTGGGGAGCCCCACCATCTTGGCCCCTGCCTCTGCCCTCAATAGGTGATGGGTGTCACCTGTCTTTCCTCCCTGTCCGGCTGGCTTTCCCTTTGCCCTTTCATGACCCCGGCGCTTGAATTACAGACTGAGATTAGATGTTATCAGAAAATGTGATCAAATGTGTAGAGGGGGGGAAAGGGTCAGAGATTAGTATGTGGAAGAAGAGGGAAAAAATAGTTCACCTTACCTTTTATGACCAAAAATTTCAAGCCCCTACAGTAGGAGAGACAATAAGATAGTGAATGAACACTCGTGGGCCTCTCCCCACCGTCACCGATTTCACGCCCCCGCCAGCTTTCTTTCATCCTACATATTTTTCCACGGTATTTTGAACCAAATCCCAGACATTATAAATATTTTGGTATGTATCTCTTACAAATTAAGAAAAAAAACAAACCAAGATCGTTATCACACCTAAATAAACATTAACAGTGAGAGGTAACAGTGTTTTAAGTGGATGGAACAGAGAATAAGGAGTAGGAAGATCTGGGTTTTTGGTTTGCTTTTCTTTTTAATTCTACTTTGCCACACATGACCTCAGGCAAGACGATTAACTTTCCCATCTGTAGAAAGAGGAGAATTTGCTTCAAATTCAGAACATCGGGTCCTGGTTACAGAAGGGTTTTCTTTGCTTAAAAAATTCTTTTTAACTTCTTTGTAATGTTTATGTGTTTTTGAGAGAGAGAGAGAGAGAGAGACAGAGTGTGAGTGGGGGAGGGACGGGGAGGGGGGGAACCAAAGTAACTTTACCTGGCATTTTCTTTATCTGTATAACTAAGGTAGGGCAAAGAAAGGATTGTTTTTCAGATAGAGAAACTGAGGACCAAAATGGTTGAGCCCCTTGGTCTAGGAAGTCAGGGCAGGGCCAGAGTTAGAAGGGGCTCTCGTGGGAAGGAGAGAGTCAACAGAGGTCACCCCAGCCCTCCTCTCTGAGTACACCCTCCTCCCCGGGGAGAACAGGACAGGTAGGGGCAGCCCTCTGGGGGCATCTGCTGAGCAGAGGGGCAGCGTGGGCTCACCGTGTTTCCCGCCGCAGGAACTCAGTCAGGGCCACCCACACCTCCCATGCCTGGGAGGTTTGTCACATTGTCAATAACACTGATGGAACAGAAATTTCAACAACCACAACAACCAAAGAGGGGAAAGAGAACAAGCAGAAACAACTTTGACAATTGGTGGAAAGGTGAAGCTTGGAGGTCAGAAAGTCCCAGCTCCCTTTGCAATTAAGGAAACGGAGGCCTCGAGGGAAGAAGGGATGTGGCCAAAGTGCGTGGTGAGCCAGGCCTGACAAGGCGCCCCCACTGAGTCTCTCCAGCCTCTTCCCCAGCTGCTCCTCTCTGGGCCGACAGAGGTGATTTGGAGTCACAGAGAAGGATGGGAGGGGACCTCTTCAGTGACGACTTGCCCCGAAGTTGGTAAGATGCCAACCCAATCATCTGTGGCCCCTATCTGTCCTAGCCACCTGGGTGAGCCAGGTCCCTGGCAGTCCTGCCTGGAGCCTTTCTGGCAGGCCGCCCCCCAGATCCTTCCCTCCCCCAAAAGCTCTAAAGGGCAGAGAGGTGAGTTTTCAGTACATCCGAAAACGACAGTGTCTCTGACATTGAAGGAGAGTTTCTGCTTTGTCTGATATTAAAATTGCCTTTTTATTTTGTATTTGCCACTTCACTAGTTTTTTTTTAATGTTTATTTTTGAGAGAGAGAGAGAGAGAGGAGAGAGAGCGAGCGAGCAAGCGGGGGAGGGGCAGAGAGAGAGGGAGACAGAGGATCTGAAGTAGGCTCCACACAGTGACCCCAGTGCGGGGCTCGAACTCAGGAACCGTGAGATCATGACCTGAGATGAAGTCAGACGCTTAACCGACCGAGCCACCCAGGCACCCCAAGCATCCCGCTAATTTTTAATTTAATCTTTTGGGATCATTTTGTTTTAGGTGAGTCTCCCGATAGTTTGACTCTCATTTTGACCCCATTTGGAGCCTTTATCTTTTTATTAGGGGAACTTAAATCGTGGGTAATTATTGCCCGTAGTGATTAATATGTGGGCAACCTCCCTAAAAGTCCCAAACCCCAGTCTAATCACGAGAAAACCATCAGATAAATCCCAACTGAGGGACAGTCTACACACTATCTGATCAATTCTTATCAAAACTGTCAGTCATCAAAATAAGATAAGTCTGCAAAACTATCACAGAGGAGCCTCCGGGACCATGATGAACGAACGTCGTGTGGTGCCCTGGAGAAAATCCTCACACAGAAAAGGGGCCGTAGGTTAAAACCAAGGAATTCTGGGGCGCCTGGGTGGGTCAGTCCGTTAAGCGGCCGATTTCAGCTCAGGTCATGATCTCGCAGTTCGTGGGTTCGAGCCCCATGTCGGGCTCTGCGCTGACGGCTCCGAGCCTGGAGCTGCTTCCGATTCTGTGTCTCCCACTCCATCTGCTCGTCCCCAGCTCATACCCTGTCTGTCTCTCTCAAAAATAAACAAACATTAAAAAATTTAAAAAAAAAAAACCACTAAGGAACTCTGAATAGAGTATGGATTTCTGTTTAGTTTCATTTTTTGTTTTGTTTGTTTTGAAGCTTTCCCACAAAAAGACCCCGAGGAAACAACACAAAACAAACTCTAGACCCAAAATGGCTTCACTAGTAAATTCTACCTAACGTCTAAGGAAAAAAGATTGTCAATTTTTACACAAAATCTTCCAGAAAGTAGATAAGGCAATCCTTCCCATCTAAAAACAAAAACAAAAAGAAAAACTAAAAGAATCATAAACCTAAATGTAAGAGCTAAAACGATAAAAATCTAGAACCAACACAGGAGAAAATCCTAGTGACCGAGTTAGGAAAAGATTTCTAGACTACTCATGATGGCGTGAACTCTATCTAAAAGAAAACAATGAACAAATTGGACTTTATTAAAATTAAAAATGTTTTGGGGCTCCTGGGTGGCTCAGTCGGTTAAGCGTCCAACTTCGGCTCAGGTCATGACCTCACAGTTTGTGAGTTCGAGCCCCGCGTCGGGCTCTGTGCTGACAGCTCAGAGCCTGGAGCCTGCTTCGGATTCTGTGTCTCCCTCTCTCCCTGCCCCTCCCCTGCTTGCACACACACACACACACACACACACACACACACATACACACACACTCTCTCTCTCTCTCTCAAATAAATAAATAAATAAACAAACAAACAAATATAAAAATAAAATTAAAAATGTTTTCTCGGGGCCCTGGACGGCTCAGTTGGTTAAGGGTCCAATTCTTGATTTCGGCTCAGGTCATGATCTCGCGGTGTGTGAGTTTGAGCCCCACATCGGGCTCTGCGCTGACAGCACGGAACCTGCTTGGGATTCTTTCTTTTTCCCTCTCTCTCTGCCCCCCCCCCCCCGCGCTGCTCACTCTCTCTCTCGCTCAAAATAAATAATAAATAAACTTGAAAATTTTTTCAAAATGAAAATGTTTTGTCTTCAAACGACACTGATGATCAAAGGAGAGTTTGTGGAGTCACGGACTGAGGGAAAATACCCGTACGGCATCTATCCATACACATAATATGGGAAGAACTCTCACGACTCACTTCAAGGAAGACAAAATCTCAATAAAAAGGTGGCAAATAAGACACTTCACCAAAGGTTATGGATCCGTGGCAATTGGCACCACTAGTCATTGGGAAGATGCAAATTAAAACCGCGATGGGATGCACCCACTAAGATAGCTAAAATTTAAGACAGAAAATACAAGTGTCGGCCGGATGCGGAGCCACTGGCCTCTGGCGCACTGCTGGTGGGAGTGAAAAGTGGTCCAGCCACTTCGGAAAACAGTTTGGAGCCTCTTACAAGATGGAGCTGCCAAGTTAGTATATGATTCAGCAATTGCATTCCAGGGTATTTGCCCAAAAGAGAAGAAAGTATTTGTCTGGGGACGCCTGGGTGGCTCAGGTGGTTAAGCATCCGACTTCAGCTCAGGTCATGATTTCACGGTTTCATGAGTTCAAGCCCTGCGTCGGGCTCTGTGCTGACAGCTCGGAGCCTGGAGTCTGCTTCAGATTCTGTGTCTCCCTGTCTCTCTGCCCCTCCCCCGCTCATGCTCTGTCTCTCTCTCTCTCTTTCTCCCAAATAAACATTAACAAATTAAAAAGAAAAAGTATTTGTCTGTATAAGGACTTATATGGAATGTTCATAGTGGTGTTATTTTTCTTTAATGTTTATTTATTTGTTTTGAGAGAGAGAGGGGGAAAAAAGCATAAGTGGCGGAGGGGCAGGGAGAGAGAGGGAGAGAGAGAATCCCAAGAAGGCTCTTTGCTGACAGCACAGATCCCCGACACGGGGCTTGAACTCAACATGTGGCTCGATCTCACAAACCGTGAGATCATGACCTCAGGGGAAATCAAGAGGGTGACAGTTGGGGCACCTGGGTGGCTCAGTTAGCTAAGCGTCTGACTTTGGCTCAGGTCATGATTTTGTGGTTTGTGGGTTCAAGCCCCACCCCGGGCTCTCTGCTGTCAGCGCAGAGTCCGCTTCGAATTCTCTGTCCACCCTCCTCTCTCTCAAAAATAAACATTAAAATATTTTAGGGGCACTTGAGTGGCTCAGTCCATTGAGCATCCAACTTCGGCTCAGGTCATTATCTTGCGGTTCGTGAGTTACAGCCCTGTGTCAGGCTCTGTGCTGACAGCTCTGGAGCCTGTCTTCAGATTCTGTGTCTCCCTCTCTCTCTGCCCCTCCTCCACTCAGCTCTCTCTCTCTCTCTCAAAAATAAATAAACATTAAAAAGAAAAAATTAAAAAAAAAAGTCTGATGCTTAACCAACAAAGTCACCCATGGGCCCCATGTGTTATTGATAATAGCCCCAAACTGAAAACAACCAGAGTGTCTGGTGCCTGGTGAACGGAGAAACTAAGTGAGATGTATCCGTACAATGAAATACTACTCAGCAGCCAGAAGGAGCAAACTACTGCGACAGGCAACAGAATGGATGAATCTTGAAAGCTTGACGCTAAATGAAAGACGTCAGACACAAAAAACTATATACCATGTGATTCCTTGTATAGGAAATCCCAGGAAAGGCAAAACGCTAGCGATGGAAAGTATATACTGGTTGCCAGGGGTCAGGGAGTAGGAAGAGAGATTTGACTCCAAAGGGGCACAGGGAAACTTTTGGCCAGACGTGGAAATGTTTCGTAATATGATCGTGGTAGTGGTTACGTTATTATCTATATTTGTCAAAACATGCAATTGTTCACTAAAACTTGATAAATAAATTGATAAATTGATTGATAAATAAATAAAAGTGAACTTTATTGTATGTAAATTTTAGCTCAGGGGAGCTGACACAGGAAATGGGGCAAAGTGTTCTCAAATGCACTTGGTGGATTACGTGGTGCCAAATTTTTCCTTGCCCTTGGTGTATAGTATACGTTCTATTTCTTTGTGATGAATGGGGCAGTTAGCCCTGTCGGGATGGGGACTTATTTTCTTGCTTTTCTATGGGATCCCAAAGGGATCAGGAACAGACCATAGCTTGCAGTTTAATGGGACTCTTGCTGAGTCTTCTAGTAAATGTTCTCCTTTCGGGAACCAGAAATTCTAAACCCATATTGCTCAGAGTTCCAGGATTTGGACCCACGAGTTCCCCAAATTGGGTCACCGGGACTGAAGGTAAACAAGGCTTCTCATACTTCCACCTCTTGATTCTTGGACCCTGTGTTCTGCCTGTTGGGATCACAGCACCTGATTAAGGGTATTGATTTGGGGTGTATGCCGCATCTTGGAGAATGGCACCCCATCTCTGGAGAGTATCGTCTACAAGGTGATAACTCAGCTGTACCTTCAAAAAACTGTTTCATCACTCTGTCAGGTCACCAGCTTCTAGGTGTTGCCCTGTGTGATCGGGCCAGTGGATTCTCTGGTCATGTGCCCACTGCTACACCCTGTTTGCTCTAATGTATATTCCTTAGTCCCATGCTAGATGGTGTAGGGTCTTGTGGTAGTGAGTTGGACCTGTAAGCCCTCAGATAATATTGTTGGGTGAGACCCTGTTGGCAGAAAAGGCCTTGATCCATGTGTCGATTTCCGTCAAGATAAATTGCTGCCCGTTTCAAGGCCTTCAAGGAAGAAGTCCAGTGTAACCAACTAGCACCAAGGGGCTGGTTGGTGTCCTCAAGGATTAGAACTATATCAAGGGCTCAGCATTGGTCTCTATTGACTAGTATGTTAGGTAAATATTTAAAAACCTGAGCAGGGGCCATAGGGGGAGGAGGTCCTGACTTGCAGCATCTGCTGAGTTCTCGGTACTTGTAAGTACTCCCACCATGGCCAATCCCAAGCTACCAACATGATGTCAACAGACTCACAAAACTCCTGAAAGGCGAACAGTTGGCTGTCCCAGAGCTTCCCAGGCTGGCTCTAACACACTAATGTGTCTGCTGCCAGGTTGGATAGTTAACAGTGACATCAGAGGGTTGAACTCACACGTAACCTTGGCCACCATGGCGACTCCATTCACGCACAACGGTCTCAGCACCAGAATGGTCGATGACAGGGGCTGGCTGACATGGACTGACTGGGTGACTCTGACCTCATGAGTGCTCGGTGCCTCTTCCATAGCGGATGCTCTCTGGTAGGGGATAACATGCGATACAAAGATACACTTTGGACTGACTACCACAGGATTTCCCACATGCCTCTTTGTTCCCGATCTTCCAATATTTCTACCCTCCAGACCCCATGACCAACCAGCCAAGCCATCGGCCACTGTCCATGAGTGTACGTACATTCTTACCCGAGCCCACTTCTCTTTCCACACAACACCAAGTTCTGCCCATTGCGAGGATTTCCCCTTAACCACTGTCTGGAGTCGTTGTACGAGTCCATTTTTGCTTTGCACTCACATATCAAGCTGACCTATATGCGAACCAAGTTGGCCATTTTCCTTCTGCGTCAGCTGGTCATAAAGGACTGAGCATGTAGCCATAGATGTGAGCTAAGGAGAGATACTGGTACCGTAGTCCCAGGTGATATGGGCATCTGGGCAATTGGCTCCATCAGCCCATCATACCCTCTGGTCTGTCCTACAGGGCGTTGCTCCTGGACCCACATGACCTTGACCCAGTGGCTCTGACTGGACCCAGCTCCTGATGGCAGTCTGGCCACATAATTATTTGATATCCCATGGTCAGTTACTCCATCTCTGCCAAAAACCAAAGCATGGCAGGAGCCAATTTTCTAATTCTTTGCCTCAGACGAATTCTTTGCTTGGCCTTGTTTCAGAGCTCTGGGGTTTATGACATGGTTCTCCTTTTGGGATTTGATATAAGCTCCACATATCTTTTCAGAGCACAGATATTATGGTAGAGATCTGCCTGTTTTTATGACCCAAGCGGTAGGGGTTCCTGCACTTCAGCCTGGACCTATTGCAGAAAACTTTCCCTCTACTGAACCCCACTTAAAACTAGCCATCCTTCTATGTTGCACAGCAAATGGGTCAGAGTAGTTTTCCCAAGTGTCGAATGTGTAGCTTCTAGAACCTTAAGAGTCCTGCCAGGCACCGTACTTCCTGCTTCGTGGTGAGAGATGCAATTTCTCTTTTACTTTGTCTTTTACTTCGAAAAGGATGTCCTGGGGCGCCCGGGTGGCTCCGTTGGCTTTGGCTTAGGTAATGATCTCACAGTTCATGGGTTCGAGCCCTACATCGGGCTCTCTGCTGTCAGCACGGAGCACACTTCAGATCCTCTGTCCCCCTCTCTCTGCCCCTCCCCTGCTCATTCTCTCTCTCTCAAAAATAAATAAACATTTTATTTTTTAAAGGTTTTTATTATTTATTTCTGAGAGAGAGAGAGAGAGAGAGAGAGAGAGAGAGGCAGAGAGTGAGGGAGGCACAGAATCCAAAGCAGGCTCCAGGGTCTGAGCTGTCAGCCCAGAGCTCGATGTGGGGCTCGAACTCACGAACCATGAAATCATGACCCGAGCTGAAGTCGGATGTTCAACCGAATGAGCCACCCAGGCGCCCCTAAAGTAAATAAGCATTCTTAAAAATATTTTTTAAAAAAAGGATGTCCTAAATGCTCTAGGACCCCTAAAAATTTCACTGATGAGGTGGGCCTTTGACTTTTTTAAAAATAGACTTTATTTTTCAGAAAAGTTTCAGGTTCACAGCAAAACTGAGCAGAAAGTACAGCAATTTCCCACGTACCTCCTGACCCACACATGTATAACCTCTCCCATTATCAACATCCCCCACCAGAGCGGTACATTTGTTACAATTGAGGAACCTGTATTGATAGGTGATAATCACCCAAAGTCCACGGTTTACATTAGGGTCCACTCTCGGTGTTGTACATTCTGGACGTTTGGACAAATGTGTAATGACACGTCTCTACCATTATCATAGAGTCGTTTCCTGCCCTGAAAATCCTCCATGCTCCACGTGTTCATCCCTCCCTTCCCACCAAGCCCTGGAAACCACTGATCTTTTCACCATCTCCATACTTTTGCCTTTTCCAGATGTCAGATAGCTGGAATCACACAGTGCGGAGCCGTTTCAGATTGGCCTCCTTCACTTAATGCATTTAACCTTCTTCCATGTCTTTTCATGACTTACTACCTCATTTCTTTTGAGCCCTGAGGAATAGTCCATCGTCTATTTGTTTGTTTGTCTATCTATTTGGGTGTTTGTTTATCCATTCACCTACCGAAGGACATCCTGGTTGCTTCCAAGTTTGGGCAATTATGAAATAAGTTGCTATAAATAATCTGTGTGCGTGTATCCTCTTAATAGGATATATCTTCCGTCCTTTGAAACAAACATGTCTTGTCGAGACTCCAATACACTTTCCACTTTTGTTCATTGATGTAGCAGGTCAACAAGATATTCTGCAGAATGTCCAGATGGTCCAAGTCCTTTCAGTCAATCTTATGACAGGGAAAGAGAGTTAACATAGCCCTGGGGCTAGACCATAATGGATGCTGTTGTGAATGTGGACAGCTTCCTTCATCTTTCCAGATAGGATAGAAGAGAACTTATCTGCCATCTCAATGGCCGCATACCACGTACCTGAACTGGAATGAGTTCTTTTTTTTGTTTGTTTTTGTTTTTTTTTGTTTTTTAGAGAGAGAAAGTGTGTGTGCGAGCAGGGAGAGGGGCAGAGGAAGAGAGAGAGAGAGAGAGCAAGAGAATCTTAAGCAGGCTCCATGCTCCGCAAGGCCAATGCAGGGCTTGATCTCACAAACTGCGAGATCATGACCTGAGCCGAAATCAAGAGTTGGACACTTAACCTTCCAGGCGCCCCTGGAATGACTTCTTAAGGTTGACTTGAATTGAAGCAAGAAGGACTGAGCCTTGGTCTTCTACCTCAGCCAGTCACTTGCGTGGGCGAGGCAGCTCCCTTCAGCTGAGGGCGATCCCTAGGGAAGCTCAGCTATGAGTAGGCAACACTCCCTACAGCCGCAGGAATGAGTGCCTTGGGCCTGAAGGGAGGAAATCCAGCCTGCATCCCACAGCACCCACTACAGATATTGGTCAACCAAGCGGCGGTGCTGAATAGGCAGATGGAGTTGGGAGAGATGGGACTGCAAATAGAAAGGTAGGAGTCTTTGTCATACACATGTTGTCTACAGCCAGCTGTGAAACCGGATGAGATCACCCGGAGAGTCAAAGTAGGTTAACACAAGAGAAAGCAAACCAAAGACTAAGCCCTGGGGCCCACGGACATTAAAAAGGAATCCGGGAGGGCAGGGATCTATGTCCTTTTGTTCACGGATGTATCCTAAGATTTTAGAACACAGTAAGCGCTCCATAAATGTTTGTTGATTAAACTAAGTAAAGTTCAGGGGGAAAATGTGTCCGAGATGGAGAAAGGGTTCGTAATTATGTCCTGTATCTGAGAGGGATATGTCTGCGTGTGACAGACCTAATGTGCGTGTCCCCCCACCCCAAGTCATGTGTTGAAGCCCTGACCCCCAATGTTATGGTATTTGTAATGGGGTTTGGGGGAGGTAATTAGGTCATGAGGGTGGGGCCCTGGTCTGATGGGATTAGTGCCCTTGTAAGAAGAGATGCCAGAGAGCTTGAACTCCCTCTCACTCTGCATCCAGGAAATACAGTATAAGACACCGCAAGAAGGCAGCCCCATGTGAAAGCCAGGAAGACATTCCTCACCAGAATCCCACTGGGCTGACACCCTGATCTTGGACTTCCGGTCTCCGGAACTGTGAGAACACGCATTTCTGGTGGTTAAGCCATTGGGTCCGTGGTGTTTTGTTATGGTGGCGTGAGCTAATATATTATGTACCCTGAAAGAAAATCTCAGACAGAAAACAAACAAAATTATCAGTAACCAAGAGCATTCAACTGTAATTCCAGGCCAGGTTGTGTACAAAACAAGTTCCAACGAGCAAGACACGGGTAACCGGAGGGCCCTGGCCTGCCGTTGGGTAGCCATGTAACCTTGGGCAAAAGACTCCCACCTCTGCCCATGCCTTCACTGCTGAGATGGGTGAACTATATGAGTTTTGTGAATATGTGTTATTATTATTTTCAAATATAGAGATAATTCATGTTCATTTAAAAACTTTGATCAGAGGCACCTGGGTGGCTCAGTCAGTTAAGCGTCCGACTTTGGCTTAGCTCACGATCTCATGGTGCGCGAGTTCGAGCCCCGCATCCGGCTCTGTGCTGTCAGCTCGGAGCCTGGAGCCTGCTTCGGATTCTCTGTCTCCCTCTCTCTCTGCCACTCCCCCACTCGCGCTCTGCCTCTCTCTCTCTCTCTCAAAAATAAATAAACATTTTTTAAAAATTCAAAACTTCAACCATTACAGAAATATGTAGAGTAAAACGTGAACATTCCCTGTGCTTTTCTCTCTGCCGAGTTAACCACACTTACCCGCGTAGCACAGATCCTCCTAGACTTTTTTCTGCCGTGGCCCTGCTCAAATGTTCACTCCTTTGTGCAGCTTTCCCATGTTCCGGGCCCTGTATCTTCCTGCTCTTTTCTCCCTTGGCACTTTATGTGGGAAGACAAGAGGTCAAGGGGACTGAAGGCAGAGAGAAGCGGTGCTTCTGTGGGCCGGTCATGGAGGAGGCAGCAGTTCAGAGCAGGAAATGTCTGAAAAGGCATTTAGGGAACCGCCCAACTCAGCATTCAGCTGACAAAGAGAGCGAGTGTGGCTGGGATGCTTCCATTCGTGGGAAAAGAGCCAGAATGTCACTTTATAGGACAAATTTTGAATGTATTTGATCATTTGATTGTTTCATTTATTTGTTTGTTTGTTGGTTGGTTTTGAGAGAGAGAGGGAGCGAGAGCCAGCGAAGAGCCTGATGCGGGGCTCAAACTCATGAACCTTGAGGCCGTTGGTCCTTTAATTGCTTTAATTGAGGCTTAACATACATATAGGAAAATACACAAATCTTAAGCATACAACTTGAAGATTTTTACATGAACACACACACGTGTGCTCACACACGCGCACACACACACACGCAACTACCACCCAGACAAGGAACATTTCCAATACCCTGAGGGTCTCCCCCCCCATCCGAGGAAACCACTCTTCCTGGCTGGTGTCACTGTCTATTCATTTCGGCTGCTGTTGGATCTCATCTAAACGGAATGCTGTAGCATGTCGTATTGTCTGTCTGCCTTTTTTTTTTTTTTTAACATTTATTTATTATTGAGAGGCAGAGGAAGACGGGGGAGGGGCAGAGAGAGAGGGAGACGCAGAATCCGAAGCAGGCTCCAGGCTCTGAGCTGTCAGCATAGAGCCCGATGCAGGGTTCGAACTCACGAACCTCGAGATCCTGACCTGAGCTGAAGCCGGACGCTCAACCGACTGAGCCACCCAAGCGCCCGTCTGCCTTCTTTTGATCATCACTGTATCTGTGAAGTTTCTCCAAGTTGTTGCGCGGAAACAACAGTAATTCTTCTTGTTGTCGAGTGCTGTCCCACTGTGGGACCGTATCATGATTTATTTATGCTTCCTACCATTGAGGGACATTTGTCGTGTTTCCAGTTTGGGGCTCTTGCGGATAAAGCTGCCCTGATTGTTTTGTGCTTGGTTTTTTGATGGGCCCACACGCTCGTTTCTCTGGAGGATCTCTCTAGGAGTGGGATTGCTCGCTGGCTCATGATTTGTTCCTTAGGGAAACGTTCAGAAGGATTTTGCAGGGATTTGCCCCTGGCCATGAATGCCGAGGCCACAAAAGGAGCTGGAGGAAGACTGCGGAAGAGTGAAAAAGGGTGCCCTACAAGATCATCCCCCTTCTGGAAGGGGCGGCAGCCGGAGGCTGAGCTAAAGAGCCCCCCCCACCAAGACTGCAGAGGGGTTCTCTTGCCCGGTCCCCACCGCTGGGGAACGAGACGGAGCGGCCCATTCCAAGGCCAACGTTTCACTGATTTTCCTGGCTGTTGATCTCCGCCTTGTGACTCGGCCCCGCAGCTCAGCGAGTGATCTCCGGGAGCGCGTTCGCATCCTCAGAGCTGCAGACAGGCTTGCTCGGCTCAGGCCAGGGTCCGTTCCTGCCCAGAGAAGGACTTTGAGTTTTCAGGAATTAGCCCCGATCAGCAGGAAGCCAGGGAACAAATCAGCAGCCACAGTCCCAGCGGGACCG
The DNA here is from genome assembly GCA_028646485.1 of Cryptoprocta ferox. Classification (NCBI taxonomy): domain Eukaryota; kingdom Metazoa; phylum Chordata; class Mammalia; order Carnivora; family Eupleridae; genus Cryptoprocta; species Cryptoprocta ferox. The sequence goes on along the minus strand of CM053575.1, from coordinate 9,024,984 downwards.
GAGCTCCTGAGGCTTTTGGCTTGTGGTGCCACCGGGGCCAGCAAATCAGAGTCTGAGAGCAAAGGAGGCAGTAATCTCCCCAGAAAGCAGACGGAGATAGCCTTACACGCCCAGCGCCTCCCAGCTGCCTGGGCTCAGTCTGGGACACTGGAGGCTGTCAGCTGCACCTGGAGCCTCTCTAGTCAACATGACGCGCTGTGGTGTCACTGGAGGCTGCCTGGAAACGATCTCAGAGGCCATTTTACTTACGGTCGTCAGTCTGATGGCCCCCAGTGCAGGCTGGTGGTGATAGAAAGGCAGCGGGAGGAAGTGGGAGACAGTAGTCACCATCAACCAAGCCGTGGAGCCCGAGCCCCAGCCCTACCAGTGACTTCTAGATGACTCTGCAAGTCACTTTCCCCCTGGAACCAGAGTCCGTTCATGGGTATGTTGGGCTCCCATTGGGTACATTGCTGTGCACACCCAGAGTTCCTTCGAGAACCACCTAATCGTGTTGTCCGCCAGAAAAGAGAACATCTGGCTCGATAAATATTTTTTAACTTTTAATGTTTTTATTTATTTTTGAGACAGAGAGATACAGAGCATGAGCGGGGAGGGGCAGAGAGAGAGGGAGACACAGACTCCGAAGACAGGCTCCAGGCTCTGAGCTGTCAGCACAGAGCCCGACGCGGGGCTCGAACCCACGAACGTGAGATCGTGACCTGAGCCGAAGTCAGAGGCTTAGCCGACTGAGCCACCCAGGCGTCCCTCGATAAATATTAAATGTGGTATCAGGCCTCAGCAACTGTTTATGGTCGGAGTGAGAGGGTGACCTGTGAGGCGGCGTCGGCGGGCTGCCCAGCCAGGACGAGCCCCTCGCTTGGGCCTCGTTGTCCCCCACCTGCTGCCCAGCCAGGGGCATAGCCTCTGCCCATGCGGGTGGGGGCGTGGCCCTTAGCACAGGTGTGATCTGAGCTGTGGGGAACCAGACACGAAGGCACGTCCCCTTCAGGGCCATGGAGTCAGTGGGTTACGCGATCGGCAGTTGTTATCGTCTTCGTTTGCAGGTGAGAAAGCTGATATGCAGCGGTTAAATGAAATCAGGGGGCGCCTGGGTGGCTCGGTCAGTTAAGCAGCTGACTCTTGATTTTGGCTCGGGTCAAGAGCTCATGGTTTGTGAGTTCGAGCCCCGCATCGGGCTCTGAGCTGACAGTGCGGAACCTGCTTGGGATTCTCTCTCTCTCCCTCTCTTTCTCTCTGTCTCTGTCCCTGCCCCGATTACCCATGTTCTCTCTCTCTCTCTCTCTCAAAATAAATAAACTTAAAAAAAAGAAATGAAATCGGGATCGCACAGCCATCAACAGCGCTGGCGTCGGGGCCCCCACTCCAAAGTCCACCTCTTTCCGTGGCCTGTTCTTGGCAGCGTCAACCCCGATGCAGGCTGGCGTGGGCAGGGGGCCACGGGAGGACTTGGAAATGGGGTCAGAGATCCCCGAGCCATTCGTTGCCTACCGGAAGAGATTCTCAGCCGGCGTGCTGGCGTGCTGGCCCCGCTCTGTTCCAGCTCTATGCCGCTTCCCCAGCCTTCCGCTGACCGGTACCAGCCCCCCAAGCCAGCCAGCCTTCTCAACCTTCCAGGCCCTTCTCAAATCCTGCCGCCTCCAGGAAGCCTTTCCTGATCTCCCCAGCAATTTGAATCACCCCCTTTCTGGATTTCTTATAGTTTTTGTTCTGTTTTTAAGGTAAGAACGTGCGTCAGAGATTTATTTAACTCCTTCATGAGGGACCCAGCAGGAGAGCCAAAACGGCTCCTGGGAGAATTTGAAGACCAAAGTATTTATAGGAATTGCTAGAATAGGTCTGATACAGAACTGGTATTTTGCCCTCCAGGGCAGAAATCCTTAAGCTTTGGAACAATCTTTTCTCCCTGAGGGAAATTGTTTGCACTCTGCCTGACAAGAGGCTACAAGTTAACATGGAACCTCCGGAGGGCTGGGGGGGGGGGGGGCTCTGTCGGTTAAGCACCTGACTCTTGATCTTGGATCAGGTCATGATCTCCTGGTTTGTGAGTTTGATCCCCGGGCCAAGCTCTGCGCTGACAGCCTGGAGCCTGGAGCCTGCTTCGGGTTCTGTGTCTCTCTGTGGCCCTTCCCTGCTCGCGCTCTGTCTCTCTTTCTCAAAAAGAAACATTTTAAAATGTTTTAAAAAGACACAGAATCTCACAAACCTAGAGCCTGTGATCAGCGCTCCATGGAAAGTCAAGGTACAGGGGTGGACGCCTAGGTCAGCAAACTACAGCCCATGGGCGAGGCTGGCTCGCCACTTAGTTTTGTAAATAAACTTTTAAAGGAAGCTGGCCATGCTTATTTGTGTGTTTATTATCTGTGGTTTCTTCTACGCCAAACTGGTAGCGCTGAGGAGTTGCATAGTTATGACAGAGATCGTGTGACCTGGAAAGCTGAAAATATTTGCCATCTGGCCCTATGTAGGAAATGTTTGCTGACCGCTAATCTCTCATTGTTTTTTTTTCTTTTTCAATTTTTTTATTGTGGTAAAATATATACAACATAAAATTTATCATTTTAACCATTATATATATTTTTTATGTTTATTGATTTTTTGAGAGAGAGACAGAGACAGAGCACGAGTGGGGAGGAGCAGAGGGAGAGGGAGACACAGAATCCGAAGCAGGCTCCAGGCTCCGAGCTGTCAGCACAGAGCCCGACGCGGGGCTCGATCCCACGAACCGTGAGATCATGACCTGAGCTGAAGTCGGACACTTAACCGATGGAGCCACCCAGAGGCTCTGTGTCATCTTAACCATTTTTTATGAATATAATTTATTGTCAAATTGGCTTGCATACAATACCCAGTGCTCATAACAAGTGCCCTCCTCAACGCCCATCACCCATTTTCCCCTTTCCCCCACACCCCCTTCCCCCTTCAGTTTGTTCTCTATATTTAAGAGTCTCTTGTGGTTTGCCTCCCTCCCTCTCTGTAACTATTTTTTCCCCTTCCCTTGCCCCATGGTCTTCTCTTAACGTTTCTCAAGATCCACATATGAGCGACAACATATGATATCTGTCTTTCTCTGACTGACTTATTTCACTCAGCATAATACCCTCCAGTTCCATCCACATTGCTGCCAATGGCATGATTTCATTCTTTTTCATTGCCAAGTAGTATTCCATCGTATATATAAACCACATCTTCTTGATCCATTCGTCAGTTGATGGGCATTTGGGCTCTTTCCATAACTTGGCTATTGTCTTAACCATTTTTAATTGTACGGTGGCGTGGTGTTAGATACATACTGCCCACCTTTCCACTTTCTGTCTCTACGAATTTGACTATTCTAGTAACCTCACATAAGTGGAATCACACAGTATTTATCTTTTTGTGACCAGCTTATTTCGCTTAGCACGGTACTTCTCAAGGTCCATCCGTGCTGAGGCATGCGTTAGCTTTTCCTCCCTTTTTAAGGCTGAATAATATTCCATGGCATGTAGAGACCACATTTTTGGTTGTTTTTTAAATTTTTTTTAAAATTTATTTTTGAGAGAGAGACACACAGCGTGAGCAGGGAAGGGGCAGAGAGAGAGGGAGACACAGAATATGAAGCAGGCTCCAGGCTCTGAGCTAGCTGTCAGCACAGAGCCTGACGCGGGACTTGAACCCACGAACCGTGAAATCATGACCTGAGCCGAAGTCAGATGCTTAACCGACTGAGTCACCCAGGTGCCCCAAAACCACGTTTTTGTTTATTCATTCATCTGTTAGTGGACACTTGTGTGCTTTCACGTTTTAGCCATCGTGAAAAATGCTGCTATGAATATGGTTATAAAATATATCTTTGAGACCCTGCTTTCCATTCTTTTGGATATTAGCCCAGAAGCGGAATTGCCAGGTCACATGGAACTCTGTTTTTAGTGTTTTGAGAAATTGCTGTATTAGTTGTCAGAGTAATGACACCGTTTTACATTCCCACCAACAAGTATTTCAATTTCTCTACATCCTTGCCAACACTTGTTCTTTTCTTTTCTTCTTCTTTATTTTTAATGTTTAGTTTTGAGAGAGAGAGAGAGAGACAGAGTGCGAGTGGGAGAGGGCAGAGAGAGAGAGGGAGACACAGAATCTGAAACAAGTTCCAGGCTCTGAGCTGTCAGTACAGAGCCTGATGTGGGGCTCGAACCCACGAACCGTGAGATTATGACCTGAGCCAGTCGGACGCTTAACCGACTGAGCCACCCAGGCGCCCCAACCCTTGTTACTTTCTGTTTTGTTTTTGTTTTTGGATAGTAGTAATCCTCATCTTCTAGGTGTTTGTACCTACTACCCGCCCCATCTGCCCCTGACACTCTGCCTCAAGTCACTTGTGTCCTCTGGCCGAGAAGGTCACATCCTCTAGGCACAGTCATTTCCGTATCCCCTTCAGTGCCCAGCACACGTGTCATCTGGAAGGATCCCTGGTTTCCAGAAGATTACACTCTGCAGGGGGAAGTAAAAAATTTACATATTCTGGAAAGACCAGGTTGGGCGTGGCTGGGACTACCTTAGGGCCGCCACAGGGGGTGGCCGCAGTAAGCTCCCTCCTTCTGGCCTCTCCCTCCTTCTGGCCTCTTCATTTCCTCACTGCTCGGAAATAAATAGATTTCTTAGAAGGTGGGCACAGGGACTGATCCAGCCCACCGCCCCAGCCAGGGTTCCAGGGAACCCCGTCCTGCCCCCACCCCATCTCAGGGCCTCTGAACACCCGTGTTTCTCTGTGCCATCCTGGCTTTCAAGGCCCAGCTCAGGCACCTCACCAGCACCCTTTCCCCAGCCGAAAGTCCTCACGCTCTCCCTCCAGCTCCTACTGCCCCGTCCAAGCTTTCTGCTGCGGTGCAGGAAGAAGAACATGGAACGGAAATCTGCAGATCTGAGTCTGATCAGCTGACTTTTCGTCTTGGGTGACTCACCCCTCCTCCTGTTTCTGCAAGTTTAGAAAAAAGGAAGTGGGTCCAGGTCATCTGGAAGTTTCCATCTATGGCTAAAACTCCATAATCATCCATTATTTTTATTTTCCTTATTTCCCTGCCAGACTGGATGTCCTTTGGGGTGGAGACTGATTTGTCCCTTGTTGCCTGCAGCACCCACCTTAGAGCTTTCCGTGTAGTGAGGCTCAGGATATGTTTCTTGGACGAGTGAGATCGTTTCACAGGGATTTCAAATGTTTTCCCTTCGTCCGGCTCCTGCGCACGGGCAGGTTTGGGGCCTGCATTGTCGGTGCCACCTGCATGGCATGCCCACTGTCTAGACCACCTTCTTTCCTTCCACTTTGCTAGCTGACAACTTCTTCCTCAAAGAGCCAACTCAAATGTCATCTCCTCTTGATGCCTCTCACTCTCCCGGCCTTCCCCCGAGCCCCGGTGGCTCTGGGACGCTATCTCGATGAACCCAGACTCAACAGCATTTTATCTTCTCCACAAGACTGTGGGTCCCGAGGAGCACAGTCACCTCCTCTTCCTCGCTGATACCCCAGTGCACCTGCCAGGTGTTTGCCGACAGAAGAAGGTGAAGTCAGCGGGACTGGATGCAAGGAGAGCCCTGTGTGGATGGAACATTCAGGATGTTCTTACGCTCCCGCACTGCAGAGTCTGAGGACGTAGCCTCATGGAGCCCAGGCCTAGGGCCCGTAGCAGCAGAGCGACCTTGACTCCTATCTCCCTTAACTCCTATCTCTCTTGGCCATGGCCCTCCCAGACCCTGGGGGTTCCCATGTGGTGGCTGCACTCAGCTGCTCCTGCTAGCACCTGGCCCTTGGAAAGGGCCACTAAGCAGCTCGGGGAGGGGAGGAGAGGCCAATCTGTCAACGGATCTCTTGAGTGAGCTACTACCAAGATGAACCCCCCCTCCCCAACTCTAGAGGCTTCTCAACCCAGCTGGGGGCAAGGGAGGCCGGGATCACAGCCTGATGTGTGCTCTGCAACCAGACATATGGACAAACAGACAAAATGAAGCAGTCTTCCCCAGAAGGGTCCCAGGCTTCAGGAATGGGGACACGGAGGGGGCTGGTGGGGCAGTAAGACACTTGGGAGGGAGCAGGTAATGGAACCCAGCGCCGGGCCACTCGAGACAGGGGCTGGGGGAGAACGGCAGACTTGAGCAGTTTCCTGAACCTGCCTGGGCATCAGAATCACCTGGAGGCTTTTACTTGTCTTGTTATGTATGAAAGAGTTTATTTTCTTTCTGTAGAGGCATAACGAAGAGATGGATAGTAACACACATACACACACACACACACACACACACACCCCAACCGACAGGGTTTATCAGTCTACCGGAGGTCCCTGTGAGCTTAGAGTGGGCTAAGCATGTGCAGTACCGGCAAAGGCCAGAGGCATAGGGTGAAAGTGTCTTTGGCAACTCAAGAGACCACGGGGTGTGTGGTCCACAGGGGCTGGCAGTGAAAGATGTGAGATTCTACCACTTGGGATGGAAGCCAGCATGGACAGGAAGTCCCCATGGGTGATGGTCAAAGGTGGGGGCTGAGGAGGCTATGGGGAGCCAGTTTCCAAGTCATCATCCAAGAAGAGTAGAGGAGAGAAGGCTCCTGGTTGTTAGTTGGAAGCCCAGACTCCTGTGCTCTTGAAACAGCGTCTCCAGGAGCAAAGCCCTTGATTCCCACTTGGCACAGGTTCGAGGACCGGTGTTGTCAGCCACCGGGATGGACAAGGAGCACTGACAGGAGGTAAAGTGCTAAATCATGGACCCAGATCTCCCAAGGAGGACCTGGGTGATCTCCAGCTACTTATTTCCTACTCCTCTTCATCTCCACTTCTTTATGTGATCAAAGCGAGAGATCATAACACTTCTCCGACAGCTCGGATGGAGGGATTTCACTTCTCCTACAACTCGGATGGAGGGATTTCATGAGATCATGGAGATGTTGGTATTTGTTGGCCCACTAATCCTGGCATGTGGATGCACGGGGCTAGAGACCCGTGGCCTGTACTAATCATCAAGTCTCAGGAGGAGGTCTGTGTGTGTTTATGATTCGTAAGAGGCGTAGTGAGGTGGGAGTGGGTTGGCGGACCAGGCCTTGATTCCAGATGCCCACACCCTCTCAGATGACGCTGGCAAAGTCCACCTGGTTTGGGTCCCCCAAGCCATCGGTCACATGGCTACTCCCCTACCATGGTGGTCCTGCCTAGGAAAAGGCAGAGGTATGAATGCCTGGCCTTGGGCACAACATTCCTGCGAGGGTCCCAGATGTTGACACACTTTCCAGGCCTCTGAGCCTGGCGGATGGCCCAAGGAGGACTTTTTCTGAAACACAGGAGCTGGGGGATTCTAGAAGCAAAGAGGATCTTAGGGACCTCATTGCTCAGAAAGGACCAGGAGGTTCTTAGAGGGAAAGGCTTGCTTAAGGTCACGCGGCAGGTTAGTGTCAGGGCCCGGCTGCAGGACACCACCCCCACAGTGCGCTCAAGTCTGGCTAAGGATCAGCACGAGTTAGGGCTTAGGGAGAGGTGAGCTTTCTTTCCTGGAGGTGGCTTGCCCCCACTGCCGAGGAGAAATGGGCCACGTCTATGGGGGGAGGAGGAGTCTGTACCCTTTCACCAAATGAAACCATGACCACTCACCTCTGATCCCTCTGGCACCACAAGGTAAATTTAAGGAACTTCCAGACAAACAGTGGACGTGGGCAGCGCTCTTTCCAGACTGGCGTTTTCTGTGCCAGGTAAAGTTGGGGTGAAATGCCCAACTGTGGGGCCAGCTCTGAGGCCAGCTGATGGCTCAGAAAGAGCAGCTCAGGAAACCTCTGTGCCCAGAAGACTTTGACATCTTGTCTTTCCGAGGTCGAGGACAGCCTTGTTCATTTAGGAAACTCCCAGAACTGAAGGTGCTCATTCCTCCTGCCCATCCACCACCACCCTAGCATTAATGGCAAACACTCTTTGGAAGAGAAGGGTTTTTCCCCTTGCGGGGGGGGGGGGGCGCGTCGCCAGGAGGCATCAGAACACAGGCAACAGGAGAAAGATCTCAGGACCCGGGAGTCCGGACACCTGGGTCCTAACCCTTGAGAGATGACTTTGAAACAAAGGGCTCATCTTGTAAAATGAGGGGGACGCCAGATGGCCTGGTTAGCCCACAGGTGGTTGTGAAATCAGTGGAGATGTGTTAAAGGTTGTGAAGCGCTCTCCAAATGGCAGGGGACACCACAGCCCTCACCTCTGGCTTATTGCCAGCCAAGCCCTACCCACCCCTGGCACCTCTGCCAGTCCCCCGGGGCTTTAGCCCCTGTGGCTCCTCCTCACGGAGCACTGGACAACACCGTGACAATAAGTGAGGCATACAGGCTCTTTACTATGTCAAAACTGAGCTCATGCTTCTGTCCCATTTCTGCTACCTCTCGAGTCTTCTCCACCCGAGGAACAGAATCTCCGTCGAGACAGCCACACTGAACCTGCAACCTGGACGTCCATTCTAGTAGATTCCGAGGCCATGGCTTACGTTTCCCTCCACTGGGCCAGTAGGAAGTGAGCCGAGCAGAGAGTCAGAGACAGGCTTCTAGGGGGAAAGGGGAGGAAGAACGGGGAGGCTTGGGAAGGAGGGCCCATGTGACATTGTCTAAGGAATAAAGGAGCAAGGAGAGCAGATGGGAGGGATGGTCCCCCCACCCCACCCCCAACCTGAACCCTACAGCAAAGAACTGCTTAAACCTTCAGGGTTTGGTCTGGGGAGGGCAAGGAGCCAATATTTGGAACTGGTAGAGAAATGGCCAACATACCCTTCCAGTGTACTGATCCCCCCCTGGACGTTAGCCGTGCTGTCCTGCAAACCACGGATCCCTGCAGGGTACACCTTGCCTGGCCCGTGCCAACCTCGCCAGTGCCATCCAGAGTGGGCTGTGCCCCCCACCCCGGCCCGGCTTCGTCCGGCTTGGTGCCTTTGTCCAGAGCGCTCTGCCCCCTGCCCCCCTTCCTCGCCGCCAGGTCTCATTCACAGGACATGCTGCTAACAGCTGTAAAGTGTACAAGTTAGTGTCATTTAGAACATTTATAATGTTGGCGCCTGAGTGGCTCAGACGTTAACCATCTGACTTCGGCTCAGGTCAGGATCTCTCCGTTCGTGAGTTCGAGTCCCACATCGGGTGAGTTCGAGCCTCACTTCGGGTGAAACACGAGCCCCACTTCTCTCTCTTCCTCTCTCTCTCTCATCCCCTCTGCCCCTTTGGGATTCTCTCTCCCTCTCTGTGCCTCTCGCACACGTGTGCCCCTCCCCCCCAAGAAAGAAAATTTACAATGTTGTGCAGGCATCACCTCTCTCTTGTTCCAAACATTTTCGTCTTCCGGATAGGAAACTCTGTACGCATCAAGCCGTTACATTTCCGCTTCCGGGAGTCTGCTTTCTGCCTCTATGAATTTTCCTTTCTGGCTATTTCATATAACCAGAATCATACAATACGTGGCCTTTTGAGTCTGGCTTCTTTCGCTTAGCATAACATTTCCGTCCACTGGTAGCATACTTCAGAACTCGTTCCTTTTTATGGCTGAATAATACCCCATTGTGTGGACATGCTGCATTCCATTATCCATTCATGGACATTTGGGTCGTTTCCACCTTTCGCTGCTACGAACGTTCATGTACGTGTATTTGTCCGAATACCTATTTTCAATTCTTTTGGCCATTTACCCTAGGAGTGAATTGCTGGGTCATGCGGTCATTCGATGCTTAATTTTCTGAGGAATCATTAATTTGTTTCTGATGTCTTCCTTACCTCCTAGATGTCTGTACCTGCGCTGTCCAACACCGTGGCCACCAGCCCTGTGTGGCTGTTTCCGTTTAAATTGGTGATGATTCAATTAAATGAAACTTTTTTTTTAATTTTTTAATGTTTATTTATTATTGAGACAGAAACAGAGCATGAATGGGGGAGGGGCAGGAAGGGAGGGAGACACAGAATCGGAAGCAGGCTCCAGGCTCTGAGCTGTCAGCACAGAGTCCGATGCGGGGCTCAAACCCACAAACTGTGAGATCATGACCTGAGCCGAAGTCGGACGCTTAACCGACTGAGCCACCCAGGCGCCCCTAAATGAAAGATTTAGATCTTCAGTCCCACTCGTTATGTTTCGAGGGCTCAGGAGCTGTCTGCGATTCGTGGCCACCATAGTTCCATCATTCTGGAAGGTAAGATAGTGCTGATCTATACTGTGAGATCCCCTCTGAGGGAAGGACTAACTCTGTCTGGTTTACCAGCATGTACCCAATGCCTAGGAAAGTGCCTGGCGTGTAAGATTGTTATTTTAGCGGGGGGAGGGAAAGAAGGGGTGCTTACAGAATCATTTCTTTATTTGATCTTCTCGGAAAAGCTCTACTGGCAGCAGAAAAAGAGTGACTTTTCTGTTTTTAAAATAAGAGTCTCGGGGAGGGCAATGGCATGCCCAGGGTTACAGAGCTGGTGTGGATTGTGGTCCTCCACCCTCCCGGTCCCTTCACCAGCCAGACCTTTAGTGACTCCCAAGGCATTTGGACAGAATAGTGATGGGCAGCCCAGGGACTGGAAAATACCAGAGGTGGCCCACACAGTAGTCTGGCTCCAGAGGCATTAGGGCATTTTTTTAATGTTTATTTATTTTTTGAGAGAGAGAGAGCGAGAGAGAGAACGTGAGCCAGTGGGGGAAGGGCAGAGAGAGCGGGAGACTCAGAATCCGAAGCAGGCTCCGGGCTCTGAGCTGCCAGCACAGGGCCCACAAACCCTGAGATCATGACCTGAGCAGTCGTTGGGTGCCTAACCAACTGAGCCACCCAGACGCCCCAAGATGTTAGGGCATTTGGAATCTGAAAAGGACTTTGAGCAGGACCTTATCCAGTCTCTGTATTTTATCGATGAGGAGAGAAGCCACAAGAAGTTATGTGTCCAACAGGATTAGTTAAGAGGCAAAAAGGCCGGGTTGGGACCAATCCTTGCAGGGCTTGGAGGGCAAGGCCATAGCTTTGGGGGAGTCACTGAAGGGTTGAGATCAGTTGTGTTGCCTCCTGAGACCCATCTGGTAATATCTGCAGGCTGGACCAGACAGATAGAGGCTATGGGAGATACCCTCAGGAAGTTTCCAGTCTAGTGGGAAGAAAGACAATAACCCAGTAAACAAAATGTCACAATTTCTGAAACCAAACTGAGTGGTAAAGGATAGGGGTGGCCGGGGGCGGCCACGGAAAACTTCTCTGAAGGTTTCTGGTTCTTTGAACCAGACGAGGGCAGAGGGAGAGGAGGAACATTTTCAGGCAAGGCCACAAGTTTGGGCCAAGGCCATGACACGGGAAAGAACTTGACTTTTCAAAACCAGAAAACAGTCACAAAGGGAGGCATGTGGGCTATTCTAAGTACCATGGGAAAGGTTTTAAGCAGGGAAGTACCAGGATCCAATGAATATTTTAAGACTGCTCAGGCTGAATGGGGCGGGAGAGTCAGGAGGCTCAGTACAGGGAGGGAGGGGAAGTTTGGAAATCACGCTGTGCGGAAGGACTCTCTGTCTCGGGGCGGGGGGGGGGAGATGGGCAGACGAGGGAAGAGCTCCCCATTCAGCCATCACGTCATGTCCCGGACAGCCACAGGCTTGCGCACCATTCCGGAAACTGATTTAAGGGCAGGCGCTTGGCTCTTTAGAGCTAACCGGACCTCTGAAGCTGTCAACTTCTTGAGGCAACGGAGGAGGGACATGGGGACAGATCAGGGCTTCGGAAGAGAGCAGCCTGGTGCCGAGGAGTGGTAGGCACTAAGGGGCTACAGGTGCCTGTGCTGTCCCCGTTTGCTGGGGGACTTGGCGTTCGGCGTTACCAATAACGCACCCGGGCTGAGAGGATGTCCCTGTCTAACTGCATCTTTCTGCATAAGGACATCGGACCCCATGGGTGAATGTGCCCAAACCCTTTCTTCATTACTGTACTCCTTGCGAGCCAGTTTAGATACTTACCACCCCCAATCATGACCCCTCTTAAAAGCTGAATGCCGCAGAGAGCTGTTTACATATGGCACGCATATTCGTGTCTATATATAGAAAGAGCAAGATGCCTTTTCGCACCCCCAAGGAGCAATTTTGGCCCCGTTGGGGGTGATCCTGCCCCACTGAGAATGGAAGCTGGAAATCAGAGTCTCCCCCAGTTCTTTCGGGGCCCTCAGGGGACATCTTACGTGTCTGACCAACATGTCTACTTTGGCTTCCTGGAAGAAGTGAACTTGCTGCCCGTCCCCGCCCCACCAGTGCCTCGGGAAACCGTGTGCTCCCCAAGATCACCTTCCCATCCTCCCCACATAGCAGAAGCCTTGAGGAGGTGAGCCCATGGGGTTCCCTGAACGCCTCCCCGCCGCCACCTGTGCTGGTGTCTCAGAAAGGCTGGACGTGCCCATCCTCTCTCTGTGTCCTGCTGTGTCTCGGGCCTGGTGGCACATGTGCCCTTAGTTTCAGAGACATCCCATGAAGACAACCCCGCAGCCAAGCGAACCAAGACGCCACCGTGTCTCCAGCTCCGTGTCTGCCTCAGGACTCCCCAGATGTGCTCCTCCGAGAGCACTTTCCCCCAGCTGCCAGGTCAGCGGCCACAGCTGAACCCAGCTTGGGCCCAGCCGGCCTTCCTCACATTGCAGAGACTTCTCGACGTGCCCGCAATGACGGGCGGTGCCTTACCATCTGGACAGCACCCTGTGTCATGGATGAGACACCAGGACCCGGAGAGGGCCAGGCTGGAAGCAAGGTCACAGCGTGAATGGTTCCCAGGACAGTTTGCTTCGTTCCACACCAAAAGAGCAAGAAGCCTGAGCAGCAGTGAGGGACGCATCAGGGCCCCGCTGTCACGCCCCTCGTCTCTCAGGCGTCACAGACCTCCTGAAAGTGAGGTCCCCGGGTCAGCACCCGTTTGCTACCTGTGGGGCGCGGAAGTAAGTATAGGAATTGAGAGTGAGCATTTAGAAATGTTTATAGTGGCTTTATGGAGAAATTTTTTCTTTTTTTTTTTTTTAACTTTTCCTTAATGTTTTTTTTAAAGATTTTTTTAATGTTTTTTTATTTTTGAGAGAGAGAGAGAGAGAGAGAGAGAGAGAGACAGAGTGTAGGCAGGGGAGGGGCAGAGAAAGAGGGAGACACAGAATCTGAAGCCAGCTCGAGGCTCCGAGCTGTCAGCACAGAGCCCAGCGTGGGGCTCGAACTCAGGAACCACGAGATCATGACCTGAGCCGAAGTCAGACGCTTAACTGACTGAGCCACCCAGGCACCCCAACTTTTCTTTTATGTTTATTTATTTTTGAGAGAGAGAGAGAGAGAGAGAACGAGAGAACATGAGTGGGGGAGGGGCAGAGAGAGGTGGGGACAGAGGATCCGAATGGGGCTCTGGGCTGACAGCAGAGACTCCCATGCGGGGTTCGAACTCATGAACTATGAGATCATGACCTGAGCTGAAGTCCACTGCTCCACTGACTGAACCCCCCAGGGTGCCCCCCGTGGAGAAGTTTTATACCTACTAACTATACTAATAAAAAAATTCTGGCCTTGGTTATTGTGTTATTTTTGTGTGTGCTTTAATTCTTCTAATGATTCTTTTTTTACTGTATTCGTCAAAAGCGTTGATCTGCGATGGATGGGAATTTTTTTTTTTAAAGCTGGTCCCCCACCACCAGTAGTTTGAGAAGCACCGTATAGAGGCTGTGCGCCTCCGACACACAGCATGGAAGGTCTTTGACCTCAGGATTAAAGAAAGAAAAATAACATGTGGGCTGTTTGGCTGGGCTCACAGAGCCCAAAGGTCTGTTTTCGGCCCTGAGCAGACATACCTCAAGGCCGCCAAAGCCTGGTCTTCGGGGGGGGGGGGGGGCGCCTTGATGCACTAAGCCCATCCCAGGGGAATGGCTCCCTAAATTCGTAGGGTTGGCACCAGGTGGCTCCACTGGGGGCTTGTCCAGTCAGACATTGGACAGAGCAGTCGGGAATCTTCATGTCATTTCATTATCCCACCTCCCCCTGGTACTGATGGGAGATCTAAGAGCTAGAGGGAGGACGGTTTGTTTATTTCCTGTCTCCAGTGCCTAGGAGGGTGCCTGTCACAGAGTAGCTGGCAGGGTTCGATCAGAGCAGGAGAACCTCTGTGAACCACAGCGAATGAGGGACCAGAGCTCCCGTGCTGGCGGGACTGCCCTCCGCCGCCTACAGAGCAGAACAGAACGGCTTCACCTGTACTCGCGCCTTCCAAATCTTGCATGTGTTTCTCTTGGGGCCGGGGCGAACCCAGGACCCTCGAGAGAAGGGAGCTCTGAGAAATGCAGTTTGGCTTAGCTAAGGCGACACAGTATAAAAGCCACCACCATGCCTATAATGCGTAATGAGAAAACAAATAAAGTGACTGGTCCAAGGGCACACAGCAAGCAGTTGGGATGCAGAGCAGGAAAGGGACCGGTGGCCTTCTAGCTCAGGGGTGTGGCTTCCCACTGCCCCACGCTTTTAATTCTGGGGAGGACCTCGGCGCTCCGCTCAGTGACAGGGCCGCAAGGCAGGACACCCCGCTGCCCCGCTCAGACGTCTCCTTCCCTCGAAGCTCTCCCCCGAGTTTGTGCAAATGCGCCGGGAGCACGTGCAGCGTGCCCATGCCCAGGGGTCAGCTCCGAGCCAGCCTCTTCCTACGGGAGCCCGTGGGTCCCCTGGTGGAGGTAGATGGAAAGATTATGTTGGGGCCGTGGATTCGAGAAGGGCTTTGGGGACACAGAGCAGGGAGCTGCTGACTTGGCCACAGGGGAGGCGACCCAAAAACTGAATCCTGAGGTCCAGGAGGCGTTGCAGGCAGATGGGGTGAGGAAGTGCCTCTGGCCAGGAGGAGAGCACGGATTGAGTCCAGCCTGCATGGCAGGACGCCTGGAGAGGACAGAGGATCTACGAAAGCAAGGCGGGCACCGGATCCCGCCGCCCCTTACGTGCCATGTGCAGAACCCCAGCAGAAAGACGAAGATGGCTAAACTCTGGCAGCACCTCTGGGAGGGAAGAGGAAGTTCGCTCTAGAGACAATTAGAGGTGGAGTTGAGTGGGCCGACCTGGGATCTCTTCCAGGGCACCAGAGCGTGTAGGCTTGAATTTGGTGGCATAGAGCAGCAGGCACAAGGATGACAAAGCCCCTCTCTCAGCCACATGCAGAGTCATAGCCCAGTGCAGGAGGTGAGGAGAGGTGGGACCTCTTTTGCTTCAGGATTCACCTTTGCTAGGGATACATAGGGCCGGAGTGTTGGCCAGTCAGCTGGAACCAGTCTAGACAGGGCCCCCAGATGACTCAGAAACCTGGCAGGCAGTCCCGTCCAGCAGCCAGCTCCAGCGACAGGCCAGCCCTTTGCTCATACAGTCCCACTGCTCAGCTACCTTGAAACAAGGGAATGCGGGGCCTTGAACTTGAAGCTGCTCATTGCATATGGAGAAAGTAGAATCACAGATGCTGTGATTTAGAGAGAATCTAGAGACGACCTACGAAAAACTGTCTTCTTGATAAGACAGAGAGCTTATCAGGAGGGATAAGGAGAGAGAGGTGCAAAGCTGAGAGAGAGAGAGAGAGCTGAGCGGTGCAAAGTGGGGGCAATGAACCCGGGTCTATCCTGCCCCCGTTTGGTGTTCTTACTACAGCACATCAGCCATCTGGTTGTCCCCTGCCTTACCTGGGCTCCAGATAGAGATGCTGAGGGCATTAAAAGGTGATGGCAGGGCAGGGTGTCACCCCCCACCCCCACTCCCCCGCAGTCACGACCATGACTCAGCATGAGAGATGCGGCTCCATCAGCCCAGGGACGGCTCGTCCACGTGACCGACCAGCGTTTGCGTGAATCTCACTGAGCGTGGACCCAGGTGCTTCGACAGCCCTTATTAGAAACAGGAACCTCTCAGATTTCCTAACCGCTGGGTGATTTGGGGCGAGCTGATCTCTGGGCCTCAGTTTCTCAGTCTCAAAGGTGAGAACAGATCATTGTGAGCCTCCCCTCCTCCCCAAGTGATGGCATGCCCGTGACCCTGTCCCTCCTTGGCCTCCACCTTGGGCTGCGTGCCCCAACAGGGCTCTGCCTGGGCACTCGTGGCTGTACTCTTCCTGTGTTTCAGCTCTGCTCCCCGACACCCCCCTCAGCTGCCTTGCCTGGCAGTGCTCCCTTGCCAGTCCTGAGCCTCTCCAGGTTGGTCACGCACAGGCTGATCTCTGAGGACATCTGTCCTGCCTGACAGTGAACGCGGGTGGGGAGCCGCTGAAACATGGTGGCAGTGTTTCTGCCCAGTCCCGCTGGCCCCTGAAGTCCCCCTGGCATAAGAGGCCTGAAATAGAAACCAAAAGACAAAAACTCCCCGTCCTGGACCGGCAGCCACCCATGATGACATCACATGACTAGATTCGACGCTAACCTGCCCCTCCTCCAACATTACAGACGCATGTAAATGTTATATCTATATATAGATGTGCACCTGCATTCGTTCACCTATATCTGTAACAATTTCAAAGCACTTTTCTTTTCTTTTTTTTTTTAAGTTTATTTATTTATTTTGAGAGAGAAAGCGCATATGAGTGGGGTAGGGGCAAAGAGCGAGGGGACAGAGAGAATCCCAAGCAGGCTCCGCGCTATCAGCGCAGAGCTCCACTGGGGGCTCAGACTCGAGAACCTGAGATCATGACCTGAGCCGCAATCAAGAGTCAGAGGCTTAACCGACTGAGCCGCGCCGGTGCCCCAACGTGATTTCTAGTCATCGTATCAAGTGATTGTCACCACAGCCTTTTGAGGTCAGCAGGTGTGTGTGTATCTTTTTTTTTTTTCTTTTTAACAAACGGGGAAACTGAGGATCAAAAGGGTTAAACGTGTTGTCTGAGGTAATGCGGATTTGGAAAGCACTTGTACTTTGGAATTAGCCCTGAGAGTCAAATCCCAGATATGCCAGTATCTTCTGGCATATCTTCACTGAGCTTCAATTCCTTCCATAGTGAAATGGGGACAGTGAGTTCACACCCCCTTCCCTGAATGCTCCCTTCTTTAAATCACCCGATGTTTGTGCAGCGACAGTAAGAGCCAGATACACAGTGAATGAGA
Source organism: Cryptoprocta ferox (assembly GCA_028646485.1). NCBI lineage: Eukaryota > Metazoa > Chordata > Mammalia > Carnivora > Eupleridae > Cryptoprocta > Cryptoprocta ferox. Next base: position 9,007,934 of record CM053575.1, on the reverse strand, counting down.
GGCTGGGGATGGGGACTGCAGGCTAGTCTGCTGAGGCCCCACAAATCCCCACCCCGAGCTGATTGGCACCTTCCCCCCTTAGGTCTCTGCAAGGGGAGGAGAGAGAACTGAGAGGCAGCAAAGGGTGAGGGCAGGAGGAGACTTCAGGGTCCGGCTCAGACACTCCTTAGAGCCCCTCCGAGACTTCGTATGCATCATGCTCCAATGCATGTGTATGATTTGTGGGGGTGAATCGGGACTTGCCACATGTATCCGTCTTAGTTGTTAGTTATTGCCGATAACGAGATCATATACGAAAGCCACTGACCTCTGAGTCCGAAAACCTGAACTTCTAGTCCTCGCTCAGCCACTGATTTGCTACGTGGCCGTGGTCAAGGCCCCCGTCCTGTCTGGGCCTTCCCCGTCTTTTTGGTATAATGAGGTTCTTTCAGCGCATAAAACCTACAACATCGTGAATTGAGCAAAGGCACTTGAACTTACTAACCCGGAAGCAGAACCTAAGGTCTCTAGAGCCATTTTTCCTTGCGCTGGAGGACTTCTTGACGCCCTGACGTTGCTTGCCTCGTTCACTCTGAGCCTCGGCATGAGTTGGTGCTCAAGAAATAGTCGTTGCCTGAATGAATGGATGGTTTTAGGTTTTACCCTTTGTCCTCCTGACACCTATGACTGGGTGGAAAGGGTGAGAGCCACAAAGTTGGACAAATGCCATCTCTGCCTCTAAGCTCTGGGACCTCAGCTGAGCAAGCTACTTAACCTCTCTGAGCCTTAGTGTCTTCAGCGGTGCAGGATTGTTACGAAAATTAAAATAGATAGGGGAGGTAAAGGAGCTAACACAGTGCTTAGTGCATAGTCAGTGCTCAAGAAATGTTCATGATCAGCACTGAGAGCCAAAGAAACAAACAGTGGCACCAAAACCCTGCCCCTTCTGATAGAATAACCCCAATCCTAAGAATAAATCCCCTTGTGTTGGGTGTATGACTTTCACAAACTTTCAAGTGGTTTTCAGGCTTTGTTGTAGTTGTCTGACTTCTAGCCTTACAATCCCGAGAGCTATTGTGGGATAATAGATAGCGCTCACCTTCACAGATGAGGAAGCTGAGCCTCAGAGAAATAGTGACCTGGTCAAGGAAGGTCACACAGCCCATAGGGGCCAGAGCTGGGACAGGACTCCAGGCCTTGTAATATCAGTAGTTTCCAGGGTCTGACTCGTGGTCCATCAGGCCACTGTCTGTCCCTGATAGGGACGCAGAGGGATACAGTGTCAAAGTGCACGATGACCTTAATTGCTCTGTGAGAATTGGAGATTAGGTAGACACACCCCACCCAGGCTGGGTTCTAGAGCAGGAGTCACCCATTTATTCTTACCCCGGTTTCCTACTGCGTAAAGGGAGCCTTCTTTTTATATGTATCATTTCGGCCTTGCTTGTTTTGGCATTCGAGGACTTCCTGAACACGTCTGACCTCCCTCACCTTATCCTTCGTCATTTCTTCCTCCAACCTGCTGACTGACGAGGAGCACCCTTTTGTACTAACAACACTCATCTCCTTAGTCCTTAGTTGGCCTTGCGATCACAACCACATGGGACATTCCTACCATGATTTGCACAAAAATAAGGGAATATCCTCCCAGGATCCTCTCCTAGATTTTGTTTTAGCCATTTGGGTTGGAGCTACAGACAAGGCCCATGTCTTCAGGGAACACTATTTTTTTTTTAAGTTTATTTATTTTGAGGGGCGCCTGGGGGGCTCAGTCAGTTCAGCGTCCGACTTCAGCTCAGGTCATGATCTCGAAGTTCGTGAGTTTGAGCCCCGCGTTGGGCTGTGTGCTGACAGCTCAAAGCCTGGAGCCTGTTTCAGATTCTGTGTCTCCCTCTCCCTCTGCTACTCCCCCGCTCACTCTTTGACTCTCAAAAATGAATAAATGTTAAAAAAATTTTTTTAAAGGAAAAAAAAGAAGTTTATTTTGAGAGAAAGAAAGAGTGCTAGCAGGGGAGGGGCAGAGAGAGAAAGGGAGAGAGAGAATCCCAAGCAGGCTCCACACCTTCAGCGTAGAGTCCGATGCAGGGCTCGAACTCACAAATCGTGAGATCATGACCTGAGCCGAAATCAGGAGTCGGACGCCTAACCAACTGAGCCCCCCCAGGCTCTCCTTCAGGGAACATTACTAATATTTACGTGCACCCCTTCCTCACCCCATCCCTGCTTAATTCACTAGGCAACAAGAACCCATGGGCAGAAGCCTCATTGAGAGCCGCGCTCTGCAGAATGACATTGCTGCAGCGCATATGATGGCCCAGGGTCAGGGCCCCTCCACCTGGACAGAGGCAGTGGCAACGGGATAAAAGGGTCGGATGAGAAACACTGTCAGTGGTGGAGTCTCTGGACACAATGACTTTTCTTTGCAAAGGTGGGAGGCGAGAGAAGAGAAGGAAAAGACATTCTGAACTTCGGAGACCGGCGTCGGGAAGAAAACTGGTGTCATGAATAAAAATGAGGAAGTTAAAAGAAAGGGCTGACTTTGGGGAGGGAAAATGACAAATTCGCTTTTGCAGCAAAAGCAGTGAAGGTGAGACCTGGCTGGATGCAAAGGACATATCTGCTAAGACCGATTTCTTGACTCAGGAGGTTAGGGTGAGTCTGTAGCGCTCCTGGGACATTCAGCTTTGCCTGTGTAGGAAGTTAAGTGGGTGGAGATTTGAGACCCAGAGTCACCTCTCATGTGGTCACATCCCCAACGTGGGCCCTGAAGGAGAAAATATTGAGTGAGCCAAGGGCTAACAACATTTAGGGGGCAGGAGGAGGAAGACACAGACATTGAGACAAAAAAAGAGAGGTGGTCCTTGGGGCACCTGGGTGGCTCAGTCAGTTAAGCGTCTGACTAAGGTTCAAGTCATGATCTCAAGTTCGTGGGTTTGAGCCCCACTTCAGGCTCTGTGCTGACAGCGCTAACCTAAGCCTGCTTCGGATTCTCTCCCTCTCCCTCTGCCCCTCCCTGCTTGTGTGCTCTCTCTCTCTCTCTCTCTCTCTCTCTCTCTCTCAAAAATAGATAATTATTTTAAAAAAGTGGGGGGTTGTCCAACAGTAGAATCAGATAGTCATAGAATCGAGGGAGCAGGGCATGGCAAGAGGAAAGGTTGCCAGCCTTCCAGAAGTCTCTGAGAGGTCCGAGAAGGGCGATTAGACTGGCAGGTGACCTTTCAGAGAACATTCTAGAAGGCTTGATGGGAGCAGGATCTGGGGTTTGCACTCTAGGACCCAGTCTCCTATCTGCTGGTTGAGGGGTCAGACCTGTCATCACCCTGAGTGCCCGTGTCCTCATCGCCAAAGATGGAGTGAGAGTACCCATGTTGGGCCTTGCTGTGAGGAATGAAATCTGGAGGAGGAAAGATAAGAGCCACCTTGTTTAAAAAGTTTTAATATTTGTTTATTTTTGAGAGAGAGAGAGAGAGCGAGTCGGGGAAGGGCAGAGAGAGAGGGAGACACACAGGATCCAAAGCAGACTCCAGGCTCCGAGCTGTCAGCAGAGAGCTCGACTCGGGGCTCAAACCCACGAACTGTGAGATCATGACCTGAGCCGAAGTCAGATGCCCAACTGACTGAGCCCCCCAGGCGCCCCATGATAAGAACCACTTTGAATGGGAGCTGTGGCTTGGCAGAAAGTCACTTCTGAAGATGTTTTAAAGATTAGTGGTGCCTTGGCCATCTTTGTCAGCCAAGGAAAGGAAGAGCCAGAAGGGGCCAGAAGGAGCATACGGCTTCGGCCACTGGTCCTCTGCCTGCGGCAGGGGCAGGGGAGGGGGAGACTCTGTACCAGAACCCTGTTCCGTCTCCTCACCCCCAGGGTTGTTCCCTGCAGGGTGTTGGGCAACGAAGTCTGTCCACCAGCAGACCTCAGAGAACCACTGTGAGCCCAGACCGAAAGGCCCCCTCAGCTGCTCAGTGGGGTCTGGCCGCACGGGCTGCAGCCCCAGGCCCTGTCTCCTAAGGCCCCCCCACCCCACTCTGCCCAGCCTTTTACCCAGTTGGCCGGTGGGGGAGGACCTGGGCTCCAAGTCACCCAGGCTCCTCTCTTTTGTTCCTGATAAAGGGCAACAACCAGGCTGAAGTCCTGGCAAGGTCCTGGGGGAAGCTGCAGTGCTCAGGAGGAGGGATTCCGAGGAGCAGGGGGAAACCATGGGGACTGCGAGACCGGCTCTGAGATCACCCCTTTTCCTGAGTGACTCTGGGGTCAGCTGGCTACTATGGGGTTTTCTCTAAGGGAACAGACTCACCAGCTCCTTCCAGTAGTGACAGTAATAAATAATAGAGCAGGAGAAGGGCAGGTCGGGGCCAGTTCCAGCTCACTTCAGCCCCTCCTCCACTGTGTCCTGGAGTGCTCCCCGCCCCCGCCACCCCAACCCCCTGCCTGGCCGCATGCCCCCATCCCTGCCTCCCCGGGTATCTCTGCACCGTGGATCTGGTCACAGCACACTCCTGCGTTACAAATTTCCCCACCTCCATGAAGTCCTCCCTCCTTGGCAAAGGCTGCGAAGCTTTCCCCAGTTTGAACCCTGCCCATGGCAGGTCTTACCAGAACTGTCACCAGAGCCATTGCTCTCTCTTCCTTCTTACTTTCTTGTAAGTTTGTATTTATTTATTTATTTATTTAGAGAGCAAGGGAGCAGGAGCAGGGGAGGGGCAGAGAGTGAAGGGGAGAGAGGGAATCCCAAGCAGGCTCCTCGCTGTCAGCGAAGAGCCCAGCGCGGGGCTCCATCTCACCAACGGTGGGATGAGATCGTGACCTGAGCCGAAATCAAGGACGCTTAACCTTGAGCCACCCAGGCACCCCTCCTCTCTGGTCTTTCTTTCGAGCATGCGTGCATTTGTTCAGCTCTCCCACAAATGTCTTTCAGGGTCTCCTGGGGGCGGCACCATGCTGGGACCTGCTGGGCACCGCTCACCAGGCTGGTCCCCACTTCGGGCCCATCCTCCGCTGCGCTCACCGCCTTTTTAGACCTTGGTGCCTTCTCTGGTGCCCTGTTCTCAGCCTTCCAGGCTCCTCCACGAGACAATCCCCGCCTCTCCCTTTTCAGACGATCACTCCTTCCTCTGAGCTTCATGACCTTTGAAGCATTTTTCATGAAAGTCATCTATGTATTGCGTTAATCTCCTTTTTGCAAAAACTCAGTCTTGCTTGCGGTTTCAGTGCACCTTTAACAGACGTAAAAGCCCGTGTACTCGCCCCGAGTGCCTGCCTCATCCTCTCGCATCCTGTGAGCCAGGCGTTTTGGGTTGGGTGTCTGTTGCCACTCTTTAAAGCCAGAGAGACCTTACTCTCTTCCTGTTGGGAGTTCATGACATGAATGAAGGACACTCAGGACTGATATCAGCCAGACACAGAGGAGGCTGACCACTGTGGCGATGGCAGGAAGGGGCCCCTGTGTGGCCTCCACTACCCGGCCCCCCACCTGCTGGCTAGAGTGAGCTTCCTGCCCCCCACCCCCCACCCCGCACCAGGTTGTCCTACAGCAAAGTTTCTACACTGGCTCCTTTCCACTCATCTCATTAGAGAGAGGCAGGCTGCTGTCTGGGAAGGTGCCCAGCTGTGTTACTTGCTAGCTGCAGGCATCTGCCTGTTGCATCTTTCTTAAAAAAATTTTTAATGTTTATTTATTTTCGAAGGAGAAGGAGACATAGTTTGAGCGGGGAAGGGGCAGAGAGAGAGAGGGAGACACAGAATCTGAAGAAGGCTCCAGGCTCCGAGCTGTCACGCGCTGGCTGTCAGCACAGAGCCTGACGCGGGGCTCCGACTCACAATCTGTGAGATCATGACCTGAGCTGAAGTCGGATGCTCAACCGACTGAGCCCCCCAGGCGCCCCTTTTGCATCTTTCTTAAACCTCGGTCTCTCCGCGCTGTAGTTAGCTATAACAAGATGGGTCCTGCTCGTCGTGGAACCCATGCCCGATCTGCTTGTCTCGCAACGGGCCAGTAAGTCGAGAGACAAGGTGTTGGGGCAAGAAAAGCAACTTTATTCGAGAAGCTAACTGAGAAAATGATGGACTAGTGTCCTGAAAAGCCATCTTCCTACCTCAGTGCGGCCGGGGGCTTTTAAAGGGGGAGAGAAGCAGAAAAAAAGAAACCAGCTACAATCGGCACCCGGGCTTGAACAGTGAATCAGAAGTCTTTAACATAGGCCAGGTTTGGGGCGCCTGGGTGGCTCAGCTGGTTAAGTGTCCAACTTCGGTTCAGGTCATGATCTCCCAGTTGATGAGTTCAAGCCCCACGTTGGGTTTCGTGCTGACAGCTCAGAGCCTGGAGCCTGCTTCAGATTTTGTGTCTCCCTCTCTCTCTCCCTGTCTCAAAATAAATAAACATTAAAAAAAAAAAAACATAGGCCAAGTTCTTCAATTTCCCTAAGAAACTTTGTTTTTAAATGTGTTATTTATTTTTGAGACACAGAGAAGGAGCAAGAGCAGAGGAGGGGCAGAGGGATTGGGAGACACAGAATCCAAAGCAGGCTCCAGGCTCTGAGCTATCAGCAGAGCCCCAGGCAGGACTGGAAGCCATAAACCTTGAGATTGTGACCTGAGCTGAAGTCTTGCTTAACCAACTACCCAAGCACAGGTACCAAACAATTGATTACTATAAGCTTATTGTGTGCTGATGGAGTGACAGGAGAGAATGTTCTTTATTTTGTGCAATGGGTTCTGTCTTAATTCAGTACCCCTTTTAAAATCCTAAAATCAACCAGTTCCCCCAAGGACTTAGAGTTCCAGGCAGGTCTAGCGTGGATAACAACAAGCGGGGGAGAAGTGTTCAAGGCAAAATGAATTCCAGATGGAGTTAGTTTTGCTACATGTTCACCTCACAGGGCTGGGGTGCGAGGCTAATGAGAGTGGACCAGCACTCAGGGACCTAGAAATCATCCTACTGAAATATGAGGGCCCCTTACTGTCCTCGACCCCCACCCCCCCCGCCCCACCCCCACCCCTGTTCTTCCTTACATCCCTCTATTCGCTCCGGACAACGATCCTAAGCAAACTGCATCCACCTATCCTTTGATGCCTCCCCCTTCATTCCCCGGAGTCTGTATACAACCCTACTGTCCAGTGACTCCCGTGTGATCCCGCCTTGCTTCCCTGTTCCGTCTCCCAACGCCGATGCGCTTCCAGAGTACAGGGCCAGGGCCGTCGGGATCTTCGCCGTGCCCCCCACCCCCGCTCCCCCACCCCCACCCCCATGGCGCCTCGCACAAAGAGGCAGAGCAGAGCCGAGGTTCCTCAGAGCAATTCTCTTCTGAGATCTTCGGATTACCAGGGTTCCGAGCCTCGGACGAGGCCGAGGCCCACTCGTCCCACCGGGAAGGCTGCAGGACGGCGCCAAGGCGGAGAGCCGGACCCCGCCCCCGCTCCCCCCCATCCAGGGTCCCGATTCCAGCGCGCGGGGGGGAAGGGCGTCACCTAGCCGGGCGGCTCCAGGAGGGTGCCGGCATCAGGTGCAAAGCCCGCGGGCGCGAGGCGTGCGCGCACGCGCTCGGGGAGGGGGGGCGCGGGGCCCCGTAGCCGCCCCCGCTCCGCCGCGCGGCTCCCCTGGGATCTTCTCCAGCGCCCCGGGGCTGGAGCGGGGGTGGGGGTGGGGGTGGGATGGGAGGGAGGAGGTCGGACACGTAGCGTCCTCGCTGCCGGGCTCCACTCCGCGCGGGCGGGGGAGCCGGGGACCGCCGCTCCAGCCCGCTGGCCTTCGAAAGATCCTCCTGGGCCAATGGCAGGCGGGGCGACGCGCCCGGATTGGTGCAGGCGCTCTGCTGATCACTCTGGAAACCCGGGCGCGGGAGGATGCGGAGCCGCGGCGGGGGGAGCCGGAGGGGCGGGCGGGAGGAGGCTTCGGTGTCCTGAGCTCCCCGGGAGTTTTTTACTGGAGGCGAAAGTCCACCGCGGGCTGGCGGGCGGAGGGAAGGGCGGAGGAAAGGGACCGAGCGGGGGCACTGGGAAAACGGGGAGACTCGGGAGGGAAGGCAGGGACCCTCCGGAGCGCGGGCGTGGAGGCTGGGGTGGGGGGGAGGGGGCGCGGCGGGAGGAGGAGTAGGAGAAGACAAAAGCCGAAAGCGAGCCGGGCCCGGGCAGCACACTCGGGCTGCCGGCGTTGGGAGGCCGCAGCGCACCCGGCGTCCCGGTCGGCTGGCAGCATGGGGAAGGGGGGCAACCAGGGCGAGGGGGCCACCGAGCGCGAGGCGCCGATGCCCACCTTCAGCTGGGAGGAGATTCAGAAGCACAACCTAAGCACGGACAAGTGGCTCGTCATCGACCGCAAGGTCTACAACATCACCGAATGGTCCAGCCGGCACCCGGGAGGCCACCGGGTCATCGGGCACTACGCGGGGGAAGATGCCACGGTAAGGGGTCTGGGGGGGGTGCTCTCCCGCCACCTTTCTCGGCTTTCTCCCGCCACCAGACCTCCAGCGCTGAATGGAGCGTGGGGCGTCCGAGGAAAAGGGTGCCTCCCGCGCTGGCCCTCCTCCCCTAGTCCTCATCCTTTAGGACGGCCCGGCCACCTGGCTGGGGGTGGGCGGGGGATGTGTGTCGGATTTTGCAGCCCGGGAGGCGGCGCCGCCCGTGGAGAACCTGGAGAACCATACGGGGTCCACCGCGCTCGCTAGGACCCACGCGTCCGCTCCTCCCGCCGGGTTCACACGGAGCTAGGGACTCCCCAAAGGGGGCAGTCGGGCCTTAGGGGGTTGGCACCCCCAGCGTGGAAGATGGCCGCTCATGGGCGCCGCGGAACGGAGCGGGCGAGGGGCCAGGTGTGGGATTCGGCGGGCGTCCCTCACTCTCCAGGGAGACTAGGGGGCGGGTTCGGGAAAACTCTTCCCGACCGGGGCTTGCTCCTGCTCGAGTCCTTGTCTAAGAAGGTCCGCCATGGCGGCCACCAAGAGACCGCGGGGACTTCCTGTTCCCAAGCCCCCGAGGACCACCGCGGAAGGAGAGTTTGCAAAGCCCAGGTCGAGAGGGGCCTTGAGCTGCGGGCATTCAGCAGCACTAGGCTGGCTTGGCAACAGGTCCCAGCGGCACCGAGGTTAGTCGCGGGCTCCTCAACTACTCAATGGTCCTCTGTGTCTAAATCCTGCCAAGAATGCCCTTCCCTCATCTGCAAGCCTAAAGGTATTGGAGCGGTGGGGCCCTCGGCAGGAGCCACCGCTGCCCATCTTACCCACACCAAAGGTGAGGCTTTGCCCCTTGGGCACCTCCCACCCACCCCCCATTCTGAAATGCTTGCATTTCTTTGCGGTGCAGCTTGGAACCCAGTGGACGCAGATGGGAGAGAGGGAAGCAAAGAGAGTCAAGGAGGAAGAAGAAAGCCTTTCTTGGTGGTAGTGGGCTGGAAGTGACTTGGGAAGGGTGCATAGGGGAGAAGCCATGGGAAGGTACCTAGATCGGTGACTGGTTGGGGGCTTTTGCTGTCCTAGCTGTAGGGGCCCCTGGCAGTCGGTGGAACTTTTGATTTCCCTGCCTCTTTCAAGGCTCGTTGGGGCAGGCCTAGCCAAGGGGGGCCAGACCAGGCAGTTATAATCTCCGGCTGCTGATGACTCGCTGCTTTGGTGAGCAGGGTCCAATCCCCACCCAGAAGGGTCGACAACAGATGGTGCCTAGAGCTTTGAGGCCCGTCTGGTTTTACCTGCTGGAGAACACTGCTTCACCCCTGGGGGCTGTGATGCTAATCATAACTTAGTGGACCGGAGGTTTTCAGACCAACTGTGTTGTGTCTTATGGACCTTCCCACAAACTGGGGAAGTTAGGTAAGGGTGATTCTCAAGTAAAAGACCTGACTCCGGGTTGGGGTCTTTCCACTATTAAATATGTGTTCTCGTGTGGAAAAAATATGTACTGGGTGGCAAAGCACTTCGTAAGCCGTAAGCGCTAAGAACATGCCATGGAGCGTCATCAGACAAGTTGGAAAAAGATGAAGATTGTGTAAAGTGAGCAACAAGGCGAGGAGCGGGGGCGGGGGGCGGGGGTGCCTGGGTGGCTCAGTGCCGGGTTGAGCATCTGACTCTTGAATTTGGCTCAGGTCATAATCCCAGGGTCTTGGGATCGAGCCCCGCGTCGGGTTCCACACTGAGTGTGGAGCCTGCTTGTGATTCTCTCTCTCTCTCTGCCCCTCTTCCCTGCTTGTGCTCTTTCTTTCTCCCTCTCTCTCTAAAATCAAATTTTAAAAAAGTAAGCAATTAGGAATTGGGAGGAGAGAACGTTGAATCTATTCCAGCTTTATTTGAGGTGGCAATGCATAAACACAACCCTTTCCCTCAAAGCTTACTAACCTTCTAAGATGAGGTTTTTAGGGGGTGGCATGCACTAACTGGGGGTATGGTTGAGGAACAGTGGAGTGAGGAACTGGATTCTCCCTCCTTCTCTCTCTCTCTCTCTCTCTCTCTCTCTCTCTCTCTCCCCTGTCTGGGACCAGGCTGGGGAAAGGCTATGGGAAGCCGGGGACCTATAAGAGGACTTGGAGAGGCAAGAATAGGCTAGGAATCAAGAGATCCTTGGTTTTAAGCTGTTGAGCAGGTGGCTTTGCCCCTCAGAGCATGGACTTCTTCCTTAGAGTTTGGGGAGAGACAGAGTATGTGGGCCATGCAAGGGATTGGGGGGGGGCAGGTAGGGACCGCACCTCCCAGAGCACTTCAGTGCACTGTTCTGAGCCCCGCACAGTGCAGGAACATACTCCTGAGGGGCTAGAAGTCAAGGAAGCCATTCTTGAGAAAATCCGGGGCCTCAAGAAGGGCTTTTCCTGTTCCCAAAGAAAAAGTTTCGGCCGTCAGGAACACCTGACCCAGCTAAGGACCGTTGCTCTCTGCTTCCGCAGAAGTTAGAACTTGGCCTTGCCCGAACATCATTTTTACAACTCACAGAGCACATTTCCACATGTTAGCTCTGCCCCGCAGGTATCTCTCATCGCTCTTGGGTTTCAAGACCCCCTCAAGTTTAAAAGCTTTGCTCAAGTGGTAGCGCTCAGCCCTAAGCTGAGGATTTCTGAATCCTCCCACCTCCCCTCCTCCCCTGCACCCTCCCGCCCTCTGGCAATACTCTGCCCTTCACCTTGCTGGGGGCAAAAGGAACCGTCCCAAGGATGTCTGCTCTTCAAGACACAGTCCCACCACTGCAGAACTTTCCCGACTTGGGATTTTTCATCTTCAGCTACGATTCGTCTGACACACTTATTCATTGTCTCTGTGGCTCTGAGCTGGGCCCTGGGCAGAAAGATGGATAATTCAGGGGCGCCTGGGTGGCTCAGTCAGTGAAGCGTCCGGCCGTTGGTTTTGGCTCAGGTCATGATCTCGTGGTTCATGGGATCGAGCCCAGCATCGGGCTCTGTGCTCATAGCAAGGAGCTTGCTTGGGATTCTCTCTCTCCCCCCTCTCTGCCCCTCCCCTGCTCGTACGTGCGTGCGCGCTCTCTCTCTCAAAATACATAAACTTCAAAAAAAAAAAAGATGAATAATTCAGATAGTGACTGTATCTATTGGATTTGCTTCCCTCCTTCCTCAAGCCCCCCTCCTAGGCACCAGCTCCCTCACTTCTGCCCCTGCTCCTACTTTGTCTCTAACTTCTCCTGCCCTACCTGCATAGGTCCGCTCCTAGAACCGAGGGAAGGCGAGAACAGGTCAGGATTCGTTCCATCTGTGAACCTGCTCCTACGCTGTTCTAAAAAGGCACCAGATTGAGAATGGAACGAATCTCTGACCGCCTGTAGACAGGGCAGGAGGGCCATGGTATTCAGAGGCAGAGGACCTAGAATGGCATCCCAGCTTTATGAATTTCGCGGCTGTGAACTTTGCTTTCCAAGTCTGTGGAATGGGAGGGTATTGCCAGGCTCCCATGGGCTGCGCATGAGTTCACCCTTTGAACTTGAGGACGCACTACCACACATGAGGGATCGGTACTGTGTATCCCTTCGCCTTCCACGCGCAGGTGGACTCATGCGTGCATGTCCCCAGCACACCTGGCAGGGAGTTCAGTAAATAGGAAACGGGGTGTGAAGACGAGAAACTTTAGCCACCCCATTTTTGCCAGAGACATTAACTGCGAGTGAAAGTCGTCTTCTGGTTGTGGCTGGAGTCGCTCCGAGAGAGAGCTGGATCAGGCCCGAGCAGTCCCGTGCCTGCTGACTGCGGTCTCAGGGAAGATACTGTCCCCAGCCCAGCATCCTCCCGTGTCTTATCATCCATGAGAATCCCTTGCCTTTTGCAGGTGCTGGCTTCCTGTGCACCCGTACCCTTCCCAGCCCCGGGGCATTGCGTATGCCAGGCATCATCAGCTGGTGCGCTCCCATCGAGGGCCCTCTGGCTGCCCACAGCCTCCACTGCCCCTTTCCCTTGGCCCAGGGGCTCCACTGTGGAAAGGAAGCCGGTGACCCTGTCTCTCTTGTTCCACAGAGTCCCTGGAATGCTCTGATTTTGCTCCTCGTGTGCTTCCCTGGTCCCGGATGCACAAAGCCGGGCCGGAGCCTAGTTTGCTCTGCAGAGGAGGGGGGCGCTGCCCGAAACAGACCATGGCACCCACCCGTTGGTGTGGTCGGTGTGGTCGGTGTGGTCGGAAGAGCTGCCAGCCAGCTCTACCCTGGGGCTGAGCCGGGGAAGGTGTCTTCATGCCGAGATTGGCTGGCCCTGGGTGGTGGCAGAAGCAGGAGGTGTGGCCTGCGTGTCTTCCACTTGGGAATCTTTGGTGCTTCTTCCTGTGGCCTCCCCACCCCCCACCCCCGCAGTATGCATACCTGCCCACCTGGGGACAGTTCCAGGCTGCTCTCAACCTGCCGCCACTCCTCTTCGCCCACTCCTCTTCGCCCTCTTCCCAGGCCTTCCTGGAAACCTTTGACCTCCCTCCCTGTCGCTAGGATAGATTCTGGTTCCAAGTCTTGTTCCAAGTCAATGTTTGCATTGGTCCTGTCTTGCCTTGCCTGGAGACCTACCTTGCACCAGCCAGATGCTTCTATAACCAAAGAGCTCCTGGGAACTTTTTTAAGTGCGGGAGGCCTGTCGGTGACACTCCACTCTAGGAAGCGAGGGGACCCAAAAAAGTGCTCAACTCGCCGCGGGGAGGAAGCTCGTTTTCATTGAGGCCTGTGTATTAACATTGGAAAACTCTAGAAGTAGGTACACCTGGAATGTGACTGTGGGCCAGCACCTTCACCTCTCTCAGCCTCCTGTCTCCTAAATAGGACCTGCCTGGGGCGCCTGGGTGGGTCAGTCAGTTAAGCGTCGCTTAAGTCGGACGCTTAACCGACTCAGGTCATGATCTCGCGGTTCATGAGTTCGAGCCCCGCATTGGGCTCTGTGCTGATGGCTCAGAGCCTGGAGCCTGCTTCGGATACTGTGTCGCCCTCTCTCTCTGCCCCTCCCCTGCTCATGCACGCTCTCTCTCTCTCTCTCGAAAATAAACACTAAAAAAATTTTTTTAACTAAATAAAATAGAGCCTGCCTTAGAGTTTGGTAAAGATTAGTGGCTTATGTACACTCAGTGGCTAACATACGTGGGTCAGTGTGGGGCAGTTCCACAATCACCATTATGGGTGCTGGAGAAGGTGACGCGTTCTGGGGTCTTAGAAGCGTGAGCAAGTTGTGCAAAACAGCTCGAGCAGAGTGTGAACATGATTGCGGAGTGGAGAAGTTTCCATGGGTTAGAGGGAGCACAGCTGAGGGGGTCCTGGGCCCTCGCATTCACTTGCAAGCCCCTCCTAAGCGGTGTGGGGCACTGGGGTTGCTGGCCGTGAACCAGACGGTTGGGGTCCTTCCCTTGCAGATCTTGTATCCTTGCGGGAGAGACAGACAATAAGGAAGTGAGTACATAATATAGCTTGTGAATTCGATGACTGTCAGGAAGAAGGTAAAACAGGGCAATTCCCAGAGAAAGCATGGGGCTGGAGGGTGGCTGGGAAAAGCCAGCCACGGGACACTATGGGAGCAGGGCTCCAGCTAGAAGGAAGAGCAGTGCAGAGACCCCAGCATGGGCACGTGCTTGGTGGGTTCATGGGTGGTCCCCACAGGCCCGCTCAGAAAGCTGTCAGATCTATATGGATGACGAGACAGTCTAACAGCGTGTGGCTTCCTAAACTGGCAGGAGGCATGGGGCAAAGCAGTCTCTGAGTCAGATGAACGTGGATTTGATCCTGGCTCTCCCGCCTGAAGCACAGGATGTCATCTTCCCATGCTCCTGTGTCTTCGTGGATAGCGTAGGCCGTGGAGGCATCTGCGAGGTGACCTAACAAGGCTCCTGGCTCCCTTTCCTTCCCCTGGACTCAGGGAGATGACCCTCTTCCTCCCCCCATGGCCAGAGCCTTCCGGAAATGGCCAAGGAATGGCCCAGGTCAAGACAGGAGTCTGCCTATCTGTCTGCTCCACCGAGTTCCCCAGCCCAGGCCAGGGCTTTATCAAGGGCATGATCTGGACCCGACGGGGGGTAGTAGATCCTGGATGAGAAATGAGTCACTCCCAGACTTGAATTTTACCTCCCAGCCAGGAGTAGAGAGTGGTGGTTTAGTTATCAGACCCTGCAGATGGCCCTCAGGAAACTGCCTTACCAAGGACTTCCTGTCATGTCTCAAAAGCAATGGTCTGATGTGAGGACGACCAATGAAGGGACTTCTGTAGGCTCTCACTTGCGGTACCGCCGATGCCCGGGGCCCTGCCTTGAATCCTCCTGGAGAGCCTTTCCCCGGGGCCCTGAACTTGGCGCTGGGAAGGTCCTCACTCCTCAGAGGGTGCAGAGGCTGGGGTGGGGGCGGCTGGCCCAGAGTGGCGGAGCTGGTCCGCACCAGCCCCCAGGCCTCCTCCCCGCCTGCCCGGGGCCCAGACCAGCATCACATCTCTGCTCTGAAAATATACTCAATCTGATCCCTTTCTGTTCAGCTAGTGGGGCATGGACTTTTTTTTTTTTTCCCAAACTGCACAAAGTGTTGCTTTGTAAGTCTGTTCTAGACACAAATAGAATAAAGACCGGGCATGCAGTCTCGATGCCAGGGATAGAGGAAGGGAGCAGGAGAGGCCTGGCGATTACTGTTGTGAACACCTGTATTTCCTCAACCAGGATTCACTGATCGCAACATTTTGCCACGTTTGCATTTCCCTTCTTTATGCGCATAGGATTTTCTTTGCAACCTCGTCCCTAAATTCTTCACCACCTCCCCCTAGGAATAGGGACCTTGCCTGACATGATCGCAAGGCCTTTGCTGCAATTAAGAAAATTAATAGTAATTCCTTAATATGATCAGATATCCGGCCCATTTTCAGATGTTCTCATTCAACTCCCAAAAGGTCTTGGATAATGGCTGAGGTTTATTTTCCCCCCTCTCCAAATACGAGCCTTTCAAATCCAGCATTGCTGTTTTTATGTTTTTATTTTTTTTTAAATAAATGTTTATTCATTTTGGGGAGGGAAGAGGGGCATAGAGAGAGGGGGGACAGAGGATCCGAAGAGGGCTCTGTGCTAACAGCTCTGTGAGCACAGAGCCCGATGCAGGGCTTGAACTCATGAACCATGAGATCGTGACCTGAGCCAAACGCGGACACTCAACTGAGCCACCCAGGTGCCGCAAGCATTGCTGTTTTTATATCTTTTTGTTTTATGTTTTTCGGTTTTTAAAAATCTAAACACCCACCTCCCAACACACACACACACACACACACACACACACACACACACACACACTTTTTTCTCCACCATGTTGATGTTTCTGCGGGTTTCTCATGGTGTCATTTGACTTAGTCCCCTGTCCTGCAATGTCTCAGTTCCGGTTCACTGCAGGATAAATGTTGTTTACCGCTGGGACCTGAAGCCTGCTCCTCTCTAACGGAACTGCTGTATTTGTTATGAGGTGGCTTAGATAATAATGTACATAACAGAGGGGCGCCTGGGGGGCTCAGTTGGTTAAGCGTCCGACTTCGGCTCACGTCATGACCTTGCGGTTTGTGGGTTTGAGCCCCACATCAGGCTCTGTGCTGACAGCTCGGAGCCTGGAACCTGCTTCAGATTCTGTGTCTTCCTCTCTCTCTGCCTCTTCTCCACTTGTGCTCTGACTCTCTCTCTCAAAAAAAAATAAACATTAAAAAATTAAAAAAATAATAATGTACATAACAGAAAAAAACTAGAGAAAATAAGCTAAAGTATTAGCAATGGTGCTCACGCTCTGGGTGGTTTTTATCTTTGTCTTTCTTCTTCTGTACATTCCCTGCATTTGCCCAAATTAGGCGTGCTATTACTTTATAATCGAAATTACAATAATAATATTATTACATAATATTAAAATGTTATTTTTTATTTTAAAAGCAATGTATCAGTGTTAGAGAAAGTTTGAAAGTAATGAAATATGGGGCGCCTGGGTGGCTCAGTTGGTTGAGCGTCCGACTTCGGCTCAGGTCCTGATCTCACAGTTCGTGGGTTCAAGCCCCGTGTCGGGCTCTGTGCTGACAGGCCTGGAGCCTGCTTCCAATTCTGTGTCTCCCTCTCTCTGCTCCTCCCCCATTCATGCTCTGTCTCTGAAAAATAAATAAAAGTTAAAAAGAAAAGAAAGTAATGAAATAAACATAATACATAACAATGTAAGGCTTCTCCCAAGTTTTTTTTTCATAGTTTTCCTAATGATTTTCATATTTTCAAATTATGAAAACGTTTTGTTCAGAGATGGTTTTTACCTAGTTCCGTAATTATTTCTGGTTTGACGTGATCTCCTAAGCACATTTTCTGTGCCGTAGCAGGCTCTAGCCCAGTGCTTTTCACTGCTAGCCAGGTGCACATCGTGGTGGTGGTGCAGTTTGCTGGGTACCAGGCACCCCATGGAGGGAGCCTGCGGAGACTCTCATCCTTCCCTGGCTCTTTGCCCAGCCTGGTGCCTGTACAGTGCATCTCCCTGGAGGGGTGCGTTTTTCGGACTCACCCAGCGGCATCCTGAATGTCTGCATGCACCCTTGGTGAGCTCAGGGTGGTGACCCAGGCAGCCAGGCACCGAGGGACCTGCCAAGAGAGATGAGGCTGGAGAGAACATTTAGGGGCAGGTCCCAGGAGGCCTCAATCAGTGGCTAAGTGAGGGCACAGAGAGCCGGGGCTGGTAGCCCTGCCCTCCCTGGGTTGAGGCCCCCGCTTACCACCTGCTTTCCTGCTCCCCAGGATGCCTTCCGCGCCTTCCACCGTGACCTTGATTTTGTGCACAAGTTCATGAAGCCTCTGCTGATCGGAGAGCTGGCGCCGGAGGAGCCCAGCCAGGACCATGGCAAGAATGTGAGTGTGCCCAGACCAGGGAAGGAGGGGAGGGCTTGCGGGGAGGGGGGGCGCCCCGAAACAGAGAGTGCCAGGTGTGGGCCGAGGGAGCTTTATGCCAGTCCAGAGGAGCCACTGCCCGATACCTGGGGTCAAGGAGCACCCAGAGGCTCTGCAGGGAGCACTCTCCTCTCGATGCCAGCCTGGGCTGGCCCCCTACCTTCGAGTAATTCAGTGCCCAGAGTGTCAGATGAGCTAGGCTAGACACAGGGTCTTTCCTTCTTGTCCAGCCCCCTGCCGCCCCCTCACACCCCTGCCGCACCATTTGCTCTCTCCTTCCCTGGGAAATACAGGCCATTCCGTGTGCCCTCCAAGGTCAACCTCCCTTCCCCCCTGGAGCTCCACCTCTCTGCCCCTGTTCCCTTTCCCTCCAGGGCTGAGTGGGGAGATTGTCTTCACCCCTCCCTGGAGCTGACCTGGGGCTCCGTCCTGCTTCCTTCACTTGTGGCTCCATCCTCTGCGCCCTCCCCAGTGCCACCCCCCCCCACCAGGCAGGCAGCTTCTCTTCTCTCCGCGGTGTCCTGTGGGCTCCCTCCTTCCTGGCCTTGCTTCTCTAGCCCCCACCTTATGTCCCCTCTTTCCCTGCTGCTTAAATGGTTGACAGATTCACCCAGGCTCCAAAACCTGGCTTTCTCCAAGCACATGCCCCTCCCCCCACTCCATCTACTCTTTCGAAGCACCCTCTCCCCCTCCCCGCTTGCCCTACCCCTGCCTCCCAGCTCCCTTCTGTCTCCCAGCCACCCCCAACTCCACCTTGGTCTCCATGGCCCCCCATCCCCAGTGCCCATCGGGTGTCCTGCCTCCCTGAGCTCTCTGCTGCCCAGCTTGGTCTCACCCCATGGCAATCCCCGCAAGACTTGACAGAGTGCCTGGAACAAGTCGGAGCGGGGTTGGGGAGTAGGAAATGCAAGCTTGAGTGCATGCATGTGTGTGTGTGTGTGCACGCGCGAGTGCTTGCTTAATATATACATATCCATAGTATCAACTTTACCATTTTAACCATTTTTTAAAAAATTTTTTACATTTATTTATTTTTGAGAGACAGAGTGAAACAGTGCATGAGGTGGGGGAGGGGCAGAGAGAGAAGGAGACACAGAATCTGAAGCAGGCTCCAGGCTCTGAGCTGTCAGCACAGAGCCTGACACAGGGCTCGAACCCACGAACTGTGAGATCATGACCTGAGCTGAAGTCGGATGCTTAACTTGCTTAACCAACTGAGCCACCCAGGTGTCCCATTAACCACTTTTAGATGTATGGTTCAGTGTACATTCACATTGTTATGCAACCTTTACCACCACCCACGTCCAGAACTTTCTCCCCACCCCAAGTTGTGAGAGTCCCTGTTAAACACAAACTCCCCCCCAGCCATGGTCAACACTATTTTACACTCTGTGATTTGCCCACTCCAGGTACCTCAGTTGAGCAGAATCATACAGTATGTGTCCTTTTGTGTCTGGCTTAGTAACACAGAGCACAGTGTCTTCAGGGTTCATGCGTGTGGTAGCAGGTGTCAGAATCTCCTTCCTCTTTAAGGCTGAATGACATTCCTCTGTATGGATACACCCCATTCTGTTTAGCCATTCATCCATCAAGGGAGGTCTCGGTTGCTTCTGTCTTTGGCCTTGTGAATAATGCCATGGTGAACACAGTGTGCAAAAGGCAAGCTTTTGAGTCACATCTTTTCTCCTCTATTCACCTGGCTGTGCCACATGGTGCTGTCCCCAGGGCTGCAGAGGCCCAAGGAAGGTGCTGTGGAGGCTGCTTGCCGATGTGGTGCGCAGTGGCCGGACTCCCTTGGGTCACAGGCTTGTGGATGGGCCCCTCTTGCCACCACTTCTCTGGGCCAGAAGACGTTGGTCCCCTCCAGAGTGGCCTGGTGGCTGACACCTTCCCTGTGCTCTCTCTCCACAGTCCCAGATCACTGAGGACTTCCGGGCCCTGAGGAAGACCGCCGAGGATATGAACTTGTTTAAGAGCAACCACCTGTTCTTCCTCCTCCTCCTGGCCCACATCATTGCCATGGAGAGCATCGCCTGGTTCACCATCTTTTACTTTGGCAATGGCTGGATCCCGACGGTCATCACGGCCTTTGTCCTTGCTACCTCTCAGGTGAAGTGTGACCCCCTCACCGGTCACCGGAAGCCCCCACCCCAACTGCCCCAGCTCACAGAAGCCAGTTACATGTGAGAGCTGGCGCTGTGAAGGCATCTCTCTCCCCAGGCCCAAGCTGGATGGCTGCAACACGATTATGGCCACCTGTCGGTCTACAAGAAGTCCACGTGGAACCACATTGTCCACAAGTTCATCATTGGCCACTTAAAGGTAAATACCCGCAGCCCTGGGCGTCCACCCATCAGGTCGTGGTTGGCACCGCACCATCTCGCTCTGTGGGATCCAAGCCTCCCCTTGGGTCGGTGGCTGTGGCCGAGGGATAACGAGGCAGGTCCACCTCTGAGCAGTCTCTTCCCACCGGGCTGCTCGGGGCTCTGAGATTTGGCTCATCCTCCATTTCTCTGACCTTCCAAGAGCCCTGTCTCCATATTGAATTAGACCCGCAACACCAGCAAAAAAACCCAGAGAGGCATAGGCTGCTTTTGTATATTGACTCAAACGATTATATTGTTTACTCCTTATCTAAAGCCTTATCTAATAAATTCCTTTTAATCTGAAAGGGAGATATTGTCATAGAAGGCTTGAGGACATCAAATAGCATGATGATCAGCCGAGCCAAAGGGCCAGGGCTGGTGAAAGCTCATGGGTAAATAGTGCCTCCTCTCTCACCCACTTGCAGAGGAGGGGGTAGCCCCACAAAGCGTTACAGCGAGGCAAGTTCGGAAGAAGACAGGCTGGGCTTGCCCGTGACCTTGTGCTCATTTGATAGGCTTATGTCCTTGGTTTTGGAAATAAGTCCTTGCCAACTCATTCTGAAATAGATCATCCCCGACTCAGCCCTTTCCCAGCAGCACCCAGCAGCTTCCTCAGAAAGGCTGCGTCCTAAAGAATTCCATCCTTCCTCACCCTGGCTTGGGAAGAGCTGTATGTGTGAATTACGTGGCTGCGGATCTGGTTGGGGTGAGCTGGGGCTGAGCTGGGGCTGAGCTAGTAACGAGCTCCTAAGCAGTTTGCCTGGCCCTGAGCCTGAAGTGGCCTGAGAACCTGGTTTCTTTCCAAAAATTCAGGGGTGAAGGGAGAGGGTGCGCATAGTAGAGCGCTTTGTTTCAATTTCTACTCTTTTCTGCGGGAGAAAACCTTCCTCAGTATTGGAAAGTAACATTTCACTCCCAACCCGTGTTCTCCCTGCACACTTAACAAAGATGGGCTGTGTCCTGTTTCCAGATTCTGGGGGGGAGCCAGGAGGGAGGGCCTTTCCTGCCTGATGTCCCTCGGTCTTTGAAGGGCCCTGGAGCCTAGCTCTTAAGTCGGATGGAAGACGAGGCCAGGACAGAGGACTGGGCTCCATGTAGAACATGCGTTGATGAAATCAGAAGCCTGGGACGCTGGGAAGACGGGGTACTTGGGCTCAGAGCCTAGAGGAGGTCAGGGACATGGGTTCCGCTCATGGTTCGCCAGCCCTCTGCTAACTGTGTCCCCCTAGCTCTGTCTAGGCTAGTGACACAGCCATGCAGTTCACCCCAGGGTGTTCTGGAACCAAAGATAACGGCGTGTCTGAAATCGCGCGGACATACGGTCGTCACACAGCTGCAGACAGATCTTGTAGGTCCATCTCTTCTTGTGGTCCCTTTGCTGGGAAAAAGGGGACTGGCTGCAGGGAGGTCCCCAAGTGCCCTGCCACCTTGGATGTTTTAACGCAAGCTGGTGAGGACGCAGAACAGCGTGCCGGGAGCCCTGAGGAGCCGGGCCCTGCTTCTTACTGGCAGCGTGCTCTGCTCCAGGATTCCAGCCCCCCACATCCCGACTCCTCCCCTCTCCTTCAGCCCTGTCACTTCCAGGGGACACTTCTTCCAGAGGGTGATCTCGTACAAAGAGTTCTGAGCCATCACACCTCTGTTTAAAACCCTTTATTTAAAAAAAAATTTTTTTTTAATGTTTAGTTTTGAGAGACAGAGCGTGAGTTGGGGAGGGGCAGACAGAGAGGGAGAGACGATCTGAAGCAGGCTCCGGGCTCTGAGTTGTCAGCACAGAGCTCAATGCGGATCTTGAAACCACGGACCGCGAGATCGTGACCTGAGCCGAAGTCGGCTGCTTAACCAACTGAGCCACCCAGGCGCCCCTGAGTATATGTTTTAAAAACCAAAATTAATGCAAAGAAAATCAACCGTGAACAAAATAGCAACGTTTTAAATAAAGATCAGGACGGTGCTGAGCTGTTAGAACCTGAGATAAAAGGAAAAATCTGGGGCGGCACCTGGGTGGCTCAATTCGGCTAAGCATCTGACTCCTGATTTCAGCTCGGGTCATGATCTCACGGTTTGTGGGACTGAGCCCCACATCAGGCTCTGCGTTGACAGCATAGAGCCTGCTTGGGATTCTCTCTCTCCCTCGGTCTCTGCCCCTCCCCTCCCCCACTCGCTCAATAAATAAACTTTAAACAAAAAAAAAGGAAAATTCTGTGCCCCTATATACATGTTCACATGTATTCTTTTTATAATGGTGGATCTTTTCCCTCAGAACATTAAAGCAGTTGAGAAGTATTTTAAACTTGGAAAGTTGGGTGTATTAAAGGTCCCAACGTTAAGTTAAAGTATACCATACCGAAACAGAATTTGTTATTATTTTATTTTGGTTTAAGTTAGTTAAAGATTATTTAAGATTGTCACACGGTTGAGAGAAATCGTCCAACTTGGCAATTCTCTCCATTGAAAATGAGGCACACCGGGGCGCCTGGGTGGCTCAGTCGCTTGCACGTCCGACTTCGGCTCAGCTCATGATCTTGAGGTCTGTGAGTCTGAGCCCTGCATTGGGCTCTGTGCTGATGGCTCAGAGCTTGGAGCCTGCTTCAAGTTCTGTGTCTCTCTCTCTCTGCCACCCACCCCCCGCCGTGCTCTGTCTCTCTCTCTCTCTCTCTCTCTCTCAAAAATAAACATTTACAAAAAAAGAAGAAAATGAGGCAAACCAAAAAGCAGATTCAGAAACTCATTGATGCATTTGCATTCGTTACAGCCAGGGATACACATTTTTCCTTTTCCCTCAGCCTCTGACATGGCTCAGGCTGGGATTATTGGCCTCCATCCTGGGTCTGCGACTCAACCCAAGGGCCTTTGGCTTCTAGAGCAGTCCACACCACCCCTTCCCCGACCCCCAAGGCCTGCACCCAGCCTCCTCCCTCTGTCTGGAAAGCACCTGTCACTCACTCTGCCCTGCCCTCTCCTGCCCAGCCTGCAGAGGGAGTCAGCCCCCTCCCCGCCGCAGGTTTGCTTCTCTTCCCGGAGCCCCATTTTAGCGTGCTGGGGTCCCATCCTCTCCTTCCCTAATCAGGGGCTTGCCTCTGGATCACTGCCTCGTTCCCAGGCGGGCAGGCTTCCTGGTGTGAAGAATGAGAATGAGTAGGGCTCTGCCTCGTGAAGAATGGAAGAGAATCACAGCAGAGAAACGGCAGGATCAAACATTTTGTCGCTGATCTGCCCACAGAGAGTGAGACAGCCTCCCCGTCGCTGACTCATCCCCGGGGGTATTCCAGCTCAGCCTTCTTTCCTTCATTTATTCATTCAACAAACATCTCTGGGTTGGTGTATTCTAAACAACATGCCTATTCCAAACATGCCTTGCTCCTCAATTTCTTTGTGCCAGAGACTTTTCCATGTGACCTTTCCCAGGACTTGGGTTCCTTCTGGCTGGAAAGGCAAATGCGTCATCCGATTCATCTGATATCCCGGTCCTCCGAACTCTCACATACTGATATTTTGGGGGATGGGGGGGGAGGGGCTCCGATGGATTTTGAGACCCACCTGCTCGCAGGTCTCTGCAAAGGCCGCAGCTGCTGGTAGCTGTGCGGGCCCATGACTCGTAGTGTCCAGAGAACGCATCTGTGCCAAAAGTATCCTCCAAGTAAAATGTTTTAGCACTCGGGCCTTATTGCAGATGGCCGGACCCTTGGCCAGAGTGTTGATTGATCCAGCGGTAGTTCACCAGTAAAGAGAGAAGCGTCCAGAAGGTCTTAATTTCCTTTTGCGGGCCACATGGCAACTTTGGGGGATGGACATGCCTCCAGAGCGTGGCGAGAGCTCGAATGGATGAGCCAGAGCTTTGTGACGTTGAAGTACATACTTACGTGATGGCTTCTTGTCTCCTAGAGTCATGGCTTTATATTTACATATTAGAGCCTGGAAGCTCTTAACCTGTTCGAGTTCACGGTTGTGTCTTAAACCCTCCCTCTGGCCTTCTGAGTGTGACCTTGCTGGGCCCTCACCCCTCAGTACAGCAGCCTGTCTGGCTGCCGGGTTGCCTCTTGCCAACTTCTGATGGTATGTTTGCAGATTCATGCAACCGGCATCACCATCAATTTGAGAACATCCTCATCACTCCCCAAAGGAACCTCCAACCTCATGACCGCCCCCCTCCCAGCCCCCTCATCCCCCCCACCCATCCCAGCCTTAGGCAACCACTGCTCTTTCTATGTCTTGATTCTCTATTCCAGACATTACGTATAAACGGAATCATGTTCGTGGTCCTTTGTGTCTGCCTTCACCCACTTAGCATGACGATCTCAAGGTTCCCCTACGTGGTAGCAGATATCAGTGCCTCACACCTTTTCGTGGCGTGGCCAAACGGTATCCTGTCATGTGGACCTACCGTGTTTTATTTATCCAGTCATCAGCCTGATAGACGGTGGGCTGTCTCCACTTTTTGGTTCTTTTGAATAATGGGAACGTTAGTGTCCAATGTTGCGTGCCCGTGTTTTCATTTCTCTTGGGTCCATGCCTAGGAGTGGAATCGGGGGCCAAAGAGTAGAGACTGCTTCTTGCCATTGCCCGAAATGGAAGTGTTTCTCCTTGTAGAACATGGCATGCGGGGAACATGCAGAGGATGAGTGGTGTGGAGGCTCACACCTGGTGCTGGCAGAGTCCAGAGGCCAAGGCACTCGCCACTCGGCCTAGCACCCGCTGTCCTTGACCGCCATCACTGTAGAGGATGGGGAAATGGGGCCTGGAGGGACGGCATGGCTTGGCTCCATTCAGAAGTCCTGGCCTCAGGGGCTGGCCAGCCCTCCAGACTCGGTATCGGCAGGACTGCGTTCTGATATTCGGAGGAGCCCAAGGCCCCACGTATGACGGCAAAGTCAGCTCTGAGCATTGGTGGTCCTAGGAGCTGGTGCCCCCCGCAGACAACCGTGCCGCTCACCTCGTTTTCCCCCACAGGGTGCCTCCGCCAACTGGTGGAACCATCGCCACTTCCAGCATCACGCCAAGCCCAACATCTTCCACAAGGATCCGGATGTGAACATGCTGCATGTGTTTGTCCTGGGTGAATGGCAGCCCATTGAGGTACGTGAAGGGTCAGTGTGGACATGGGAAGCATTTGGCCTGAGGAGGAACCAGGGAAGGAAGCCTGGGGGTTGAATAGCCATCCAAATGCATCTGCATCTGATGTTTACATGGCAACCTTTCCTGAATTATTCATGCTGGAATTTCTGTGGAATGGCCTCGTGTATAAATAACGGATCAACTCCTTATCAGTGTTAGATGCCTCTCCTGCCCACGGGCTGGGGAAGACTATGTCCTGGCTTGTTTCTTCCTGGGGGCATGGGAAACCTGGTTGCAGTTTAGCAGGGAGGCACAGTTCCAGGGCTCTAGCATGGCCCCCCAAAGACTAGCTCAGGGAAACCTTATTTGGAGAGTCACAGTCCTCGATGCTGGGAGGGACCTTGGCATGGTCTGGGCCAACCTGCTTCACCATAAGTGACAAAGTGAGGCTCAGCAGAAGGAGTGGGTGTGTTCAGGATCACATAGTTCAGTGACTGGTCTGGGATGAGGCCCCAGATCTGACAACCAAGGCCTTTCCCTCCCACTCTACCACACTGCCTGATTTTTATACCAGTTCATTTTTTATTATAAATATAGAACTTACCCATTACAAGCATTTAAGTAATACGGAAATACACAAAGTGACAAAGGGAATCTCCTATTATCTCCATTATCCCAAATCTCATACCCCTGGGGGTGACCACTAACGACAACATAGCATATAAATTCTTCCAGGTTTCTTTTTCAAAAACCAAAATTAAAACTCAGACATTCTTGGGGCCCCTGGGTGGCTCAGTGGATTAAGCGTCTGACTCTTGATCCCAGATCGAGATCTCATGGTCATAAGATCGAGCCCTGAGTTGGGCTCCGCGCTGACAGTGTGGAACCCGCTTGGGATTCTCTCACCCTCTTTCTCTCTGCCCCTCCCCCACTCACACTCGCTGGGGTGCGTTCC
This sequence comes from Cryptoprocta ferox, assembly GCA_028646485.1. Lineage (NCBI taxonomy): Eukaryota > Metazoa > Chordata > Mammalia > Carnivora > Eupleridae > Cryptoprocta > Cryptoprocta ferox. Next base: position 8,982,278 of record CM053575.1, on the reverse strand, counting down.
CTCTCTCTCTCTCTCTCTCTCTCTCTCTCTCGTTCTTTCACTCTCTCCCTCTCAAAAATAAATAAACTTTAGGGACGTCTAGGTGGCTCGGTCGGTTAAGCATCCAACTTTGGCTCAGGTCATGATCTTGCTGTTTGAGGGTCAGAGCCCCGCGTCAGGCTCTGTGCTGACAGCTCGGAGCCTGGAGCCTGCTTCCGATTCTGTGTCTCCCTCTCTCTCTGCCCCTCCCCCACTCACACTCTGTCTCTCTCTCTCTCTCAAAAATAAATAAACATTAAAAATAATAAATAAATAAACTCAAAAAACAAAACAAAATTAAAAAAAAACTGAGACATTCTGTCCTGCAACTTGCCACCTTACCAAACATGGACCTCTTTCTGGGAGTCCCAAGTCGATCGGCCTTCGCCCGGGTCCCACCAGTGCTCCGTTGTATTTCTAGACTATAATGTAACCAATGCTATTTTATAAGAGGGGAAGATGTGTTGCTAATTCTCAACTTCTTTTTACTAAAAGCACCCCCAGTGCATTTAAAGAATGCCCTCATTTAACACATTATTTTAGCAATTGGCTCCCCTAGGGAACAGCCTCTAGGTTAGGGTTTAATTTACCAAAAAAAAAAAAAAATCTACATCTGCTTTACTGTTTGTAAACATGGTGACAGGATGAGTTTAGAAGGTTCTCGTTGCTCTTGTAACAGCTCGTAAGCATCACGCTCCCGCGCACAGAGTAGGGGCTCCGTGTTTGTCAGGAGGGGCGCATCCGGGAAGGATCGGGGCCTGGTTTTCCCAGCAGTGCTGTGCTCTTCCCGACAATCTTGGCCTCCGAGGCTTGGAACAAGGAATGGAGAGAGCCCGTTCCTCCGGGTCTGGCTCCTACCCTGTCTTTCCCATTTCGATTCCACCCAAGAGGACATCTGAGTGGAAACCCGGGTTTTCCGTGGCCGTTGCTAATGCAGAGGAAATTAGCCCAAAGTCATTCTCTGCTGAAGCACATGCTTGCCTGTTCCTTCTCGGAAATGGTTTGCAGGCTTGGAGTAGAGGTGTCCGGATAGTGGAGCCGATGAACTTGGGGCCTCGATGAGCGAGGACAAAGGCTCCCCATTCTCCTGAGGCTTCATGTCCTAGAGTCGTTGGCTGTCCTGACAGATGCTCTCTGTGTCCCTGACAACAGAACTCTAGTCTCACCAGCTCTGCCAGCAGGAAGTCTTCTTTCCTCTCTGCGTGGTGAAACCTCTTCCCACCCCTGCTCTCCCCAGATACTTCTGGAATGCCGGCTTTGGGGCAGGTGCTGGGGAGAGAGGTTTCGGGGGTCTGGTTATCCAATTGCCAGTAGCATTTGAAAGACCACAGCCAGGGTCACCCACCTGGCGCCGGTTGGCCAGGTGTCAGGGTCTTTTCTTTTTTTTTTTTTTTAATGTTTATTTCTTTATTTTGAGAGAGAGAAAGTGGGGGAGGGACAGAGAGAGAGGAAGAGAGAATCCCAAGCAGCCTCTGAGAACTCACGATCTCACCAACCGTGAGATCATGACCTGAGCCGAAATTGAGAGTCAGAAGCTTAACCAACTGAGTCTCCCAGGCGGCCCCCCAGGGCCTTGGGGTCTTGAGCCGGCCTCTGGCCCCCAGAGCAAGGAGGCCAGGGCCCTTATCAGGCTCGGATAAACAAACCGGCTCCAAAGGGCTTTCCGGCCCGCAGAAATGTAAGCAGCGTGGGCCTCAGCAGTGAGGCCCCTTTCTTTCCTAGTTAGTTATCTGCCCTCTGGTCTTATTTATGACTTCCAGGAGGCTTCTGTTTGTTTTATGTAGCAAGATGTATTCATTTTTTCCCCTCCTGCAGATTCCTTTGATTTCTTTTATGCTTAGAAAGTTCTTTAAAAAAAAAAAAAGATTTTAAGTAATCTCTACACCCTTGTGGGGTTCGAACCCACAACCTCAAAATCAAGAGTCACACACTTTACCCACTGAGCCAGGCAGACGCCCCAAGAAAAGTTCTTCGTACATATGTCTCGTGGCTTCACTTTTGAATTATTTCACTTTGGCCAAATAGGCTGCAGGTAGGCTGGTGTCCTACCTTCACATTTGTCTGGAGTCAGCCAGTTTTTCTAGCACCCCTGTCCGCGCGCAAGGCCCCTCCCATGTGGCGGGGGTGGAGAGTGGGGGGGCCTCCCCCAAGCCCTGCGCCTGCGCTGTCTGCGTGACGTGGGTAGCCCTCCATCCACCCTAGGCCCCCAATAACTTGGGGTTTCTCCAGTATTCAGGGAAGCTATTGATATTTGATTATTATATTATGTCCAGCTGGTGTCCCCTCAGTCCTCTTTGGGTTTTGTTTTTTTTTTTTTTTTGGCTTTTAAAAAATGTTTATTTGTTGATTTTGAGGGAGAGAACGGGGGAAGGACAGAGAGAGAGGGAGAGAGAGAATCCCAAGCAGGCTCCGCGCTGTGAGCCTACAGGCCCCTACACGGGGTGGGGTGGGGGTGAGGAGCTCGATCCCACAAACCATGAGATCGGACCTGAGCCGAAATCAAGAGTCAGACGCTTAACTGACTGAGCCACTCAGACACCCCACTCAGGCCCCTTTGTGATTTGAGTTTTATCAGCAGATTGTTCTGAGTTTCCTGGGTAGACAATTCTATCCTTGAAAATAATGAAACTGTACTCTTTCTAATAGCTGCACACTCTGGTTTCTGGTTCGGGAGTTCTGACATTCCTGAAACTTCCAGAACAGAGTCGCAGAGCGGTGAGCTCAGGGGCGGCCTTCGCTCATCTGTGTGTCTATCTGTCGCATCCCGAGGGGAGCGGTGAGGCCATTATCCTGGTGGTGCTGTAAGTGGGCTTTCAGAAGCCATGAGTATTTGAGCCCCCCTCCCCCCCCAAACCCCCCCCCCCCCCCGCCACCTGACATCCTGCTTTTCCGCCCATCTGGGACGGGGAGGCTGTCCCTGCCCCGCTGCCTGTCTTCCTATTCCAGGCAGACCTTTGCAAACAGGCCGAGTGGCCAGTCCTCCCTTGCAACGACCGCGGCCCTCCTTTCAGGGCCCACGGACTGGGGCCTTGCCATTCTGCGCATGCCCGGCGTGGCCATGTGGCCCTTTTCTCTCTGTGAGTCTGCAGGTTCCCAGAGGCGGGGACTGGGCTCGGTGACAGCTCCCCTCCCCCAACCCTGAATGGACAAGGAAGGCCCTTGTCGTCCCTCAGACATTCCGTTCCAAAGCTGAAAAATCCCCCGCACATGCCCCTGGCACGCACTCAGCCTGTCAGACAAGCCTGGCCCGTGGTCTGTGGCGGGGGCTGAGCCCAGGAGGGTCAGCCCAGCCTGGGCAAAGCGGTAGGGACCTCCGGGAAGCCAGGCCCCCAGAGCTGGCAGGCCTCCCCCTGCCCCTGCTTGCGTCCCCTGGGAGCCTCAGCTTGGGAATGCGTCAAAGGGAGCCCCATGCGTGGCACCACAACGAGCCACCTGGCCTGAGTGAAAACACCCTCTGTGTTTGCTGTGGCTCCTTTCTGACAACCCTGCCACCCGAGCTTTCTTTTCCCCCCGTGTGTGGCAAGGACTCTCCAGAGAACAGGAGGCGTGGGGTCCTTCAGGCCCGGCGGCCCCTGGTGGGGAGGAGAGCCGACTCTGACTGAGTCCGTGCACCTAGCAACTGTACGTACCGAGCACCGCAGGCAGCATATCACTTAATCTTTGCTTAACCACGAGGCAGGAGCTATCATCATGCCCATTTCACAGATGCAAGAGTGAAGGCCGGGAGACACGAAATAACTCGCTTGAGGTTCTAGCTAGAAAAGACAGCACCAGCATCCCAACCCAGGCTGTCTTGCCCCCAAGCCAGGGCTCCTGGGTCCTGCCGGAACCTGCCCAGGGCACCACCTGCTGGACACCCAGGAAAATGGGCCACCCCAGCTTTCTGATGAGTTGAGATGCAGGGAGCGAGCACCTCCTCTTGGCCTCATATGTTCTCAAGCCCCTCTGCCTGCCTCCCCTGCACCCACAACTTCGGCGGCAACGAGCCGAGCCAGCACGTCAGCCACACGTCGCCAGACCGCGTGTGCACCCCCTGGTTGTGAGAGGACCAGCCTCGCCCTGACAGATGGCCTTGCCCCTGCTCCGGCTGAGGTCATCGAGATGGGAACGTGCAGTGACGTTTTTGTGTGTCACCGCACACTGCCACACATGTAGCTGTGACGATAGTTCCTGGTTCCGTTATAGCCACTTCTTTTTTTTTTTTTATGTTTATTTATTATTGAGAGAGAGAGAAACAGAGCGCGAGTGGGGGAGGGACAGACAGAGAGGGAGACACAGAATCCGAAGCAGCCTCCAGGCTCCGAGCTGTCAGCACAGAGCCCGACGCGGGGCTCGAACCCACAAACCGTGAGATCGTGACCTGAGCTGAAGTCAGACGCTTAACCGTCTGAGCCACCCAGGCGCCCCCCCATTGTATCCACTTCATGTGCCAGCCCCTCAACAGCCCTGGACTGTGCCCATCAGACTCCCCCGAGAGTCTGGCCCGAGAGGGTCCTCCAGGCCTGGGGCCATGTCCTGGGATGACCTGTGGGGGAGAGATGTGGCTGGGAGGGCCCCTGTCCAGGGCCAAGAAGCCTGCAGACTCGGGCGGGGCCTGTGGGCTGTTTCCTGGCTTCTAAGAGGAGATTAGAGCAGGATCCAGTGGCCCGTTCCGTAGGCCACATGTTCCCCGGAACCTTGGGCCACAGCATCCCCCCCCCCCACCCAACGACTGGCCTCTGAGAAACCTTCCAAGGCTGCCTCGGGGGCGCCCTCGGCTGGGACCTCTCCAAGGCCAGCCGCAGCCCTGGCCTTAGTGACCGTCTTCGGGCAAATGGCCACCCTTTCTGGGGATGAGTGAGACCCTTGCCAAGGCACAGGAGGCCACACGGAACAAAGGGGTCACTTCCAGTGTTACTTCGGCCAGATGTGTCGTGACCATGGGCCCTGGTGGCAAGACGCCCATCCTGGGGACAGTCTGGGCTCCCTTCCCACCAGGGCCCCTCCTTTCAAGAGTCATGGGCCTTGCCTGTGATTCTGACAGTCACTTTCATCTCTGCTCTCAGCTGGAGATGGGGGCACAGCCAATATCCAGGGTCTCTCCATCTGTATCGTGCTCTCCTCTCCTGACTGCAATATATAGGAATGATCACCTTCAGAGGGATGGAGCCGGGGAAGGGTGGGTGAGGGGCAGGGTCCCAGGGACCAGCACCTGGCATTTATGCCCATGTTCTCATTGGCTTCTCTTCACAATCAGTGTTTTGGGTGCCGAACGGCGCTCGGAGAGACTAAGTGACCTGTGCAGGTCCAAGCCCAGCCTCCCCATGTGGCCTTTCAACCTCGGCGCTAAGAGCAGGGGCCACTCTCAGAGCACCGTCTTATGGTCTCGCTCCCCAAGGAGCAAGGTGGGCTGGTCTCCCAAGGACTGGACCCTAGAATTAAAGGGCTCCAGGGCTTCCTTACAGGCTCGTGCTCAGCATGGCCGGGACAGCTTTGTACTGAGGGCGCCCAGGCCCCAGCGCGGCACTCCTCGCTCGGAGGGTCCGTCCGGGCATCAGGGTGCCCTGGCTGGGACCAGATGACTAGGCGTGGCCTCCCTGGCCTGCGGGCACCCTCAACAGAAAAGCATCCGCCTGGGGAAAGTGATTAGCTTTGCAGGAGGCTCCAGGGAGGGAGCTGCTCCCGCCCTGGTGACTGTTAACAATTCCCCTGGCCCTTACTTGGGCTCTCCCGGCTGCTGCGGGCTCTGGGGAGCTCCCCAGGGTTCCCGGGGAGCTTTTCTCCCCATCAAAGGGGTGGAGGCTGTCCAGGGAGCTCCCTCTGTGGGCCCCGATGTGAGTTGTTTAGTTGTGCGCTCACTCCATAACCCTGTAGTGCCTGCCACGTGGCTTTCTTGGGCCAGATCCCAGCTGGGCCCATTTCAGAGGCTGGTGCTTCTGAGGCTGAGGCTCAGGGTCAAATCGTTTCCCAAGGCCACACGGGAAATGGGAGCCCACAGGGCCAGAGGGGCCCCGCCTTGGGAGTCCCGGGCTGCAGACTGACAGGAGAGGCGCGGTGGCCGCAGAGAGGGTGGAGGGCATGGGCGGCTGGAGCCTGAGGGGTGATGGGCGCTCACTCTCTTTTCGCTCTCCTCAGTACGGCAAGAAGAAGCTGAAATACCTACCTTACAACCACCAGCATGAGTACTTCTTCCTGAGTGAGTGCCGGGGCGCGCCCCACAACCACACCCCAGAACGGTCATCTGTCCGCTCTCACCTGACACCCCTTCGGACCCAGAAATCGCCCCTTAGCCTGTTAGAGCAGGGCGGGCCCCAGCAGCAAACAGCGTCCCCAGCAAACAGCTCCTGGCCCATGACACAGATGGGACACAGAGCCAGGGTCCCGCACTCGGGGGGTCCCCAGGCAGGGAGCGGGGTGGCAGGGCAGAGGGAGGGGGGCGTCTGCGCCACATCTGCTCCTGGGGCACAGGTCGCCGCCTCTGCCTGTGAGCTGCAGAGCTGGGCCCCCCTTTCGGGGCTCGACCCGGCTCCCCACGGACCATCCAGCCTTAAGCGCCTCTGTTCTCCCCACAGTCGGGCCACCTCTGCTCATCCCCGTATACTTCCAATACCAGATCATCATGACCATGATCTCACGCAGAGACTGGGTGGTGAGTCAAAGGGTACAGCTGGCCAGGGGTGTGGGGGGATGGGAGCAAGTGGTCCCAGGGGCCTGCCCTGCCCCCCTCGGTGGGGGGGCTGCCTTGTCACTCTCAGGAAGGGACCTTCTTTGAGGCTGCCAGGAGCCAGAGAGGCCACAGTGCCCCAGCCGTACACATTCCCCCCTACACACACACACACACACACACACACGCGCGCACGCGCGCGTGGGGGAGCTGCGGGGGGCCACTGCCTTTGCAGAGCTCCCTCAGAATGTTCCCGAAGGTGACCTGGTGAGAGCCAAATCTGGCCCGCCGCTCTGCCGCTCCAGTTACTGCCCCCCATGCAGCCCTGAGACCCCCGTGAGCCAGGGCTCACTGCGCCCCACGCGGGAAGTAGAGAGCAGCCGGGCGCTGGCTCAGATGACAGGTGCATTCATTTGCTACGGCTGCACAAGAAAGGAGCACAGACCGAGCGGCAGTTCTGTCCCACAACAGAGACGTATCTCTCTCAGTTCTGGGGGCTAGAAGTCCGAGGTGAGGTGTTGGTGGTGATGTAGGTCCTTCTGGGGGCTGTTAGGGAGGACCTGGTCCCGGCCAGTCTCCTTGGCTTGTGGACAGCTGGGTCCCCTGAGTGTGCCCCTCATCATCCTCCTTGTGTGCATCCGTATCTGTGTCCGGTAACATCAGGCTTGGCAGTATCTCCAGATTCTGTGTCCAGAGAGAACGGGGAGCAGGGGGGAGGGCACCCGGAGAGGGGCCGTCCAGCGTGGCCCATGCCCCCGTCCTTGGCTTTGTGTAGACGTGCAGGCGTGATTCTAGGTAAAAGGTTGGTAGAATGACCAGGATGGAGGCATCACCACAGGCAGAGCCTTGCCTGTGGCAGAGAATGGCTCCCTGGGACTGGGACGGGGCCCCTGCCCTGGAGACCAAGTAGAGACCAGGTTAGGAAACACTGACCTTTTCTGTCTTTTGACCCCAGTTTCATAGATGAAAATATTGAGACTCGGAGAGTTTGGGACTTGCCCAGGGTGACACCAAGGGGTGGGCGGGTCTGGCCCTAGAAGCCAGGCCTGCCTATGCCATGTCCTGTGCTCTCTGCCTTACGTCAGCCACCAGCGTCTTTCAGGTGATACTTCCTATTTCTATAGCACCTGAAGGGCTTCCAAGTACTTCGTCCTACACTCTCTCATTGAAATGGTGGGATGGGGACTATGACTGTTGATTCTGCCCCCGTCCGGGACTGGGACTCGGAAGCCGTTGGGGTGGTCAGGGAGGCAGTAGATTTTGGAAGTCTCTGCCAGTCCTGTGTTAGTAGAACCTATGCCACCCACTTCTGGGACACGATATTTTTCCGGAAGTGAGTATTTTGTCAGTACTCACTGTGTTCTAAGAACAGTTCGGCACGGCCACCTACGTTATGTCATTTTGCCCTGGGGTATGAGTTAAACGACACAGGCTGGAGGGATGGAGTTTCTGGGTCAGTTAAGCCGTGGGAATCTGAACCCACATCTCCCGCCTGTGGTAACTGCTGTTTCCACTGGGCTCCCTGGGCCCTGGGCTGCGGTCACACAGCTGCAAAGGAACTTGAGCCCTGCCGCGTGCGAGTTCGTGGTGCTGCTGGGGGTACTTTTTTTTTAAGTTTATTTATTTATTTTGAGAGAGGGGGAGAGAGAGAGAAGCCCAAGCAGGTTCCGTGCTGTCAGCGCAGAGCCCAGCTCAGGGCCTGAACTCACCAACCACGAGATCATGACCTGAGCTGAAATCAAGAGTCGGAAGCTTAAACTGGTCGAGCCACCCAGATGCCCCCGCTGCTGGGGGTATTTTATCTTTTTTTTTTTTTTTCTTTTCCCCAGAAGGTGCTGGGGGTATTCTAATCAGCTTTCAGGGCAGATGATTGCCACCTGAATTTTTTTTTTCTTTTTACTGTGCTAATTCCCCAAGGGACAAAGTACCTGATAGGGACAACAGGAAAGGAAATGAGGCTATGTCCCTGAATGGGATCAAATGGTAGAACCGGGGGAATATGATAGGGCCCCTCAGGCCTTTCAGGGCCCTGCCCTTGCCCCTGCCAGGGAGTTGGGTTCAAGCTGGGTGGGAGGGACCGGCCTCCAGCCTCGGTCAAGGCCGATGAGATCCAGGGTCCCGCCTGGGGTCCACGACTGCCCGGGGCAGAGGTGTGTCCTGCTCTGTAGTTTTCTGATTTATGGGATCCGATTTACGGGATCAGCGGGCTTAGGAGACAAGTGCAACCTAGGCTCAGGGCAGGGGTCCACGACAGGAGTGGTTCTGTTGGGCCCGTTGGCAATACCTGGACACATTACTGATGGTCACAGCTCGGGGGAGGCAGTGCTACTGGCATCTGGTGGGCGTCTCGCCGGGGACGCTGCTAAACGTCCTGTCACTCATGGGACAGCCCCCTCGGTGGAGAGTTAGCCAGCCCCAGATGGTGTCATCATGCGGCAGATGAGAAACCCTGGCCTGGAGGGGAGGGGTTGAGACACTCTGAGAGCTTCAGGGAGGGAGGTGTTTACTCTCTGGCAGTGTTGCCGGTGACCATGTCTTGGAGAGGCTTCTTGGAGCTCACTTCCTGGGGGTTCTCTGTCTGGCACCACGAGCCACTCTCCTGAAATTCTCCCTGCTGGCGTCCACGTCCTACTGCTGCTGCTTCACACCCTGCCCCTGACACCAGTGGTCCTGTGCTCATGAGTCCCTCTGCACAAAAAGAAAGAAATAAGCATCCATCCCATTCATATACATGTCCTTTCTTTTTCTTTTTTTTCTTTTTTAAATGTTTATTCATTTCTGAGAGACAGAGACAGAGCGTGAGTTGGGGAGGGGCAGAGAGAGAGGGAGACGCAGAATCCGAAGCAGGCTCCAGGCTCTGAGCTGTCAGCACAGAGCACGACGCGGGGCTCGAACCCATGACCTGTGAGATCATGACCTGAGCTGAAGTCAGACACTTAACAGACTGAGCCACCCAGGCGCCCCGATATATATGTACTTTCTACTGTACAATGAACACACGCAAAAGAGATGGAAATGAACACGATGGAAAAGGTGGAGCAGAGCTTGTAATGCTCGCTTCTCCCACCTCCTTCAAGACCCCTCGCTGGCTCCCAAGGTCATGGCCTCCTGGCCTCCCAGCGGCTCCCCTCTGCCTTTCCTGCTCAGCCCATGGCACCAATGCGGGGACCAGCTGGGATTCCTCACAACCAACCAGTCCTCAGATGCACCTGCTACCTCCTAAATCATTCTGGAATCTGTATCTCCTCCTTGGGACTGGGGGCCCTGCTTTGAGTCCCCATCATTTCCTGTCTCAGCTACTGAAATAACCTAATCCCTCCGTCTCCAGTTGGCAGGGATCTATTTTAAGATTCAAATGAGACTGTGTTCTTCCGATGCTTAAACCCCTCAGGAGTTTTCCGCTGCCCGAGAGGTAGAAGTCAGCGTCCCAAGGCAGACAGGAACTGGCCATGTCTCCCGCTCCGATGGCGAGCACTTGGGCTGTAGGACATGGGATGTAGGATCTGCATGTAAACCCAGCCCCTGCCCCCCGCTCGCCTCCCCGCAGCGCACCGCACTATCACTTGTCTGGGCTTTTTTTTTTTTAAATCATCGTCATTCTGCAAATGTCTCCTACAGTTCTTTGCTTGGCTGACCTCTGGCGTATCCCAGCCCAGCTCAGGCGCCCGCCTCCTAATGAAGGCCTTTCCTAAATCCAAGCATCGTGTCAGGACCCCACCTTGTGCTCCCCTTGCTTCTGTCACCTTCCTTCCAGACGCAGGGCTCGTGAAGGACCTCCTTTTGCTCCTAGCATCCACCTCAGCCTCTGATATAGAGGAGGCATTCAAGGGGGAGCTTAACTGGACTGGGTGGCTCAGTCGGTTGAACATGTGACGTTGGCTCAGGTCATGATTTCGCAGTTTGTGAGTTCGAGCCCCGCGTCGGGCTCTGTGCTGACAGCTCGGAGCCTGGAGCCTGCTTCGGATTCTGTGGCTCCCCCTCTCTCTGCACCTCCCCTGCTTGCGCTCTGTCTCTCTCCCTCTCAAAAATAAATAAACATTAAACAATAACAACAATAGTCAGACTTAGGATGAGTTGGCCAAGCAGATGGGGGAGAAGGAGCCTACCGATGGGTGCAGCCTAGACGCAGACACTGGCCGGGCCGGGTGCATGGAGGTTGAGAGACTGGCTACATGAGTTGGGCAGGTCGGCGGGCAGGTGTGTGAAGGGCGCGTGCGCCCTACCCAGCGGCTGGGTTTATCCTTAACCTAGTTGGGGAGGAGGCCAGTGGTGGCTTTGAGCATGGCAGTGTCATGACCCAAGTTGCGTGTTAGGAAGATCTCCATGGTGCCAAAGTGCAGGGACTGGACTGGAGTCGTTCAGAGCTTATACTTGCAGGCGACACTGTTGTCATATGTGGTCAACCCGCGTACAAACTCGGGAGGTTCTCTCCTGGTCCTGCAGATGGGGACACGGAGGCAGAGCGGAGTGAGTCACCCACAGCTACACAAGAGCCAATAATGGAGATGGGACTAACAGAGGCAGCCCCACCTAGAGCCCGCGCTGAGTCTCTGGACAGGGAAAGTGATGGGGGAGAGCAAGCAGTGCAAAGGCCCTGGGGTGGGAAGAAGCTGGGTCAGGGTGGCTGGAGAGAGAGGGGTCCCTGATCCTGCCGAGCTCTGTGGGAGAGATAGGTTCTGCTCGGGGCTGAGAAGGTGGCTCTGGTTGCCATGGTGCACGAGGAGAGGCAGGAGACCGATGGGAGGCACACGGGCTCGGGTCAGGTCGCAGCGAGGCGGTGGAGAGAGAGGGACCCATTCCACAGAGCGCCTGCCCGTGGGGCTGCCGTTGGGGGGGGGGCAGCCGAGGGAGGCGCTTGTCCAGTGAGAGACGACCTGCAAGCTTAGGATCCTGTGGTCACCCCGGCGAGGGGCAGGCAGGGAGAGGGGGCAGGAGGAGAATCAGGTGTGTGGGGAGGCCTAGCACTGTCAGCGGTTGCTGGGAGGGCCCTTTTGTGGAGGAGAGACGGTGTCGCTGGGCTCTGCCCTTCAAGAAGGGAGATCCCGGGGTGCTAATGGGGAGCACGTGGCTGAAGGGCAGCTGTGGGGGGCGGTGGTACGTGCACCTTCAGAATCCCCGCGACCAAGAAGGGGCTGCTCCTTGCTGGCATCTCCTGGTCCCTGCCTGTTTCTTTCCCTGAAGCAAAGCACCCAGCCCCCTCCTGCTGCCCAGACATTCAGCATCTCCCCGGAAGCAAAGACGGCCACCAGCCCCGTGCCAGCAAGCACTGCATCCTCCGTGGGCCTGGTGCCCCACGTCCTCGAGGCTGCCTTTGCGTAGCGCAGTGCGTGAGGGGCGGAGCGCACACGCGTGGTCAGGATGCAGTGTCCGGGGAGGCGGCGGTTCCACGTCTAATCTGTTCTCTGTGCAGGACTTGGCCTGGGCCGTCAGCTACTATGCCCGCTTCTTCATCACCTACATCCCTTTCTACGGCATCGTGGGGGCCGTCCTCTTTCTCAACTTCATCAGGTACCTGAGCTTGGCCTTGACGCGGGGGCCCCGTGCGGAAGGGCTCAGAGCTCCCCACTTCCTGCCCTGGGCCCCGTGACCCGGGGCCGTCTGGGGCTAGGGGAGAGGGTCTATTCCCGCCGTGGCCGGGCCCCACGGACGGCAAGCCTCGGCGGCTCCTGCGCTGAGCCGGACTCTCTTCCAGGTTCCTGGAAAGCCACTGGTTTGTGTGGGTCACACAGATGAACCACATCGTCATGGAGATTGAGTGCGAGCCGTACCGAGACTGGTTCAGCAGCCAGGTGAGGACAGCCGGGGCCGCTCCCCGGGGCCCCACGGCGTCTGCGGGTCCAGCTCCCCAGCCTCCAGACCGTGGCTGCCCCGCGTGCCCGGGGCCATGCCAGGCCTCCCTGGGGCTGCCTGTGGCCCCCCCGCCCCGGGAGGGCTGACATCTCTAGGCAGGGCCGTGCGAGGGGGAGGGGTGGGCCTCATGGGAAGAAGGCGAAGCCCTCATTCTCCCTTCTGCTCCTGGCCTCTCCCCCCCCACCCCTGCAGCTGGCCGCCACCTGCAACGTGAAACAATCCTTGTTCAATGACTGGTTCAGCGGGCACCTCAACTTCCAGATCGAGCACCAGTGAGCACAGGCAGGCGGGCGGCGGGGGTGTGGGGAGATGGGGGGCACAGGGGAGGGAGGAGGCCTCCAGCCCCGTCTGGGCTCGGGCAGCACATGGGGGCACCCTCTCTCCCCATCCTGGCCAGGCTCCCTCCCGAGCACCGAGCTCTGCAGCTGACGGCAGGGAAGGGGCTCACTCTGCACCAGTGACAGGTGACAGCCACCCCTCACGGGTGGCCCAAGCTTTGTAATTCCAGAGCGCTCGCACCAGCAGCCTCCCTCGATCCCGTAAGCCTACAGGGCAGGGGGATCGATGCCCTTGCTGACGGGGACGGAGGCCCAGCTGGCCCCCACCGCCCATGTGCCAGTTCCTCAGGGGGCATGCCGGGAGAGCCCTCACCCTGGCCCTGCTCTCCGCAGCCTCTTCCCCACCATGCCCCGGCACAACTTCCACAAGGTGGCCCCGCTGGTGAAGTCCCTGTGCGCCAAGCATGGCATCAAGTACCAGGAGAAGCCGCTGCTGAGGGCCCTGCAGGACATCATCAGGTAAGGGGGCCGGGGCACGGGTGCTGGGGTGCAGCGCAGAGACCAAGAGGCACCCAGCTGGGCACTGACGACAGCAAGGGGGTCGCCCCCTGCCGGAGCAGGCATCCCCACCAGGCCACCTCCCTTACTAGGAATTGCCTGGCTTCTCTGCGGGCTGGCTGAGGACCTTCCCTTTGTCCTTCCTGGGGGGTGGGGTGGGGGGGTGGTCACCACCCCTCCTGGGCCCTGACTCTCCCCTCCTCCTCCCAGGTCCCTGAAGAAGTCCGGAGAGCTGTGGCTGGACGCCTACCTCCACAAATGAAGCTGCAGCCTTTGGGGCGCCCACGGGGATGGGGGAGCAGGTTGGGAGTGCTGGCCACGGGGTGGGGTGGTGGGCTTTTGTTCCAAGGGGTGTCCGCGAGCCCGGGGTACACGCTGGCTCACAGACCCCATATTTGGTCTTTCTCTCATTTTCCTCTTTCCCTTTGTCTCCCTCATAGGGGTGCCCTCTGTCAGGTGGCCCCTCACCCTCTTCTCCCAGCCCCTAGCCCCAGGAGCAGAGAGAGGTGCTCTGTCCCAGCCCCCCAGCTTCTGTCCCTGAACTTCTGCAGGACCAGAGGTCCACAGATGCGGCCCATGATGCCCCCTCCTTGCTGCCTGGCCTCTAGGCCTCACGCCCCCTTTTCTCCCTCAGATGCTCTTGGCATCCATGGGCTGGGGTCCTAGTTGGGCACGATGCTCTCCCGGCCCTACAGGCCCAGCCGCCCGCGTGTGCCAGTGTCAGGGAGCATGTGTGCTTCTCACGCCCGTCTCCCACCCAGCCCACACTGGGACCACCGGTGCTCGGGGCCTCCCTGCTGGTGCCACTTCTCTTCAATGTCCAGGGTCCTGGCCCGGCTCCCGGCTCCCTTTGCCTGAGCAGTGCGGCCAGCGCAGACCTCGGAGCCCCCAGAAGTGTCCTCGCCCCACTGGCGCCCTCTGACCCAGGGCATGTGCTGTTCCACCTCACGCCTTCCCAGCTGCACAGCCCGTGACCTTGGTTCCAAGGGGGCGGTCCTGAAGTTGGGCTGTCAGGGACCAGGCCAGGTCAGGTCTGAGGATCAGCCCTGCACCCGCCCACCCCGTCGGGCTGGGAGACCCAAGATCCTGGAGCGATCGGCCCCGTCTCCAAAGTGCTCTGTTACCTGCCAGGCGGCACCAGCCAGTCTCCAGCCGCTTGGCCAAGTGGCCTCGGGCCCTTCTAGCTGCAGGAGGGCTCTGGAGCCTCACACACAGCCCCTCCCCGAGTTGGGGCTGCTAGTGTGGACTTGCTCACACTGTCTTCCGCCCTCCCTTCTTCCGGTTTTTTAACTTTTTGTTATAGGGTACGTTCTGCCAGGCGGGTGACAGCAGGGCTGGGCCTTGTGACCACCTTTTACCATCTGCCCCTCACCGCCTCCCCGGGCCCCGCAGTGGGCTGAGCCGGGCTCACTCACTGAGGCCACAGTGGCCCTGACTGTGGGCGCTGCTGGGGCCTCTGCTGTCGAGAGTGCCGTCAGGGCCACAGAGGGGGGCAGTCCCAGAGGAGGTGGCCCCGAGCAGCTGGGGGACTGGGAGGGAGGTCTCGTGAGGGCCGGAATGAAAACTGCCACAAGGCGATTGGGGCCGGAGGCCAGGTGGCTGAGGGGATGGGAAGTGAGAGGGAGGGAGGGCTTCAGGCTGCCGCGTTCGGAAATCTAACCCACTAACCGATATTTAGCGTCAGGGGGAGGGGAACAGAAGCAAGCTCACAGTGGAGGGTTTGGGGGGGAAGGCTGTAGTCCCCCAGCTCTGGCCAGCCAGGAGGGACCAGCGTCTAGTGTGACAGCCCTTCGGATTGCCACGGCAGCATGGGCCCCTGAGGCCCTCCCACTGAGAACGCAGACCTGAGGAGCTGTCCCTCCCCAGAGACAGAATGGACCCATAGGGATCGGATCTTAATTTTTACCAGGTTGCTTCCCCGCCCCCTACACTTTTTGGAAATAAAAGTAATTTTATTCTCACTTTCTTGATCAGTGGATGACTTTATGCTCCTGCGTGCTAATGCTGGGCAGGGCGTCGGGATGGCCAAAGGAGCCTTGCAACCGGGGTCCGGGCACCGGGGAGGAGGCCCGCACTGACAGAGGCAGGCTTTTCCCTGTCCCCTCCCCAACGGCAGTCACCCTACCTCCACCGCCTGCTGCCTCTGTTCTGGATAGAACTTCTCTCCCCTTCCCTCAAGTGCATTCACCCAAACCCAGCTCCAGACATGGCCACCGGAGCCGCAGGAGGCTTTCTGGAAGGTCTCAAGGGCAGCAAGGAGGAGCTGGCACAGGCCACCTTCCTGACATCCTCCTTCCCCATCTCTGTCCCCAGTTTATCCTCAGACAGCTGTCTGCCCGCAACCTCACCAGTCCACTGGCTTCCGCCAGACTCCCTTCTCCCCGTGTCCCGGGTGGTGCACAGAGCACCGGGGGCAAAGCGAATCTCAGAAGGGGCGGTGGAAAAGTCCTGGAGACCTATGCTTCCATCTTGTGGCCCGTGCAGTGGCTCACTGGGTCCCCACAACCTGGGGAGACACCCATGTCATCTCGGCCCAGGGCCACCAGCTCAAGGCAATGGCAGAGAATGAGTCCTCGGTCTGTCCAACCCCTATGCAATGGCAGACAGTCCTCAGTCTGTCCAACCCCCTCGCCTGGGAAAAGTACAAAGGGACACTTGTACCATTTGCCTCCCACGCTGCTCTGCTCCCCCACTTCTGGGCTGGCTCCATTGGCAGGGCATGCCAGGTGTGTCAGGAAATGGCCAAGAGGCTCATTACAGCCAGCACCTCAGGGGCTCCCCATCTGGCCTTGCATCTCCTCCCAGCATGGCCGGGGAGGGCTCCAGAGTAGACCCTCGTCCCCCTCTTGCTTTCCCCGTGACTTCAGGACAGCCAGCAGTGACAGCCAGCCGTCCCAGATGGGGTGTGTGTGATTCCTCTGCAGTTAAGACCCAGGATTGCAGCAGGAGGCCTGAGCCAGGAGGCAGAGACCCACTGAGTGGCCTTGGGGGAGTCCTTCGCCCCTGCTCTCCAGGCCACATTTGCATATGGAAGACACTGGGCTACAGTGATCGACACCTGTGAGCCCTTGCCCTGGCCCTTCTGGGAGACCCAGGAGAGGCTCTTGAGGCTGAAAGACCTTGAGGAGCATACCTTCCATTCATTCCTCTCAACTGGGCCTGCATTCCACCCGCCTACCTAGGCTGGGTGTGGCACCCTGTCTCCCAGGTGGCCCTGCCACCCCGCAGGCTGGAAGTCCAGGGCTCATTACCTGTGACAGCTGGGCTCTGGGGAAGGGGAGAGTGGTGGCGGGGTGGGCGTGGGGGGCGGCTGCTGGGCTAGGTGGACGCTGTGGCTACCAGGGCACCCGCTAAATCTTGTCTTGGGCCAGTCTTCACTGTGACTCTTTCCCACCACACCGTCCTGGCCCTGAAGTACCGCTCTCGGGGCAAAGAGCTGAGGAGGCCCATACCTGCTCTCTGCCTAATTGCTTCTCCCATCCCCGCACCTGGCGGAGGCTCTTGCCCAAGAGAATCATATGAGTTTCGGATCCCCACCCGCCGCTTAAGCCATGATGCCCTCACATGCGAGGCCCTGAGTGATAATAAGGCTGGAAGCTTCCATTCGCAGGTGAGGCTGGGACGGGAAGGGAAGGGACTGGCCTGAGGCCACTTGGTGGCAACAGCTGGGTCCCTGCTCCTCACCCAGCACTCTGTCTGGGCATCTCCTTTGCTCCCTTGAGGGAGGGGCTATCTCCCAGAACAAGGCACCCCCACACACCGTCATGTTAAATGCCAGACCGCTGCCAGGAGGCCCAGCAGCTGTTGGGGGGGAGTGGGGGGACAGAGACAGCGGGGCGGAGTCCTTGTGGAGCGGAGAGCGCACTCCCAGCTAGCTGGCTGTCCTGATGAGAGTCCGGGTTTGCTGGGTGGCCCAGGCACGTGCAGGGGGCCCGGCCCGGAGGAGGGGTTAGCCCAGCAGACTGGGTTGTGTGTGCTCCCCGAGCCCCAGAGGTGGTCATTGCCCTGGCGAGTTCCTTGGGCCTCTAGTGGGACACTCAGAAACTCTCTGGGCCCACTGGGAGGAGAGAGGAGGCCTTTGGTGACAAGGGGCAGGGCAGAGGTGGCCGCCCTGGGCCCGGACAGCCCTGGGGAGCCATGGGCCACTGCTCATGAGACACGGTGCTTTGGACCAATCGACTCAGCTGTCCCAGCTGCGCCATCCCCGGAGAGGTGTGGCCCTCTGGACAGGACACAACTTCTCAAAGAGCCCTTGCTCTGACACCTGACGCACGGAAGCGATAAGCTGTGGATGCCAGGAGAGCCCACAACCACTTGTGAAGAAACTGAGGCCCCTGGGGCGTCTGGGTGGCTCAGTCAGTTAAGCATTAAACTTCGGTTCAGGTCATGATCTCGCCATCCGTGAGTTTGAGCCCCGCGTCAGGTTCTGTGCTGAAGGTTCGGAGCTCAGAGCCTGGAGCCTGTCTTTGGATTCTGTGTCTCCCTCCCTCTCTGCCCCTGCCCCCTCTCAAAAATAAACAAACATTAAATTTTTTTTTTTTTTTAAATCAGAAACTGAGGCCTAAAGGGGGTCTGGAGCACCAGACCTCTCTTGGCCACATTTGATACTTCTAACCAGACTGGCCCAAGCATACACACAAGCGGCCACCAACATGCTAGCATTTGAAGAACACGTCTCTACGGTCCTCTGCCATTATAAATGTGTTTCTTTGTATTTTGAAGACGTTTAGTTCTTTCTTCCAAATTCAAGGGCAAGTATCCAGGAGAACTAGGGCCAGGTCCCGAGAGCTTGGAAAGGACCAAGCAGAAGAGGGACCCAGGTGCTTTCAGGATGTGTCAGGGGAAGGGGGGTGTGGGAAAGACCAGTGAAAGATCGTGACCTGTCCCGTCACAAAGGAGTCCGTTCATAACTGGGACCAGCCACTCCCAACAATTGCAGGCAGGGCTTTTCTTGTGAGTCTCCTTTCCCCCCATCTGCTCGGGCTGCGCATGGCAGACTCAGTAAATGTTGATCGGCTGGAGGAACAAATCAGCAAGTCGTGGCTGCCCTCAGTCATTTTGCTCTCCCTCTGCCCCCAAGACTGTACACAAATGGTAAAGCAGGGATATGGGGTTTCTTGGGGGCTCCGCCAAGGCCCTTCCTTCCTTCCTTTTACAAACCTGGCCCCACGCTCCCTAGGTTTTTGTTCCAAGACTCCATAAAAGAGCTCAGCTCAGGAAAGGGGGAGAGAGGTGATGACCTGTCCCCAGAGGCTCTAGCAAGGGGGACAGAGTGGGACAAGGATAAAGATGACCCGCCAGTGAAGGATTTCAGACAATAAGGAGAGATCAGGTGGCTACTTGAGCCCAGACAGGCTTCCCTAAGCTTCATAGTCACTAGGCAATCACCCATTTGCAGGGGGAGAGAGCATTCCCCGCAGCCCCCATGGGGGGTGGGGGCAGCAGGGGGCGTGGCCTGCCCCACTATGGTGCAGATACTCTGGATGCCCCTAGGTGGCGTTGCAGGCTCAGCCTTCCCCACTGTGGGGATGTGCAGGGGGGCCCCCCAAGTACAGGGTAACATTTCCGGTCAGTGCTCGTGCCCCAGAGCCACTGCGGGAAATGCAATGATTGTACAGGAGATGAAGGGAATGCCGTCCGGGGCCCACGTGGCACTACTCAGACGGCCACGGGCTTGTCCCAGGTCAGAGCAGATAGAGTCCCAGGGTGTAAGGCTTTTGTGCATAAATTTTTTTTTTTTTTTAATTTCAGAGCCCTGTTACCAAGCTCTATGCAAAGAGCCTTCCACACAGCATCCCTTTTACCTTCCATCACCCTAGGGGGTCATACTACTGCTCAGAGAGGTTGAATAATTTTCACAAGGTCACACAGCTTTGAGTCTCAGCAGAGGTGGGACTAGTCCTCTAGTTTTCCTGACCCCGGAGAAGAGGGGGGGTGGGAGCCGCATGGAATGGATGAGGGTGGGCCCAGGTGGTCCTGGGAAAGGACTGAACAAGACCTCCAGCATCTGTGCCCCTTCCACCTCCAGGAGGGAACCCAGTGCGGGGCAGTGGGAGCCCTGACAAAGTGGGGGGCAATCCTGCAGCTGGTGGGGAGAACGCCCCGTTCCCATCCAGCAAGGCCCTCAGAGAAAGCCTAGCTCAGCATTTCATTTTCTTTAAGCTGCTTCCAGCAGGCAAGCACTGGGTCCCAGGCAGGCATGGGAGAAACCTGGTGTCTCTTCCTGTGGGCCACTGAGCACAGTCAAGGTGCACCCCCACCAGCGTGATGCCGGGTGCAAATGCTACAACTGGCAGGTGGCCCTAGGAAGCCCCTCCTCGTGGAAGGGGACATACTGGCTTCCCCTTCCTGTGCTGGGTCAGAGGGGGACACCTGCAGACATAGCCCTGAGCCCTGATCTGCCGGAACCAGCCCCTGTCCCACCTTGAGGAGGAGCAAAGTGAGGTCTGCCCAATGTGACAGCCGAAGGTTGCTGGTGAGTGGGTGAAGGACAGGAAGGGAGGGACCCTCACAGAGACCCGAGCCTGGGGCAGCTGCTAGCTTCCTGACTCAGGGCCACCATTCTCTCCCTCTGCCCCATGCCCCCCCCTCCTCCCAGCACCCTGATGGCCAGAGGGCCTGAACTCCTCTCAGGAAGTCCAGCTCCAAGATTCTTACAGATTCAATACACCACTCCACCATTTTTCTGGGTTTGTTTTTATATAAAAATAACCGTTTTCCCTAAATTTTTGCTCTAGGAAAACATGCCATGCTGTGTGGCTTTCTGTACCATCCCCCTAGCCCTGGTCCTGTTTGGCCAAGAGCCATGGCCTTAGGGCTGCCAAGCAGACAGGTGGGGTGGGGGGCGGGTGAGGTGAGGACAGCAGATTCAGAAGGGTGGGCAGGGCCCCCTAGGCGGGGTGGGGGGGGGCGGGGCGCAGAGGGGTCAAGCTGCCTGGGCCAGCTTGGTGGTCGATGGGGCCCTGGGTGCCGCCATCACTGGTGGAGGTAGGCTTCCAGCCAGATGTCGCCAGACTTCTTCAGGGACCTAGGAGGCAGAGGCGGGGTGGGTGTCTTCACTGCAAGGTACTAACCCCTCCCCCCAAGACAGTCCTCCACATGTCCCTTTCCCCTGGGCCAGGCAGCTGGGTCCGGGGAGCAGAAGGGGAGACTGGGGGAGGGGGCTACACTCTCATTAACTGGAGTAGAATCTAGACCTCGGGTCAGGGGAGAAGGGGACACCAAGGCCAAGTTTGGGCAGCAGTCAGCACGGGCCTGTCCCTCTTTCGCCCAAGAGCTCTCTCTTTTGTCTCCTTCTTCGGGGCCCTGCGATCTGGAGCCTGTGTGTAAGGCACGGAGCCCACCCACCAGGAGCCCGATGACAAGCAGAGGAGCCGGAAATATCAACCACTCGCCAAGAAACCCTGAGCCAGGTGTTCTAATGGGGCCCTGCCGAGTGGCAGGGGCTCGGACGACAGCGCTGGGAAGGGTCAGGAAGGAGAGGCAGCAAAAGTTCGAACACCAGCATAGAAGGAAGGGCCTCCAAGCCCAGGGAACAAGCAGGTGCCAAAGCACGGAGGTGGAAGAGCTCTGGCTGGGGGAATC
Source organism: Cryptoprocta ferox (assembly GCA_028646485.1). Taxonomy (NCBI): domain Eukaryota; kingdom Metazoa; phylum Chordata; class Mammalia; order Carnivora; family Eupleridae; genus Cryptoprocta; species Cryptoprocta ferox. The sequence continues at coordinate 8,961,347 of CM053575.1, read as the reverse complement.
TGACCTCTGCTCCCCACTGCCAAGGCCACCTCCAAGGCTGAGCCCCATCGTCCAGGTCAGGGCATGCAGGTCCTGCGTGTCCCTCCTCCACTCACACCAGTGCACGCCTGCCTGCCCCATGGCCTTTGTGCTGCTGTTCCCATGGCCCATTCTTCCCCTAGATGTTTCCACTGCCAGCCCTCTGCCCTCCTCCCTGTCTCTGCTCACATGTCACCTTCTCAACACCACCCACCCTGCCACCCGACTAAAACTCACAAGTCCCCTCGCCTGCTCCTACTCTTAGGTTTTATGGTTCCATTTTGCCACAGTTTCTGTAATTTACTTAGTTTAACTGTTTTCCAGTTCTCCTACTGGGCAGGGATCTCGGCCTGTTTTGCTCACTGATGTCTCTAGAGCCCTTGGGACAGGGCCTGGGCCCCCCACAGGTGTTCCCTAAACTCTGGCAGCATGAAAGAGCACTGAGAAGGGAGGGCAGGCACAGGCCGAGGACATGAGCTAAGGACAGGCAGGATCAGAAAGGCCTTGAATGCCAGCTCTTGGGCTCAGAGAGCCAGGTGCCCAGGAAGGGGCACCCGGGGAGCTACCCTGAACGGGGTGGCGGAGGGGGGTCCTTACCCAACGATGTCCACCAGGGCGGTGAGAAAGGGCTTCACCTCATAGTTGAGGCCGTGCTTGGCGCATAGCGCCTTGACCAGCGGGGCCACCCTACGGTAGTTGTGCCTTGGCATCGTGGGGAAGAGGCTGGTGGGGAGAGCGTGTGCCAGCACCCGAGGTGAGGGGGCGCCGGCGGGGGCCCCCACCCACCCATCGCCACCCAGGCCCTGTTCCCCACCTCTCCCCGGCCTCCAGGGAGCCCAGGGCTTCCATCTTGACCTCCCTGGGGAAAGACTAGACACAGGGGCCCCTCATCAGCCCCTGGGCTCAGGACCCACTCCCACCACCGTGGGGCCGCCAGGGCCCACGCTCACTGGTGCTCGATCTGGAAGTTGAGGTGCCCGCTGAACCAGTCGATGAAGAGCGAAGGCTCCACGTTGCAGGTGGCTGCCAGCTGGCGGAAGTGGGCGGGGCACAGGTGAGAGAGGCCCCCACCCCTCAACCGGGTGCCTGCCAGGCCGGGCCCCCGCTGCCTACCTGAGAGCTGGCCCAGTCCCGGTGTTTCTCATGGCCGATCTCCTTGGGGATGTGGTTCATCTGCGTGATCCACACAAACCAGTGGCTCTCCAGGACCCTGCGAGGGGAGCTCAGGCACTGCCCATGTCCAGCTCACCCCTTGGACCGGACCTGGGCCTCGGCTTCCTCGTCTGCACCACGGGATCACGTAACCCCTCTCTCACTGGTGTTTAAAGAGGCTGAGCAAAGTAGGGTCCGTTGCCAGGCGGAGCCCGGAGCAGCCCTGCTCGCGAGGGCGGACATCCACGGGGCCGCTTATAAGCCAGGCCACTTCCTGCAGACCCACTGTCCCTGGGATCCTGCCACTCATGTTCCCTAACAACCGAGGGAGGCAGCACTGCTGTCCCCACACTGCAGATGGGGAAATGGAGGCTCCGACGACGGAGGGCTGTGGTCAGGGGCCCCTGCTGCCCGCGTGTGACCTTCCCGCCTCCCTGCGGTCCCGAATCTGGCCATACCTGACAGCGACGAAGAGGAGCAGAGCCCCAGGAAGGCCATAGAAGGGGACGTAGCACAGAAAGAAGCGGGAGTAGAAGCTGGCGGCCCAGAGCAAGTCCTGCAGTGGGTGGAGGAGGGCAGAGGCCCCCGAGGCAGCCGGGAAGGGGGGCTGAGGTCATCCACCCCTTCTGCCTGAGGGGCCTGGGAGCCTGGGACAGGTCACCACCCCTCTCTGGGCCTCCGTTTTCTCAGCTATGTAAACAGACAGGGTCCTTGCCCTGCGGGCAAGCCCCCCAGGGAGGGCAGCATGCGCCTCGCACACACACTCACACAAGTGCACATGCATCACAGCACCGCACGTGCACGCACACGCACCTGTACTCGCAGATGGGGCCGCCCCTGGTGCCCCGCCTCCCGCCACCACGGCCACATCCCCTGGGGGCCTGCACAGAGCCCCCCACTCACCGTCCAGCGCATGCACACCAGCATGTACGCCAGATTCTCCACTTCAAAGTTCACCAGGGTGAGCAGCGGTGGGCCAACTGCAAGGGGGCACAAGTGGACTCAGGGGCAGGGCAGGGGTGCCAGGGGGGCCGGGCCGAGGGAGTCGGCGAAGAGAGAGGCGCTGTCATCCTGGGAATGCCCACGGGGCCTGGCACCCTGCGTCACCCATATGGCCTTGGCCACCATCTCCCCTCGGCATCCGAGCCCCCCAGCCTCTGTGTTCCTCCTGGGGGGGCCAGCCTCCCACATCCCCTTAAATCCTCATCCTGGCCACCCCAATAACTCCCTGGTGCTCTAGGGCTCCAGCCCACTCTGGTGCGGGTGCAGGAAGGAATCCTGAAAACCCCAGGACAGGGCTGGGGAGAGTCAGCCCAGGCTGCAGGCCGGGCCACCAGGGCAGGGGCTGGGAGAGGTGTGCCGGCACCATAATGAGGGAGTTTTAACAGATGTGCCCCTGCCCCAGGAGGAGGTAGAAGCTGTCTGGCGTCGGCAGGCAGGGGCAAAGAGATCCCGGCCCCCGGCTGCGCCCCCACCTCCAGGAGGACCGAGGGACACTCACTCAGGAAGAAGTACAGGTGCTGGTGGTTGTAGGGCAAGTATCTGCGCTTTTTCTTGCCGTACTGCGGAGGAGACAGCCGGAACGGGATCAGGGGGCCAGGGTCAGGGGGCCGGGGTCAGGAGGCCGGGGTCAGGGGGCCGGCTGGGGTCAGGGGGCCAGGGTCAGGGGGCTGGCTGGGGTCAGGGGGCCGGGGTCAGGGGGCTGGCCGGGGTCAGGGCAATCCTGACTTCTAGCCGTTGGGCCCTTCATCCCCAGCAGTCTGGGAGGTGGGGAAGGGATGCCCTTGGGGTAGGGACTCAGCCTGGAGTGAGAGTGGGGGAGGTTCCGTTCAGGGGCTCGGCCTGGGCCGCAGTGACTCAGTGGCTACCAGACACCCTGAGCCACAGGCCCAGCCGAGTGAGTCCGCATCCTTCCCACGCACCTCAACAGACGACTCCCCCAGGAGGAAGACGGGCGCTACGGTCACATCTGGGTCTTTGTGGAAGATGTTGGGCTTGGCGTGGTGCTGGAAATGGCGGAAATTCCACCAGTGGGCGGAGAAGCCCTGTAGGGGACAAGAGGGACTCTCAGGGCAGGGGCCGGGCCCACCACTCGGTTGGTGCCTGCACACGTGGGCGGACCCAGCAGAGGACCCCCAGCTCAGCCCCCCGGCTGCCCACCACCCACCCCCACCCTCACCTTCAGCTGCCCCATCACAAACTGCTGGGCCACGTGGTTCCACTGGGACTTCCTGAAGACGGAGGTATGGCCCAGGTCGTGCTGCAGACACCAGCACTGAGCCTGGGGACAGGAGCAGGGTCAGGAGCCGGTGGGAAGGAGCCCCGGGGAGCCCTGCCAGTTCACAGGACACAGCCACCGCTGATGCTACATTTTAAGACCCTGTGGGGCCAACTTCCTCTTTTAACAGATGGGGACAACTGAGTCTCGGGAGGTCTAGGGGCTTGCAAGTCTGCCGTGGAGACTTCTGGTTCCCCGCCCTGAGCTTCCTCGGCTCATTTAAAATGCAGCTTGACCTGTAGATACAGGCCTTATGGGGCCTCTGGCCCGTCGTGCATTCACTCAGCGGGTATCTACGGGGAAGTCTGGGCGGTGGCAGAACAGTGCTGGAATCACCTGGGAGGTGGCCAGGACAAGGGCGGCGAGGGTGCTGGGCACCCAGCCCGGGCCGAGGAGGTAGATGGTGAGCCAGGCGAGCACCTCCATGGCCAGGATGTGGCCCAGCAAGAGAGCAAAGAAGGCGGGCTTGGCCTCAAACAGCTTCATGTCTTCGGCGGCCTGGCGCAGGGCACGGAAGTCCTCCAGCAGCTGGGCCTGCCCGGCGGAACGGCTGGTCAGCTATGGAAGCCAGGCCCCCAGTCGTCCCCAGGGGCCCGCAGCGGCAACCCATGCTGCAGCCACTCCCAGTGCCGGGCCCAAGGGGTGTGGCCCGAGGGACAGAGGGGCAAGGGCACCAGCCTGGGATCTGGTGGCGGGGGCTTGCCCCGCCAGAGGTGGGGGGCACACAAGAAGCAGAGAAAGGCAGAGCTGGGAAAACCCTTAGAGCCCAGTGCTTCAAAACCCTCGGTGTCGGGTGGAGAGGCTGGGCCCAGAGCAGGAAGGGGCTCGCCTTCAGCCAGAAGGGACACGGAACATGGCAAATGCCATGGGCTCTGGGCTCCTGCCAGCCTCCTGTAGCTCTGCCTTCGGCAGCTGCCCAGGAAGGGAAGACAGCAAACCCAGCCCAGGACGCGGGTCCCCCTGGGACAATGTGGACGGAGTTGCTGTTGGCAATGGTCCCCACCCCTCCGGCTCACTCCCCCGCCTCCCCCCCAGCTGGGGGCTTAGCCCCCACCAGGGCCCCACTCACATTCTGGGGTCCATCCTGGCTGGGCTCCTCCGGGGCCAGCTCTCCAATCAGCAGGGGCTGCAGGAACTTGCGCACGAAATTGAGGTCCTGGTGGAAGGCGTGGAAGGCATCCTGAAGGAGAGCAGACAGTCAGGTGGATGGAAAGACAGACGGCTGCAGTAGCACCCAGAGGGGCGGGCAGAGCAGACAGATGGAGAAGCAGCTGGTTGTTCAGGGGTCACATAAAGAGGGCCAAACGGGTCAGCTTTGCCCATTAGCCCTGCCGGGTCCTCCCTGGGCCCTGCGTGCCTCCCCGGGTCCTCCCCGGGCCCTGCGTGCCCCGATGGGTCCTCCCCAGGCCCTGCGTGCCACCCCGGGTCCTCCCCGGGTCCTTCGTGCCTCCCCTGGTCCTCCTGGGCCCTGGGTACCTCCCTGGATCCTCCCCGGGCCATGGGTGCCTCCCCGGGTCCTGGGTGCCTCCCTGGGTCCCAGATGCTTCCCCCAGCACACGGGGCCCTTCTCCAAAAATCAGTCCAGGGCCACACAGACTGGGTCCTCAGGTTTGCAAGGAAGATACTCACACAGTTAAACTCGTCTGATTTTAAAAGCAGAAGTGGAAAAGATCGGTTTTATAAAAAAAGTTACATAAATATCGAACATTTCTGTGATTCTCTATAACAGATGGGGGTGGGGATGGGGTGCACCGCAACAGGGGTTGGAAGTCGAGAAAGGCAAAGAAAGCGCTGGGGTCAGAGACCACCAGTCAGGAAGCGGCCCAGGCCGGTGCTGAAGTGTGAGTGAACTTGGATTGCCCAGCCGGGCTCCCTCAGTCTCTCTGATCCGGTCCTGGTGTGCCTGGCTCAGTACTGTTCCCAGCTCTTCAATGGGTCTCTATCTCCGGACTCTCTCTGAAGGGACGAACCACCCAGCTGCCCGAACTGTAGAAACACCACCAGGGTGGGTGTCCCCTGGGCCTCGGGAAGGTGACTGCAGGCGACCAAAGGACGGCTGACGACAGGGGCCTCCCGTTCGCTTGCTAAGGAGCCTACCTGTTTCTGGTGGGTGTTGAACCAGACAGCTGGGCCCCTACACGGACTACGGGACTTCCCCGCCCCCGCCTCCCACCCCCAGCCCCCACATGGAGGCCCCACCTGCAGGATCCACCTGAGCAGTCCCCTTTCCTGTCATCTGTTCTCTTGCTGGCCCAGGGCAGCCCAGAGAGCTGGGGGCTGGGAGGGTGCCGCCGCTGGAGTAACCTAGGCTCCCACCCACCCTGAGCTCCTAAGAGGGGAGGGGGCTGTGCAGTGCAGATCGCCCCCCTCTCGGGGATGACCTTGATGGAGAGGCGGCGCACTTGGGAGAGAGGAGGTGTGGGGGAGGCTGGCCCCCCAGGAAACTGCCGGCGGGGTGGGGGGTGCCCCAGGCTCCTGGGGGGCTAGGAGGGAAGGCCTCTCTGGGGCTGGCTGGGCTGACCCCACTCACTGTGACCTTGAGCGAGTCTGCCCTCCCACCTGGGTCTAGGCAGAAGAGGGCTAGACTCCGGGGCCTTTCTGGCTCCGGACTTCAGAGCAGTAACTTTTTTTTTTTTTTTTGGTCTCTTCATTCACCCTTTTAACCATTTTGAAGCATATGGTTTAGTGGCATTGAGTGTGGTCACATTGAGGGGGATCCATCACCACCGTCCACTTCCAGAACTTTCTCATCTCCCCGAACAAAAATTCTGTCTCCATGAAACACTAACCACCCCCCACCCCAGCCCCTGGCAACCACCATCCTGGTGCCTCTGTGACCTGGACGACTGGAGGGACTCAGACAGATCTGTCCTTTTGTGACTAACGCGTCACTTCGCATAACATCTTCAAGCTTCACCCCTGTTGCAGCAGGTGTCAGAATTTCCTTCCTTTTTGAGGCTGATGAACAGGCACTGGGGAGTTTCCGCTGAAACTCCCTGGCGGCACACGGGGCCCACACGTTCGTACTGTGGCCAAGGCCCCAGGATTTCTTCCCTCCTCTTCCGGCCCTTCTTCTCTCCCAGCCTCTGTGTCTTCTGGGATCACCCTGGGGCCCAGCAGACCCCCAGATGGTCCAGGGCCAACCTCCTGGATGCTTCTCCCTGGGTCCTGATTCACCCAGGTCAGGCCTGGAGAAGCGCTGAGGGAAAGGGTCACCCGAGGGCCAAGTCTATCCCCTGGTGGCAAGGGGGAGGTGTGAGTCCCAGAAAGGCTGGTGAGAAAACCCCAAAGCTCGCAGACAAGGCTCAGGCTGATGGGAGGGGGTGGGCAGGCAGGGCTGCGGCGGGGCCTTGGAGAGCAGGTGGCCTCCCAGGGCTGGGTGGGCACCGCTGAGCCTGTCTTTATGTTCTCAGCACCGACAAGATAGGTCGCTGGCCTCAGACCCAAAGGTGATGCACCAGCAAACAGCTCTTGCTGGAACACCTGCTGGGGCCATCGGACCAGATCGTGTCTGGGCCACTGCTTAAGGACCCAGGGCCTGGGCAGAAGACTCAGAGAGGTTAAGCCACTTACAAAGGTCACGCAGCTCCATTGGATGGCGAGTGGATCAGAACCCAGTCTGACTATAAAACTGTGCTTGTGGCCACTCCTAGGGCAGAGAGGAGGCAGTGGGTCTCCTGTGCTGCAGGGGGTGGGGGCTGGGGCCTCACCATGAAACTGATCACCATCCCACACAGCCAGGGACCTGGCTGCTCAGAGACCAGCCTGTGGGGGACAGGAGGGTGGTCCTGGCATTTCTTGGGCTGCATTGACCAAGTTCGGGAGCCCCCACCCTCACCCACCCCTGGTACACCTGGAAACACCCTCCCTATGATCCTCCCCCACCTAACAGGTGGAAGGTGGTGCTCAGGGTCTGTCGCAGGGTCTTGGAACAGAGCTGGGTGAACCTGCTGGAGGCAGTGACAGGCTGCGTTCACAGGGGTGTCCTCAGGGCCTGACAGAGCAGGGGCTGGACAGCAGGCGTGAGTAAGTGGACAAGAGCCAACCCTCCACCAGCCAACAAGGCAGGGGTATGATTTCGCTGGAACAGAGCCTCAAAGTGGCAGGGACACCGCCCGGGTCAGAGCTTGTCAGGACAGAGCTGGGATTGGAACCCGAGATCTGTGAGGTCCATGCCCTGCCGGCCCCACCTCGGTCCCTGGAAAGCTCAGAGTGGCTCCTGCCCTGCCCCACGCCCGACAGGAGCCCCGAGTAGCAGGCAGTTGAGGGGCAGGAGTGGGGGGCTCGGCGCCAGCCTGCTGAGCGGAGCTACGGAGCCACAGACAAGATTGCACTCTCCCCTGTCTGTATTTTCGCATTAGTAAATCAGAAACCACCAATGCCCATCTCATGGGGCTGCGGGCAGTCAGTGCAGGTAAAAGTGCACATACAAGGGCCTGGTGTCCAGCTCTGGCTGAGCCCCGCTGGCCTGATGCGCCCTTGTCCCGCGTCCACTCAGACTTAGTGGCCTCGGAGGATGGGCCTGCAGGCGTGAGGGAGGAGAGTGGAGTGCACACTGCCGGTCAGGCCCTGGCCAGCCTGAGGCTGGGGAACAGACGTGGTGGGGACGGGGGGAGCATTTCTGGTCACTCCCCAAAGAATCGGTAATGTTCCAGCTCAGGAAGGGAATGGGGCAGGGCTGCGGGGGGAGGGGGGAGGCTCAGGCGATCTGGGTCTGTTCTTGCTGCCTCCTTACGCCTTAGCAGCAATGGGTTGTGAAGATGGAGGCTGGGGGGTAAGCGCCAGAGGACACCCCAGGAATCCTGCCGCCCCTCCCTCTCCCAGGTCTCCCAGGAGACCCTCGTGCCCAGCACGCATGCTCTTTACCATCCCCTCCCTGCATCATTCCTCGTGGAGAATGCACTAGCAGTGTCCCCATTTTGTAGATGAGGACAGTGAGGCACAGAGGCCAAAGGGCACACAGCTCCAAATGTGACGCATCCGACTCGCCCCCACGCGGGCCGGCGAAGCTCAAGGATGGACCCTCCCAGAAAGCCGCTCCTGGTGTGGCTGGTGACGGGCCAGCACACACAGTAGGGCTCCTTCCACCCAGCACCCTGGGCTTGAGGAGTCAGCGACCCCCAAGGGGCCGGGCCCTCTGACACTTTCTCCACTACCACTCTCCAGCTCCCTCCGAGGGCCCTGGCTCCTCCTAGCTGTTTCCTGCCACAGCAGAGCATTTCGGTGCCCTGGGGAGGAAAAGCAGACTGCCAGGGTGCTGGGCCCCTCGGCACCGTGTTCCTGCCCAGCACTCCCCCAGGGCGGGAGCCGAAAGGGGTCTGAGCCGGTGGGGACATTACAGAAACCACCTACGGAGCCCGGCGAGGTCACACTTCATGGGGAGTGGCCATGAGGCAGCAGGACTTCCAAGGCAGCCAGCGAGGTGGGCGGAAGCCCAGCGTGGGCTCTGGAGCCTGGTCGTCTGGGTTCATGGCCAGCCCTTCTCTGGGGCCTGGGATATGCCCCGCCTCCCCCCAGCTCCTACCCAGACACGAGCCCCACCCTCCAAGCCCAAGGACCCGAGGCCCTGCCCTTTGAGGGCCCCAAGAAGGTCCCTTCACATCACCCATATTCAGCCGGTCTCATCCGCAAAATGGGCTAACACACACCCGCTTTCCTTCAATCTGTGGTCTGAACGCCACTCGAAGCGAACTCGTAACAGCGCCCCCTGGCGGACCTGTGCTCACAGCCGCTCTTGCCTTGGGCCCTGGCCACGCCTGCGATTCGGAGCCCGGGTGGATGGCCACCTCCTCCGAGTGACCTCACCTGGGAGAAGGCAGGTCCCCACCATCTCTTCCCTTAGCCTCCTGCCTTTCTCCTCGAGGGCTCTGTCTTCCCTACGGATCCTTTTAAATGTACATCAGATCGCCCTGGCTTCCCTGCTCTGCCCTCCAAAAAGATCCCCTTAGAATACACCAAAGTCCTGCTTCCAAAGACACAGGAGGCCAGCAGGAGCCAGCTCCCGTTACCTCGGGACCTCGCTGCCGGCCCCTCTCCCCAGCCACCCCATATCCTCGCTGTTCCTTGAGTAGCGTCCCACGTCTGAGCTTTTGCTCTAACTTCCTCCTTGCGATGTTTTGTTTGCACCTGTATCTTCAGAGGTCCGAGCAGGATATGGTGGCTAGGACCTGCTCACCGAATATCTGCTGCTGGGTGGACTGATCCAATAATTGAAGAACGAGTGAATGGGGGAAAAAAAAAACCCAAAAAACAGTGAAGTCACAGGGTACCATGTGGTTAAGAGGATGGGCTGTGGATTCGAATCTCAGACCCACCACTTAATTTCAAGTCAGTTTCCTTTTTTGAGCTTCAGTTTTCCCATCTGTAAAGTGGGAACACCAGTAATCGTAACTGCCTCACAGGAGTATGTATCCTGGGGATTAAAAGAGAGTCTCCGGAAGTCAAGCGCCAAACTCGGAGCCTGGCACAGAGCAGGTACTCAGCGCCCAGCCCCGGTATACTTCTGGCCAGCAGCAGCCGGGCCTCGTCCCTCCCTGGCTGCCTCCACTAGTCCCAAGCCGCCGATGACTCTTGGCAAAACCTGGCTCGGGGCCCAGAGCACTCTCTCCAGGGTACCCAGCTTTGTATCCCAGGATGGCCACAGGCTGACTTCATGGCGCAAGAACTCTGGGAATTTCCTGGCAGGAAGGCTTCTGTTGCCTGGACATGAGAACAGCTGATGGGCGGCTGGGGCTAGTGAGAGGTGACCTCAGGAACACAGCCCCGGCATGACAGCTGCCCCACCCCTACCTACGCCCCACGGCCTCGAATGGGCACCTGGGGGCTGGCCTTGACCACACACAGCACCGGGCTGGTCTATAACCTGTCATCTGTTTGCAGGACACACTCACACTCACTAGCCGGTGACATTTCCCAGCCAGGAAGGACTACATGGGCAGGCCTGGGGCGCAACGGTGAAAAGGCACGGTCCTGCCCGTAGCTGGCTCCCTGTCTGGCCCATCTCTCCCCACTTTACAGATGAGGAAACTGAGGCTCAGAGGAGTAACGCCTGGTTCAAGGTCACTCAGAGTCTCCAGGGGCAGAGCCAGGACCCAGCCCCCAGGGAGCAGGCAGATGGCTTTTTTTGGAAATGGGAAACAGACCTTATTGGTGATGAATCAATGAGAAAACTGCCAGATGGAGGTCTCAGGGTCGAGAGAGAACTGGCTGATGGGGCTGCCATGTGGGAGGCCCCCAGCACCGGCCTGGGCACCCCAAACGCCCCACACCCTGGCAGAAATGCACGCACGTCCAACCGTGCACACAAACGCGTGCGGCGCTAACACACATCCGGGCCTGTGTGTGGCCGCCCACTTGTTGCCCCATAGTCATCTTCAACTCCATGGCCACCCCCCGGCCCGCAGACTAGACTTTATGTCAGTTTCTAGGCTTTCGGGAAGCTTCTTCGTCTAAGCCCTCGGCTTCTTAGAATGGAAGTGGGGAAGAGAGACCTTTTCCCTTAGAGTCTTTGGAGATTGTCCAGCCTGGCAGTCCTGGTAAACAGGACCTCCTGGGACAGGTCACACTCTCTTCTGCTGCTGCTGAAAGTTCTGCCACTTAGGGATTCGTCTCCTGGAATCTTGAAGATTCCTGGAACCCGGGGTGGCCAATCTAGAATTTTCGACGGTCAGGGCAGAGCATCGTGGCCTCTCTGGACGAGGGACTGCTGGGCCACGGGAAAGCGCTGGTGAGGAGGCTCCCTGAACAGGCTGGGCTCCGGCCAGATGGTCCCACTGGACCGGGCCACATCCCTCCTTGGCAAGACATGTCTAGACATGGGCTGGGAAGGGGAAGCCGGGGTTCCCAAGGGTCAGTCTATTCCTGGGGTGACTGTGCTTCCCGAGGAGGCCCACCCAGCCTGGTTGGCAAAGTTCTCCCACGTGCAGCTGCCAGCCCAGGAGAGGTGAGTCACTGCCCCTCAAAGCAGTTTACAGCAGCTCTTGGGAAAGCCACAGACCTCTGGGCCCTGCCCAAGCTCTGCTGCCCAGCCCCCAGCCTCTGGTGGCACATCCTTGCCAGCCCCCTGGGGAACCCCACCCTACCCCTGGCACTCAGCAAAAGGAACCTGGTCTGGGGGACCCAGAACCGAGGGGGAGAAGCTCAGAGCAGCAGGGAGGATTCACTGGCCATGACACACCCACCTCTGAGAGCCCCTCACTCTCACCCAGACCCGCTCCAGCCCAGCCCCAGGCCACGGCCCCGTGTGCAGGTCCTCCACGCAGGGACGTGGCCTCCTCAGCCCACATCAGGCCCTGGCTTGTCCATCCCAATTCTGGGTCCCGGACCAGGAGATCATGGGTCAGCGAAGCGTAGAAAGGACGCCAGATCGCGCAAGTAGAGCGGATCACAGAGCCCACGACCAGGCCCCAGCGAGCGCCAGGCTCCCCCCGGGCTCCCTTACCGTGGCGTCCTCAGCGCCGTGGTGGCCAATGAGGCGGCTGCCCCCCGGGTGCCGTTGTGCCCAGCGGCTGATGTCGTAGACGCGACGCTCGATGACCAGCCACTTGTCGCCCGGGAGGTTGTGCGGGCGGATCTGCTCCCAGCGGAAGGTGGGCAGCGGCGCCCCCGGCTGCGCGGGCCCCCCGCCGGGCTCCCCGACGTCGCCCATGGCTGCGTGCACAAGCCCTCGGGTCCCCCCGGGACCTTTCCGAGGTCCGACAGAGACCCCGAGGGAAGCGAGTCGCGTCCCCGGGGGCGTCCTCCGCCGCCACCCGCTCCTCCGCGGCCCCGCCCTGCCGCTGCAGCCGCCGTACGAGCGTGCGCCTGCCCGGCTCCCGGCGCAGGGAACTTTTCCCTCCCTTATAACCGCGCTGACAGCGCTCGCCTCGCCTCCTCCCCTCGCTCGGCCCCGCCGGCCCGCCCCGCGCCCGCTCCAATCCCCGCGCAGCGCCTCGGCCTCCATTGGCTGCGCCGCTCTCCGGGCCGCCGAGGGCGGCGTCTAGGGGGACCCGCCCCGCCCGCGGGGGCCGCGGCCACCACGCCCAGCGCTGCTGGGGGTGCCGTCCGCTCGCCGCTCCCGGCCCCCGGCTCCCGGCGGGCGGGGCGGGGCGCACAGGAGAGGGGCGGGGACTTTACCCCCTCGGCCTAGGCCGCGCGTGCCCTCGGGGCCCAGGTCTGCGCCGGCGGGGCTTGGACACAACAGTGTGCGCACCCGGGGTTTCCAGCCACGCGTCCTGGAACGTTAAATCCTGAGCGCACAGAGGTGGGGACGCTACCTCGGGGTGGCTGTAAACAGCTGTCAACCAATCGGAGGGACCCCAGCGTCAGGGCAACGAGGGCCGCCGTCGGGGCCCGAGGACCTGGCCGGACCAACCCGCCCCACGCGGGGCCGCCTGCGGGGGCCGTGGTCTTCCTGCCGTTGGAACTGCAGGGTTGGGATGCAGAAGGGTGGCCACTGGCCTGGAAGGGGAGAGGGCGGCACCGGAATCGGGGGCGGGGCGCTGGCATTCCCCGGGCGCTCTCCTGGATGGCTTGCTTGTTACAGTCCCCTCCCCCCATTTTGGCTTAAATAAATTCGAGGCCTTTTGAGAGTGTAGGGGGCTCCCCCAATTACTTTGTAGGGTGTTTTTTTTTTTTTTTTGAGATAAAGACACCTGTTCCTAAAAGCGAAGCGTTCACACTCAACATGGAATGAAATCAGGCTGAGGTTCTGCTGCAGGGTCGCGGGTATCAAACTTGACCGCATCAGCATCCTGGGAGAGCGCGTTACGACAGACCGGCGGGCTCCCCCGCTGAGTGGGATTCCGGGCGCGGCCGGTTTGCGGGCGGAGAACTGCATTTGGAATGAGTTCCAAGGGTGGTGATGGCTCATGTTGGTTCGGGGGATGCACTCTGAGAACACCAAGCGTAGTTCTCTGATATGCTAACTTTTTTTTTATCTTGGTTTAACAGTTTATAGGAAATCATTGTAGCTGGTATTTGTGGGGCAGGAAGGCCAGGGCGCCAAGAAAGGCTGAAGGGACTTCTGGGTTCTCCTTGGTACCAAGAGACCTCTATTCGGTTGCCAGGACAACCAGTCAGGCCTCACCGTCACCATGGCCCTGGGCTGCCTGAGCACTGACTCCTCCTTGAACCCCCTCCCTGAGCATGTGTGCGTGTTGGGGGGCCAGGTGGATAGAGGTGTGTGGCTGGCGGCTCAGGTGGGAGGTGACTGCAGACATGCCTGTCCACACCGGGGTGGGTCGCACTGGAGCACAAGGATAGAGGAGGCAGGCTCTTAGAGGGCCTGAAGCTCCCGCACCCAAATCCAGCCCCTCCCCCAGGGGTAGGGCCCTCACCCCATCTTTAGCAGCCCTCCCTGTTCAGATGCTGACCCCTGACCCCTTCCCCCCCCCCGGCCCTGGCCTGGTTGCAGCCATGTGCAAGGCAGCTGGGGGACTGCCTTGCCCCAGCTGCCCCCCAGAGAGATGAGGAAGATGAAGGCCCGCACGGGGTCCCCCAGGAGGTAAAGCAGGGACAGGGCTCAGAGCAGAGCCACCCCTCCAGCCACTGTATCCCAGCAAGGAGACAGAGGTGGTGGAGCTCTCCTGCCCCCTGTGGGTCTCTCCCTCATCAACCAGCCAAGAGCCGCATGTGATTTCTCTGCAGACCTCGAGGCTTCCATAGTTGGCTTGACCACGCCAGGGTCCCGCCCAGTGGACCTCGCAACTCTCCAAGATCAGGGAGTCTGGGAGAACTTGAGACTCCATTATCCCCAATCCTCCTGCACCCTCCCTGTCAGGGCATCGAAGCCTTCTCAGACCTGCTTGGAAAGGGAGAGGCTTCTGGCATTCCTGAGCTGCCATTGGGCCTCTGCCAGGCCCTGGGTTTAGGCAGGGGGCGGGGAGAGCTAGGGAGGGTCTGGCCAGCTGCAGCGTTTTGAGGGGAGGGAGTGTGCTTGAGGTTTGAGGGGGACCCCCTCAAACCCCTGGCTGGCCCCGGTCCCAGCCCCTGCAGAGCCTCCCCTGGCCATGAGCTGGTACTAGGGCCCCTTACTGGACACACTCGAGTGTCTGCCCGCTGGGGAACCACCAGCCACTGTCTTGGAGCCAAGTGATACTTATGCAGGCCCGGGGGGGCTCGGACAGGCTGCATAGGTGTAGCAGTAGCCCAGGTGGGCGTATTACCCCCAAAAGCTCTGGGCCTTCCAGAAAGAGCAGTCACCAGGCCCAGGCATGTGTTCCGCAGCAGACACAGGTCACAGCTCTGCAACTTGACTTTGCGTTAAAGTTCACCACACCGCGGGGCTTGGGTATTAGGCCCGGGACACAACTCTTCTGCGAAGGGTGCAGTCGGATGGGGCCGGGGCCACAGAGTCCCGTGAGAACTGCGGCCCCACCAGCCACGCGAGTCGGTCCCTGAAGGCGTCGCTCTGGTACAGTAAGGCTCCTCAGAATGTCCCTTGGTAAAAAGAAGCCGCATACAAGGGGCCGACAAGCATATGAAAAGATGCTCAACACCAGGAATCCTCAGAGCTCTACAAATCACAACCACAGTGAGATATCACCTCAACAGGCGTGAGGGTGGCCATTATGAAAACAGACGAACGTAGCAAGCATTGGCAAGGGTGTGGAGAAATTGGAACCGCCGCGGGCTGTGGGCAAGATGGTAAAATGGCAGTTACTGTGGATCACTGTCTGGAAGACACAAGTCAACAAATTAGAGATAGGACTGCCACATGTCCCCTAGCAGTCCTGCCTCTCTGTAGAAATAGCCAAAGGAATTGAAAGCAAGTTCTCAAAGCAATGAACTGCACTCTCTTGTTCATCACAGCATTATTCATAGTAGCTAAGGGGTGGCAACAACCCAGATGTCCATCAAGGGATGGGTGGGGAAAGAAAATAGTAAATTGTATGTGTTTTTTACCGCAATAAGAGAAATGAAAAAGGGGTGGGGGTGGGGGCTGCAAAGGTCATTTAGTTCCGATCTTCCCAACTCACAGATGAGAAAACTGAGGCCCAGAGAGGAGCCTGTCGCCCAGGTACACAGTCCTGGCAGCATTAAATCAGGGCAGGCTTGGCAGATTGCAGACCGTGACACAGCAGAGCAGTGTGTAAGGCCACTCACTGTGTGGCCGGCCTCAGGCTAAATGGCCACGGTTGGAGCCAGCTTTTAAGAGGTGGCCGCATGTACCAGGAGCACTTAGAGAGGCCCGAGTGAGTGATCTAGAAAATTCACTTAAGAGGAATAACTCCTGTGTGGCTGCCATCAGTTAACCCTCCTCTCCCAACGCCAAGAGCCAAAGCCCGGAGCCCCCTCCAGAGACGCCCCCATTCACCTGGGGTGGGGGCAGCTGTATCCAGGTAAAAACGTGGGACACCAACCTAGATGAAAATGCAGCTCTGTCACTGCCTGAGACTTAGTTTCTCCGTCTCTGGAAAACAGGCCTAATCCAGCGGCCGGCACAAAGCAGGTAGGTGTCCAGTAAAAGGATGCTGGCTCTGGGGCACCCGGGGGGCTCAGCTGGCTGAGTGTCCGACTTTGGCTCAAGTCATCATCCCGCGGTTCACGAGTTCAAGCCCCAAATCCGGCTCGCTGCTGTCCGGCTGTCAGCGTAGAGCCCTCTTCGATCCTCTGTCCCCCTCTTTGATTCTGCCCCTCCCCCACTCACACTCTCCCAAAAATTAATATTTAAAAAAAAAAAAAGGATGCTGGCTCTGGAACTGGGCTCATCCATTCTTATCTGGGGCCACCATTTCCTGGGTGAACTCTTGGTGCCTCAGGGGATTCGTCTGCAAATGGGAGAACCGTATACCTCCCAGGATGGCCCTGGGGGTTAAATGCATTAGTTCACTTTGAGGGCGCGGAACCAGCCTTGAGACTGATGTTAGTGCTCAGGTATCGGCTACTGTTGACAGATGCTGAGGCCAGACGGTGTGTCCCTTGGTCCCTCACATATCGTTCGCCCACCACAACCCTGCCTGGGCCTGACACGAAATCCTGTCACGGGGCAGGCAGGGCAAGTCCGGGGTGTGGGACCCGCTGCCAGGGCTCTGCAATGTTGTCTGGTGTGTCCTTGGCCCTGGGGGTGGCTTATCCAGGGCCATAGAAGCTGGGGGCAGGGACAGACAGCTCCAGGGCCCAGACCTCCATTCCCTTTGTCCTCCAGCTGTCCCAGGACTGAACGAGAGTAGGACAGAGAGAGACTGCTAGGCAGGAGAGGATGTTGGGGTCACCCCATGTAACACAGCAGCACACACACTTCCCTGACACCCCCCATCACCTTCCTCGCTTTCCGTCCTCCACCTGATCCCCTGCGTATGTTACCCACAGACTGTTTTTACTGCCAGTCTCTTTGCTGAACTCCTTCTCAGCTGGAGCACAAGGACATCCAGCACCAGGGACCGTGTCTAGCCCAAGGGAGCTGCCTGGCATTTGCCAAGCAAGTGGATGTTTCAGGGGACCTGGCCTGTGGATATGTGAGGGGCGGGAGGGGATTCAAGTCACAGATGGAAGGAGAGGAGGCGGAGAGGATACGGGGGGAAGGGAGGGGGAATCTGTGAGGCTGGAGATCAAGAGGGACAAGGCTGGTGGCTCTGGACAGGGTGATGGGGTTGGGTGGCCTTGACAGAGTCCTGCTCTACTTACTAGCTGAGCGGTCCTGAGGCCTCAGGCTAATACGGGCCCCTTCAAGGTATCACCAGCCCCAGCACACACTGAATCTGAAGATGCTATGCCCCTCCCCCCCACACACCCACTGGCCTGGAGCCACACCCCTACAGGTGGGGACTGGATGTGGAATCACAAGACACCTCTCCAGGTCCACCCTGTGACTACCTTCCCTTGCTAAGAATCCATCTAAGAGTGGTTGGCAAGGCCAGAGGCCACATCCCTGCCTATGCTGCCGGCAGACATCACCAATCGATCCCCACACCACTGTCCTGCGCTCGCCAGGCAGCCCCGAGGTTTTGACTCTGGAATCCAACCTTCCATTAGAAAGAAGCAGGGGGACCAGAGCGGGATCTGCCCAAGGTGCCCCTGAGCCAGGCTGGGCGCCAGCCTCGGCACCACTCTCCCTGCAGCAGGCCACTCCGCAGGGGAGAGGAAGCCCGGCTCCGCCCTGATAACCCACAGCCTCACCGACCGCTGGGGAGGACTCGAGTGGTCCTCCCTACAGCAATCCCTTCGGGATTTGGGCCTAATCCCAAGCACGAGGGCGGGCTAGGGAAGGATTTGGTTTCATTCCTTCAGATGCCCAAGCCTTGGCCTGAGCCCCAGGGTGCAGGAGTGAAGGCGCGGGGCTGCCCACCCTCTACCAACAAAGGCTTCCTTTATTAAATAGAGATCGTGTTACATTCCATTCGAAGGAGGAAATCGGCCATGGTGAGGGATGTGTTCAGGTTGGACCCCGGTCCTGAGTGGGCTGTGAGGGGTGAAGAGGGGCCTGCATCCTGCCCACCCTCCCCCAGTCCTGTGTACAGGGCTTGGCGACCTCAACCCCCCCGTCTGAACGGCCACCCACAGCTGAACACAGATACAGGTGTCCTGAGGCCCTGTCTGTGTTTTACTTCGGGAGAAAAGAATCCTAATCCTTCCAGTGGTGGGGGCAGGGCCTTCTGGAGCACAAGGCTCAGAGGGAGGAGGGGGAAGATCAAGTTTGAGGGTGGGAGGAGGGGCCCTGACCCATCTTAAGAACAGTTCGGGGTAGTTCTCAAACAGATGGTGTGCAAGTCCCTGACAGCCCCATGTAGCTGCACTGCCCCCATGGGAATGGGGGAGATTGGCCACAAGGGGGTGCTGGTGGCCCAGGGCCCAGGGAACTGAGGTGGGAGATACCCTGGAGGTCAGGCCACCCAGCGAGATCCCTTTCTGAGGACATCGCAGCAACAAGGTGACTGCAAGCAGCAGCTCCCAGGACTGCAAAGGGGGGGGGGGAGGGAGATGCTGAGCCCCTGAGTGTGGGTCCAAGCTCCTTGGTCTTTGGTGCTTTCTTGAAAGTCTCCTGGTGGCTGTCGGGCCACTGGGGAAGAGCGAAGGGTCAGCTCATGAGATCCCGTCTGTTCCGGGATGAACGTTTGGTACCAGCTCAGCAAGGCCTCTGTGGCCTGACCGTCTGTCCGTCTGCTCGGCTTCTGGCTCAGGGCTGGCGCCAGGACCCTGTCTTCCTGTCTGTCTGTGCTGGGGCAGGTGCTGGCTGTGGCTCACAGCCCCCCTCCAGGCCCCGGCCGTGCCCTAGGCCTCCTGGGGAAAGAAGCCAAGCTTGGCCAGCGACATCTCCTTCCGAAGCCTCGTGATCTCCCAGAACATCGGCTCCGCTGCAGGCAGAGAGAGGTGGACGGCTCAGTGACAGGGCTACCTCAGGCAGATGGCCTGGCCCCTGGCCCCTGGCTTTGGGCAGGGCAGCTGGCAGGCACCCTAGGGCTCCCCGGTACCCCAGGACAGATAATCTCAGTAGGTGGCTGGACCTCTTACAGGCTCCACACTGAGGCCTTGCAAACCGTTGAGGGCTGAGCCCATCTGCACCGCACCAGTGGTGGAGGTGACCTCGCCCCTATAGCCTGACACCGACACACATAAGCGCGCTGCCACACATTTGGCGGTGATTTCCAACCCATATCCTTGGGGTCTCAGAGACCCCGAGCAGTCACCAGAGCCATGGAGTCAGTCCAAGTTCCCTCCAAGGCCTTGACGGCCAAGCTGGGGAGGAGAGGCTCCGACTCCAAATGGTCTGGACAGCAGGGAACCAAGTCTGGTGGAGGAGCGGGCAGCTAGACCTTGCAGAACAGGGCTGAAGGGGATAACAGGTGGATGTAGGGCCAGCCCTGGCCAGGGTGAAGTGGGAGGCAACATTCAGTGTCAAATGACCGTGAGGAGGTCACCCCCTGCCGGGAGGAGACTCACAAGGGACACCCCATAGGGACACCCCATCGTGCAGGGCTTTCTGATGCCAGCCTGGGAATAGGGAGCCCTGGGGCCTGGGAGAGGTTTCTGGGTGGGAGAAGGCAGCCGGACCTGGCAAACCCTGGCAGAGTCCTCCCCTCCGTCAGGGCAAAGCGCGTGGGTTGACCCCTCCGATGCTGCCCCGCCCACCCGCTCGCTCCGCCCCTTCGCTCCCAGGCACCACCCCCTCCGGCCACCAGGGGGCGCTCACCTTCCTGCCGCACCAGGCCCTGCTGGATGTAGCGGATGTAGGTGAAGAAGTTGCACACCGCCGTGATCTGTGGACACAAGCGGAGAGGCTGTGGCCTGCTGGCCCCCACATTCAGGGTCCCCCCCCAAAAAACCCCGGGGCCGATCGGAGACCCGAGCGAGAAACCCCACGTCCCATCCAAGCTAGAGAATGCTCCCTGAGTTGAACAGGACAGGGCTCTAAGATTTAATTACCAACCGTGGTATTATTACTACTCCTAGTAAAAACAATAGCAGCAACTAACACTTAATCCGGTACACGTATCCAAGTGAGGCAGACATGCTTATCATTCCCATTTTACACATGGGGAAAACGGAGGCTCCAAGAACGAAGCTACCCGACGGCAATTACAGAGGCCAAGAAACAGGCAGTGGCTGAGCTGGAAGACGAAGCCAGGCGGCTGGCTCCGGGTGCTGGAGGCCCTGGCCGGCCAGGCCTTGGCTCAGCGCTCCTGGCAATGCCAGGCTGG
This sequence comes from Cryptoprocta ferox, assembly GCA_028646485.1. Lineage (NCBI taxonomy): Eukaryota > Metazoa > Chordata > Mammalia > Carnivora > Eupleridae > Cryptoprocta > Cryptoprocta ferox. Next base: position 8,941,283 of record CM053575.1, on the reverse strand, counting down.
GCAGGGGGAGCCGAAGCTGCTCTCCGGGGCTGCCCTGGATCCCTGGGCTCGAAGTCCTCGGCCTGAGGCCTGCTCCACCCCAGGCCCTGCGCTGGGCACCGGCGACCCCAAGCTGGCTCAGACCTGGGCCCTTCCATGAAGGCTCACACACTGCAGAGAGGGTGCTGCTGGGGCCCTGCCCGGGCCCCTTCCCCAGGCTGGGACCCCCTCTCCTTAATACTGAGAGTGTTGTCTGCTAATGGCCCATAGGTGCCCCTCTGCACCCCTGTCCCCTGCCTATGACAGCCAGTGACAGGCTGGCATGTGGTGTATACAAGGCCAGCCCCCTCGCCTCAGGGTGGGACCCCCTCCGGGCTCCAGGGCCCCCCCCCCCCGCCATGGATAAGATTGCAGCCGGACACCAGTTGAGGTCAGACACTCCTCTGCCCACGCTAGCCCGCATTCACGCCTCCTAAGAATAGCATAGTAACTTCGTCTTCGGCTCAGCCTGTAGGGAACTCAGGCTAAGACAGGAAAGAAGGTCCTAAAACTTTACACCTGTCTCATCTCCCATCCCAGCTCTGCCCAATGCAGAGACATAGCAGGCCTGGAAGAAAGAAGGTTCTAGATGGAGTTTTGCCAGGCCCAGAATGTCTGGTGAGGATCCTTCTGGTGAGCTCTGGTGGGGATCAGAAAAAGGCCACTGGGGGGACGCCTGGGTGGCTCAGTCGGTTAAGCGTCCGACTTTGGCTCACGTCATGATCTCACAGTTCATGGGTCCAAGCCCCGTGTTGGGCTCTGTGCTGACAGCTCAGAGCCTGGAGCCTGTCTTCGGATTTTGTGTCTCCCTCTCTCTCTGACCCTCCCCTGCTCACGCTCTCTCTCAAAAATAAATAAAAACATTAAAACAATTTAAAAAAGAAAGAAAAAGGCCACTGGAAAGGGCTCTGGGCACAGATGCGCAGGGAGGAGGCTGTAGTGAAGGCGGACTGAGTTCAGAATGGGGATCCCCCAGGTCAAGGCCACACCCCCTCCAAAGGCATAGACTCCCCATATGCAAATGGGGGCTCAGCTCACGGCTGTGGGGTTGGCCAGGACAACACACTGGACGCCCCACAGAGGCTGTCAAGACCAGACAAGCTGCCCAGCAAGGGGCCATCTGTCCACTTTGATCCCTTTGCGGAGCCTCGAGTAGGTCGAGGGCAGGAGATGGTTCCTAAAAGAGGGCACATTGTGTCTCCTTTGCACGAAGCTTCAGAACCTTCTAACACATTCTCTTTGGCTCCTTGCAGTCCCATTCACAGTCTGTGAGGGGACAGAGGAACGAGGACCACCCGACCCTTATCCCCCAGCTCGGTGAGGTCCACTGATCCAGTCTGGGCCACTCGGCATGTGAGGACAGAAGCTGGGATTCCCGGAGCCACTGACGGTCAGGCTCGAGTAACAGACATGTCTCAGAACGTTCTCAAAAGCCTGGGGCCGGAGCCTGAGCCGGGAGTCAGGAGCCTGGCACTTTAACCTGAACTCTAATGTCACTCCCAGGGTTAAGTTTCGGCGAGCACGCAGGTACCTCTGTCCTTCACCCACAGGAAGTGAATCCTGCCAAGAGCCATGGGAGCTCAGAAGAGGACCACCCTCTGCAGGAAGGAAGCAGCCAGCCTCCCCCTTGACTGTAGCCTGTGAAACCTGGAGCAGAAGATCCAGCTAAGCTGTGCCGACTCCTGCCCCACGGACACCGTGATAATAAAAGGTGTTGTTTTAAGCCACTAAGTTTACGGTTGTTTGTTTTGCAGGAATGACAAACTAAGTCACCAGGCTTGGCTGTGGGCCCTGAGTCAGTCTCTGTACCTCTCTGAGCCTGTGCCCTGCTCCGCAGATCAAGGTTGTGCTCCCTCGCCCCAGCCCAATGTGCCCCTGAGAAGCCAAGTGACGCTCCCACCGGGGGACTTACCCTGGCCCGGGAGGATGGTGAGATATAGTAGTGACTCTCAGAGTCCCCAAGCCGGATTCGGTGGCGACAGGCACGAGCCAGCCCGCTCAGGGCGCAGGTACTAGAGGCAAGCAGAGGGGGCCATGGGGGCCGGCTGAGGCAAACAGACGTGGGGGTGGCGCCCGGCAGCCTCCCCCTGGACCCCAGCTTCCCAAGGAGTCCAGGGCCAGGCCAAGGAAGGGGCAGCCCTAGAAGTCCCTGGGACAGATCTCTGAACTAAGCTGGATCCCACCCCTAAACAGCTCGCCTCACCACTGTTGGGCAGGAGAGCTCAGTGAACCCCATGCCAGGTGCACCAGAGCTCCACTCTCTGCAGCCCCCCTACTTTACCGGGGCCCTCGGACTCAGGTGTGCCTCCCCCAGCTACACAAGAGTCTACTCTCTCCTCCACTCTGTCACCAAGTCCCCAGGCTAGGCCTTTTGCCTGGGCCCCCTCAGCTCCACGTTACAGCCAGGGGCTCCTCCAAAAGCCCCTGTCTGGCCCATCATCATTCCCCGCTGCTTTCCTACTGCCCAGGAAACCGTTATGGAGAATCCAGCGCAGAGGACGGTTAAGTAGGCTCCTGGGATGTGGGACTTATCAGTGCCTTTGCTGCCTCCAGATTCACTGTGCCTCTGATTGGACTTGGCAATCCTCTTTTCAGGGCACATCTCTTGATGAACTTGTGAAATGCTGGCCTAGTGGGTCGAAGCCCAAACCTCATTCAAGGCCCTTTCCACTCTGGCCCCAAACATCCTCCGTGGCCTCAGCCCCATCTCCCTACCCACCCCACAAACGCAGTGATGTTTCCATTCATACTGTGGCTTCTCACACCTTCACTCAATCCATTCCCTCTGCCTGAAAGGCCCGTCCCGACTTGGCAAACTGCCATTCATCCTTCAAAACCTGGCTCAAATGTTCCCATTCGTGACAAGGCTCCCCCCATGGGGCCTCCCTGGAAGGTCAAATCCTGCGCTGCCGAGGGAAAGTGCTCCCCATCTCTGCCGCTTACTCTACCACGGCTACTTTGTTCTGCTGCGATCCCTGCTCAATGCCAGCTGAGCAGCAGGAAAGACAAGATATGAGGGCTGTTCGGTTATTTATTAGCAGAAGGAGAGCCAACAAGTGACATCACTTACATGTCAGTCGGGGCCCAGAGCCCTTTGTGGGAGAGAGAGTTGGGGGTGGGAGAGGGATGTCTGTCAGGCTGGGAAGAGGGAGACTCCAGCTCCCAGACCCCCTGGATGGCCTGGGGGTCCATGACTAAAGGCGGGAACTTCTGCCAAAGATCCCTCCCTACCCTGCACAGGGGCGGCCCCCTGCACTTCTGCACTCTTGCCCAGCTGGGCCTGTGTGCCACCCTCCACTGACCCCCTCTGCTCCCCTGCTCCTCTGGGGTCCCACACCCGGACCTCGGCAGGCAGGCCGGAGGCTCGATCCCCGGCCGACCCCTCGGCAGAGCTCAAGGCTAGGCGTGGCTCTCCCAAGTGCACAGGGAAGGACGAAGGGCACCGAGCTTACTTGGTGCTGCCACACTCGACTGCGGCCACCTTCACGCTGGGCGGCGTCTGGGAAGCCACGGGCTCGATGGTGAGCGTGTTGTCCTCCACGGCGGCCCGTACCAGCGCCGAGAGCTACGACAAAGCCAGGTGGCAGTCGGGAGCGGTGAGGGGCTGACCTCCGGCCGAGGGGCTGGGCCCCGGGGCCGGCCGCCCTCTGCCCCCGGTCTCACCTCCTGCGTGGTGAAGTCCAGGCAGGGGCCCACGTCCTCCCGGTACACCCTTTCCAGGAAGGGGCAGGTCTTGTCCAGGGTGGGGGATGCCCTCCAGGCCTGGAACTCTGCGAACAGGGTTGTGTCCACCTGCGGGGGAGGGGGAGCCGGGCGCAGTGGTCAAGGCACTGGCGGGGGTGGGGGGGGCTGCATGGCTGGGACGGGCAGAGCCAACAGAAGTGGGGAGCCGGGGAGGTTACAGGACAGGCCCTGGCCCGCCAGCGAGTCTGTCCCCCGTGGCCGAGCAGAGTCCCGAGGGACTGTCTCCTTCCTTTTGGGCCAAAGACCCCAGAACTCAAACGTGCAGATCTAGGTGCGCTTTTAGCTTCCTGGCTCTACTTGGGGCCCAGGGCCTTTGCCTCCTGGGGGAGGACACGTCGCAGAGCGGCCCTGCGGGCCCCTGCCCCCTCCCCGTACACACAGGTGCCGCAGCACACACAGACACGGGCACACAGGGGGAACACACGGGGGCCGCCTACTCTGGAGAGGCGACTGGCTGGCCGCTCGGGGGCACATGCAGTGTGAGCGAGGCTGGGGGGGACGGGGGATGGAGGGGCGGCCCCTCTCTGTGGCCATTACCTGTCGGGAAAAGGAGAGAGAGGTAGCGGAGGTGGAGGTGGGGGCCGTGGGCGGCCCCCCGGGCAGAAGCTGCCAAGCCGGCTCGTAGGTGAGGTGAACGGCCTTGCTGGGGACCACGCAGAGGAGCAGGGAGAGGAGGGGGGCCAGCCCGGGCTGGGTGGGCGGGGCAGACGGACAGACCGACAGGTGCACAGAGACAGACAGGAGGAAGGAGATGTTAGTGTTCAGTCAGAAGCCGAGAGCTCGGAAGGGAGGCTCCAGAGACACGGGGCAGGAAGGAGCTGGGGGCTGCCGTGGTGTCCGAGACCACAGGACACCGAATCCCACGGCGGCCCTTGTGGGGTTCACCGGGTGCAGCCCTGGGCTGAGCTCCTGGCATGCAGGCCTCGAGGTGCCTCCAGCACCCCAGGAGGCCCTACTTCTGTGAGGAGACGGAGGCTCTGACAGGTGACCTCACTTGCCGAAGGACCCGTGGCCAAGGATGTGACAGGCCACTGCCCAGCCTGGCCCAAGCACCCCATGCACCCAGCTAAGGGGGGACGGAGACAGCCCCCAAACGCTATGCTTGTAGAGGTGCTATAGCCAGAAGGCACCGAGGACCCTTGAGTCCAGAGATGTCCCAAGATGGGTCTTGGGCCTCAGGGCTGTGGGCATCAGGGGCAGCCTGTCCCCAGAGGCCCAGCAGTGGCCTCCTTAGGCCGAAGGAGTGTGTCTCCATGCAGAACTCCCCCATCCCCCCACGCAGGGCAGGCCCTCAGGCCAAGGCCAGCGTCAGGTGCACAGAGCATCACCTACTGCTTCGAGCGGTGTGGAGGGGCTATCAGGCCCCCCGCATGGTACCCCCAGAGGCCGAGGGCCAAGCCTCCTATCACAGGAAATCTGCCCAGCCCTCCCAGAGGACACAGAGGCCCGGAGGGGGCAGGCCGGTCTCCAGGTCACACCGTAAGAGGCCAACCCTCCCTCCACCACCACTGGGCCCCACTGCCTGCCTCACTTTGGGCACTGTCTCCCTCTCCCGTGTCCATGGCCCACCCGCCACCCCTCACCTCTTTGCCCTCCTTGTCTGGGGTGAGGGTGTGTCCAGCAGCGGGGCACACAGCGGGGCAGGGGGTGCTGCTCGTGCTCTTGTGACGTGAGTGACCCTTGCGGGGCCCGGCCTTGGTGGGACTCAGCAGCTGTGGGTGGAGCTCGCGATTGGGAGAGGCCGGTGTGGATGTGAGGACCAATGTCTTCAAGGCTGTCACCTCTGCCTGCAGCATGTCGATCTGGCCGGGGTGGGGGAGGGGGGCGCGAGGAGGGTCGATGTCAACCTTAGTGCAGGGTAGCATGAGCTGCCCCTGCCTGCCACCCCAGCTCAGGACAGCGGGTCCCGGCAGTGACTAGTACCCAGCCCCTCTTGTTACCTTTGGAATGGCCTTCGAGGGGGGGAACTGAGACACCCATTTCACAGCTAAGGAAACACGGCCTGTCTGAGGTCACACAGTACGCCAGAGCTCTGTGACATATGCCTCTCTGGGAGCTGGTTGGGCCTCCCACTGAGGGGCCCTGGGGAGCCAGGAACAACACAGCCCTCGGGTTTTACAGACGTGCAAACAGACTCCCAGAGAGGACGCTACTTGTCCAGGCTCCCATAGCCAGACTCCGGGCTTCTGCTTTGTAAAGGGGGTACGTAAGGAGGAAGAGGAAATTACACTGACGACCGGATCCTCCCTGCCCTTGAAAGGCCCCAGAAAGGTCTCTGGTGCGGTGGGAACACTACTGGGGTCCCGGGGAGCTGGGTTTCAGCTGTGCCGTCTCAGACACCTCTGCCTCGCTGTCCTGGGCCGTGGTCCGCGCGTCCCCGCCACCCACCAGGACGCGCTGGGGTCCCACCAGGTAGCAAAAGCCCAGCCCCGAGCTCACGGGGCTGGGCGGGGGAGAGCCAGGCGGGGCGGGAGCTTTGGTGCGGGACCTCACCTTGCCCCTCGCCTCCTTCAGCTGCTTTTCCGACGCCGCCTGCTTCATGTTGGCTTCCCGCACCATCCTGTGGGCTTCCTGGGAAGAAGGCAGGCTGTGTGTGAGGGCGGAGGGGCCAGTGGACACCCCGCAGACGCACTCCCCAACTGGCCCCCCGAGCCGGCACCACACCTCGAACAGGCTGGCCGTCAGCTCCTCCAGCTCGCGTTCCAGCTGCTCCCGTACCCTGGACAGCCGCTCACACTCCTCGTCCTTCAGCTTCAGCTCCTGGGGGGTTCACGGTGGGTGGCTGTGAGCACCACAGGGGCCCCAGGCCTGGCATGGATGGGCCCAGGCACCCCACTCCCCCCACTCCCATCAGGCTCCATCGCCAGGGTCCTCTTCCGTAGGCCTCTGGGCCCCAGCCTCCCTTCCTCTGTTGTCCTACAGTTTACGAGGCATTTTCCATTTAGCTTGGAGCACGTTGGAGCCCCACCTGCCAGTCCAGCAGAGCTTAGAACAGGCTTCCAGAGAAGTCAAGACTTCTAGAAGTCCTTCAAGAGTCACCAGCAGAACTGGTCTGTCCTCTGTGCTTCCCTCATGCCCAGCACAGACCTCGGTGCCGCCGGCCCTGACAGGTGCATGGCCTCTCCAGGTGCTCAGGGAGAGCCCACAGCTCCGCCAGGTGGGCCCCTGGTGCCCGAAGCCCCTCTCGCCGCCCTCAGAGCCCCCACCTTCTGGGCTTTGTGCAGCTCCTCCTTCAGGAACTCGGAGCCCTTCTCGCGGATCTCCATGGAAGAGCTTCGCAGCCGCAGCACGTCCAGCGGGGCGGCCGCAGGGCCCTCCTCACCTTGGGCCTCCTCCCCTTCAGGGGTCTCCGCCAGGCCTCGTGGGGACTCCCTGTGGCTTTTGCAGGGGCCCGCGCTCTTCCAGGGGACCGGGACAGCCTCAAGGGGCGGCGGGTGGCCCTCGTCTGGGTGGGGCTGGCTGCGAGGCAAACGGCAAATACACAGTGGGGTCCTGAGACCCAGAGCGGAGCCCAGGGACCAACCCTGGACAGCGCACCTGCCACTCTGTCTGTAAAACAGGGACTCTACCCGTGAGGCTGTCACTGGGTTGTCACAAGGGCGGAAGGAGCAAACATGAGGTCACCTGGGGGGCAAGGCCAGGACGCCCTCACCTTTGTCAACCACCCTCTCCAGCCCAGGCCCTAGGGCTGAGCTTGGCACACAGTAGGTGCACCGTAGTAGCACAGTAGGCGCTCAGTTTGTTTGTGCAGCAGAAGACTAGAAGTGCATCAGTGCCGAGAGTCTGAGTTTCCGCCTCTACAAAGCTGGGGGTGGGGGTGGGGGGATGATCCCCAAGGCCCTACCTCCAGGGTCACTGACTGGATGTGACCTGCATAAAACCTTGGCACCCAGGAGGCACTCAAATGGGAACCGCCTTCTTGGCTATTGTTAATGCAAATTTTATGCAAATGATACTCCCTTTAAGGTCTGGGGAGAGGAAGGACCCAGCCAGGGCAGGTAGAGCGGAGGCAGGAAGTGTCTGCCCAACGGACTGTCTTCCTGCTCCCTGAATCCTGTGGGGAGCAGTCCCGTCTCTCTCCGCTGGTCTGCCTTGGGAGCTCAGGCAAATATCCCTCTCCGGGCCTCAGGAGCCTTCTCTCCCTGAAGCTGAAGACCCTAGAGGTAGTATGGGGGCCATCAGCCTCTGTCCCCCACCCCCCACTGTCCATCCACACCCCTCACTTTGCAACAGACCCTGGGGAGGGAGGGAGGCAGGAAGGGAGAGGGCTCGGCCAGCACTGCTTTGTGCCAAGACAGCACCTCTGGACTCGCTCAGTCAGCAAAAGCTGGTGGCTCCTGAGCTGGCAGCTTCGGAGCCGGAGCGGCGGTGGCTGGGCCGGGCTGCTGATAACACTGGGGAAGTGCAGGGGAGGGGGCGCAGCGGGGGCCCACACAGGAGGGAGGAAAGACAAGGCCAAGGGGTCAGGAGACTCAGGAGTGCTGAGGGGAAAGTGTGAAAGGCCAAGACTGGGGATCAGTCACGCCTCCCTGTCATCTGGACCCCTGCACGGTCACCAAGCAGCCCCCCTGGGCGTCGGTGTCCCTCCCAGGGCCCCCAGCAAGAGCCCATTCCCAGCCCTTCACGCGTCCCGGTCCAGGCGCTCAGCCCAGCCTGCCCTCTGCTTTGGAACTGGCCCAGAGCGTGGCCTCACGGGTCCTCGGCTGAGTCCTGCCTGGCAGGGACCTGGGGCTCTGCTAGATGGAGTGGGAAAACACATCTATCACTCCATCAGCAGTGTTAATGCCAGACGGGGATCTTCCCTAATACCCCTGGGGGTGGGGGAGAGTCCTCGTTGGCGAGGGGACCCTGAGGCTTGTGAGGGGCTGTGGCAGTGCTATGGTGGCCCTGGGCTGGGGTCTGCCCCCAGGGGACCCCCACCGTGCCCAATGCTCCCTGGGATCCTCTGCCTGTGCCCTCTCATTTAGAGCTCTCTCTCAATAGCATTTGTGGGACTGTCCCCAGCCCACAGACGAGGGACGGAGTCTACCGAAGTACAGAACTTGCCCGGGTTCACACAGCTGCTCGGTGGCCGTGCTGGACGGACAGCCAGGCCTTCGGCCCAAAGCCCCCACCGGGTAGGTGGGGGTGTGAGTGTGAAATCACGGCATCAGCCTCAGGATCAAGGTCTACAAGGCCCGGGAGGGGCACAGGGGGCTCCTCCTTGCTGCAGCAGGGAAATCTGACCCAGTTCTGGCCCAACTGACTTCTCAGCCTCTGCTCAGGCCCAGACGCTGCCTCCCAGGAGGGCGAGGCCAGGGTCCGTGCCAGGCTCTGAGCTGGGGGACGCGCCAGCCCCTGTGAATGTCACTAAAGTCCTCTGAAGCTGCTTCCCACCTGTGGGATGGGGGTAAAGACCTACAGTCACTGGATAAGCACCACGTAAAGACCGTGCCGTCTGCGGTCACATTTGGCAGATACCCCTGCCATGCCTGCCCGGGCTCTGGGTCTCGCAGCTGAAACCACAGGCCTCAGGGAGGTCCTTCCGGCTGAGAGCCTAGACACCTCGGGCCCAGGGCTGTCTCTTCAGGTGAGAGAGGATGGCCCTAGTCACTCAGGCTTGGTGGGGGTGGCAGACCCCAACTCAGGGACTGCGCATTTCAACAGGAGGGGCGAGAACTGTGGGCCTAGGCTGGGGGTGACCCAGGCAGGACCCCAGGTTTCAGAACCCCAGCCCCAGTGCCTTACCCTCTGCAAGGACCACCCCAGACATCACCCATGTCCCTGCCAAGGAGAAAAAGACCTCCGGCCCCTCCCACGATGGCCACCAGTGTGGTCTGGGCCTCGGGCCAGAGTGAAAGACACCAACTCCTGCTGGTCCCAAGGGCATGAGCTGGGGTTACGGCTGGACTGTCCCCCATTATTTTCCCAACAGGCTCTCACTTTAGCCAGAGGAAAGAGGAAACAGTAGCCTCCCCACTACCCACCCCCACCTTCCCTTCCCCGCCCCCCCCGCCAGTGAAAAAGCCCAACTTGAAAAATCCTAATGGCCGAAAGCATACAAAGAGCATGACTACCACCCAACACCGGGGCCGGGGTTCAAGAAAGACATCCCCCCCCCGCCCCTGCCACCTCAGTACTGGGAGGGATGCTTGAATCTACAGGCCCTCCCCTCACACTTCTGGGCTGTGAGGCGACTCAGAAATTTCAGAAGGAGGGACCCCAGGTCCCGCAGGTCCAGCCCCAGTGTCACACATCTCAGCATCCCAAACCGGGGGCTGGTAAACCTCCCTGGGAGCATCTGCCCTGGTGGGGAACCCACTCCTGGACAAGCGTGGGCTACCACACCGCACCCTGTCCCCCGCCCCTCTGCTGGAACCTTTTCAGCTCCCATTCTCCACAGAAACAGAGTCCAGCATCCACAACATACTGCAGCCTCCCCCCCACTCCAGGAAGGGGTTAGAGGCAGGAGATAGTAAGAGTCAAGGCCGGAGGAAAGTGGGAGCATCCAACACCCCCCTCCCCCATCTTGAACCGGCTCCGCTGCCTGGAGCCCATGACAGTTTACACAGGAAAGGCCCCACTGGGTCACTTCCCCAGGAAACACACAAAGGGGTGGGGGTGCGGGAACACCATCCTCACCCCCCAATCCTGCCCTAGGCCGGCCAGCATCGCTTTGTCTCCATCCACAAAAAACAGCAAAATGAAAATGAGGTCCCCCAGATTCTACGGTCTCCAGTCACCCAGCAACCCCCCCAGGGGCCAGGAGGGCCCAGCGAGGATCCTGCATACCTCTTCCCATCCCCAGCCCAACCGGCCTGCCATGAGGTCTTTCTGCCCCTCGGTCTCTCCCCTTCCACTGACCACGGCCCAGGTCACCTCTTTGAATTAAAGATCCCTGAACGACAGGTTCATTAAAGAAGCTGGAAGGAGCTGGTTAGGGAGGCTCTGGAACTGGAGCGGGCAGAGGCTGGGACTGCTGGGACACACTGGGACTGCTCGCCTCTGCCCGGGGCCAACAGGGTGGCTGTGGCTGATCCCGGCTACCGGGCAGTGCCACGGCACAGGGGCCAAGTTCAGACTCGTGCTCATGCACCCACAGGTGTTCCCGTAAACCCTGAGGACACCGAGGCGGGCCAGCCAGGTTGACTCCAGTCCGGGGGCCACGGGCGTCCTAGAAAAGGCTCCCTGACTGGCCCGCAGGCCCAGCCAGGCCAAGCTGACAGAGAGGGGCTAAGTCTTCAGCTCCAAACCGTCGAGCCAGGTCGGAGTCCCAGCCTCGAGAGGCCGCTGCGGGCAGATGCTCTCCCTAGCCCGGTTTGGACAATGAGGCGCGTGATGCTCAGAGAGGGCTGGCGACCAGACCGGAAGAGACAGCAAAAAAGTGGATAGGGTGGGCACTGAACCCGGAGTCCCAGCTCTATCGCATCATGTGATGCCTCACCCAGAGAGATCCACACAGGAGGAAAGGGGATGAATGGTGGTTTTGGAGAAGTGGGGCAGGATGCAGATGGGGTTTGAGGAAGTCTGTGGGCTGGGAGGGGGTGTGCCCAGGGCACACAGACACAAAAGACTCAAGGCTGGGGGGACTGTGTGGTGGCAGGACCTGGGGCTGGAGAGAGCGACAGGAAAAAAAAACCAAACAAACAAACAAAAAAAACAACCACAGTGCCTAGGGCCAGAGAGCCAGAGCCTAGAGGTCTGAGGAGCAGCCATCGCCAGGGTTGAGCAGGGATGGTTCCAGAAGAATAGGACAACAGTGTCATATACATCATATATAGGAACAGAATGCCAAGCATGCAAACAGAGTAGGACCCCAGCGTGGGGGAGGGGGGAATGGACCACTCCAGCAAGGGGGGAACAGAGCAGGAGGGTGGAGGCCAGGAACGGCCTCGGGATGGAAAGCAGGGAGGTTGGGACATCTGAACCCGGTGGACCAGACCAAGCAAACCTTTCCCCGCCATAGCCCCAGGGCTGCCAGCGCAGCCCGGATAGGAAATCCAGCCCTGTGTCTCCACTGAGGGCCAACACAAGGCCTGGGAGTGTGAGGGCTCACTCCGTGCCCGTGCCGAGCAGGGGGCACACAGCACACGCCTCACCTCCTCCTGCTTCATCCTAGAAGAATCTGATGCCCTATGACCTCGAAAGTCCAATACATATATAGTGAGCGCCTACCACGTGCTAGGCACCCCACCAGCCCCGATCCACCCAATCTGCATGACTGCACACTGAGCCCCCGTCGGACCACATTCTGTTTTTCTCCCCCTCCTCTAACTCCTTTTGCGAGCCCCCTTGGGGCACAAATCCCGGGCAGACTTGGGGAGAGTCTAGGACAAGCAGGACTCTAATGAGGGTCTGAGACCACACACACACACACACACACACACACACACACACACACACGTGCAGGTTAAGGAACAGCAGGAAACAGAGCTCCACCAGTTGAGGTGGCAGGGTAGGTAGTTAGATCCGGGAGGGTTTCTGGGAAGAAGCGGCTGGGAAAGATGAATGACTGCTGCCCAGGGAGGAGGCCCCCACTCCTGCCCTTGAAGCCCCCAGGCTGGACTTTGGAGGAAGTCTGGGCCTACAGACCCTTGTGACTTAGGCCCACAGGCTTGCAAATCCAAGCCCCGCAGGGTAATCAAAACCCAGAGCAGTTAAGTGACCAGCTCAAGATCACACAGCCTGTCTGCAGCCCTGGAGCCCCCCAGCATCCTGCCTGCTACAAAGACACAACCCTCCATCCCTGGGAGGTTGGGGGATCTCATTTCATTCCTGAGGGGTCCGTCAGAGCCCCCCCCCCCCCGAGATAAGCATGATTGGCCCCATCTGTCAGATAGGAAAAACTGAGACCAGGGGGCTAGACCAATGTCATGTGGCCACTTAGTGGCAGAAAACTAGCCCAGAACTCACTTTCTGGCCTTTGCTGACCAGGCCCCAAGTGCCCAGCACTGTAACCCAGGCACCCAAGGCGTTGTCCTCACTGCCTCAGAGCAAGCTTGGCAACCAAGACTGTGGGAAACTGTGGGGGATGGGGAGGGGAGTATCCTAGTTACGGGGGAGGGGCTGCCTCTGGGTTCAGAGTTCAAGGCTCCTGCTCACAGGGTCCCCAGGAAGAGGGTCCGCCTGGGCTCCTGCAGAGTCCACCCATCCCGGGAGGGCAGCCCTGGGTCCAGGGCCAAGGGGACGAATCGGCACCAGGACCTAGCCATCAACAGCTGCCATCCCTCACCTACCAATGAGAAAACAAAACCCCAGACACACTGACAGCGTAGCCAGGGCCACTGATCCCCAACTCCTGTGCTCTAGAATGAGGGCCCAAATGTACACCTACCCAGACTGGCATGGGCCACTGGAGGCCACAAGCGCAAGCAGCTCGGTCAGACTTACATGGGCAAGTGTGACTCCAAGCAGGGTCCCTTCCAACTCCTGCTGGGGTCAGGATGAGCTTCCAGGCTCCCAGGCCCCCAGTGGGTGCTGGCAGCTTGGCCCCTGGTCCTTCTTCAGTCCCTGCCTCCAATATCCAAGTGGGGGGGTCCATAAAAATGCAGTGCTCAAGGGAACCCCAAAACTCTGCCTCTCATTTCCAGGTCCAACTCCTCCTCCTGCCTCCTATGCTTTCCACCTGCATTCATAAAGCACCCACTAGGTGCTCTGTACCTGAAGCCCTAGGGGTCCAAACGTACATGCAAAGGGTGAGCCATGTTGAGGATCATGAGGGGGCAGGGGGGAGGTCAGCTTGGCAGCCTGGTCCATCCAGAAGGCTCTTGGGAATACGGCAGGGAGGTTGGACTAGGGGTCTTCTCCAAGCCCTTGAGTCTTTTCGACTTTGTCTTTAAAGAGAGTGTCTATCTACTGATGGCTCCCAGCCCTGTCTGTCTGGCCCGGGCCTGGATGCCTCCAGGGAAGGGCGCCCTGAGCCTAGATCACGCCTGGATCGCCTGCTCATTTCATCCAGAGACCCACAGAAGACAGGCCATGCTCTCAAGCAACTCGGTGACTGTGTTTTGCCTGGATGCCCCCCACGCATAGGGTCACAAGCTTCTACCTGACGAGGCTCCCCCTTAAACACAGTTAACCCCAGGCAAGGATTGCGCTAACCTCACCGGGTTCCACATAACCACTTTTTCCGGAAACTCGCTCTTCTTGGGCGGGTGGGGGTGGGGGTGGGGGTGGGGGTGGTGGTGGTCCTGGTATGATCATATTTCCAAAGAACACAGGCTCTGCTTCAACTTTCACCCTTTAAGAGTCTCACCCTCTCCACACCTCACCCCTACCAGGAGCCCTTTCTCTCAGCACCCCCTGCTGGGGACAAAGCCCCACTGCTCCCTAGCATCTCAGCTCAAGCTCTGCTAGGTGGACCCAGCCCACATTAGAAATCTCTCCAGCCTGCCAGTCTCCCCAGTGTCCCAGCCGGGGCTGGGAAGGAGCCCTGTCCTGGGACCACCGGGGTGGCCCAGTTCTGCACAGGAAATACAACCCACCCCACTCTGGCCACATCTCTTCCAGGACCTGGCCTTTCCAGGCCATGGGGAAGAGGAAGTGTTTGCCCAAGTTCCTGACAAGACCGCAGCCTTCCTGCACGTCCAGGGCAGGGGTCCCACGCCAGGTCGGCCAGTGACTTGGGATCACCCCTGAGAGCCAATAAACAATCATGAGGGCTGGGGCCACGGCGCCGGGCCCCAGGGCTGTGCTCTCCTCCTTCAGACTGCAGGGAGGTCCCACCCCACACCTCCGAGCCAGGCCGGATCCAGCAGCCCCAGATGGAGATTCACCAACTTACTCGCGACCTTGGCAGAGACTCAGTCCGCTGTCCCCCACTGCGCTGCTTTCCAAAGGTTCATCCAGGCTGGGGAGGAGGGGGGTTGCTCCTCCAGGCGCGTATCCCAGACTTACTCTGGCTTGCACCCTCCCTCCCCCTGCCACCTTCTCACTTGCGCTCCAGATGAGCAAGGACTTGGCGCCGTCCCCCCGGGAAGGTCTGCCGCCCACCCTTCACACTCCCCACCCACAGAGGGACCCCCCGACCGCTCCCCGCCGAGTGTCCTCGCATCGCCGCTGAGAGTTGGCTCCTCCGTCCTCGTGCTACCGCGGGGGGGGGGGGGTGGAGGGCCTCCGCCGCGGGCAGGGTGCACACACCGCAGGGACACCCCCCGCACCCCCGGGGGACCGCCGCGGCCCGAGCCGGCGCCGTGCGGCGAGCGCGCGCGGACCTACCCGCTCCACATCCCGGCGCCGCCGCGAGCTCCCTGCGCCGCCCCGCGCCGCGTCCCCGCCCGCCGCCTGTCAGTCCCTCCCGCAGCCCGGCCGGCCGCGCGGCCCCCGGCCCAGCCCGCCCCTGCCCTCGGCGGGTCACGTGGCCGAGGGGGTGGCCCGAGGACACGTGCCCGGCCCCGCCCCTCCGCCGGCCGCGCGCCCCGGGACGGTGCGCCCGCGGGGAGCGGGGGAGGAGCCCGAGCCCGGCGTCCTGCGGCCAGCGCCGCGCTCCGCAGCTCGCCGCCGACTCGTCGCGGGTTCCCCGAGCCCTGGGCCACCGCGGCATCAAGAGCCTTGGCGAACTGTCAACGAGAGCCAGCTGACACCCTCCCACGCCCACACTCCCCTCCCCCCGCCCCCGCCAGCTCTCCCCTTCCTTGGGCTCCCCGCTCTGTGCTGGTTCCACAACCTGCGTGGTGGGAAAGGGGCCAGGCCCCCAAAACAAGTTTTCTCGGGTTTACTCTGAGTGCTTATCCGCTCATCCCAAGGGAGGACCCACCTCTGGCCCAAGTCTTCAAATCCCGGCACCCCCGCCACACACCCCCCCCCCCTTCCGCGCAAAGGGGCCTTTCCCTCTTGTTCTGAACATTCCCTGTCCATCCCTTCCCTGCCTTTGCCCAGCATCTATAGTCTGGGGGAATGCACCCCCACCACCCACACCCATCTGGTCTCACTTCTCTGCAAAACCTTTTCCTGCATCCTGGTCTTCCTGTTCCTGAGTTTCTCCGTCCCTCTGTCACCTGTCCTGAGACCTGATCACTGGCCTCGACTTCAGCCTGGGGCTGGATCCCGTGAGAGTATAGCTCTTCTCTCCTACCAGGGACGTGGTTTCCACCCTCCATGTCTAGGGAGGCCTTGGGAGGCCAGGAGGAAGGAGGTGCTTGCCTTCCGGAAGCTTCCAGAACTCAGGGCACTACTCTTCCAAGCCCACAGAGCTGAGACCCCAGGCTTGAATTTGTCAGGTCTTCATTCGAGGACACACAGTTCTTTCATTCACCCATCTGTCCATTCATTCATGTACCCCTTCTGAACACACACTGTGGACCATACAAGGGATGGGACTCCAAAGGGACATTGCAGGCACGTGCTCTGTTATCCTGGGGCTCCAGTATGGGAGGGTAATGGGGGTGGGAGACATATTCACAAGGACTTCCGCTTCCAGGGTCACTGCTTGCCCAGGGTACACCTTGCCGAGTGCATGGTGTCCCTGTCAAAAACAGAAAACGGTACTGCTTTCCTAGGTGGGCACAGCCCATGCCAAGGTACAGGACTTGGTGAGTGGAGGGCAGGCTGGATTTCATGCCTCGCTCACTCACTCCCTTGGCTGGCACCTTATGCAGTGAACCACCTGGGCAGGACACGGTGACATCCCTTCTGACCTGCCAAAATCATTCTACCCAGGCCTCCCATGCCCTTCACTTTGCAGGGGCAACTGTTTCCCCGACGGTGGTTTCTCAAGGGCAAGGACCAGCTCCTTCTTGGAGCAGTGTTTCTCCACCTACCCCAGCCTAGCCCAGGGTCTGGCCCAAAGCAGATGTCATACGTTTGTGGCCTTGGATCCTATACCAAATAAGCGTTGAGCAACAGTGATCTTCCCAGCCCTCACTCTGTTCATTATTTAGAGGAAGGAGGAGAAGACATCTGGTCCAAGTCACCGTAGCCCAGACTGGTGTGAGATAAGGCATGGAGGGGTGTCAGCCCAGAGGAAGAGTCCTTAGCATGACAGGGGATGGCTAGTGGGCTGTGGAGGCCCTTAAGCGAGACCTCCAAGGACAAATGTGGGGTCACCACTCTTGGAGCACTGACACCCAATTATTACCAAAAAATATCACGTCATCTACACA
Source organism: Cryptoprocta ferox (assembly GCA_028646485.1). Lineage (NCBI taxonomy): Eukaryota > Metazoa > Chordata > Mammalia > Carnivora > Eupleridae > Cryptoprocta > Cryptoprocta ferox. The sequence continues at coordinate 8,924,442 of CM053575.1, read as the reverse complement.
TCCAGTGATCTTGGTTACCCAGGTCTCCCTAGCGCTTCCCACAGCCCATTGAGCTCTGCTCCTCAGCTGAAAAGGATAGGCTCAGAGAAGTTCAGGAACCTACTTGATATCACACAGCCAGGGGTGGTGGGGCTGAGACCCCTTACACCAGTTTTCTGGAAGGACAGCCCAGAAACCCAGAGAACTCACTAGAAGCTGTAGCTCCATGCAGTCAGGCAACAACAGGGGAGCCTACGAGAGGCCTGGCCGGCAGGTGGGGAGGGAGAAGTGAACGGCGTGTCCTCTGCCTTCAAGCCCCTGCCCTTCCCCACCCTCCCTGCCATCGCCATCCCCACCTGGCAGCCTTGACCGCAGACCCTTGGCTGGAAACAGATGAGGAGCAGGAAACGGCCAGCCTCGATGACCCCGGCCCTGATTCCGAACTCGGGTCTCTCTCAGCTCACTGTGTGACCCAGGAGATGTGTCCTGTCCCCTCTGAGCCTCAGACGCTGGGTCTGTACAACCACCAAGTTAGACAATCAGGGTCACCCTTTGGCACCGACCTTGTAGGAGGGTCATGAAATTCCCCATGGCTCCATGCCAGTCCCGCGTCAGGAGCCTCTTAACCCCTTACCCCCTCCTCCCCAACGCCCCTAGAGAGTGGCAAGAATCCCCGGCCTCTTTCTCCATGATCAAGGTCGCTGGCTCACCTGTCTGTGTCCCAAGGCTCCTCTCCCAAGTTCCCCTCAAGTGCAGGTCCCAGAACTGATGGAGCATGGTGGTCAGCCCCCGAGCTCATCGCCAGGAACACGGGGCACGTCCCTCGGGGAGGACACCAGGTGTGCTCCTTGGGGCATGCATGCCAGGGCCAGCCTGAAGGTCCCTCCAGAGACTGCCAGGCAGGCGGGCAGCAGAAGCCCTTCTCCCCCACCCCCGGGCTGAGCCTCACTGCTAACCTTTGCTATCTCTGAGGAGCAGCGGCTCCGGGAGGGAGGCCCCTCCCAGCAGGCCTCTATCTCCTGTAACCCCGTAATTATTAACTCCCGTGGCTGCGGGCAGCAGAGGGCTCTGGGGCCCTCCTTCCTGGGCTCTGGGCCAGGCAAGGTGAGACACCCTGAGGGGTCGTGGGAACTTTCCTTTACATGCCCAAGGCCCCAGGCTTTCACTAGGCCTGAAGACAGCTCCATCTTTCACTAGGCCTGGAAAGAGCCCGTCCAGCCCGGGTTGTGTGGTTTGGGGCAGGAATCGCCACCCACCCCTCCCCCCATCCCTGGCCTCAATATCCCCCTCAAACTCGCAACGGCCGGCAAACCGGGACACCTCAGTGTAGCAGTGAGGAACGCAGGCCCAGTGTCGGACAGGCCGGATTCAAACCCCACTTCTAGACGGTAAACCTTTGGGCGTGTTAGTTTCTGGGCCTCAGTTTCCCCAACTATAATATAGAATCTCACCCTCTAAGGGCACACCAGGCCAGCTGCTGCTGCCCAGACATGCCCTACCCCACCACCATTTGCCTCCCACAGTGTCCTCTATAGCATAGCCTACCCCCTGCTGATAAATCTCCTTTGCCAACACACCCCTCCACCAGCAAGCCTTCCCCTGTGACATGGGGGTGGAGCCCTCAGACAGATGGCCACCTTGCGTCATGACGATTGGACCTGTCGGACACTGCCACCAGAATGGAGTGACCCCATTGGGCACAGCTGGCCCACACTTACCACCAAATCCTCAGTACCCCCTTGTCTGGGACATGGTCAGCCTCAGCCTACCCAGGATGGTTTGAGTATTCCACCCTGTCTCATTTGGCTTGAAATCTAATCCTGGTTCTGCTGTTCCTTGGCTGTGTGGCCTTGGGCAAGTCACCTCAGCTCTCTGGGACTCGGTTTCCTCATCTGTAAAATGGGAACGATCGTCCCCTGTGAAGTTGTGAACGTCACAGGAGGTAACGTTCATGTAGGGTCTGCCACCCTCGAAATGAGAGTTTCCTTTTCCTTTCCTCCTCGCCTTCTCTCTTCTTTCCTGTCAGCCTCCAAGGTCCCCTCGGGGAAGAAGCTGCCGTTCCTGACTAGCAGTCACACCCCCAGCCCTGCCCTACGGATAACAATATCTCCTACTCAGGCCTTGGGCTGCGAAGCTCTCCGCCTAATGCAAACCAGATGCTGGCCTTGCCTTTCCTGGCAGTGAATTTTCCATGGCCTGCTCCCACCCCCTTCCTGTTTTTGCTCCTCACTGATCCCCTGCTAAATTCTCCCTGCTAAATTCTTCCTCTGCAGGGCAACCTCTGGGCCCACCTGGAAACAATTAATGGAAAACAGGAAGTGTGGAAAGGGGGAAGGGTAGGGTCTCTCCATCACCCCAACGTGGCACGAGGGGAAAGGAGCTCTGCGTGGCTGGTGACAAAGTGTGTCAGAGATAGTCCCTCGCTGCCAAGCACCGGCCAGCCCCTCAGGGAGGAAACGGAGTCAGAACTGCTTTGGGGACCGTAGAGAAAAAATTGCTACTTCATGGGGCGCTTTAAGGGCCTTGTCCTTGGCTGTGACTTAGAAAAATCAGAGCCAGAAGAGGCCCAGGCCCCTCCTGTTGCAGATGAGGAAACTGACTTGGAGGCTCGTCCAGGGTCACTGGTGAGTCAGAGCCAAGAGGCAGCCGGGCCTGGGACTGCTTGCCAGTAAAAGTTGCTCCCCGATGTCACTTCCTGGGCTTGCTATCTCATCATCCCCGCTGCCCTTCCCCCACCCCTCCTCCCTGCCAAGGAGCCCTGGGCCCCATCACGAGGATGCTCACAAGGCCACTCGCAGCACCTGGCCAGGCGGACCTGATCTTCCCCACCAGGAGCTGGGCACTGGGAAGGGAGGCCTGGGGCAAGCCCAGGAGTGTGCATGTTGCGAGCACTACCTTTACCCTCAGTCCTCAGTCCCTCGAACCCCCTCGGGGCATCCAGGGCCGGCCATCCTTCCATTCCCCTGCAAACAACAGCCCAAGGGCTCCCCGAGAGCTGGGTGCTGGCCGCCCCTCCCTCCGCCAGCTGTGCTGAGTATTTGGACAACTGGATGGAATGTTTTGCAGCTACAGTCCTCCCTGGGTCCCTGAGCTCAGATTTCAAGAGGGGCGGGGAGAGGATGCTGGCTCCAAGGAGAGGGAAAGAGGCTCAAGAGGTCAAATAGGAGTCTGGAGCACCCTCCTCCCTCCCCCGCCCTCAACGCCCTGCCCAGGCCTGACCAAGACCACTGGCTGGCCAGCCCCAGGGTGGTGGGGAGATGGAATGAGCCTCAGGCCCCTGAGAGGAAGACAGAGCAGAGGGTGGAGGCAGCCAAATGGTGTCAGAGATTTGGTGGGGCCAACCTGGTGAAGTCAGGCCCCGGAGACAGTCTGGGCTTGGGGAGGGGTCAGGCCCAGGGCAGCACTTTGAGAACACTAAGATTGCTAAGATTCCACCACAGAGATGCGTCCGTCTGCTACTCTCCCCATTTTACAGATAGAACCACTGGGGTCCAGAGAGAGTAGATCACCCCAGGTGATGCAGCATGCTGCGTGTAGAGCTAGAACCCAGGGCTCCAGATCCTAAGTTCACGCTTCTCATTATTCTCCTGTTCCCACACTCACCTCCAGCCCCAGAGACACATGCACCCCAGCCACTGAATTGTCATCCTTCATCTTCCTTAAAAGACACGGACAAGGGGTGCCTGGGAGGCTCAGTCAGTTAAGCATCTGACTTTGGTTCACGTCATGGTCTCACTGCTCATGTGTTCGAACCCCGAGTGGGGCTCTGTGCTGATGGCGCGGAGCCCGGAGCCTGCTTCAGATTTTGTGTCTCCCTCTCTCTCTGCCCCTCCCCCACTAGCGTTCTGTCTCTCTCTCTCTCAAAAATAAACATTATAAAAAAAAACACACAGACAGGATAACCTACGCAAAGGGGTACTGCAGGTTCACAAAGAGAACACACAGACGCTAGGCTCGCTGCCAGCCTCTGAGAACATTAACCCACTTGCGGACAAAGGGTGGAGGCTCTGATAGCCAGAATTCCTGCACCTTCTCCCACCTGGGGCCAGAGGTCTCCCAGATTCCCCAACACGGCTGCTCAGGCCTCCCAGAGCCCCTTGAATAAGGCTGACAAGACACACAAGTCCTAGTCCCAACTATATGGAAGATAGTTTGAGGCTCAGTGTACTCCCCTTAAAATGGAAAGTACACTCTTTTTGCTCTGCTGCACTCACCATCATGTTGTGGGTGCTGATGACAAGGAACAGGAGGCTCCAGTAGACCCTCTGGAGGCTGAAATATTTCCCAGCAATAAAACCTTTGGAGCTCACTTGAAGAAAGGAGGAAGGGGATTCCTTTGAGCCCAGATGGGCATAAGAGTCCCACCAAGGTGCCTGGGGGCCTGGGCTAGATTCCTGGAGGTGGAACCTGTTTGGTCACTCCCAGCTCCTGAGCAGGAAAGTTCTCCGCCACCTAATGGAATTCAAGAACCAGCCAAACCTTCAGAGGCAGATGTGGCTAGAGGGGGTGGGTTGGCCCTACCTCACTCCCTCCCAAAATGGTGGGATAAGGCAGGGACTGTGACAGGATTTTTTTTAAAGCGTATTTATTTTTTTTTAAGTAATCTCTACACCCAGTGTGGGTGCTCAAACTCAAGACCTTGAGATCAAGAGTTGCATGCTTCTCCGACTGAGCCAGCCAGGCTCCCCTGTGCCAGGATCTTTACATTTGATCGATTTAGTTCACCCTCAAACCACCCAATGTGGTCCTTCATTGCTTTCTGTTCCCATTTCAATGATGGAAGAATGGAGACGAGGTGAAAAGATTTGGCAACAGTGATCAAGTGAAGGAATTAAGATTTTAAGCCACGTTGTCTAACTCCAAAGGGTAAGATGAGGCTTTTTTGAGAAAAGAGGGCTTGAAGAACAAGCAGGATTTAAATATACAGAATGGACGATGGGCATTCTATGCCAAGGAACACCAGGAACAAAGCCTTGGCGATCGGACAGAGCAAGGCACACAGAGAGAAGCCAACTCTCCCCTTTGGCTGGAGCTCAAGCTGATTTGGGGGATACTAGAGAAAGCACTGGACAGGCAGTCTCAGTTTGAATCATGAAAAGTGTTGGAGGCCAAGTTAAAGAGTTTGGACTTTATTCTAAAGGCTCCAAGGAGACAGTTAAACATTTTTGAGGAGGAGAGTGACGTGAGCAGAGCCCTGCTATGGGAAGATTAAATTGGCAGCAGTGTGCATAGAAAATAGAAATGAACTTATCAAATATCCTGAGAGGTAAAGGCTTTCTAAACTTAGATGCATTTGAAGAGACCTCAAAAGGAAAAATCAATAGATCTGTTTACATTAAAATTTAAAACTTCTCCATCTTCCTCCTTTCACCAAAAAATAACCAAAATTAAAAGGCAAATAGCCTAGGGAAAATATTCCCAGCAAGTGGCAACGTGTTGACATCTTTAATATATAAAGAATTCTCAAGAATCAATAAAAAAAAAGAAAATAGGAGTCCAATAAACATGTTCATTCATTCATTCATTCATTTAAGCAACATGTAATGAGCATCTGTGCCAGGTGCTGAGAAGATATTAGTGGATAAGACAAAATTTATTTTAAAAAATACTTGGAGGGGCGCCTGGGTGGCTCAGTCGGTTAAGTATCCAACTTCGGCTCAAGTAATGATCTCACAGTTTGCGGGTTCAAGCCCTGCATCACGTCAGGCTCTGTGCAGACAGCTCAGCACCTGGAGCCTGCTTCAGATTCTGTGTCTCCCTCTCTCTCTGCCCCTCCGCCGCTCATGCTCTGTCTTTCTCACTCTCTCAAAAATAAATAAATATTAAAAATTTAAAAAAAAATACTCAGAAACCTGGGAATGAGAGGGAACTTTATTAAACCGATGAAGAGTATCCACCAAAACCCCACAGCAAATATCATTCTTTTTTTTTTTTTTTTGGCAAATATTCTTAATGGTGAAATGCTAGACACATTTTTTTAAAAATCAGGAATGAGACAGGCATGGCTCCTATCATTACTTCTATTCTATATTGGTGATTGTAGCCAATGCAATAAGACTAGAAAAAGAAATTTAAGATATAAATATTGGAAAAGAAAAAACAGAACTCTTCTTTTTCCTAGATGATTATCTATATGTCAACTTCAAAGTCTTAACTATAGAGAACAAACTGGAGGGGAGGTCGGGGGGGAGATGGAGTAAATGGATGATGGGCTTTAAACAGGGCACTTGTTGTGATGAGTGCTGGGTGTTATATATAAGTGATGAATCACTAAATTCTACTCCTGAAACCAATACTATGCTATCTGCTAACTAGCTTGAATTTAAATAAAATCTTGGAAGAAAAAAAACCAAAGGACTTCATAGAGAAATTATTATAAAAAGAGAACTTGGCAAAAAGGTTGGCTATAATATCAATATAAAAATTATTCACAGTTCTGTACACTGGCAAAAGTTGGAAAAAAAGAATTTTAAAAATACATTATTTATTATAGCAATCAATGATAAGCACCTATAAAAAATCGAACAAAACACTTGCAAGACTTATTATACAGAACATTTTAATTTTGGACACAAATTATGAAATTATAGTCATTAGAGTATGGATTATTGTATAATCTAAATTATTCCAATAATAAAAATATCAAAATGATACAAATTCTAAAACTAGACATTTTACCAAAATGCCAATTTTCTCCAATTCGATCTATGTATTCAATGCCATTGCAATAAAAATTCTAACAGGGTTTTTCTTAAATAGGACATGCTGATTTTATTTTATTTTTTAAAAAATTTCTAATGTTTATTTTTGAGAGAGAGAGAGAGCGAACATGAATGGGGGAGAGGCAGAGAGAGAGACAGACAGACAGACAGACAGAAGCTGAAGCAGGCTCCAGGCTCTGAGCTGTCAGCACAGAGCCCTACGCAGGGCTTGAACTCATGAACTGCGAGATCATGACCTGAGCCAAAGTCGGATGCTTAACTGACTGGGCCACCCAGGCGCCCCTGATTTTAAAATTTATATAGAAAAGTAAAAATATCTAAGACATCCCTGAAGAATGAGGCACTTGCATACTTCCCAGCTATCAGGACTTATAAAACTCCAGTAATAAAAATGGTATGATGTTAGCTCAAGAATGAATGTATGATGAAATCAAATAGAGAAACCAGAAAAAGACCGACACATATCTGGAGCTCGGATGTTGATATATCCCCTTGCTGATCAGTGGGGAAAAGAAGGGACCATAAAATACATCATGTAGGAACTGATGGAGCCTATGTGGATAAAACAATTGGAACCCTACCTCATACTATGCAGAAAAATTAATTCCAAAATAGATTAAATATGGAAGGAAAAACTCTTAGAAGAAATTTTAGGAGAACATCTTTTTTACTTCAAAGAAAGGAGGGGTTGTTAAATAATTTCTACGCCCAACATGTGGGGCTTGAACCCACAATCCCAAGATCAAGAGTCATAGAGTCTACTGACAGAGCCAGCCAGGTGCCCCACAAAAGGAAGGATTAAAAAAAAAAAGACCTAAAGGGGCGCCTGGGTGGCTCGGTTGAATGTCTGACTTCGGCTCAGGTCATGATCTCGTGGTTCGTGGGTTTGAGCCCCACGTCAGTCTCTGTGCTGACCGCTCACAGCTTGGAGCTTGTCTCAGATTCTGTGTCTCCCTCTCTCTCTGCCCTTTCCCTGCTCATGCTCTGTCTCTTTCTCCTCAAAAATAAATAAACATTTAAAATTTTAATTAAAAAAATAAGACATAAAAAGTGTTAACCATAAAAGAACACTGAAAAATCCAACTACATTAAAACTGAGAACTTCTTTTCATCAACTGACACCATAAAGTAAATAAAAAGATGAGCCCTGGGGTGCCTGGGAGGCTCAATCGGTTAAGCATCCGACTTCAGCTTAGGTCATGATCCCACGGCTCAGGAGTTCGAGCCCCGGTCGGACTCTGTGTTGACAGCTCAGAGCCTGGAGCCTGCTTTGGATTCTCCTTCTGTCTCTGTCCCTCCTCTGCTTGCACTCTGTCTCTCTCACTCTCTCAAAAATAAAAACATTAAAAAATAATAATAATAATAATAAATAAATAAAAAGATGAGCCACAACCAACAAACTTGTAGTATCTAGAATATAAAAGGAACAGGAACCCCCTAGTCAATAAAAAATATATAAAATAATTAGAAAAATGGGCAAAAGATATGAACATGCATTTAATAGAAGAAACATTACAAATGGCCAATAAGAGTTTGAAAAGATACTCAAACCTAATCACATTGGTTATCAGGGAAATTAAAATAAAACCGCAATGAGACAGCATCTTACGTTCACCAGGATTGGCAAAAACTAAGAAATCTGGTAATACCAAGAGATGAACAACACACACATCCATCCACAACAACTATAGTGTTGGTAAGAGTGTAAATTGTAACCGCTTTGGTAAACAATTTGGCATTCCCTTCTAGCTTCGAACATTTTCGTGTGCCATGACCAAGCAATTCCACTCCCAGGTATATATGCTACAACAATTCTAGCACATTTGCACCAGGAACGTTTGCACCAGGAAACATGTGCAAGACTCTTCATAATAGCAATCCACATGTCCAGTGAGCAGGGGCTGGATAAATGCATTGTGTTATTTGCTTCCTAGAGCAACTGTATTCAATGACCATAAACCAGGAGGCTTAAAACAACATAAATTTATCTTCCCACCCATCTGGAGGCCAGAAGTCCAAAACCAGGATCACTGGGCCTAAATGAAGATGTCAGTTGGTCCATGCTCCCTCTGGAGGCTCTAGGTTCCTTGCCTCTTCCGGTGTCTGGTGGTAGCTGGGATTCCTTGGCTTGTAGCCACACCCCTTCTCCATTGTCTTCACATGGCCTTCTCCTCTTTCGTTTGTGACAAATCTCACTCTGGCTCCCTCTTACAAGGACACTTGAGGTTGCATTTAGATGCAACCTGAATGATCCAAGATAATCTCCACATGGCAAAACATTTAACTTAATCACATTTGCAAAGACCCTGTTTTTATGTAAGGCACGATGTACTGGTTTCAAGGATTAGACTCTGATATCTTGGGGGGGGCACTTTTTTTTTTCAGTTTTCTGCAGTCTACCCTCAGTCTGCCACACACACAAAATACATTCATCCTATCCCAACACCTCCAAAAGTCTTAGCCCATTGTAGTATCAACTCAAGCCCAAAATCTCATCTAAATATAATTAATTAGCTCAAAACCCCCAATCTCTTCCTCAAAAAAATAACAATAGAACTCCCCTAGGACCCAGTAATAGCACTGCTAGGAATTTACCCAAGGGATACAGGAGTGCTGATGCATAGGGGCACATGTACCCCAATGTTCATAGCAGCACTTTCAACAATAGCCAAATCATGGAAAGAGCCTAAATGTCCATCAACTGATGAATGGATCAAGATGTGGGTTATCTATACAATGGAATACTACATGGCCATGAGAAAGAATGAAATCTGGCCATTTGTAGCAACGTGGATGGAACTCGAGGGTGTCATGCTGAGTGAAATAAGTCAGGCAGAGAAGGACAGATACCATATGTTTTCACTCATATGTGGAACTTGAGAAACTTAACAGAGGACCATGGGGGAAGGGAAGGGGAAAAATAGTTAAGGAGAGGGAGGGAGGCAAACCCTAAGAGACTGTTAAATATTGAGAACAAACTGAGGGTCGATGGGGGGTGGGGGAGAGGGGAGAATGGATGAAAACAATCTCTCCTAAACCAGGTTTGGTAAGACTCTGAATAGAATCCATTCTGGGGAAAAAATTCTACTCCATCTCTGAAACTGTGAAACTAGTAACAAGTCATCTGTTCCCCAAGTATAATAGGATAGGCATCGTGTAACAGTTATAGACATCTTTACTCCAAAAGGGAGAAAATGGAAGAGAGAAAGGGACTGGTCCCAGGTAATTTCAAAATCCAGCAGGACAAATTCCTCTAGTTTTCAAGGTGTGGGACTACTCCTCTATCACCCACAGTTCCTGCCTCCACATCTGTGGCTCTGGCTTCCAGGTCGAAGGCTCTGCCCTCTGGGCTTGAGGTTATTCCCTTTTGTCAGTCTTCTTTTTTCTTAACCGTAGGCACATGTTTGAAGTTGAGTCATTTTAGAAGCCTATTTCCTGCCTCTAGAATCCTGGTTGTCCAATAGCCTTCCTTCATTCCATTCTGTCTCTGTCTCTTTCCATCTAAGATGGCGGCTGTCTCTTTCCATCTAAGATGGCGGCATTTCTGCTGGTACAACTCTCAAAAGCCTTGTGGGTCTCCTGTGTATGTCACTGAGATTCACATCATTACAGAGAGTCCTCCACAGATCTTTCCTGGATAATTCTATCTCTATTTCTGGCTTCTGCTGAGACGGTTGAGTGGATCTATGTATGAGTCACACACTTAATATCCTCCACACCAGCAAAAGGCTGTTCAACCACACTCATGGCCTTCTCCCCAGAGCACATTTTTCTAATAGTCAATCGCCTAATTTTAGAATATTTCACAGTTTGCAGAGGCTGCAAATTTCCCTCATGATCATGTGCTGGTTCCTTTTGATGTAACCATTCTTTCCCTGAGATATCTTTTTCCTCTCTCATTTTATGATAACCAGCAAGAAGAAAACCGGGCCACATCTTTAACATTTTGCTTGGAAATCACCTCAGCTAAAATCCAAGTGCATCCCGTACAAGTGCTTCGACAGTGCTTCTCGAAACTCTTCCAGCCTCTACCCATTACCCATTCCAAATCCATCTTCACATGTTCAGGGGTTTGTTACAGCAGAACACCACTCTTGATTCCAAAATTTGTATTCGTTTGCTATGGTAACTGAAACAAATTCAAACAAACTAGATGGCTTTTAGCAACAGAAATTTATTTCACACCATTCTGGATGCCCGAAGTCCAAAATTACTATGGCTGTGCCCAAATCAAGATGTCGGTAGGTCCGTGTCCCCTCTCAAGGCTCTAGGGGAGACCTCTGTTCCTTGTTTCTTCCAGCTTTGGGCAGCTGCTGGCATTCCTTAGTTTCACTCCAATTTCTGCTTTCATTTCACATTGCTTTTCCTCTTGTGTCCATGTCAAATCTCCTTCTTCCTCCCTCTTATAAAGAGGCATGGGATTGAACTTGGGGCCCACCCTGATAATCCAGGATAATATCCACACGCCTCAAGATCCTTAACCTAATCACAGCTGCAAGGATTCTGTTTTCAATCAGGTAACATCTACAGGTTTCGGGGACTAGGACCCGGTATCTTTCAGGGCCATTTTTCATCCTACCGTAATTCCGTTCTTATGATAGAACGTTAATCAGCAATGGCAGTGAAAGGATATTTATATGTCACTTATTTCACTCCCTATTCCAATGTAAGCTCTGTGAGGACAGTGCCTTGTTTCACTCAGTCCCTGGAAGAGTGACCACCAGGTAAATGGTGCCCAATAAATATGTGCTGAATGAACTACTAAAATGGATATTTATATGAAGAATAACACAAGTAAATAGAACATTTTATGGTATAACATCAAGAGAAAAAATCAGTATGCAAATTTTTATGTAGAAGGTAATTGTTTTTACATAAAAATTCTATGCTAAAAAACCCTGGGGCTGTAGGGAACTCCTAGAGTCCATCACTTCACAAAAGCAGCTAATAAACTGGCAAAGCTGGCAAAATCAGCCTTATCGGAACTCTAGAGGGGCGCCTGGGTGGCTCAGTCAGTTGAGCGTCCGACTTCGGCTCAGGTCATGATCTCACAGTTCGTGGGTTCGAGCCCTGCGTCGGGCTCTGTGCTGACAGCTCAGAGCCTGGAGCCTGCTTCAGATTCTGTGTCTCCTTCTCTCTCTGACCCTCCCACTCATGCTCTGTCTCTCTCTGTCTCTCAAAAATAAATAAATAAATGTTAAAAAAATTTTTAAAAAAAAGAACTCTGGAAACAACTCAAAGTTTAGAGCAACCAGGTGAAGACTTATCAAGAAGTAAACAATGGGGGCAACTGGTTTAAGTGTCCAACTCTTGATTTCAGGTCAGGTCACAATCTCACCCTTCATGACATCAAGTCCCATGTTGGGCTCTTCTGACCGTGCAGTACTTGCTTGGGATTCTCTTTCTCTCTCTCTCTCTCTGTCCCTCCCCAGCTTGCTCTGCCTCTCTCAAAATAAATAAATAAACATTTTTTAAAAAGAAATAAACAGCTGAATTTCACTAAGAAAACTTCATGATAATTTCACTTACTTTGGCCACCCCCCACTCTCCAGCTCTGTGGCAGCCTTGAAGACAATAACCTTGAAGACGATATTCCTGGTATGAATTCCTAGTATTAAAGGAAGCAGAACAGACCTGCTACTGAAAGTATTGTGGTTGTATGTTTTGACCTGTCTGGTGGCTCTCTGAATGTCTGGCTCAAAGGGCTTGCCTTTATTTTGCCTAATTCAGAACTCTCCCAGGACCTAGGGGGCATTTGTTGAAAATATATAAAGGCAATTCTATTAGCTGCTGCCAACTGGGACAAATGATCACATTTAGAAAAAAACAACAAGCAAATTAAAAAGCTTAGGAAGAAAGGCTGGAGGATGAAATGATTTAGGGAACAAGGACTTTGAACAGCTCCTATAAGGGCATCTGGGTGGCTCAGTCAGTCAAGTGTCTGACTCTTGGTTTCAGTTCAGGTCATGATCCCAGGGTTGTGGGATGAAGCCTCATGTCAAGCTCCACACTGAGCATGGAGCCTGCTTAAGATTCTCAGTCTCTGTCTCTGTCTCTGTCTCTCTCTCTCTCTCCCCCTCTGCCCCTCTGCTCTTTTCCTCTGCTCATGTGCATGCTCTCTCTCTCTCTCTCTCTCTCAAAACAAAAAGCTCCTACATATTCCTCAGAATAGAGGTCCATATGCATGCCCAGGGCTGGGTACATGCTCAGAAAAGACCTGAGAAGGCCCTAAGATCTTACCTCTAGCTGATCACCAAATTCTGTGCAAGCAGGAAATGAGGGCTAAAGCAGAGTTGTAAATTGCATGACTGAGTGTTGAAGGTATTTCCCAATATACACACAGTGCTCACCTGCAAAGACTGGGAGATTTTTGTTGTTTCTGTTCTAGGCATTTAAGGAAATCTCTGTCAAATGACTAACTGACCACTAAGCTAATGACACAGAGACTTTGGTGGCCACGGGCAACAAAAAGTAGACTTTATAAAATTAGTTCCTGAAAAGTCACTACACTAACAAACAACAATTTCTATCACAAGCAGCAACAAGTCTTAGCATGGTAGGAAATCCTATTCCCTGAGTTGTTTCATTATAATACTCAAAATATCCAGTCTAGAAAAAAAGGAGCATGATTTATACATTGGGGGTTGGGGGGAATGTCCTTGAGGAAGCACAGATATTGGATATAGAAGACAAAGGCTTTATTTTTTTCTCCCTCCCCCCCCCACCCAGAAGACGAAGGCGATAAATCAACTATTTAAAATATACTCAAAGATCTAAAGGAAACCATGTGTAAAGAACTAAAGGAAAACATGATAATCGAATCTCACCATACAGAGAATATCAGTAAGGAAACAAAAGCTATAACACAGAAACAAATAGAAATTCTGGACTTGAAGAGAATTAACTGAAATCAAAAATTGACTAGAGTTGTTCAACAACAGATTTGAGCAAGCAGAAGAGTCAGCCTACTTAAAGATAAGTCAATTGAGATTACCCAGTCTGCAGAGCAGAAAGAAAAAAAAGGATGAAGAAAAATAAACAGAACCGAAGAGATTTATGAGACAACATCATGCATGCTAACAAATGCATAGTGGAAGTCCCAGAAGGAGGGGCAGGAGAGAAATAAGAAAGAATATTTGAAGATATAATGGCTAAAAACTTCTAAATTTGAGGCAAGACATAATCTACACATCCAGGAAACTTAATTAACTTCAAGTAAGATAAACTCAGAGATCCGCACCAAGACATAATCAAACTGTAGAAGGCCACAACCAAAAAGAGAATCCTTACAGTGAGAAGAGAAAAGTGACTAATCACATACAAGAGAACCTCAGATTCTCCTGCAGATTTCTCATCAGAAATTTTGGGAGCCATAAGGCAGTGAGATAATATATTTGAAGTTCTGAAAGGGGAAGAAAAGGCAGTGAGGAATTTTTATCTGGCAAAACTATCCTTCAGGAATTAAGGAGAAATCAAGACATTTCCAGAATAACAAAAGCTATGAGAATTTGTCACTAGTAGACTTTCTTTACAAGAAATGTTAAAAAGAGTCCTCCAGGCCGATATGAAAGGACAGTAGACAGTAACTCAAATCCACATGAAGAAATGAACACTGCTATAGGTAAATGTAAAGGTCAGTAATGATGTATTTTTAGAATGTAACTCTTCTTTTTTTTTTCTTGTATAATTTAAAGGACAACTACAATAATTATAAATCTATGATGATGGAAACCGAATGTATAAAGATGTAATTTGTGATGCTAACAACATAAAGGACAGGGACTGGAGCTATTGAAGAACAAAGTTTTTGTATACTATCAAAACTAAACTGGTATTAATTTGAACTGGATTGTTATAAATTAAGATGCTAATTCTAATTCCCAGGACAACACTAAGAAAATAAAATATATCTGGTAATAGAAACAACAGGGGAGGGGCGCCTGGGTGGCTCAGTTGGTTAAGCATCTGACTTCAGCTCAGGTCATGATCTCACGGTTCGTGGGTTTGAGCCCTGCATCTGGCTCTGTGCTGACAGCTGGCTCAGAGCCTGGAGCCTGTCTTTGGATTCTGTGTCTCCCTCTCTCTCTGACCCTTCCCTGCTCACGCTGTCTCTCTCTCTCTCTCAAAAATAAATTTAAAAATTTTTTTTAAATTTAAAAAATAAAACACACATAATGCAACTATATGCTGTCACAAGAGTCTTTCTTTGGCTCAAAAACTCAAATAGGTTAAAAGTGAAAGGACGGAAGAGATAATCCATGCCAAAAATTAACAAAAAGAGAGACGAAGTGGCTGTACTACTATTTTAAAAATAGGCTTTAAGGCAAAAATCATTAAAAGAGATTTCATAAATTATTTATATTTATTTTTTATTTATAACTATAAATTATTAAAAGAGAGGTATTATATAATGATAAAAGGCTCAATCCATTAAGAAGATATAACAATAATAAACGTATACATAAGGGAGAAATAAACAGTTCAACAATAATGACTCCAATACTCCATTTTCTTTTTTTAATGTTTGTTTATTTTTGAGAGAGAGAGAGAGAGAGAGCACAAGCAGGAGAGGGGCAGAGAGAGAGAGAGAGGGGGACAGAGGATCTGAAGGAGGCTCCTCACTGACAGCAGAGAGCACAGTGTGGGGCTCGAACTCACCAACCATGAGATCATGACCTGAGCCAAAGTCAGATGCTTAACCAACCGAGCTACCCAGGTGCCCCTCCAATATTCCATTTTCTATAATGGACAGAACTACTACACAAAAGATAAACAAAGAAATGGAAGCACTGAACAACACTATAAACCAACTAGACCTAACTCCATCCAACAGCAGAATATACATTCTTCTCAAGTAAGCATGGAACATCCCTCAGGATAGACCACGTTTATACCACAAAAGAAGTCTCAATACATGTAAAACTACTGAATGCATATGAATTATTTTCTCTGACCACAATGACATGAAACCAGAAATTAATAAATGTGATATGTGAAAATAGAATAATACTTTTATATGCCCAATGGATTAAAAAGAAATCACAAGGGAAATTAGACGAGATGAATGAAAATAAAAACAGCATATCAAAACTTATGGAATGTGATAGAAGCAGTTCGCAGAGGGAGGTTTATGGCTCTAAACATCTATATTAAACAGAAAAATACCAATATTAAACAGAAGAAAGATCTCAAGTCAATAATTAAACTTCCAACTTTTTAAAAATGGGCCCAAAGAAAATGTATTGAATTCTGTAACTGAATGTCTGGAAGCAGGACTTGCTTTAGTCATGGACTGTTTCAGGGGCTCAACCACTGTCCTCAAGATCTAGTGTTTCTCTTGTCCTCTTCCTGGTTTAACCGTATTTTCAGACTGGTGATCCCTTTTGGTAGCAAGATGGTTACAGAGTCTCCAACCTCATATCTCAGCCCCACTCAAGTCACCCTAATGTCAACTTAAGGAACTTAGAAAAAGAACAAACTAAACCCACAGTCAGCAGAAGGAAGGAAATAAAGATTGGAGTGGAAATAAAGGAAATACAGAATTGAAAAACAACAAAGAGAATCAATGAAAACAAAAGTTCCTTCTCTGAAAGGAGTAACAAAATTGATGAGGTTTTAGTTAGAATGACAAAAAAGATAGAGAGATAAAAGACTCAAATCACTAAAATCAGTAATGAAAGTAGGGACATTGCTATCAACTTTAAGGATACAAAAAGGATTGTAAGATAATATTATGAATAATTGTGTATCAACCAACCAGATAACCTAGATGAAAAGAAAATTTCCTAGAAACACGCAAACTACTAAAACTGACTCAAGAACAAATAGGAACCTGAATAGACCCATAAGAAGAGACTGAATAAGTAAACAAAAAATTTCCAATAAAGAAAATGCTAGGACCAGATTGCTTCACTGGTCAATTCTCTCAAACATCTGAAGAAGAATTAATACCAATCTTTCTCAAACTTTTCCAAAAGATAGACTGCTTCCTGATTCATTCCATGATGCCAGTGTTACCTTGATACTAAGGCCAGACAAAGAAATTGTAAGGAAAGATATCTATAGGCCAACATTCTTTATGAATAGATGCAAAAATTATCAACAAAATACTGAGACATTTGAATCCAACAATCATACTGCATGGGCAAGTGGGATTTATCCCAAGAATGCAAAGGTGGTTCAATTTATGAAAATTAATGTAATACACAATATTAATGGAATAGAGGAAAATAGCCACATGGTCATCTCAACTGATGTAGAAAAAAAATAATTTGATAAAACCCAACACTCTTATTGATGAACCTTGAAAATATTATTGTAAGTGAAATAAGCCAGTCACAAAAAGGCAAATATTGTATGATTTCACTTATGTGAGATACTTAAATGAACCATTGGGACATCATCAAGATAAAAAGCTTCTGCACAATCAACAAAATTAAAAGGCACTGACAGAATGGGAGAAGATATTTGCAAAAGACATACTGGGCAAAGGGTTATTATCCAAAATCTATAAAGAACTTATGAAACTCAACACCCAAAAAACAAGTAATCCAGTGAAGAAATGGTCACAAGAGATGAACAGACACTTTTCCAAAGAAGACATCCAGATAGCTAACAGACCCGTGAAAAGATGCTCAACATCATTCACCATCAGGAAATGAAAACCATAATGAGCTTCACCCCTGGCAGAATGGCTAAAATTAACAACTCAGGAAACAACAGATGTTGGCGAGGATGCAGAGAAAAAGGAACCCTTTTGCACTGTTGGTGGAATGCAAACTGGTGCAGCCACTCTGGAGAACAGTGTGGAGGTTCCTCAAAAAATTAAAAATAGAGCTACCCTACGACCAGCAATTACACTACTAGGTATTTACCCAAAGGATACAAAAATGCTGATTCAAAGGGGCACATACACTGCAAAGTTTATAGCAGCACTGTCAACAATAGCCAAATGATGGAAAGAACCCAATGTCCATTGAGTGATAAATGGATAAAGATATGGTACACACACACACACACACACACACACACACACATACACACACACACACACACACACACACTAGAATATTATTCAGCAATCAAAAAGAATGAAATCTTGCCATTTGCAACAACCTGGACGAAACTAGATTATATCATGCTAAGCGAAATAAGTCAGTAAGAGAAAGACAAAGTTGGTATTATTTCACCCATATGTGGAATTTAAGAAACACAACAGATGATCATAGAGGAAGGGAAGGAAAAAGAAGATAAAAACAGAGAGGGAGGCAAATCATAAGAGCCTCTTAAATACGAGAACAAACTGAGGGTGGCTGGAGGGGTGTTGAGTAGGGGGATGGTCTAAATGGGTGATGGGCATTAAGGAGGGCATTTGTTGGGATGACCACTGGGTGTTATATGTAAGTGATGAATCACTAAATTCTACTCCTGAGACCATTGTTACACTATATGTTAACAAAAAAGTAGAATGGTGGTTATCAGGGACTGGAGGAGTTGTGGATGGGAGCTATTGTTTAATGGGTATAGAGCTTCAGTTTTACAAGATGAAAGTGTTATGAAGATAGATGATAGTCATGTTCGTACTACATCATGAATACATTTAGTAGTATTGAATGAGAAATGGGTTAAATGGTTGGAGCACTTGGGTGGTTCAGTCAGTTAAGCGTCTGACTCTTACTTTCAGCTCAGGTCATGATCTCATGGTTGGTGAGTTCGAGCCCTGCATTGGGCTCTGTGCTGACAGAGCCTGCATTCTCTCCCTCTCTCTCTCTCCATCTCAAAATACATAAACTTAAAAAAAAAAGAAATGGGTAAAATTTTAAGTTTTATGTTGTGTACATTTTACCACAATAAAAAAAGTTTGTGGAAAAAACTCACCTAACACCTTTCATGATAAAAACACTCATAAAACTAGGACTTGAAGGGAACTTTCTTAGCTTGATCGAGGAGATCTGTGAAAATCCACAGTTAATATCATACTCAATGGTGAAAGACTGAAAGCTTTCCTCCTAAGATCAGAAACAATATAAGGATGTCTGGTCTTGCCACTTCTATTCAACATTTTATTGGAAGTTTTAGCCATGGGAAGAAAATAAATAAAAGGCATTCGAATTGGAAAGGAAGTAATAAAACTGTCTCTATTTGTAGATGGTGTAATCTTATATGTAGAAAATCCTAAAGAATCCACATGATCATGGCTAATAAATGAATTCAGCAAAGTTGCAGAATATCAGATCAATATGCAAAAAATCGGTTGTATTTCTATACACTAGCAATGAACAACCTGGAAAAGAAATTTATAAAAATTACTTCATTTACAATATTATAAAAAATAATAAAATGTTTAGGAATTAATTTTACAAAGGAGTACAAGACTTGTACACTGAAAACTACAAAACATTGTTGAACAGACCTAAATAAATGAAAAGACATCCTATGTTCATGGATTGTAAAGAAACAATATTGTTAAGAAAGCAAAGTGATCTACAGATTCAATGCAATCTCCATCAAAATTCCAACTGTCTTTTTTGCAGAAATGAGCAAGTTGATCCTCAAATTCATATGGAATTTTAAGGGACCCTACATAGCCCAAACAATCTTGAAATGGGAAAACAAAACTGGAGAACTCACACTTCCCAGTTTCAAAACTTCTACAAAGTTACACAACCAAAACAGTGTGGTACTGGCATAAAGATAGATATATAGATAAATGGAATAAAATCCAGAGTCCTGAAATGAACCCACACATCTATTGTCAAGTGATTTTCAACAAGAGTGGCAAGACCATTCAATGTGGAAAAAACAATCTTTTCAAATAATAGTGCTTGGACAACGGGGTATCCAATGTAAAAGAAAGATGAGTTGGGGGGGGCGACTAAATAACTCAGTTGGTAGAGCATGTGACTCTTGATCTCAGGGTCCTGAGTTCAAGTCCCACGTTGGGTGTAGAGATTACTTAAAAAGAAAGAAAAAGACAGGGTGCCTGGGTGGCTCAGTCAGTTAAACATCCGACTTTAGTTCAGGTTATGATCTCACGGTTTGTGGGCTCAAGCCCCACATCAGGCTATCGGCAGAGAGCCTGCTTTGGATCTTCTGTCTCGCTCTCTTTTTACCCTCCCCAGCTCGCCAGCTCGCACTCTCTCTCTCCCTGTCTCTCTCTCAAAAAAAAAAAAAAAAAAAAAAAAAAAAGGAAAAGAAAGAAAAGAAAAAAGAATGAAGTTGAAGTTGGACCCCCTACCTCTCACCACATACAAAAGTTAACTCAAAATAGGTCAGTCAAAGACTATATGTAAGGTCTGGAGTTATAGAACTATTAGAAAATTTAACAGTAAAATTTTCATGACCTTGGATTTCGTAATGATTTCTTAGCTATGACACCAAGAGAACAAAGAACAAAAGAAAAAATAAACTGAACTTTATAAAAAATTTTTTTTGCACATCAAAGAACATTCTCAAGAAGGTGAAAAGACGAACCAAAGAATGGGAAAAAATATTTGTAAATCATATATATCTTATAAGAGTCTACAGTCCAGAATATATAAAGAAGTCTTAGAACTCAAACAATAGGAAAACAATCCAATTAAAAGATGGGCAAAGGACTTGGGTAGACATTTCTCTAATGAATACATGCAAATAACCAATAGGCACATGAGAGGTTCAACAACATTTGTCATTAGGGAAAATGCAAATCAAAACCACAAGGAGATTACCACTGCATACCCACTAGGAAAGCTTTTTTTTGTTTTAAGGAAAATAACAAGAGTTTGTAAGCAGATGGAGAAACTAGAATCCGTCATGCAGTGCTGGTGGGGATGTAAAATAGTACAGTCACTGTGGGAAACAGACAGTTCCTTGAGAAATTAGCCAGAGAATTACCATGTGATCCAACAATCTCACTCCTAGGCATCTACCCCAAAGAACTGAACATTTAAAGAAAAACATGTCTATAAATATACATAGTAGATTTAAAAAAATGGAAAAAATCCAGATGTCCATCAACTGAGAAAAGAATAAACAAACCGTGGTATATCCATACGGTGGAATATTATTCAACCCAGAAAAGGAATAAAGCCCCGACCAGTACTACCGTGTGGCTGAACCTTGAAAACACTACACCAAGTGAAAGATGCTAGACATAAAAGGACAAATATTCTCTGATTCCATTTATATGAAATGTCAAGAAAAGGCAAAGCCATAGAGACAGAAGCAGATCGATGGTTACCAGGGATGGGAGAAAGGGGTGAATGGGGAGTGACTGTGTAACAGGTACTGAGTTTCCATTCGGGCGAGAAAAATGTTCTAGAATGAGTGGCGATGGTTCAAAGAAGTAAAAGCCACTGCCTTAACTGTACATGCACAATGATTACAATGGTGAATTGTACGGGATGTGCTTTTGACCTCAATGTTAAAAGACAGGAAGGAAATACATCACAATGATCATCTTTGGCGATTTTGTCTTTTTCACTGCGCTGCATTTTCCTAGCCATCTACAACAAACCTGCAATACCACAATAAACTTGAATCTCTCTCGTTGTTGTGGGGAGCAAGACTCTCAACCTGTCAGGGGCACACAGACCTCCCGGGGATCTTGTTAAAGTGCAGATTCCGATTGAGTGGTCCAGGGTGGGACCTGAGAGTCTGCATCTCCAGCAAGCTTCTCCAGACCTCCCTTTGAGCAGCCAGACTCCAGAAATCAGCAGCCCAAGGTTCACCGAAGCTGAAATGCCAACACAGAGAAGAAGACTCTTGCGTCTGGACGCCCCCCCACCCAGGGGCCTATGGAGTGTAGGACCTACCGACGTTTATCTGAAATTCAGATGGAACTGACTGCCCTCTTGTTTTTATCTGCTAACTCTGAACCCCCAGCCTGCCGTGGAGAAGGGGTGGAGCTGTGGTTGTCCAGGCAATCTGCGTCTGAGACACTTCAAGGCCACTAAAGGCAGCTTGCTAGGTGGTCCCTTCGACCTAACGGATAGTCACCAACATGGCCTACTCCTCATCTGGCCCCCCTCCTTGGGCCATCCTCCCCCACTGGCCTTGGGGCTGTTCCACCCACCTCTTTCCTGGGGAAGAGTCCCCTGGAAACTGGCACACGGACTCTCACCTGATCTGCCCACCTGGTCCAGCCACCCACGGAGCAGAGGCATCCGCTCCAGGACACCGCTGCCAGGCAGCCTTACCAACCGACCAACCTGGGGTCAGTACCTGGGGGCCAGGAGGCAGTCTGCACAGTCACTACTGCAATGGCTCTGAGACTCAGGTTTGAGTGGAGGCTTGGACAAGGTACCTACCCTCTCTCTGGGCCTTGCCACCTACCTGGAACAGGGGGGTCACACTTCCTAGACCCCAGTTCTGATGATGAGATGAAATCATTTCTAAAGAGCGCTTAGTGCACTGCCTGGCACCCAGTAAACGCCCAAGGTATCGGGGAAACCATAGTTTCTCCTCTTCCCCTCCCACAACGCCCAGCACAGCGCTAAGCACAGTTGATATTTAGTGCGCGCTCATGGGAGCTGAACAGCGGGAACATCCTGGAACAGTGAAGACATGCACCGCTCTCACCCGGACGGGTGACCTACTCACACCTCCCAGCTCTGCCTCTAATTCTTTGCGACTTGAGGTAAGTCCATTTCTTTCTCTACACCTCGGTGTCTTTGGCTACAAAGTAAGCCACCGGAGAAGCAGCCATCTGCGTTCTCTCGCGGCGAGTTGAGCTGTTAATGTGCCCATTCCACAGATCAGGAAGCCTGAGACTACTGACTTGTAGTGAAGGCATGAAAGCACCCGGGCCTTAAACCCAGCGCGGTTCTCGGGAAGGCTGGCGTGGGATTGACTCTCTCTCGCCTCCTCACCTGCCCGTTAGCCCCAGTTCTAAGCTGGTGGGGAAGGGGGGTTGTGGACAGGGTCTGTGCCTCACCTGGCTGGCCTCAGTGGGGCAGAGTCCATGGGGACAGGGCAGCTCGGAGATCCCAGCGTTCTCCGCGAGGCTGTGGTGAATCCTCTTGCCTTTCGTACCTGGCAGGGCTGGCTCTGGTCTATTCCATGTTAGTCCGTTGTCATTGGCAGGACTGGGCTTGGTGAAACTGGACCCGGCGTGTCCCAGCCTTTTCCTTCCTCTCCCAGTCCCTGCGGTCTTTCTGCAGGAGTCAGAGCTTATGTGTTCATCTCTTGGGATGTTGAGTCTACCCAGCCCTTTAGGGATCGGGGCTGCTGGCCCCAGTGTAGAGATGTTGTTATCTGTATTGCTTACAGGCCCCAGGCTGGCAGGGTCCCTCCCCTCCCCTGACCAGATATGCCAAGCCCCCTCCTTTTTTCGTCTCTTGGCTTCTGCCCTGTTCTTTCTGTGATTGGCCCAAGAGAGGGGTGTGGGCCGGCAGATACCCTACATAGAGCCTGGAGGCAGCATCCAGGGCTGGCTGGGCCACCCCAGGGCGCCCTGCCCACTGCCCCCCAGCCAAGCCGGGTCCTCTGCTTCCGGCCCAGCTGAGGCAGGGCCTGGAAGGGCACAGTGGCAGGCCCTCTGTGATGCTCCTGTTGCCATGGTGATTCTAGATGAAAAGACCATAACATTCTGTCCCCGGAACCTCCACCCATCTTCCCAGCTCTGCTTTGCCTGCCTTGGAGATGGCTCTCTGCTGGTGGCCTCAAGAGCTCTGGCTCTGCTGTGGTCGGCGTCTCTTGGTGCATCCCCCATCCCCTCGGTTTAACCCCAGCAGAGACCACTACCCTAACAGGTAAGCCTCTGCCGCCCCCCCCCCCCAAAACTGACATCCCCTGGAGAGGTGATGGTGGGTCGTGGAAAAGCCACATGATTCAAAATGAGAAGACCCAGATTTCAGCCCCAGCCTCGCCTTTTACAGCTGTGTGGCCCTGGACACAAGGCCTTGAGCCTCAGGGTCCTCCTCTGTAAAACGTAGATAATAGTGGCTCTGTGACTGTGCACGGACTTTCCCTTATATGTAGTGCCCTTCCGTCCTTCTCAGCTCGGGCAAACTCCTACCCATGCCTCAGGATCCGGCTCAAATGATCCCTTCTCTGCCTCTGTGTACCTGAGGCAGATGTTAGGACTTGGCATGTTGTGTTAGAGTTATTTAAATGTTTCCTTCACTTTTATTTGACTATGAATTTTTGGATGCAGGAGGAATGAGACGAGGCTTAGGTCTGGCATCAGAAATGGTTTGTTGGATGACTACTTTGTGGAACGCAAAGCAGAAGAGGACGACCCTGACTGGGTTGGACTCCATCCTTGCAGGGGTTAATCCTGGGGCCTTTGTCCAATCCTAACGTGGGCCAGTCAGTGTCTGCTGTGGCCTCTCTGGGTGCCCAAGGCGCCTCTGGCTGCCTGGGGATATATTTTCCTGGCTGAGAGCCAGTGGAAAAGACCCTGACTTATGCCCAGGGCCTACCTGTCTTAGCAGTGGGGTGAGGCCAGGAGCAAGCTTCTCATGGGGTGTCTCTGCGGATATCCTGGGGCACCTGGGAGGGGAAGGAGGCTGGCACGGCACTGTCAGCTGGTCCTGGTAGGACTTTGGGGATACCGACAAGGAACCTGCAGTTCAGGGGAAAGAGAGGAGAACTCCACTTGCCACTGTGTCTTCCGACTCTCTTCCATGGCTCTACAGCTGCTGGTCAGGGTCAAGGAGAGGCAGGAGCCATCCGGTGCCAGCCCCCCGGATCCCTACAGACTCTGACCAGCCAACAGGGCTTCGGTGGCCAGAGCCAGCTAGTCAGGGGCGCCCTCCAGTGGTCACTATAGGGGAGGCAGGAACCTGAGCGCACAGAAAGGGAGGGGTTTCGTTTACTCCTTCAGCCAACGTCAAGTGGGCGTGCCCGCGCCGGACGCGGCGCTAGGCACGCGTTTCAATTCTAATGAAAAATATACTGATCATCAGCTAAGTGGAAAGCGCTCCCTTGAGTGTATATATTTGGGGGGGGGGTGGAAGAGGGAGTACAAGGTAGGGAATTATCCCTTACAACAGCAGTGATTCTCAACCCACGTTGTCCATTGGACTCGCCTAAGGAACTTGAGGAAACATCAGTGTCTGGGACCCGTCCAGCCAACCGAACCTGGGGTGGGGGGGGGGGTGGCAGACGGACCAGGGGCAGGCACCCAGGCACGAGAAGCACTGGCTTGGAGAGTTGACTGAATCATTACCCATCATTCTCATTGCCGAGGTAGTGTTATTGCCCCACTTTCCAGATGAGGACACTGAGGCTCAAGGTCAGGACAGCGATGGGAAAGATGCTTCCCACAGCACAGGCAGCAGGGAACAACCTATCATGTCACCAAATACTCCTAAAAGGCTGCTCCTGATCTCTGAGGAGACTCCCTCAAAACTGTAACGGCATTATTGTTTGCTGCGATTAGAAAAGTACCCAAGGTGGTTGTGAATTATAAAGGCGATAGCGGTGTGCACCAAAGTCAGCACCGTTGACAGATGTATGTCAGAGAGAGAGAGAGAGAGAGGAGGGAGGAAGAGATGGAGGGAGGAAAGGGTGGGGGAGGGAAGGAAGGCGCTGCTTGATTTTAAGGCTCCGGGTCATACGGTAAATCAGGACTTCTGAAAGTGTGATCTTTAGACAACTGCCATCTAATTCCGGCCGCGTTCATTAGAAATGCAGGCCGCCCCTCCCCCACTCCCCCGAACCCGGTCGCAGAATCAGACTCTGGAGAAGGATCCCGAGAAGCTGCGCGTTTCACCGACATTCCAGACCCTTCTTATGGCCACTCACCGAAGATCAAGAGCCACTTGGGCTTCAAGCTTTCACAAGAGGAGCCTGTCCTGGGACATCCATCACTTCCAGGGGCCCTTCCACTTCCAAGGAAGGCCCTTGCGTATAGATTGATGTATTAAACTGTTTGGAAGCAGGTGCTGAGACATCAGCCAGCTGCCCTTGGGGACCTGGGGACCTACTCCCATTTTGCAAGGGCTGGCTAAAAGCCAGCAACAAAAACACCGGGGCTGCTGTGTCACCCCTCACCAGGCCCAGCCCCCACACAGCCGCCTCCTACCCACGCCTTCCTCCGTAGCTGCGAACAAACCTACTAACTGGATTCTGCCAGCCAATCACAGCCCGAATAACCTATGATGTCACCATCAGCCAATCAGAGCTCCTCACCGGCGTAGGCAGACCGCTGTCAATCTTTCAAAGGTGGTGAGGTCTAAAGCGAGGCCATCCTTTTGGGATGGGGACACTGTGGCCTAGGGAGGCGCAGAGGCCCACTAAGGTCATCCACACAGATGGCAGAGCCAGGCCTAGAAGCCGGGACTTCTGCCCGTGGTCCAGTGTCCCTTGCACTGCCCTCGGTGCTGCCAAAACCCCCAAGGGCCTGGGCCCCGGGGCTCGGGGCGCGGGAGATGAGGACCAGGACTCTGGCCCCACTCCCCACAGCTCTCCCTGCAAGACCTCAGCCGTCAGAAACGGATCCTTCAGTCTCCGGATTTGAAGGGCCAGAGGCAATGGCGGGATTGGGCGCATAGTGGGGGGAGTTGCCCCAAATTCTAGCCCTCGTCTCAGCGCCCACATCCCCCAGGAAGGAATTAGAGGGGCCCTGGCCGGGCTGTGCTGGCTGCTAATGTGCAGATTATGAGGAGGGGACAAAACAAGGGCTCCTTTGAGGAGGCCCTGGATTAGGGAGTCAAGTGACGGCTTAACACACGCATGGGCAGGGCCGGCCCGGGAGCGTGGGCAGGGGCTCTGGCCACAGGACCCCAAGAGTCCCACCGGTCCAGTGGCCAGAAATGTCGTGGGATTCCCCGAGAGGACTGGAGCTCCTCCCGTGAGTAGCCGTTGCCCTAGGCAGGTGGGGCTGGGGCTCTGAGGGTCCGTGGGGGTAGATGGCTATCCCTGCAACGGTGCGTGTGATGTGTATACACGGGCAGCACGTGTGCGGGTGTGGGGGCTCCGGTGTGTGCGTGCAAAGTCACTGAGGTGGTGTGCACGGGGCCCAAAGACAGCTACCCCAGCTGCCTCAGAGCAGGTAGGGGGAGGGCGGGTGACAGCTATTGCTTCGGGAAGTTTTTATTGAGCACCTGCTATGAGAACACAATGGGAGCTTCCATTCTAAGGAAGGGAATAAGCAGACATCCAGTTCAAGTATAACAAAATAAATGCTATGTAGAAAAATCAATAAGATGAGGGGACAGAGTACCGATGGCACTGGGAAGCTATCTCCAGGTAGAGTAGTTCGGGGCATCCTTTCTGAGCAGACGACCTGAAGTGGGAATGAGCCATACAGTTAGATTAGGAAGAGCATCCTCCAGGCACCAGGATTAGCAAGTGCAAAGGCCCTGGGGTCGCTGATCAGTAAACATTATTTGAGCATCTCTACCAGCCAGACTCTGCTCTGGGCAATGGGGACAGGGCAGTGGACAAGACTGACGAGGCCCCTCGCCAATCTTGCTCCAAGGTGGCTGAGGGTGCCTGGGGAGCTAGTGAACTAGATGGGCTCAGGCGACCGAGCCCAATGCGTGGACTTGGCTATCGCTGTTGTCATTGCCTCTGTCATACAACTTAAGGGCAGAGACCTATCTGCGTCTTCTCTGCCAAGGGTGTGGGCAGCTCTGGGCACACTTCCCTGGCTTCCCATGTCCCACGGGCAGTAAGAGCCAAAAGGGTCTTTGGGGCCACCTCATCCCCCTCCCAGTGTCCAGACAGGAAAGCTGAGGCCCGGAGCAGGGAGGAGCCCTGGCTAAGATCACTTACGATGCCCTAGACAAGCTCTGATCAAGGCCCCTGCTCCCTGCCAGGCCCCCACCAGTGTCCCTCCCTGTCTGTCTACCAGGACCCACGCCTGCCTACTGCAGCCCCGTGCTCAGCCATGACTGTCACCTACTCAAGCCAAGTGGCGAATGCCCGCTTAGGCTCCTTCTCCCGCCTGCTGCTGTGCTGGCGAGGCAGCATCTACAAGCTGATCTACGGCGAGTTCCTCATCTTCCTGCTCAGCTACTACATCATCCGTTTCATTTACAGGTGCAGGGGGACAGGCTGGGGAGGGGCGGGGCGGGGGGTGCGCAGCTGGGGCTTGGAACCACTAGGGGGCCTCTCTTATAGGACCAGAGTCCTGTATGGCTGACCTGAGCTCCTGGCCAAGCCCTGGGGGCTGGGGGCTGGGGGCTGGGGGGGAGATAGAAGGAGTCAGACTGGGAGGGCAGCTCAGTGCAGGCCAGGAGTGTCTTTCCTCCAACCCAGGGACAGGCCCCCGGAACCCGGGCCTTACCTGGTCCCACTCAGCCAGCCTGTTTTCCTGAGTCCCACACAAGCTCAATCCCAGGCCATACTTTTCTCCCCCCCCCCCCGCTAAAAAATGTTTATTTAAACAATAAACTATAGGACAGATAGAATCACAGAATATACGAAAGCATTTTGAATGGAAAAAGCACTTACGACCGAAATGGGTTGAAAGACTATTAAATAGGGGACATTCTTGAATGCCTAACTACAATACCAATAACAAAGCACATTGATTTTCTTTGGTTGTTACTAGGGCACCAGTATACTTTTTTAAAGAAAAATTAGACTCGAGGGCGCCTGGGTGGCTCAGTCAGTTAAGCCTCCGACTTCGGCTCAGGGCATGATCTCATGGTTTGTGAGTTCGAGCCCCGCATCGGGCTCTTTGCAGACAGCTCAGAGCCTGGAGCCTGTCTTCGGATTCTGTGTCTCCCTCTCTCTCTGTCCCTCCCCTGCTCACGCTGTCTCTCAAAAAATGAATAAATGCTAAAAAAAATTTTAGAAAGAAAGAAAAATTAGACTTTATTTTTGAGAGTTTTAAGTTTATAGCAAAGTTGAACAGAAGGTAGAGGGTTTCCATATTCTCCATCAAACACACACAGCCTCCCTCACTGTCAACATCCCACAGCAAAGTGGCACGTGTGTGGTATAGATGAACCTGCATGGACACACCATTATCACCCAAAGTCCATAGTTTACACTAAGATCCACCCTTGGGGTCGTACATTCTTTGGGTTTGGACAAATGCACAGTGACAGGTATCTACCATGATAGTGTCACACAGAGTAGTTTCACTGCCCTAAAACCCTCTGGGCTTCACCTATGCACCCCTCCCTACCAGACATTTTTTAAAAACACCATTGTTGGTTTGAACCTGCTTTGGATCCTTTGAAAGGGTCAGTGGTGCCGAAAACTAACTCCTTCGGCGGGACCTTCCTTCCTGTGCCTCACAGAAAACCTCCTGAGGGGGCCTCTTCCAGCCATGGAGCAGAGGTCCCCTGGGGGTTTGGGGCTGCCAGAGAAGGAGTGGGACCTGACTCAGGCCAGAGGAGCCGCCCAGGTCCGGCCAGTGAAGTGGTGGGGGAGCAAAGAGGCAGTCACATTCCTACCCCGGGCCTGGCTGGACCCGGTCCCTGTCTCAGCCATGTCTTCTCGGTGTCTACACCCCCCACCCTCCAGGATGGCCCTCACGGAGGAGCAGCAGGTGATATTTGAGAAACTGACTCTGTATTGCGACAGCTACATCCAGCTCATCCCCATTTCCTTCGTGCTGGGTGAGCTCCCCCTTTGCACGTCGGGGTCCCAGAGGCTGCTCCAGGCCCCAGACAGGTGCACTGCTGTCTGGAACTAGCTGAGGACGGCCAGTGGAACGTCAGTGCCTGTCGGCAGTTCAGCGAAATGGGGAGACTGCCCCCAGACGGACTAAAGTCCGACATTAGCAAGGACGTCCTGCTGTTGGCAGTCAAGACCCCAGTCTCTGAGGGCAGCCCAGACAGGGTCCCTGGAGCCTCTGCGCAGGAGGGGAGGGGTCTGGCAGATTTCTGGGTTAGGCGGGGAGAGGGGGGAGGAGGGGCCTCTGGGAAGGAGCGCTCAGGGCTCCTGGGCCTTTATGCGGTGATGGTCTTACCCTGCTGAGTGCCTCCCAGGAGGGCTGGGGCTGGGCCCGCTCCCATCGGAAAGATGGAGGAACCGAGGCGTCGCCCTTGCTGGGCTCTGGCCGCAGTCTGGGCCCTCGCCTCGCCCCCTCCCCCTTCTCCTGCCCAGGCTTCTACGTGACGCTGGTCGTGACCCGCTGGTGGAACCAGTACGAGAACCTGCCGTGGCCCGATCGCCTTATGAACCTGGTGTCGGGCTTGGTGGAGGGCAAGGACGAGCAAGGCCGGCTGCTGCGGCGCACGCTCATCCGCTACGCCAACCTGGGCAACGTGCTCATCCTGCGCAGCGTCAGCGCCGCCGTCTACAAGCGTTTTCCCAGTCCCCAGCACCTGGTGAAAGCAGGTGGGCGGGGCCGGAGCAGATGGGTGGAGCCAGAGGCCAGCCGGCGGAAGATCGGGTGGGGCCAGGAGAGGGGAGGGGTCGAGACCCGGGTCGAATTGGGCGGGGCGGAGTCAGGTGCGTGAAGGTGGGCGGAGCGAGGCCCGGGGAGCCAGCGAGGATAGGGGTTTGAGATATGGCTAAGGACCCCTGCGGGATGACGGAAGAGCGGGGACTGAGGGCCCGGAGTGGGGCTTTGGGAATAGGAAGAAAGTACCCGTCTGCCTCTCTCTGCCCTTCCCCATCCAGTTCTGCGGGTTTTCAGTCTCTGACCTTCCCTGGCCCTTGCCTGACCTGGTCCTCATCTGTAAGACCGACACTTCTCACACGCTCAGGCCAGAACGGCACATAGTAGGCACTCAGTCATTATTTGTTGAAAGAGGATGGCTCAAAGAAGCCCAGAGGTCCCAATGAACTCGGCCTGAATCCTGGGCTTCGGCAAGACCTGGCCTGGCCACCCCTGCCAGGTTCCCCCACCCATTGCCTCCTTAACTCCACCCGCAGGTTTTATGACCCCCGCGGAACGCAAGCACTTAGAAAAGCTGAGCTTGCCGCACAACACGTTCTGGGTGCCCTGGGTGTGGTTCGCCAACCTGTCAATGAAGGCGTGGATCGGCGGTCGAATCCGGGACCCTGTCCTGCTCCAGAGCCTGTTGAACGTGAGCTCACGACACAGACGGGGCTGTTGCAGAGTGGGGGCGGTTGTGCCCCAGGTTGCACAAAGTTTTCCTACTAAGAGGAGGCTTGAGGGGCTGCCTAGAACCTGCCTTGAGATTGTAGGGTTTTGTCCCACAGGATTCCACGAGCCATGGTGGCTCCTTGCCCCCAATTGCCCTCCCACCTCCTCTCTGGAGTGAGCCCCTGAGATCCTGGATCCCTTTGGATAGATGAGGAGGCTGAGGCACTGAGAGGTTAAGTGAGCTGTCCATGACCACACAGCCAGGGCTGGACCATAAGGAAGAGCTGGGGGCTTGAACTTGGGAGGGCACATGGTGGTCGGAACCCCAACCCTCCCTCCTGCTCCGCAGGAGATGAACATCTTGCGTACTCAGTGTGGACTCCTGTTTGCCTATGACTGGATCAGTATCCCGCTGGTGTACACACAGGTGAGGACAGTGAAGCTGCCCCGCTGGGAAACGGGAGGGGGGTGCTGGTAGGACTTGGGCAAACAGCCTGTGATAGGAAGGGGTCACTTAGGGGCTAAGAGGCTCACCCTGGGAGTTAGATCTGGACTTTGCGGGTCCTCTCTAGTGCCAAGTTTGAAGAGTCCAGGCTCCTGCCTGGTTCAGCCCAGTGGAGGGAGTGTGATTATCCCCAGTTAGAGATCACAGAGACCCAAAGTCACTGGACTGTGCAAGTCAGAGCAACGCCTTGTCCTCCCAGCCTAGTGAGCTTCCTGACTTCAGGTCCTCCCCCAGCCCATTTCTGCTGCCACCTCCTTTCCCCCCCAGGTGGTGACCGTGGCGGTATACAGCTTCTTCCTGGCGTGCCTGATTGGGCGGCAGTTTCTGAACCCGGCCAAGGCCTATCCTGGCCACGAGCTAGACCTTGTTGTGCCCGTCTTCACATTCCTGCAGTTTTTCTTCTACGCTGGCTGGCTGAAGGTGAGATTCTCTGCGACAAGACTGGGTGAGGTCAGGGCTTGGAGGCCCATGGCCGGCCAGGAAAGGAGGGTCTCCAGTGTGGAAAGTGGGCTGCTGGGTGCCGCCCACAACCCTCTGGTCTACTCCTTCCCCGTGTCTTATCCACCAGAGGCCTGTGTCTGATCCCAATGCTTCCCCAGAGGCCTAGAACATAGCCAGCAGAACAGATACAGGGAAAGCTCAGTTATCAAACCATTTGATGTCCCCTCAAGAGAACGTTCCCCAAATATCGGTCCAGAACAAGGGAAATGCATGGACTAAGATGGCAGGAGCAGACCCTGCTGGTGAGGCAACTCCTCACTGTCCCCAGTGATTAGGCTCTGGTCCCAAATTTGTCCCCTCTGCTTCGTAAAGCAAAAGCCCTGATGTTAACTACCCTAGCTGGCCCCTACCCTTTCAAGGCAGATTAACACCGCCTCTCCCTACTCAAGAAATCTATCCGGGGTGGGGGGGGGCGTGTCTCATCCTTTTTCCAAGGATGGCTTTTCCAAGTCTTCCTCCTACTACATCCGGAGCTATTCCTAACAGGAGTTCCGATCAGCACCGTTCCCTCTCCATCTCTTTATCTCTCCTCCGTTTCTCACCGCCCTCCATCTCTTCCTTTCTTATTTTTTGGTAGTGGTGGTGATGGCACGTTGCCTCCTCCCTCCCTCCTGTCCATGTACTGCGCGCGCACGCGCACACACACACACACACACACACACACACACAGCTATTCCTTCCCTATCCGCACCTCAGTCATCTTCGCTTTCTACAGACCAAACCAGATCACACCATTTTTCCACTTGAAATTCCCCAACGGCTTACAGGATGTCCCTTGAACCCTTAGCGCAGCTCACCACACCTGCGGGGCTCTGTCAGGGGACTTCACAGGCTAGTGCCAGGACTCTGCCCGCCTGGGCCACCCTCTCTTTGAGCACAGCCTCAACATACATCTCTGTCGCATTGAAAATAATGAATAAATGAGTGTTTGAGGGCTGGAGTGAGTAAATGAACGAATGCCCAGAATTATGGAACTCCAGGGAGCATACAGGTTTGGGAGGGACCAGTGGTGACTCTGCTGAGTGACACACACTTAAGGACAACTCTGGGTGTTCAAGGAGCAACTGGCTCAGGAGAGGGACTCAGGCTCAGTGTCCTGAAGGGAAGGACATACTGGCTTTGGAGCCGGTGGTGAGGGAGGCGGGGCATCGTGGGGGGCGTGGAAAGAGGAGGAGCCGGAAGTTTAAGGGCAGGGAGCAGGCTGCAGGGAGCCTACCTGAGATTTCCAGAGCCTCACCTCTCCCCAAGGTGGCAGAGCAGCTCATCAACCCATTTGGAGAGGATGATGATGACTTTGAGACCAACTGGATTGTCGACAGGAGCTTGCAGGTATTTGGGGGGACAAGGGGAACCTATCCTGTGGTCCTTCCCTGAATGGCAGCCAGGGAGGGGACTGCACAGGTCTGCAGGAAGGCCTCACAGCGAACTGCCCACCTCCCAGCCAACCATTCACTCACAGGATTCTCACCCCAACTTTCGAGGCTGAAGATAGGCATCGGTCTCTTCATTTCACAAGTAGGGAAACTGAGGCCCAGAGAGAGGGAAGTGACCTCTCCAATTCATCTAGCAAATTCAAGGTTCTGCTCGGGCTGACCTTTCTGCTGGATTTTCCTTCTGTGCCCGGCAACCAGGTGTCCCTGTTGGCTGTGGATGACATGCACCAGGACCTGCCCCCAATGGAGCGGGATATATACTGGAATGATCCAGAACCACAACCCCCCTATACAGCTGCTTCCGCCCAGTATCATCGACCTTCCTTTTTAGGCTCTACCTTCAACATCAGGTGAGCAGAGCCCGGGACCACTTTGGTGGGTAGAAAAGTCCAAGTACAAGGGCCTGCCCCCAAACTTAGAATAGCACTAGTTAATACATATTGGATGCGTGCTAAGTGCTGGGAATTCTGCTAAGCTCTTTATAGAAACTGTCTTTTCCCTCCCAATGACCCTGGTTTGGTACCTCCAGTTTTCAGAGGATTAAGTCCAAGTTCAGAGAGGTTAAGTAGGTTGTCCAGCCCAAGGTCACATAGTTAGCAAGTGGCACATGCAGACCAGGTATGTCTGCTTTTACCTCCACATCCTTACCTTGTACTGCTGAGTAATTCCTAAAGCTATGAGGAATTTTAGGTACTTCCAGTCTAAGCCCCCCAAGTCCAGCGTTGGAAACTGAGGCCCTGAGAAAAGAAGGGACTTACTCAAGGGCTGTCAGTGATCAGTGATGCAGCTGGGACGGCAGAGCCTGGTTCCCTACTCTGGTCCGGAACTACGTTTTCTGATAAACCGGGGTGTTTGGACGGGGAGTGAAAGTGGGGAGGGAGAGGAAGTGAGGGGAAGGACGCAAGCATGTCCCAGCAAGAGGCTGGGTCAGCACCAGTAACTTCCGGGCAGGCTCTGTGCTACAGAGCACAGGCCTCAGATGACCCACAGCAGCCACTTTCCTGCTCATCGCTCCTGTTTCCTGGATTTGCTTCGAATCCCTTCTAAGCTGCAGCAGGATCACAGTGGGCTGTAGGGCCACCCCAGATAGCCCTCTCCTCCCAGTATGAGAGTGGAGAAGACTTTAGAGAGTCCTCTGCATGTCACGGTCCATACCATCAAGGTTTTCTTCCACAGTATTAAGCACTGTTGTCTTTTTTCTTTTAAAGAGGATTTTTAAAGTTTATTTTTGAGAGAGAGAGCGAGCGAGCGCGTGAGCACAAGCGAGACAGGGGCAGACAGAGAGGAAGAGAGAGTATCCCAAGCAGGCTCCACACCATCTGGGCAGAGCCCGATGGGGGGCTCGAACTCACAAACCGTGAGATCATGACCTGAGCCGAAGTCGGGCGCTTAACCGACTGAGCCACCCAGGTGCCCCAGCACTATTGTCTTTTAAAAACCAAATATCCTCTTAGGCCATAATTAGAATTAGCTAGAGTCTCTCGTGGGTGTGAGGAAGGTTTGAAAAAGGGATCACGTGAAGGTTGGAGGCTTGCTCAGGTCAGAAACATTTCTGGAAGTTGGTTTTGAATTCCATGTGGTCTGTACTCTAGCGGCTAAAGGTTGGGTGGAGGACTGGGCCTAATAATACATACATAGGCCTTGTCTGCGGGGCACACACAATTGAGTGAAGGGACTCAAACCCAAGGCCCAAACTCTGGATACCAGGTACAAAGTACTGGGTGCCTGGGAGAGACAGAACATAGAACAAGAGACCACCTTCGGTCTGGGAGGTGGCCTCCAGCATGGGGAGGATGTGGACACGGGCAGGCCCCACTCTGGGGTAGGTGGGCTTTCTCCTGCAGAGCAAAGGCTTCCAGGAAGCCAGACTTCTCTGTGGATCTGCTGCCCCGTAGTTACAACTGCGAAGCCCCAGCCTACCCGGAGTCGCTCCTGGGCCTCATGCGACTGACCTTACCTGGGGAGCAGTATTCTGCTTGCCTGGAGCGAGGGATGCGAGCGAGAAGCCGGAGATGAAGAGAAAGCCCTTAAGTGCCAGGCTAGGGGGGTTAGTCCACATGGGCAGGAAGGAGGCACGACACAGTGAGGGGAGTCGGGCCTGGAAGGATTAATAGGGCAGTACAGGGTGGGTTGGGAGAGAGGTGAGCCCAGGCATAGCGAGGAACACTGTGTGTCCTTGGCTTTGGGCCAAAGGGCGGGAAAAGAGGGGGTAAAGAAGTCACTTGTCTGCCACTCAACCCCGTCTCCTTTCCAGCCTGCATAAAGAAGACATGGAGTTTCAGGCAAATCCAGAAGACGAGGAGGGCCCTCAAACTGGC
The DNA here is from genome assembly GCA_028646485.1 of Cryptoprocta ferox. Classification (NCBI taxonomy): domain Eukaryota; kingdom Metazoa; phylum Chordata; class Mammalia; order Carnivora; family Eupleridae; genus Cryptoprocta; species Cryptoprocta ferox. Next base: position 8,889,040 of record CM053575.1, on the reverse strand, counting down.
ATCATTGGCCGCTTCCTAGGGCTACAGTCCCACAACCACCATCCCCCGAGGACAAACTCAAAGACCAAACTACTACGACTCCAGAAAGAAGGCCTACTCCAAGAGGGCCAGCCCCAGAAACTCGGGAGTCTCAGACAGCACCCTAGCGACCAGGAAGGCAGCAAGTCCTGGAAGATCGAGGAGGACGCTTTCGAGACGGCCGCGCTGTACGGGAGGTCAGGCTACCACAGTGCCCCCCAGACACCCCTCAGCCACACCCCCATGGTCTTCCCACCTGGAAAGTCAGCACCCTCAAGCCTTCGCCGAGTCTCCGGCATAGATGATGCTGTCAAAGACCAAAGCCTACAGCCTGTGACTCCCGAGAGAGAGAGCGGTTTTGAATTGCTCTCAGACAGTGCTGGGTCCTCCATAGAGAACCCACAACTGGGTCACCTGAAGAAGAAAACTGTTGAGTTTAACCTGACTGACTTGTCGGAGACCCCAGAACATCATCTCAGAGAATCACGTTTGGACCCGTCCAGCAACATACACACTATACTCAAAAGTCATGGAGATCCCTACTGGGCCTTGGAAAACAGGTCTGTTCTCTACCTTAACCAGGTCACTTTACCTCCCCCCCATGTGGGCGGAAGCCCCACCAGTGTCCCTTACTGTGAGCCTACCTTTCTTCCGCCATTTTTCCATTGGTCCCCTCAAGACCAGAGCATGTTGGACTCACACCCTGCATTGCCTTGGGGCACATACCTGGCCACCTCAGTGGTGAGGGCTTTTGCTCATTCCACCCAAGAGCCTGACGCCACCAGGAGGAGTTCCCTGGGTCCCAGGTGCAGGAAGGAGCTTGCACTGACCGGAACGATGCCTGGGGGCTACCAGGCCAGGCTTAGGTGGGCAGATGCGATCCCTGGGTCAAGCCCACTGTTGGAGGGGCAGGCCCAAAACCATGGGGCGGAACTAGGGGGTCCAGGCTAGAACCCAAGCACTCCACGCACTACCCAGCCTTAGTTGGGAAACTGCATAGGAACACTCCCCCATATCCCTTCAGTGATCCTGCAACGCTTCTGGAAAGTATTACACCCCTGGGAACTGGTATATGGTCAAGGTGAGAGCGTCCAGATCCCTCTGGGGACCTTACTGCTTTGGGGAACCCATCAGGACTTCTGAACTTAAATGTGCTCCTCATGCCCTCTTTGGGTCCATCCGAAGCAGTCAAAACACCAGCAGACATTTCCCTACATTCAGGATTTCACCCAGTTAGACCCACCGTACCCCACCCCCACTCATGATGTGGCAGGTGTAACTTCCTATTTCTAGATTCTCAAGCAGTTACCTCTGGGTCAGAATACGTACTTTGTGATTTAAAAGCTTAAAGGGCTACCGTCTGTGTTGTTTCTGGCTAGACACAAATCACTGGGGTGTTCGGGAAAGGACATTAATGCGGTTGTTAGCAAGGAGAGCCGGTTCTGCGGTCTCTACTCGCTGATTTTTTTGTAGTTTACGTGTCCCAACCTTTGCCCTGACGTGAAGAGCATCTTTCCATAATCACATTGTAAACTTTCTCAAATTCTTTCTAGGGATGAAGCACATTCTTAGCCTGTTTCCCAAGAGAGACACTTCAACCAGCCTGGTCCTCCCTGCATGTACACCTGCGGGACACTGGTCCAGTCGCAGCCACACAGCTGTCCACACTGAAGAGTACGTTCGCTCGACAGCCTGAATGAACTGGTTAGCTTAATGGATAACAAAATCTGTAGCTTCAGGACTGCGTAAGCCTTTAAACGCCTTTTGTACATAAAAATTGTGAAAGCTAGAGAATGAATCACCGGAAACACGGAGTTCAAAACATCGAAATCAGGATCAGGAGTCATTAAGTCCTGTCTGAATTCCACACCCAAGCCTTGACACCTTTCCCAAACTAAAGAGTTTAATAAAAATCCTCCTAGGCTCAGTTTGATTACTGTGGTTGAGCGGTAGCACGCACAGATTTTGCAAAGAGGACCCAGATCCATTTCTAGCCCATCTCCACTACTCAAAAGACAACGGCTGGGTACCAAATTACTTTATTTGAAGGAATGGTACAAATGAAACAAGTTAAGTAGATGTTTTGGTACAACTTATAGAAAAGGGAAAGGTAACCCCAAACATGCATGCACTGCCTCGGTGACTGGGGAAGTCACCCGTGTGGCCATGGGAAGACAGCCTAAGGCTTAGCTCTCATTATCACTGTTTCCCAAGGTGTGCTTGTCAAAGAGGTACTCTGCCATGCCGGATTCGGGAGCCCCCATCTTGCGCAGGTTGGTTACGTGGTCACCCAATTCTTTGATGGCTTTCACCTGCTCATTCAGGTAATGTGTCTCAATGAAGTCACACAACTAGAAAACAGAAATGGGGAGAACGTTATTGATAAGCTTTTCCAGCCCGAGAGACAAAGGATTCCCTCCACCGGCACCCTGATTGCCAGTACTCACATGGGGGTCGTTTTTGTCAGTGGCCAGTTTGTGCAGTTCCAGTAGTGACTGATTCACACTCTTTTCCAAGTGTAATGCACACTCCATTGCATTCAGCCCGTTCTCCCAATCATCGCGGTCTGGTTTCTGAACGAGAAGAGATCAGGTCAGTGCACCTGCAGCCTCTACCAGTCCCCAGGTCAGAGACGCACCTCTAACTGCGTTTCCAAAGGGACATCCACATTTCTCCTGCAACAGTTTCCAACTTGACATCCCCACCCGTTACTCTTTGCTTAGATGGTAGACGGTAAGGCCTAAACACACAAAATCCCAAAGTATCCTCATCTCATCGGGGCACCCGCCAGCTTCCGAGGGATTCCTGCCGCCCGAGGACTGCTAGCTAGCTTGGGAAGCACGGCACCTCTAGGATCTTTCGTTCACCTTGATGTCCTGGAGAAAGATCCGGCCACCTCGTTTGTTCTGCAGCTCCATCAGCTTCTCAGCATGTTCCCTCTCCTCATGAGATTGGTGAAGAAAATATTTGGCAAAGTTCTTCAAAGCCACATCATCACGGTCAAAATAGTAAGACTGAAAGGGGAACGCGGATGTTACGTTAAGGAGTCCCAAGAAAGGCGCTCTGCTAGCCTCGCCTTCCTTTCTCAAAGCCCAGCAAGAAAGGGGTCTGTGCTGAAGGAGACGCAGGGCAGGTTGTGTTCCTGGACTGACCACAATGGTAATTAGTCTGAACTTGGTCCTTGAAATTGAAAGCTCACTACAAGGAACCTTCCGAGTATCATGAGAATTCCCCCCAGCCTGGAATTTCTTACGGCTCTGTATTAGTGCAAAGTTCTTGGCCTTGATCGCAGAGGGCGTGGGACTGTTTACCCCGGGCAAATAGCGCCTCCTCTCCCTACTCCCCGATTAACCCCTGGTAAAACAGGAGCTTGCCAGCTTACACCAGCCTGACAAACTTCCAAAATCAACCCATCAGGCAAGGTGACAGCTGTGAGCAACGCTAACGTATACAAATATATTGCCAGCAGAAAGCAAAACAAAACACAAAACAAAACAAAACTGATTCAGTTTTAGACGCTTGCAGGATTCAGGTGTTCCTGAAACGGAATGGCGGCCACGGAAATCCAGGCCTGTTTTCAAATCCATCTGGAACAGGTCTATTCTCGGGTACTTTGCACACTCAGAAGCCAATTCTAAGTAAAACTCCCCACCGCACCGCCTGAAAACCGCGATTTTGGAAAACGGATTCCACGGATTAGCGTATTGAAACATTCTGTGCCCAGCGAACTGTTGCTGTACCTTCTCCAAAAGCCAAGCGTTCAATTAGAGGGCCACAACTCAGGCACCGAAACGATAAAGAATGAAGTATCGCGGCAAAAGGACGGGTGACGAAGACAACCGTGCCCTCGGAAGGGGAGATTTCCGCGCTTCGAGTCAAGTGGGACTCCGAGATAAGCACAACAGAGGGGTGGCGACGGCTGCTCGACAGTGGTCAGCCCACAGGAGATAAGCCACTTAGCACCAGACCCCCCCCCCCCGGCCCCGGCCCCGCCCCCGCCCGGCCGTTGCTATCCGACACCATTACCCAGCAGGCTCCGCCATACCCGGGAGGCGAGGGAGGCGGGGGAGGCACGGGGGGGGGCGGAGGGAGGGGACGGGGGCTGGACCACTTCGTCCGTTACCCAAGCCAACGGACGGCCTCAGGATCACGTGATCGAAGCCGAGGCAGGGATGCAAATGCAAAAACCACCTTCCTAGCTGCAGGATGGTTCTGGTCGCAACCGTGGCCAACTCCGGGGTTTCAGAAAAACAGGCTCTCTTTAAATACAGAGGGGTGCGCAGAGGCGGCCTCCCAGGGGACACTCGCAAAGGGCAAACTCGCCAGAATTTCTGCGCAAGTCCCGGGAGACCCCGAGCAACGTCCATTTTCCTGCGGGGCGCGCGGAGGCGGGAGCGCCCGCCTGTTAGCCACACCCCCGCCCCGCCCCGCCGCCCGCGGCCGCCGCGCCCGCGCTCACCATGGACAGGTAGACGTAGGAGGCGTAGAGCTCCAGGTTGATCTGGCGGTTGATGGCGGCCTCGGAGTCCTGGTGGTAGTTCTGGCGCACCTGCGAGGGGGACGCGGTCGTCATGGCGGCGGCTGAGGAGAAGAGGCGGCGGAGGCGCTGGAGCGGCGGCGGGAGCCTTGGGGCGGTCCGAGGGCGCAGTGAGGAAACGGCGAAGGGCTGGCTCTGGGCGGCCGGCCGGGACGAGGTTGGGAGGGGGGGGTGGTCGAGCGCCGGGTTCCGTCCAAGCACTGTTGAAGCAGGAAACCGCGGCGACTCTCGGCAGAGACTGTGGCGCAGATGGCCCCGGCCCCGCACTTATAGCGGGATCGAGCGTCAGGCCCACTCGGGCCAATCAAGCCGCCCGCCCGCCGTGCCGAGCCCCGCCTCTTCCGGTGGGCGCGCGGCCCCGCCCCTGTGGCGCCGCGGGGGGGGGGGCGGCCCCGCCTGGGGCTGGGGGGGCGGGGAGGCCGCGCGTGCCCGGCCGCGCGTGGGACCGGCGGCGTCCTTGCGCGGGGCCGCGCCTTTGGGGCTGTTGCGGGGAAGACGTGCGGAAGGGCGCGGAGCCCCTTTCCGAGCCCGGGGCGTCCTGGGTCTCGGAACGGACGGAAGGCGCCGCTGGCCCCCGGGCCGTCGGGGCGATTCCCGAGGCCCCGGGCGGGCTCCCCGAGACTGTTGGCCAAGGGCATGTTAAAAATCCGAGCGGTAGGGCCGCGGTTCACCCCACCCGAGGTGACTTCCCCGTCGTGCAAATTGGGACACTGGAAACACGGGCCCCGGGAGGCCGCGTGAGTCAGAGATGGGGCTGGGAAAGGGCTCGCTTTCTCTTCCTCCAGCTCTCGCAGGGAGCAAAATGCAGGCCTCGGGCCCGTCCCTGGTTGTCCCCCGCCCTTCCGACTCGGGCGAACCCGTCCGCCTTTTGCCGAAAACAAATATGGCCCCTCGTTCGGGTTCTGCGACAAAGGCTGGGCGGGCCGCCTTCCCGGAGGGCGTCCTGGGGGTGAGCCGCCTGGGCTTCGGAGAAGATCCGAGAGGACGGGATTTAGCAAAGAAAGGAGAAGCCACTTGGATCTGGAGACAAGACACGGGGCCATTTTGAGGTGGCCTCTTCGATGGGCCCCGGTTACGGGAGACACCTCCTGGGTTACCCTTGAAGAGAAGCCGGTGGGGCTGAATGTACGACATGACGTGCGTGACAGGTGCAAGGAGCCCTGGAAGGGCAGGGGCTCTGGGTGTGGCTTGCAGCAGTGTCCCAGCCAAGAGGAAGTGTGGATTCGAGGGTGGCAGAATTGGAGCCAGGCCCCGGGCGCCTGTCGTCCAGTCTCCCAGTCCGCTGGCTTCGAGGTTCAGTGTTCGTAACCAGCTTCCTCCAACACGGAGTGGGAGACCTGTCCGAGCCCCTTTCCAGGGGGCTCACAAACGTGAAACTGGAAGCCGAGCTTCCCACCCTTAAAAAGGGAAGGTACTCTCCTAAAATGTCAAAACAAGCTGCTGATGGAATTACTGTGATTTCTCTTTCTTGGGTTTTGCTATACTCGGTTCAAAATGAAACGAGCATACCTTACTTTCAGGAAGAAAATTTTAGTGGGGCTAGGGCTACAAAAAATAAAAAGCAGAAGACTGCTGAGAGAGTGTAGACAAGGGATGCTTTAGCGAGTCTGGGATTCAGGGTAGGCTTCCCAAGGAAAGTGACAGTTGAGCTAAGTTTTGAAGAAAAAGTTAGAAAGAAGGTGGAGTGGAGGAGGGACGTGGGGAAGGGAATTCCAAGCGGAAAGAGCAGCGTGTGCAATAGTGTAAAGGTGTGGAAATGGACGGCCTACTCAAGGTACCTTAAGAAAGCGTTGGCCTGGAAAGCAGAGTCTATGTTGGAGAATGCTGGAAGGCTGATGGAGGGTCAAGGTCAGGAAAGGCGGTGGGCGGTAAAAAGGGGTTCAGTTTTATCCTGGGCGATCTGGAGACACTAAAGGATTTCTAAGCAGGGAGATACCACGTTAGTTTTATTTTTGGAAATATTGTACTGAATCAACAGAAAAGCTCTCCTATATTAGCAGTAAACACCAGTTAGAAAATGTTACGAGAAAGAAGTATTTTTAATTTACACTGGCAGCAGAAGCTTAAAGTACCGAGGAATAAAGTGGACAAGAAGTATATGAAGAGAATTAGAAATGTTTGCTGCTGAACAGACAAAGAAAACTTGCGTAAATGAAGAAACGCCATGTGTCTAGATAGCCAACCTCAGTTTTGTAAAGATGTCATTTGTCCCCAAAGAAACCTATAGATTCAATGCAATTTCTGTAAAACTCCATGGTTATGTTTTGGAACTTGACGAAACGATCCTAAATTTTATTTGGAAGAATGCGTGTGTAGAATAGCTGATAAGCACTTGTCGGAAAAAAGGTTATGAGGGTAGATTCGCCCTCCCTGATATTTTAAGAAGTACTATAAAGTACTCTAAGCAGTTGGTACTGGCACAGAAAGAAATAATAGATCAGTGTTAACAGTCCTACAGTACTTACAGGAACTTCGTAGATGCTAAAGTGACCTTTCAAATTTGGGGAGAAAGAGTGGGTTCAACAAATGATGTTGAAACAATGGATAGTCATATGAAAAAAATGACTCATTGTATTTCAAAATGCCTTCCAGACAGATTAAAGATCCAAGCCGTTAAAAAGCAAAAACACCCATGAAGTTACTAGAAGAATATTTAGAAGATTATCTTTTAGAATTCTGGATGAGGGAGTGTTCCTTGGAGGTTGTCAAAAGCCATAAATGGGCAGTTGGCAGAATTGGCTACTTAAGCAAAAAGTTGGGTGGCTGAGAGGTTCAGTGACACGGAGAGCTGGTGACAGACGTGGCCACGCGGGAGAGTGGCACCCGCGGGACAATGCGGAGAACCGTCAACTATAGGATTGTGCCAAAGAAAAAAGGCCAGCGTCTTCAAAAGAGAAAGAATCTGCCAAAGAAGAGAAAATCAATGATACTCCCAATTCCTGAAAGAGCTCCAAATCGCAACAAGTTTGCAAAACCGAATGTTACTACACTACCTTGGTGATCAGCTGCGCTTGATTATGGGAAAGAGGAATTTAGAACAGATTTGGCCTGTGTGCAAGAGGAACATAGAGAATCCAAAATTTCTGGGACTTGTGGTGTTGAAGTTAGAACTGTTTGTCTTTTTCAACCAGTGAAAAAATAAAATGGAGAAATATTTTGAGTAACAAATGCTGATTAAGGTGAATCCACAGGACAGTGACCAAAAGCAAGGACGTGCCTCACACAGAGTTTGTGAAAATAAAATCGCTCTGGGGCGCCTGGGTGGCTCAGTCGGTTAAGCGTCCGACTTTGGCTCGGGTCATGATCTCACGGTTCATGGGTTCGAGTCCCGCATAGGGCTCCGTGCTGACAGCTCAGAGCCTGGAGCCTGTCTTCGGATTCTGTGTCTCCCTCTCTCTCTCTGATCCTCCCCTGCTCACGCTGTCTCTTTCTCTCTCTCTCTCAAAAATAAATAAACATTAAAAAAAATTTTTTTAAAAGAAAAAATACAAATGACAGGGGCGCCTGGGTGGCTCAGTCGGTTAAGCTTCCGACTTCGGCTCAGGTCATGATCTCACAGTCTGTGAGTTCGAGCCCCATGTTGGGCTCTATACTGACATCTCGGAGTTTGGAGCCTGCTTCAGATTCTGTGTACCCCCACCTCTCTCTCTCTCCCCACTCGTACTCTGTCTCTCTCTGAAAAATAAACACGAAAAAAATACAAATGACAAATTGAGTTGATATTTGTAGCTTGGTAAATAGTGACTACGAGTAACTATACTATATAATATTTGTGTCTATGATTGTATATTTTGCACACATAAGTCGCTTTTTGCATGTCTTCCCTGCGAGGTACTGTAAGTTCCTGGAGGACGGGGTTGTTTCCTCCTCCTTCATCCTGCACTTCCAGCATTTTGCAAGACACTTGTTACTAAGTGCTCGGTATTTGTTGAGCAAACAGATGGCTGCAGGACTGAACGTGGAGGATGGATCACCGTCAGGCAGGAGGGCTGAGTACCTCCCGGTTAGGAGGAAACAGCTCTGGTTCTCAGCAGAGGAGACAGCAAGCAGATGTGAGATATGGAGGGGACAGAACAGACAGGATGAGGTGGCTGATTGGTAACGTGAAGGGTGGAAATAAGGGGTGGGGGCGGGCAGGAGAGCCCTCAGCCCCTAGGAGCTGGGTTAGTGCAGGACGAATTGCAGGTTGGAGGGAAGGCAAGCTTGCTTTTGGCCCGCGTGTGCTGACTTTCAGGGCCTCCAGGCCCCGATCCTGGTGGACAGGGCCAGCATGAAGTTGGACCCATCTGAAGGAAGTTGGTCTATTGCAGAAAGTAGATGTCATGAATCAGTATTGGCTCTGTGTTCAGATAAAAACATACACAGTTGCAGTCATGAGGGAGAGCTTTGACTGTGGTAAGCCATGGGGGCAGGCTAGCTGGGAAGAATGAAAGGGAAATCTTGTGCTGGGCTCAGCGTGCGTGTGTGTGTGTGTGTGTGTGTGTGTGTGTGCGCGTGTGTTTTTGCTTGGACCATTCCCCACCTTCTGGGAACCCTGAGTGTTAGAACTGCCATTTCCAAGGCTCTAGATTCTTCTAAAGCTGTGACCTGCTCTTTGGACCTTTGCTGACCAGGGTTTAGCCTCCCTGCCCCTCCAGCCCCAGCTCCTCGTGACTTGGAGGAGGCGGGAGTTTGGCCGGCCTCCCGGGCCTCTTGGGGCTGGCAGCAGCGGGAGGGACGGGTAAGCCAGAGAAGAGCCAGGCTAGTTCTTTTTGCTTTTTGTTTTGTGTGTGTGTGTGTGGGGGTGGGTGGGTGGGTGGGTGTGTGGGTGTGGTTTTTTTTTTTGTTTGTTTTTTTCCTTCTGGAGGACACTGGCTTATTCCAGACGGGAAAGAGGCCAGGGTAGGGGGGGTCGGGGAGTGGTAGACAACTGCTCTCCCACCGTGACTCAGCACTCTGTGGGTATGGAGGATTTGAGCTTAGACTCCAAAAGTGCTTTGTCATCGAGGGGAGGGAAAAGACTAGAAGGCTTGGAGGGCTGTGGCTTCACTGTGAGGAGCGGGTGGGCCAACACCCCCATCTCCGAATGTGGCTGGCTGCCTAGACTAGACTAACAGCGAAGGGGTCTGGATCACCCGGCCAAGGAAAGGGGCTGGTCGTGATCACCTTTCCTACCTGTTTCTTCCTCAGCACCTTCCCACCCCGCAGTGAGGTCTCTCCCTTCTAGGGACTGTTACCCTAGGGTGACAGTTTAGGACTCCACACCTGGAAAATCATAGACGCTTGCAACATTAAGGCTTGGAAAAGACCTGGGAGTTCACACATCACCATGTCTTACCCATAAAGAGGCGAGAGACCTACAGAAGGCCAGCCTTGCCCACGGCCACGGTCACTGGCAGACACAGAAGCTGAAGACGTAGAACAAGACACACGGGGGAATACAGCGTGATGGTTAAAAATGATAAATTTGTTGCTAGAATGTGTATATCACGTGATGTACTCGCGACAAAGCAGGGCCCCAAGTAGTTCGTGCAAAGCTGAAGACGATGAAGAAAAATCCCAAGGGCTGGAAACCTCGGGGACCGGGAGAGACAGGGTTGATGTGTTAAGTGAACAGCTGATGTTTTAAGTGTCTGGGATTAGCCCCAAGGTTCAGGAAAGTGAAGTGTGCAGGCATTTGGAGTTCAGAAATTTCAAAACTGGAAAGAATGACACCGAAGCAGATTCCGGTAGATTTCTAGATGACGCAGCTGTGATTCTTCTTGAAAACCCAGAGGTAATGTAGACTCAAAGTCTGGGGGTTTGGGGTCCCCCGTTTCCAAGAGGTTAAGGTCAAGAGCCACGACCTGGGATGTTGAGGATGATTGAGGGTGGAAGGCCACCATGTTTAAGGCATCTCAGGCCTTCTTGCCTTGGAGGGAGCACCGGCTGGGAGGGCCCAGCACACCACGTCTCTGCCAGGGACCTTCTCCCTCGGGCCCTGGCTGTTGTTTGCTTGTCTGCCTTCCCACTGGACTTTGAGCTCCGTGTTACACCGTGTCCCCAGACCCCAGCACAGCCCAGGGGCCCTTCCATTTCCAGCAGCTAGCAGCCCCGGGGCTCTCTTCTGGAATCATCATGCCCAGTGGAGAGCTTGTCTCTGCCTTTGGACTGGAGGCCTTTGGATGTCGGGGTCTTGCCTTTGATGATGTCCTTCCAAATGACCCCATGGGTATCTGCCCACATTCTAGACACTTTGGAGAGGTCACCTGGCCTTTCTGAACTTTAACGCCTGTAGTTATTTATAGTATCTGGAGCCAGCCCTCCTCCATGCCACCCTGGCTGCCCCCTCCCCCCACTGTGGGTGTCCTCATCGACACAATTCATGCTGCGCCCTGTGGTTACCCAGGCACATAGCACGCCCGTGTTACCCAGTCCGGGCTCAGCCACGCACCTTCCCCCCCACCCCCTCCCGCCCCTACAGTAGGAGAGGTGGCAGGAGAGGTGGCGAGCGGGCTTGGAAGGAGGGACAGAGAAGGGTGAGCGCTGGCTTTGGCAGGGGCCAGGCAGCCACAGCTGGGAGTGCCTCCTCTGGGAAAACCAACACTTGTGTCATCCTCGGTCTTTGACGGTGTCCACACTTTGCCTACAGCTGGAGGAGGCTTCTAGTGACAGTTGAGAAGAGGAGGCCCCAGTCATCTGTGGCTGCTCCCGGCGTCCTGGCCTCCTTATTTCCTGCCTGTGTGCGCTCCCACCAGTCAGTTAAGCATCCAACTCTTGATCTCAGCTCAGGGTCATGAGTTGAAGCCCCGCATTGGGCTCTGCGAGGGGCACGAAGCCTACTTGAAAAGAAAAACACAAGTGTGACTCTTCGGTCTGGCCCGAGGCCCCACCCATTGCCCGACACTGACCACCGGGACCTCCTGTCCAGCCCTTCCCGGCCGCCCAGCAGCGATGCCCACACACCTGGAGAACTTGGCACAGCTGGTCCCTTTGCCCGGACTGCCCTCCCTGACCTTTCCGCCTGAAAAACGACTTAGTCTTCAGAAGCCAGCTCACATATCCTTTGAGAGGCTTCCCTCCCTCCCCCTGCAGAGTGGAGAGTGTCCGTCCTTCGTGCCCGCCTCGCACCACACTGCACAGCAGACCTGTTACGGCTCTGCCTCCCGCACTAGACGGGGAACTCTGCCCAGTTTCTCTAGGCTCTGCCCTATTCCTTTCCCTTGCCCACCTCGATACCCAGCAAAGCGCCAGTCTCAGAGACTACAGACAACCACGTGCTGGATTTCATTTCAGATCGCAGCTCTTACCTCCCCTGTTATTGAAGGACAGACCTCCCCCAGCCCCGGTCCCCTTTTGTCTGTCTCCGTGGCCACAGAATTCTTCCTCAACTGGAGGAATCCGTGGGAGGTCACAGGTGGCCAGGTAGACACGTCAAAGGATTGGTTCTCTCTACTAGAAAATGGGCCACGTGCTTCCTAGAGATGGGACTAGAGCATTTTGGGAGTCGTTATCATCCTGTAAACATAACATGCCAGAGAATTTCCACAAACTGAGTTGACAACTTCATGGTGGCTGAAACTGATGAGGCCTCTGAGGAGGACATAGGGCAGGAAGCCAGGCCGCAAGCAGAGGAGGAGACTGTGGGTCAGAGAGGTTCAGTGACTGCCTCACTTAAGGTAGCACAGCTGGCCAGAGACAGGCTGTGACTGGAACCCGGAGTCTAATTGTGGAGCAATTTTCCAAATCTAGGGCTCAGAGGCATCCAGGGCAGTTCTGAAGATCGGAACATGGCCTTTCGCCACGTGGCGTGGAGGAAGACAATCGTGGAGATTGCAGTTGTCTGGGGACTGATAGTTCCCACTTCCCCGAACCCCAGGCAAAGCCCAGACACCACCCGCCTTTGACCAGCTTTGAGGCATCCAAGTTGGTGGCTGGCGTTTATAAAGGAGCCGCCATGATTTCACCAGCACCAAATGGGTGATTTTCAACGTCAGCAGTTTGATTTGATGAATAACTGGAGTCCGCTTGGTGGGAGCTGGTGGTTCTTCAGAAGGCACTGCTGGGGACCCTGCAAGGCTCAGTTAGTGGACTTGGTCTTGAATTATCGCTCCTGAGCTTGGGGCTACTGGCTGGCAGGCTTAGGAGATGACCGGGAAGCCTGGGGACCCTTGGCTATTCAGTGGCATCCCTGAACAGGGCACCTGGGTCCAGACCCACTCCTGAGACCTGAGGATACTTCTAGAGCTTACTATTAATAGGGACCAAGGCTGGTTCCTCAGACCTGCAGTGCTCCTCATGGGCCTGGAGACCTCTGCTTAGCCACTGGTGGACACCCCAGTGTTGGGATTTGTGGGTAATGGCTCCTCCCAGGGGTCACAACCCCTCGTTACAAACGCGGAATCTGAGCATCATGTAAACTTTCGCAGAACCACCTCTGGGTACCTGGAGCTGGAGCTGACCACTTCTCAGGGCACTTAAGATGACCCCCCTTCCCACCTGGGACAATCCCACCTCCCCCCGCAGGGCCCTGAGTGCCCCCTTAGCTTTCTTGGTAGAGGACTTTCTAACTTGTCCTCTGGTCTAGGACAGATGCTTAGAAGAAGCTTGTCTGCCAAAGTCAGACCCAGCACAGCCTTCCCAAGGGAGGGGAGCCTGCCTGCCCCTTCCTTTCCTACCTCTTCAGTTCTAGCTGCACGGAACCCCCTCTCAAACATCCCTGCCTTTTGCAATTCTTTGGAACGATTAGTTGGAACGAAGTATCTAATTTTTCTCCTACTTGCTTAGCTGTTCCGCTGTTCTTTCAATATTGTGGGTGTGCATGTGGTAGCAGTGACAGGAACCCAGATACCCTGCTTGTTTCTGGAATTGGTGATTTTTCCCCCAAGATTCACACCCACGTCCCAACTTTTACCACCCCCTTCTGGATATACTAGATCCAGCTTCTCCTCTGGGGAACCATTTCCTCCCCTCTGGCCTCTGCTGTATGCTATGGTTAAAATGACCTGGATCCCCAGATTCAGGAATAGATGTGTATTCTGTCATTTGCAATCGATTTTCCAATTCATTTGCCTTTTTATTTTATTTATTTATTTATTTATTTATTTATTTTGGGAGACAGAGAGAGACAGCGCGAGCAGAGGAGGGTCAGGGAGAGAGGGAGTCACAGACTCTGAAAACAGGCTCCAGGCTCTGAGCTAGCTGTCAGCACAGAGCCCGACGCAGGGCTCGAACCCACGAACGGTGAGATCATGACCTGAGCCGAAGTCGGACGCTTAACCGACTGAGTCACCCAGGCAGCCCTCCATTTGCCTTTTTAAAAAATGTCTCACTTATTTTTGAGAGAGTGCACAGAGGGGAGGAACAGAGAGAGGGGGACGGAGGATCTGAAATGGGCCCTGCGCTGATAGCAGCGAGCCCGATGTGGGACTCGAACTCACAAACCTCGAGATCATGACCTGAGCCGAAGTTGGACGCTCAACTGACTGAGCCACCCAGGTGTCCCCCAGTCAATTTGCCTTTAACATCATCTAAATGGCCACAGATTCCTTCACGGGGCACAGAGTTCTCAAGCCAGGAATGTGCCTTTGAGACTATCTGATCTAATACTTTCATTTAGTCACTCAGCTAACACAGCATGGCTCGTAACTGGTCAGAACACATTCCAAATGCCCAGAGTTTCTAATCAGGAGTCAGACAGAAGGAAATGAGAGTTGGAATCATACCAATGAGGAAATCTGCTGAGGGGCCGTCCAAGTTCCTGACCCTTCACTTGGCTTTCCCTTGGCCTTCTGAGCGATACTCGCTTTCCAGAACAATTGCTTTCAGCAGCCGCCCCTGCATGCCAGACACAGTCCCCTGACAGGTGGCAGAGCAGGCTGGGACTGCATGAAGTCTCATCCCCTCCTGTTGTCTCTCCTGCCTGTCCATTAGCACTGTGTCCTGTGTGGGCTGCACCCCTGTCCCTGTGCTTACGTCTTTCCTCCCCGAAGCCGCCCCCTTGGACATATCAGACCTACCTTTCCCCCAAACTCCAGTCCAAACCCTGCCTCTGCCAGGAATTTTCCAGGATGAGAACTAATCTCCTTCCTCCTCTAACAGGGGTCCCTTCAGCCTTTACTGAGTGACAGTGAGCACTTGTGTGCCACAGCACTGTCATTCTTCTGTTGCCAAGGGGAGACCGAGGGCTTAGTGGACACAGGCACTTTTGTCGTCTCCGCTCCTGGCCCTAGCCCATGACAGGGCCTCTGGGCAAACTCTGGGTGGCTGAACTGAGTTGCGGAAAGGCGGAATCCTTGCCCCAGAAGGGTCCTTCCTTCTTTGAGATATGGTTCTCTGCATTTAACTGGGGCTTAGTCTCTGAAGTTTACCTTAACCCCAGTCAGCCTAGTCACCCCTTCAGCCCTGAACTCCTGCATTCCAGGGAAGGGGTCCTCAGGCCCAAGCTACCCAGCCGAGTGGGTTTTTACGCAGTCCCTTTTCTTAAAAAAGAATCCAATAATAATAAAAACTGCTGCTGAATAATATAAGCTAATACTTATTATTTACTAAATATATATCAACCATGCTACTTGACAGATGAGGAAACTGAGGCAGGGGACTACCTAGTAACCTGCCCAAGGACACCCACAGTTCGAATTCAGAGCCCACACTCCCAGCCATTCCTCACCCCCCACCCACTGCCCAGATCACTCAGCCCTCTGCTCCAGCTCATCTTTGGCTCCTCACCCCCCCACCCCTATTTGCCTAGGACCCACCATGGGGCAGCCCACACAGGGGTTTAGTACATGCTTAACGAAACAAGTGAATGGAATCGGGGCATTCTGTGTCTCAGGTTGTCCCTTGGAGGGCCTGGAAGGCATGAGAGGGAGTGACAAACGTGCTGAAAGCCCAGCTTCCAGGACATTCTGTCGCTCTCCACCGCGTCTAGGAAGGGGGATGTTTCTGAACAGTTCCCAGATTTCAGATTGACTCTCTTCCCTGTGAGAGAACTCTGGGGAAAAACCACTGGGGAGGGCAGTGGCTTCTGGGGTTGTCCCTGAGGTGGATGCGTGAGAGAGCTGGGAGGTCTGCATGGGTCAGGATGATTTTGATTTCAAGCAGCAAAACCCAACCTGCACTTAGCTTGGCTCCTGTAGCAGAGAAATGAGGAAGTGGACTTCAGGCATAGCTTCATCAGGGCTCTGGCCCCACGTCTCTGCAGTTCCCTCTCAGATCTGCTCCCATCCACGGAGCTCCATCCTTAGGCTATCTTCCAGCAGCATGGAGGGTCGCAGACCTCCTTCTTCTTCTTCCGGGGGGAGATGCTAGACACCGCCCCACCCCCATCTCACAAGCGTTGTCTGACTGGGTCTCACTTGATCCAGAACCGCCTCTCTGAGTGCCTGATTCTAAACGGCTGCTTAAATGAACCCAGAAGATGGAGGCAATGAGTGTTTCTAAGTGGCCTCTGGGCCCCAGGGCTCACTGGAGGCAGGAGGAATTTCCGCCAAGTGCTCTCTGGTCTTGCTTGCTGGCATCTGATTTTACCAAATAATACAGTTATCTCAGTGGCAGGATAGTGGAACCGGGGTGCCCGTGCCCGTGCCCTTCAGCGTTCAGTACCATACGTGGGTCCTTTGAAGACCTCTGAGGGGCCCAGCCCTCTGAGTTTGGAGCCTCCACCGGACCTTACGGCCAACATTGAAAGACACTTACATAATTGAAAAATATTTTATTGTAAATTTTTTAAATCATTTTTATTTATTTTTGAGAGAGAAAGAGAGAGAGCTGGGGAGGGGCAGAGAGAGAGGGAGACACAGGATCCAAAGCAGGCTCCAGGCTCTGAGCTGTCGGCACAGAGCCCGACTCGGGGGTCTGCCAGAGTCCAGCTCCAGCAGGTCCAGGGGTCCCCAAAGGATGGACGGTGTCGGCACAAGAGAGTGGTCAGAGAGCCTCAAGTTTCTTTCTGATCACCAGGCAGGCATCTCTGCTTTGTCTGATTTGGTGTCTTTTTTTATTGGTCAAGTGATAACATGACATCAGAAAATAGAAATTGTTTACAGTGACTAATTCTTAGTGATAAGATGCTTTAATCATCGAAGTGTACAGAAACAAGTTTTACAGAAGTATTTTTTTAGAACCATCCCTTTCATTCTTGGCGCCAGTCCCCCAGATTAAGAAAGTAACAAACGTATCTTATTTTGTACTGGTTGGTTTTTTGCCAATAATTATGACTTTGTTTTTAATTAACAAGTTACAACCAAATCATGGAACGTATTTACGGTGAAGTCAAGTAAATTTTATAACCAAGAATATAACAGGATGTTTTTAGTGGAAAACAGGATAACATACATATTATTTAAGTTAGTAAAGCTAAGATTAAAACATAGGTTAAGTTGTATACAGATAGGCTAGGAGTTATTTTATTTGGCTCATAAACCACAAGAGAAAGAATGCTTGTTAACAAGTGCTCGAGAAAGCCCTCTCTTTGATGCAAGCACAATGGGGGCC
>CM053575.1:8770505-8871535 GCA_028646485.1 Cryptoprocta ferox | reverse complement strand
CAGTCAGCCAAGAAAGGATCTGCCCACAGGCTCCTGGAGCTACAAATCCTCTCCTCCCTGTGCCTAGCGAGGACTGTCCTACCCCTCCCCTGGGGCACGCCTTCAATTACAATAATGACAAGCAAAACTAGGATGGTGGCCGAGGGAACGCTGTTAGTGGTACCTTATCCCATTCAGTTCTCTGAACAAGGCTGACAAGTGTTTTGTTGGTTTTACAGATAAGGAAACCAGAGCAAAAGACGCTGAGTAACCTCCAAGGGGTCACGCCAGCCAAAAAGTGACATGACCCCAATTCTCGCTCAGGCTCATTGACCTTACCCTCTGCTTGAGGCTGGCTTCCCTGTTACCTGGAGAACAGCACACGGGGCCCTGGGGGGGTCTGGTCCCCGCTGGCTGTCATCTCCTTCTAACTAATGTATTAGCCACACCACACCCCCCTCATCACCCTCTCCAAGAGCTGTTGCCTCAGCCTGGAAAGTCCTTGTTCCCCCACCCCTCACCCCAATCCTACACACACACACACACACACACACACACACACACACGCACACACACTCCTCCCTGTCCTTCTTGGCTAATTCTTGTCAGGGCTTTAAGGCTCGGTTCCTTCCCGTGGGCTTACGTCTTAGGTGAGGGTTAAGTTCCAAAGTCGGGGGCAGGGTGGAAATCTACGTGGGAGGCCATCATATCGGTCCCGGGGGGCTCACTCAGCCGGTGTTCCCTCCAGCATCACGACCGAGCATCAGGTCGGGGGGAGGGGTTGCTAGCATTTAGGGGCCACGTTACACTTTAGAGTGACCCTTCCCCTGGTGGCACATTCTCCTTGAGTAAACGGCCAACTCCCCCCTCCCCCCTCCCCCTCCCCCAGGCCCTCCCGGTGTTCTTTGATTGGGATGGTAGCCTCCCGTGGGCCACGGAAGTTTCCTGCATCTGATTCCCATGGTGTCACATCCTATGGGCATGCAACTCACTCGATTTCAGTGATTTGAGCTCAGCAAAAAGACACTAAAAATAGAGAGGCATGCATGCAGATGCTAATGCCAAATTTCAGAAAATGCTTGAATTCTCTCGAAGAGAGGAGACATTTGGGGAGAGTTACACTGGGGCTTCTGCTGAATCTGCTATATTTTGTTTTCGTATTTTCTTCAAAAATAAAAGCAACCTACAGTACGATGTTGAGGTTGGCAGTAGAAGCACAGATCTCTATTACATCATCGTCTGTACCTTTTCCTGTAAGCCTAAAATATTTCGTAATGAAAACTATTTGCCATGTTTGTCCTTCTGTGGCGCACTGCAGTAGGGTGAATAATGCACACACACACACACACGCACACACACACATCCGTGAATATGTCAAGGCAAAAGGGACCTTGCATTTATGATTAAGTTGGGGATTTTGAGACAGAAGATTAGATTGGGTGGGTCTGATGTAATCACAACTATCATTACAAGGAGGGGCAGTCGCCCAAGAGTCTGGAGATGTGAAAACAGAGGCATAAACCAGAGTGATGTGGTTATGGGTGGAGGAATGTGGGGAGCCCCTACGATCCAGAAAAGTCAAGGAGCTGATTCTCCCCGAGAGTCTCTAAAAGGAACATGGCCCCGGCAACACCTTTCCAGCTGCTGTAGGACTCATTTTAGATTTGACCTCCAGAAGCTCCTGGAGCTTCAAGTTATCTTGACCTTTGCAAGATAACGAACCTGTGTTGTTTTAAGCCGCTAAATTTGTGGCCATTTGTCACAACCACTATAGGACATGCATGCATACAGCGTAGTCCACAACTACATACACCAGTTGGTGGTGATACAATTTCTCAAAGCGAGAACAAGAGGCCCAGGGAGGGCCCCCCTCCGACCCAGGATGGCACTGCTGGGATTCCTGAATCCTGAGTCCCCAGTCCTGTGCTTTCGTAGAGTCCGGTCACAGCTCTAACCTCAGCAGGAGAGCAAGGATGCAAAAGGTTCGTGGAACCGAGAGCCCTGACCTGCTTGGCCAACATCAACACTCTATCCTGGCCTCAAATACCCAGTTCCTCCTGGGGTCCGGGTGCCAAGATACCACATACCCCTGATCCAAGGTTTAGCTGCCTAGTCTCTTCTGAGTCTTGCAAATGAAATGACTGATTTTCCGACAGGTGGATACCCAAGTGCGTCTAATCCTTCATCCCCATCCCCTTGACTTCCTTGTTCTTCTGCTGCCCTAGAGGTCGCTGGGCAGGTGGCTTCGATCCTCCGAGCCAATTCAACAGTTCTTTGTGAGCACCCCACTCTGCAATGGTGCTGAGTTCCGGGGGCAGGGGCAGAGGGATGGGGTCCTTTTGGAGGTGCGCTGCCCCCACTCACCTTAGGAGCTTACAGTCTAGCAGGGGAAACTGTGGCACATACCTGGAGAGTCACAGAACGAAGCGCGTGTGACTGACGGGAGGGAGGGCTCTGAGACTCCACACTTACCAATTCACCTATTTGTTAGGGCTCCGAACTCATTTCCCACCTGCTCACCTAGACTCTAAACTCTGAACATGCGATCCTTTGTCTTGAAGGAGCAAAGAGTCATACTAGAGAGCCAAAACCACAGCAACATGAAAAATTCACTAGTAATGCCCGGTAGTGTTGGTCAGGATGAGTGCCTTTGCCTTGTCAGAACAACTACGGGGATTCAGAGAGGAGAGAGTACAGAAGGTTCTTCAGGGGAGGTGGGACTCCAGATGGGTCCCGAAGACCCTCAGAACTTGTGCTGGGAAAGGCGTGGAGGCATTCTCTGCCGTGGGGGGCTGTGGTCAGAGATTTGAGGGGAAGGCCACAGAATGAGCAAAAGGTGTGGGGGTGCCGACAGTAAAAGATATTCCTGGTTACAAGTGGGATGTCAGGAGGGGCTGGCGTTAGCCCAGGTCAGGTTTTGTGTGGGCCAAATAATCTCTGCTCATTAAATCAAACCCAAGTGCGCCTTTAGTGGCTTATCAGTGCCTCCTTGGTACCTGTTCAACCTTCCCCGGGGAGTCTGTCCCGGCGGCACCGAGCAGGCACTCAGGTGTCCCAGAGCATCTGGTGGGGCAGGTGGCCTGAACAAACAGGATAAGGAGGAAATTTCTGAGAGGGAGGGGCAGTTTATAATTAAATGTGCTCAAAGACATGGTGGAGGGTATGAAGGTCAAATAGTATGTGTTGAAGTGATAAGAGTTAACCGGCAGCATTGAGTAAAGGAGATTATTTGCAGGAATAATGAAAGAAACACCGACAAGGATTATGGGCGGTCACTTTCCCCGGAGAAGGGAAATCAATCAAAACTTGCGCAGGAAGCAGCCAGAGTATTTTGTTGCTCACATTCAAATAGGACCAAAGGACAATTGAAAGCCGCTGTCCTACAGCCAGAGAGGGTCCTCCGGACAGTCTGGAGGAAGAAGGTAGAGCAGGGGGACTGTCCCACAGTGGCTCAGCCTGCATGGAGGATGGGGACTCAGGAGCCAGTGGGGACCGTGAGGGACATTGCGCAGAGCCAGCCCCAGTAGGGTTAAGATGAGATGTTAGAGAAAAGACAAGGGCGAAGAAAGGACTGGTGGATACCATGCAATTCGAACACAAGAGAGGAAGAGATAGAGAGGAGGTAAGAGCTGGAGGCCAGCAGGAAGGACGGTGGGGAGACATGAGAAGAACGTACGGTGACCAAGATGGGGCAAAAACAAGATGATAATGCAGAAAGCCAAAGTCCTGAGAACAATAGGTCATGGGAGAGAAGAACAAAGGCCCCAGAGCAGTCACCCTGTGGTCCCCAGGATTCGGTAACACAAAGGGGGTTAAGAGCATCTGCCAAATACAGTGACAAGTGGCCTTCTGTCTGGCTGGTCTGGGAAACTGGGCTCCACAGTCAACAGAATGTTTACTCCGTGAAAAGCATTGACGTAGAGCAAGCCTTCGGGAAGTAGATGGGCTTTCCTTGTGGAGTGAGATGTTCAGGGCCTTGCACTCCAGCAGGGGGTCGGGGGCGGCATTGCGGCTGCCAAGGTGACCACAAGTCCTCGTCCAGGCCATTCGGGGCCCTGGGATGTCAGAAGGCAGCGTGGCTCCGATGACGCTCCACGTAGAAGTCAGAGCCCTGCTCCCTTGCCACAAGGGACAGTGTGACACAGAGTTTGCAATGCAGGCTCTGTGCTGGGGCGTCCAGGGTTCACATCCCTGCTTTGCTCCTTCCTATCAGTGAGGACGTTGGCCTTGATGTTATGACCCGCAAAGTGTGTGTAACGATCATGCTGGCCTCGCAGGGTTGTTGCGAACGTTGAATGGGTGCACGCATGTTGAGTGCTTGGAACATGCCACTTTAGTGATTAGGATTTGGTGGAGTTCACAAGCACAAAATACTGGGACAGGAAGTAGAAGGAAGATAGACTGAGGGAGGAGAAACTGCTCTTGGGTAGGCTGCACTGGGGATGGGTCAGAGAGATGGAAAGGGGTTTCCTATGGGGGTCTGGGTGGGGCCCTTCCTGGGTCCACTGGCATTTCCTATTGCACTAAATCTAAGAGACGGAGCCAAAGGCCTCACCCATTGACCAAGTAATCACCGATGCTTGCCCTGGCTGAGCTGTGCCCCCGGCCCTGGGCTTTATTGCTCCCTGCCCTGGAGATGTGTCACACAGTCCAGCTCTTTGACACCTGCAGAAACAAAATCAGAGATTTGGTTTCTGCCACTTGCTAATGGTTTGACCTTCTTTGCCTTCGGTTCCCTCCTCTACCTCAGAGAGCCCTGGTGAAGATCCAGGGGGTAAGTAAACAAAAGCACACCAAGCGGGATCCCCGATGAGCGCTGTTCTCAAAGCTCGCGAGCAGATAGATTACAGCCCTAACTGAAATATAAACTAGGAACTTACTAGAGACTATCTGTATGATAATGTCTTTATGGACGCCAGGTGAGAAAGGGCTCCTTTTAAAAATTTCAAAATCCCCATTGTAAGACTCAAAATTAGTGGATCCCTCTAAATAAAGGATTTCTATAAAACAAAGGACACAACGGGCCAAAGACAACGACCAGAGAGCCCATTGGGAACAGAGTGCACTATTTAAAGCCAAAAGGAGACGGTATCTAGAAGACACGAGACTTCCTGCTCACCAAGGAGACAGAAGAACCGAATGGAAAAATGGGCAGAGGACAAGGGGTCGTTTTCAGAACAAGAAACTAAAGATCCCAGCCCACATGCGGAGAGGAGTTTATTGGGTACAAGGTAATTGCAGCTTAAACCAATGAGACATCGCTTTCCACCTATTTGGCAAAAATGTAAAAGCCGAGTGACACCAGCTGGGTTAGGGATATGGCTCTATAAGCTCCCTGTGCGACGGGGGGTGATGTGTCCGGGGTGTAGCTGTTCTGCGGAATAACCCCAAATACTTAGCCGGACTATGTCTGTGCCACATAACCAGTAACCAATAATCCGCTCCTGGGAGTGCATGTGTGCGTATGTGTGCGTGTGTGTGTGCGCGCGCGCGTATCCTGCACTTTCTCGTGCAGCGATCTAAGGACACATGCGTGAGGAGCTCACGCATAGCAGAGGGTTCTTGTGGGGACAGGGAACTGGGCACAATCCAGGGCCCTTCAGCGGGGGAATGGACAGGTAAGACCTGGGGGCAGCACTCTATGGATTCTCATACAGCCGTAGGGCAGGGAGGGTGCAGGGGGTGGGAGGGGTGCGTACGGGGTGGGGGTGGGGTAGATGCACAGATAGCAGCACAGGTGGATCATACTAACACTATGCCAGAAGCAAACGTGCGTGCGTGCATCCTCATTGGCATAAACGTAGCTGGCAGCAATAGAAATTAAAATACGTGCGTAGGAAACAACAGACCGAAATTCCAACAACACGAACGGGGACAAATGTGAAACAGGCCAGGATAGTTGTCTTTGGGGGAAAAGAGCGTGGGAATTGAGACAAAAGGAAGTAGCTGTTTAAAAAAGGGTTTAGCACAGGGGTGACTGGGTGGCTCAGTCGGTTGAGCATCTCTTGGTTTCAGCTCAGGTCATGATTTTACGGTTCTTGAGTTTGAGCCCTGCGTCGGGCTCCGAGCTGACAGTGCGGAGCCTGCTTGGGATTTTCTCTCTCCCAATTTCTCTGTCCCTCCCCTGCTCGATCTCTCTCTGTCTCTCTATCAGAATAAATAAATAAACCTTAAAAATTTTTCTAAAGGGGCGACTAGGGGCTCAGTTGGTTAAGCATCTGACTTCAGCTCAGGTCACAATCTCACAGTTCGTGGGGTTGAGTTCCACGTCGGGCTCTGTGCTGACGGCTCAGAGCCTGGAGCCTGCTTCGGATCCTGTCTCTCTCTCTCTCTCTCTCTCTCTCTGTCCCTCCCCTGCTCGTGCTCTGTCTCTCAAGAATAAATAAACGTTAAAAAAATTTTTTTAATAAAAAAAGCGTTTAGCACAGAAATTGGCATACAATATGCACTCCGCAAGTGTTAGTTATTATTGATTAACCAAAAAGAATAGTCCAACAGTATAGGTAGGTCAAATTATTCTACTTTATACCTTAAGCTTCTACAGTGCAGTATATTGACTGTATCTTTTTAAAAAATATTTTTAAATGTTTATTTATTTTTGAGAGAGAGACAGAACAAAAGTGGGGGAGGGACAGAGAGAGAGGGAGACAGAACTTGAAGCGGGCTTCAGGCTCTGAGCCATCAGCACAGAGTCCAATGCGGGGCTCAAACCCACAAACCATGAGATCATGACCAGAGCCGAAGTGGGACGCTTAACCAACTGAGCCACCCAGGTGCCCCCCCCCCCGGCCATGTCGACTGTATCTTCTTAATAAAACTGGAGAAAAGACAAAGAGAAGGCAGTGGGTGCTCTTCCCCAAGCACACATTTTGGTAAGCTTCAGGAGGAGACAGGGTCTGATTAAAATTTAAAACTTCAAAATGCATACATACATAAAACAAAATAAAATGTAAAGCTTCTGCTCTGAAAAAGCAAGATCAAAAGAATTAGAAGATGAGCCACAGACTCAGAGGAAATATTTGCAAAAGACACATCTGATAAGGACTGTTATCTAAAATACACAAAGAACTCTTAAAACTCAACCATAAAGAAACAAACAACCTGATTTTTAAAAATGAGCCATAGACATTATGAGACGCCTCACCAAAGAAGGCATAAGAGAGCAAATAACCATATG
Source organism: Cryptoprocta ferox (assembly GCA_028646485.1). Taxonomy (NCBI): domain Eukaryota; kingdom Metazoa; phylum Chordata; class Mammalia; order Carnivora; family Eupleridae; genus Cryptoprocta; species Cryptoprocta ferox. The sequence continues at coordinate 8,864,379 of CM053575.1, read as the reverse complement.
AAAAGAGGCTCTACATCATGTCATGGAGAAATGCCAATTAAAACAACAGTGAGAGAGGGGCGCCTGGGTGGCTCAGTCGGTTAAGCCTCCGACTTTAGCTCAGGTCATGATCTCGCGGTTGGTGGGTTCAAGCCCTGCGTCGGGCTTTGTGCTGACAGCTCAGAGCCTGGAGCCTGCTTCGGATCCTGTGTCTCCCTCTCTCTCTGCCCCTCCCCCGCTCACACTCTGTCTCTCTCTCTCTCTAAAAAATAATTAAAAATTTAAAAAAACAATAAAATAACAGTGACTACCGCTACGCACCTATTAAAATGGTCAAAATCCAGAACACCGACAACACCGAATGCTGTCGAGAATGTGGAGCGACAGCAAGTCCCCTTTATTGCCAGCGGGAATGGAAAATTGCGCAGCCACTTTGGAAGACAGTTTGGAAGTGTCTGACACAATATGATCCAGCGATATGCTCCTTGGCATTTACCCAAGGGAGCTGAAAACATGTTCACAAGAAAACCTGCACATGATGTTTATAGCACTCTGGTTCATAATTACCCAAACTTGGAGACCATCCAGATGTAGGTGGATGGATAAACAAACCACGGTGCCTCCAGACAATGGGACCTTGTTCGGCACGATTAAGCCACGGAAGTCCATATTACTTAGTGAAAGAAGCCAATCTGAAAACGTTATGTATTGTATGATTTCAGTTGTGGGACATTCTGGAAAAGGCGAAACTGTGGGGACAGTAAAAAGATGCGTGGTTGCCAGGGGTTGAGGAGGGGGCATTACTCAACAGGGCATAAAGGATTATCAGGGCAATGAAAGTACTCTGTATGATTTTGTAATGATGGGGTACATGTCATCATACATTTGTCCAAACCCATAGAATGTACAAACCTGTTACCATAGGGTGAACCCTAAGGTGTCGATGTAGGATCATCCTTGGTTTGAAAAAATAAAAAAAAGATTCCATTCCGGTGAGTGATGTTGATAATGCAGAAGCCTGTGCATGGAGAGGGTGTAGGGTGTGTCTGGGAAATTTCTGTACCTTCCTCTCAATTTTGTTGTAAACTTAAAACTGCTTTAAAAAAAAAATGAAGCCTTGGGGCGCCTGGGTGGCTCAGTCAATTCAGCATCTGGCTTCACTCAGGTCGTGATCTCATGGTTCGTGGGTTTGAGCCCCGCATCGGGCTCTGTGCTGACAGTTAAGAGCCTGGAGCCTGCTTCTGATTCTGCGTTTCCCTCTCTTTCTTCCCCTCCCCTGCTTATGCTCTCTCTCTCTCTCTCTCTCTCTTTCTCTCTCTCTCGCTCTCAAAAATAAACGTTAAACAAATCAGTAAAATAAAATAAATGAAGTGTTTTTAAAAAATTTTTTTAACATTTATTTATTCTTGAGAGACAGAGAGAGAGAGACAGCATGCAGGGGAGGGGCAGAGAGAGAGACACAGAATCCAAAGCAGGCTCCAGGCTCCTAGCTGTCGGCACAGAGCCTGACGCGGGGCTCGAACCCACGAACCGTGAGATCATGACCTGAGCTGAAGTCGGACGCCTAACCAACTGAAGGCGCCCATGAAGTCTTTAAAAGAAAGAAAACAAGAGGCTGGATCTGCCTCAGCCATTTTTTGGGAGCCTAGAACAGTGTCTGGCGATGAATATGTCTTGAATGACGGAACAAAGGCTGGTTAGCAGAGCTGCTCCGCAGAACACTCAAGTCTTCTACACAACCCAGAGGAACATTCTGGTCCTCTCCTCAAAGGTCTGAGTTAGAGTTGGCCACGTGTTGTATTTATACATCTTTTCTACCCAGATCTCAAAACCCAGGAATGTCCGTTAGCTGTCCACACCCGCCTCCCCTGAGTTAGAACTCCAGGCCCTTGCGGTTAACTCCGGTGGCTTCCATACCTTTCTGTGAACTCTGGTGGAGGAGCTGCCCCCAGGGTTTGTTGATCCAGAAAGTCTTAGCTGAGGGAAGTGAGTCAGCCTCTTGCCACACAAGGACCCACACGGCAGGGACAGCAGACTTCAGGGCATGAAGAAACATCAAAAGAGCTGATGTCAGGGGGCAGCGCTCTGCAGTCAGCAGACACCGCAGGACGTGACAAGGTCTGTTTTGACCACACCCCTCTCAGCAGTTCCAGGATGAGCCAAAGGGGAAAAGCCCAGACACCATGACTGGCAGAAAAGTGGCCATTTGGGCAACTATTTTGTATGTTATGAAATCAGCCTTCGCGCTGGCTGGGTGCGCCTAGACCAAACTGCCTCCGGGTAATGGCTTCTGACCGCAAAAAACAGCAGGGTATCACCTAGTCTGTGATCCTCCCACATGAAACCATCACCTTGAGGCGCCTGGGCTTCCTTAGCAACTTTTTTTTTAATGTTTATTTATTTTTGAGAGGGTGGGGAGGGACGGAGAGAGAGACACACACACAGAATCCGAAGCAGGCTCCAGGCTCTGAGCCATCAGCACAGAACCCAACGCAGGGCTCAAACCCACGAACTGTGAGATCATGACCTGAGCCCAAGTCGGACGCTTAACCGACTGAGCCACCCAGGCGCCCCATCTAATGCTTTTTTTTTTTTTAAGTTGTGGTACAACATATATATAACCTAAATTTTACAGTTTTCACTGTTTTAAGTGTATGGTTCAATGGCATTAAGCACCTTCCTATAATTGTGCTGCCATCACCATCATCCATCTCCAGAACTTTTCCATCTTCCAAAACCAAAACTCTGTCCCCATGAAACAAAAGTCCCTATTTCCCTGTCCGCCCCCCCCAGTCCCTGGCATTTTCTTTTCTGTCTCTATGAATTCGACAACGCTAGGTACCTCATGTAAGTGGAATCACACAAGGTTTGTCCTGTTGTGATTGGTTTCTTTTACCTACCATGTCTTCAAGCTTCCTCCATGTTGTGGCATGTGTTGATATGTCCTGCTTTTTATTCTATTTTTTTTTTTAGTTTATTTATTCATTTTTGAGAGAGACAGAGAGAGCGTGGGCAGGGGAGGGGCAGAGAGGGAGACAGAGAATCCCAAGCAGGCTCCTCGCCGTCAGCACAGAGCTTGACGGGGGGCCTCGAACCCATGAACCGTGAGATCATGACCTGAGCCAAAACCAAGAGTTGGACGCCTAACCGGCTGAGCCGCCCAGGCGCCCCAGAATTTCCTTCCCTTTTGAGGCTGAATAATACTCCGTTGTTGGACAGACCACATTTTGTTCCTCCATTCAACAGTGACAGACATGCGATCTGCTTGTATCTTTTAGTTGCACAATGACTGATACTTTGAGCACCTTTACTGTGCCAGATGCTCTTCTAAGCTCTTCACCCATTGAATCCTCCCAACCTCGAGTGAGTTACGGTCTACTATCACCACCATTTTTCTAAGGCACAGAGACGTAAAGTAGCTTGCCTGGGTATCCAAGCAAGTCGGGATTCCAACCCCGTTTGTGGGTGCAGCGGGCTTCTCTGGGTCTGGTGCCTGGGCCAGTGTCTGGGATATTATAGCAGAAGGGGACTATGGCTACCATGTGTCCAAGTTATTTTACAGGTAGGAAAACTGAGGATGTGAGGTGTTCAGTGACTTGGCCCATCGTTATGGTGGCCATATTAGCTGAGCCCCCCAAATCAAGATGCGTGGTTTGTTATTTTTAATATATCTTGGTTTAAAAAAAAAAAAGTCGAGCTGGGAGGCGTAATTTGAATGGACCCCAAAGTATCAGTGGTACTGGGTCATCTTGAAGCTGTGTAATGGACTCACCGAGGCAGAGCGTTGTCAATCAGCACCGCTCTGGGGAACTCAGGCCTCTCCCACTACAATTTGAGTTCCGTCTTCATTTGGCGATCACCGGACTCAGTTGGGTGAGGGAGTGAGCCCTGACAGTGAGTCCTCCCGGCAAAAGTAGGTCGTATCAGGAAGATGGGCAGATTTCTGCTCCTGCACCACACCGGCCACGGCTTCGATCCCACCTGGTCACAGCCTGGCTCTAGGGAGACTGAGTCTCACAGGGAGACGGGGGAGGAAAGGGCAAGTTAAATTAGCCTAATCCTCCAGCAAGAAGGACAGCGCAGCGGGGTCTCGGGCCAGAGAGGACAAGGATTCCTGAGTCACAACCTTCAGACTTCACCCTGTTTACAGTTTGCAACGAGCGTCCCTTTGCATTGCGACAGCCTCCTGGAAACCCCTGCCTCAGTTTCCCACAACCAACTCACTTTCGCCGCATATCTTCTAAGATGTCGGTGTGATGAGGCCACCGCCCTCCTTAAGAACCCGCAGCGGCTCCCCATTGCCTACAGAGTATTAGCACGAGCCCACCTGGCATGGGATGCCCTCCATTCCCGAGCCCCAAACTTCCTTCCCGGCCTCATGCGCCGCCTTCTTCCTCTGCGTCCACACACACTAATACAATCCCTGAGCTGCCCCGCCACCCCTGATGCCTCTCCCCTTCCCTTCTCCAGCTCAGCCCATGCCCTAAACGCCTCCCCCTCTGTAAACCGGCCCCTCCGGCTCCTTCCGGTCAGCGCGACCCATGAGCCGCTCCTTCCTCAAAGCCATCACTGCAAATAGCAGGGGAGTCTACTCAGCCCTGTGTGCCTGGGTCCCGTGAGGTGTTTACAAGCGTTTCCCTGTAGACAGTTAGTTCCTCGAGGGCAAGTGACCTGAATTCTGCCCTTTGTGAGGGAAGAAACCTAAGGTCTCCTCTTTATAGTCAACATGATACCTTCCTTGGGCACAGCATTCTTTCCCAGCCATCATCTCTGGGGTGTTTATAATATATATTTATATATATAATATATCTATATAAATAAAACAACATATAAAACAGTGTTTAATAAAATGGGATTGGATGAAGGTGGCATGTGTTGAAAATCACCCACAGTGCACCCCGTTCCTGCCCAGAACTGACCTAGGGCAGCACAGGGCCGCGAACCACTGCTGCTCACTCGGCAGCTGCCTGAGAGAATGGGCCCATTTTGTCTCGTCTCAGCCCATTGCAGGTGGGACGGGGTCCCTACAGAACCGCCGACATTCCTTTCCCTAAGCAGATCCCCCAAGAGCAAGGGCCCAGCACACTCTGCTGTAGGCCGCCAGGAGCATTTTTGCCTTGTTCGGTGTCGAGCTCCTTCCTTAGTCTTCTCCTCTTGTCCTGCTGGTCCCTGTCGGAATCCTCCAGACTGGATTGTCCTCCTGGGACGCACCCCATTAGTGATGGTCTTGCTTCGCGTGGGTATACTGTCCCCACACTACGCAGTCACTGGCAGGGCTTTGGGCTGTTACCTAAATGCAAAAGAATCAAGCCTTGGTCTACATTTGAGATCTTTCTTTCTTTTTTTTAAAATTTTTTAATGTTAATTTATTTTTGGGAGAGAGAGACAGAGCATGAGTAGGGGAGAGGCAGAGACAGAGGGAGACACAAAATCCAAGGCAGGCTCCAGGCTCTGCACAGAGCCTGACGCGGGGCTCGAACTCACAGACAGCAAGATCATGACCTCAGCCAAAGTAGGGCACTTAACCTACTGAGCCACCCAGGTGCCCCTCGAGATCTTTCTGAGCTCCAGTTCAGAATCTCTGACTCCTAACTGGATGCCCCAAAGCAACCTCAATTTCCCTTCTAACTTGCATTATTGGCCCTATTTCCTCATGGTAGGCAGAATATATTCTTGATTTTGGCCTTGGCCATATGACTTCCTTTGGCTAATAGAGGTCACACCGTGCACTAGATGAGCCTCTGGCATTGCCACGAGAGGAGCTTTCTCTGGGTGGCTGCTGCCTCCTGAGTCTGGGCCAGAAAGAACACACGTGGAACAAAGCTGCCCTGGCCAACGTGCAAACTTAATGTAAGGAACAGATCTGCCCCGCCCCCACCCCTGCAGAGGGATCAGAGCCATGGGCCCTGCTGACCCCCAGAACTGTGAGAACAAAGGACTGTGGGTTTAAGCCACTGAATGTTGGGCTGTTTTGTTACACAGCATTGCTGTACAAATAGCTAACCAATACAATCTTACATAAGATGTGAACATATAAAATATAGATACACAAATTAAGATTAGTTTTGCAGGGAAAATCCTCAATACCGCCACCAAGGTCAGGAATTGAAACATCCCTCAATACATCAGAAATCTCCATGTGCCTCTTCCTGATCACCAGCCCCTCCCTCAGCCCTTGAGGTCATCACAGTTTTGACTTTTTAAAAAAATACAATTTCGGGGCACCTGGGTGACTCAATTGATTGAGTCTGACTTCAGCTCAAGTCATGATCTCACGGTTTGTGAGTTCGAGCCCTGTGTCGGGCTCGGTGCTGACAGCTCAGAGCCTGGAGCCTGCTTCAGAAGCTGTGTGTGTGTGTGTCTCTCTCTCTGCCCCTCTTCCGCTCGCACTCTGTCTCTGTCTCTCTCTCTCTCTCAAAAATAAATAAACATTTAAAAAATATATCAAAAAATACAATTTCTTACTTTTCTTCGGAGCTTACAATCTGTATATGCATCCCTAAATTAGATAGCTGGCTTTTGATGGTTTCTGATCTTGCTCTGAGAGAAATCTTCCAGTTTATATTTTCTGTCCCATTTTATCTGCTCAGTATGGTTTAGGATAATCCTCCTAATTGCTACACGGAGCTATAGTTTGTTCACTTCCATCACTGTGTAATATTCCTTTGGTGAACAAGCTAGAACTTAAGCTACTGTTGACGAACAGCTCTGATGTTTCCAGTTTTTGTTATTATGAACAATCCTCTGTGAGCATTCCCGTGTGTCAGGGGTTGGCAAACTTTTTCTGTAAAGGAGGAGATAATAAACATTTTAGGCTTTTGTGGCCACATATGGCCTCTGTTGCGTGTCCTTCTTTATCTTAAGATACATTTTTAAATGTAGGAAAAAAAGGAAAGGCCATTTAAAAACCATAAAAGTAGCCCACGGGGTGCAAAACTAGGAGATTAGGAGCAGGCTCTGGCCCACGGGCTAGGGTGTGTGGACCTCTGCTATTTGAGCTCTGTGGTGCAGGTGCACAAATGTTTCTCCAGGAGTGTAAGGGCTGCCCCGAGGATTCACACGTGTTCTCTAGGTAACGCCCGCTCTTACACTGGCCATGCGGAAGATGGAACGTCCATCTTATCAAGCAGGCGAGTCTGTGGATACACCTGCTTCCTGAAGAACGTGAGAGTCCTGTGGTCCCCATGGGAACTGGGCCCTCTGCTACTCCCCGTCATCCCTCTTCCATTCCAGATGGTGGTGAATAGCCCGCTGTCAAGCTGGACGCTCATCACAATGGGCCAGGGAGGCTGGCATGAGACAGGCCAGCACAGGGGGAGTCACACCCGTCATGGAGGCTAGGCTTGGACGCAGTTCTGCCTGTAACAGAAAACCAGCGGAGGAGGTGAAGTGGGGTGGTGACACAGCCGAGCTATGTTTTAAACGGATCTGGGGGACACATGGGTGGCTCAGTCGGTTGAGCGTCCAACTTCAGCTCAGGTCATGATCTCACAGTCTGTGAGTTTGAGTCCCGCATCTGGATCTGTGCTGACAGCTCAGAGCCTGGAGCCTACTTCGGATTCTGTGTCTCCCTTTCTCTCCACCCTTCCCCCTCTCATGCTGTATCTATGACTCTCTCTCAAAAATAAATAAACATTAAAAACATTAAAAAAAAAAAAAAAAGGATCTGGGGCACCTGGGCGGCTCAGTCGGTTAAGCATCTGACTTTGGCTCAGGTCATGATCTTGTGGTTCGTGAGTTCGAGCCCCATGTTGGGCTCTGTGCTGACAGCTTTGGAGCCTGGATGGAATCTGCTTTGGTTTCTGTGTCTCCTTCTCTCCCTTCCCCTTCCCCCCCACCAATATGAATAAACAGGGGTGCCTGGGTTGCTCAGTCAATTAAGCATCTGACTTCATGATCCGGGTCATAACCTCGCGGTTTGAGTTCGAGCCCTGCATCAGGCTCTGTGCCGACAGCTCAGAGCCTGGAGCCTGCTTCGGATTCTGTGTCTCCCTCTCTCTCTGCCCCTCCCCGCCTCAAAAATAACATTAAAAAATATTTTAAAGAATCACTTTGGCTGTGGCAGTGGATTTTGGGGGAACGAGAAAGGAGGTAGGGAGACCTAACAGAAAGCTACTGTAGGGAGTCTGCTGAGAGTGTTAGGAGCTCAGGCCAGGCTGCCTAAGCCAGACCTCGGCCTCCTTCTCCACCAGCATCACCTACATCTCCCCCTTAGGCACCCTCGGACCAAGCCACCCTGACTTGAGAGGGTCTCTGGGTCACCCTGAGAAATATCCCATGTCTGCAATCCCTCTCCCCTAAACCAGCGAGCACTGTTCAGATACCCTGCCTACTGTGGATCCTTCCCGGGCTGACACCGCCCCCTCCCCCCCAACTAGACTCCTCCAGCAGGCAATTAGGTGTCCCCAGGCCACTGATGCAATGATAAATGTGATATATACCCTAAGTCTATTTCTCACTGACCTTTAGACATCTCTTATCTTTGGGTTTTATCTTTATATTTGCCATTGAGTGGTCATTGAAGGCAATAATGGAACCGATTCATTATCTGGACACGAGCCTGACGACCGTGATTAGGAAACAGGGCCACACGCTGAGCCTGCAGGCTGGGTCACAAGGGAAGAGACAGTTTGGTCAAAGTGGTCGAACCAGAACTGGAATTCACAGGGTAGGTGGATCTCTTGAAAGAATTCGAGGAAGGTGGGAAATGGCATAGCTTGGCTTCCAGAAATACGGGGCACCCACGTTGTGCCGCTGTGCCTTAGGGAGCAAAGCTGGAGGCGCCCAGGGCTACAATCTCCCTAAAATAGAAGCTGGGAACACAGCTCACAGTTGCTTAACAACGGATAAGTCTCTCATCTCTCCTCCTGCCAGTTAAAAAGTGGTTACAGCCAGCCCCGTTTCAGGATGTGACCCCAGGCACTGTTACTGTTCAGGGTGAGTTCTTGGCTCTGTTTCCATCTAGTCTCTGGACATTGCGACACAGGGGTAAATTAAGTCGTCAAAACAGGTCAAACCCTCCAGTTAGTTGGCTATTGGGATTCTGGATAAAGAAAATGGGAGGACAGAGCGAGAAAGAGAGGAAGGAGGTGGAACTGGGGGGTGAGGGCAGAAGAAAGCTGGGGAAGGGATGAGTACTGGTTTTTATTATAAACTTATTACATTACTTACAACAGTGTAGTCAAGAATGTGGTTTGTTTAAATGTTTATTTATTTTTGAGAGAGAGAGAGAGCGGGGGAGGAGCATAGAGAGCGGGGGACAGAGGATCTGAAGCGTAGAGCCTGATGCGGAGCTCAACCCCACGAACCATGAATTCATGACCTGAGCCGAAGGCGGACGCTCAACCAGCTGGGCCACCCAGGCGCCCCAAGAATGTGTTTTATTAAAACACTGCAAATTCTCTCAAGGCGGGCTAGACCATTTTTTCACAAACGGTCCAGGAACAGGGCTGATCTGTGTGTTACTGGTTAAGAAGTAACTACAGGAGTTAAGGGAAATTTTTTAGAATGTTTCATAGCGGTTTGAGAGAATAATTTCCTCATTGTTGAATCTAATAATGACAACAGGATTTATATTTTGTCTTTTTTTTTTTTTTTTAAGTTTCATCTTCCAAGTGCAGGGGAGGCAGATATGACCTCTTCCCTCGTAGGGTTTCTGGCTGTCCCTGAGGATTACATTTATGAAAGACACATTAATGGGAAAAAAGCACACACATTTATTTAAGGTTTTATGTGACGTGGGAATGCTGCTAAGGAAATGAAGACCCAAAGACAAAACCTACATGTTTAAAAAAAATTTTTTAATGCTTATTTATTTTTGAGACAGAGAGAGAGAGAGAGAGAGAGAGAGTGAACAAGGGAGGGGCAGAGAGAGAGGGAGACACAGAATCGGAGGCAGGCTCCAGGCTCCGAGCTGTCAGCACAGAGCCTGACGCGGGGCTTGAACCCACGAACCGTGAGATCATGTCCTGAGCCGAAGTCAGACGCTTAACCGACTGAGCCCCCCAGGCGCCCCCAAAACCTACATGTTTTTAAACTGGGTTGAACAGAGAGATGCAATGGTAGAAAAGTAACGAAAACATAGGGGAGGCTAAAGGAAGACAACTGTTTTAACAACGTGTTCGAACAGAACTTCCTCAACTTCAACTCCCTGCCCTTGATGACAAGAGATATTAAAAGTCTTAGAAACCGAAATCCAACTGTCAGAAAGAGGTTCACCCTAGAGCTACAACTACCACAGGCAACACACGCCCTCCGGGCCACTCTCAGGGTCTCCACAAGTGTCAGGGTTGTCGAAGACCATTCAGAATGTTCTAGATTGTGCTGAGGAAATGCTGCTGCCTTCGGCTTCCGTCGCAATATTTTGGGCAGGAGGCTGCCTAAACTGAAACTCTGGCGAATTACCTCTGCATGAATCGAATCTGGTGACTCCTCTGATCCGTCCCCAGGGGGGGTGGAAAAAGGAGAAGGTCTTCAAGGAACTCTGCGTCCTTGGGAAGATAACACAGCACCGAACGTGCCAAAGGACAGTGTGGCTCTGGGTACAAATACAGCGTAACAGATCTCTCAAAGCAGCACGTACTCGGAGTTCACATGAATGAGAGAAATTACTGTGTGAAGAGAGGCTTCTTCGAGGACGGTGACCTGGGTCTAAAAGGTTGGTAGAAGTTTAAGAGAGAGGGAGCCATTTGTTTGCTTTTTGGCAACAGGCAAAGGAAAGAATGCAGTAGTGTAGGCGTGGCCAGGGAGCACCTCAAGTGACTCAGGGCTGTATCTCAGGGTTATTTGCACCCAAAAGGGTTATGAAACTAGACTCGAAGAGCACTCTTGGTGGGGGTGGGAGGCGCCTGGGAGATTTAGTCGGTTAAGCATCTGATTTCGGCTCAGGTCATGATCTCACGGTTCGTAGGTTCGAGCCCCACGTCGGGCTCTGTGCTGACAGCTCACAGCGTGGAGCATGCTTTGGAGTCTGTGTCTCCCTCTCTCTCTCTCTGCCCCTCCCCCGCTGGCTCTCTGTCTCTCTCTCTCTCTTTCAAAAATAAATAAAACATAAAAAAAAAAAAAGAGCACCCTTGGTGTTGCCTATAATTGTATGACTTGTGAAAATGAAGAGTCACTTTGGAATTATGATTGGCCAGCCGGGTGATAACATCTCTGATTATAAATAGTGGAGAAGAGGGGGCGCCCGGGGGGCTCAGTCGGTTGAGCGTCTGACTTCAGCCTGGGTCATGATCTCATGGTCTGTGAGTTCAAGCCCGCGTTAGGCTCTGTGCTGACAGCTCAGAGTCTGGAGCCTGCATCGGATTCTGTGTCTCCCTCTCTTTCTGCTCCTCCCCCATTTGTGCGCATGCTCTCTCTCACTCTCTCTCTCTCAAAAATAAAGAAACATTTAAAAAAAAGGAAAACATTAAGTAATTCAGGGGTTTGGCTGGCTCAGTTGGAAGACTGTGTCACCCTTCATCTCAGGGTTGTGAGTTGGAGCCCCACATGGGGTATAGAGATTGCTTAAATAAATAAATCTTGAAACAAAAAAGAAAAACATTAATTCATACCAGTAACTTAGATAAAACATAAATCACGAAGATTGTTCATTAATCGCTGAAGTGTGAGGGGCGCCCGGGTGGCTCAGTCGGTTTAGCGTCCGACTTCAGCTCAGGTCATGATCTCGCGGTTGGTTCATGAGTTTGAGTCCCGCGTCGGACTCTGTGCTGACAGCTCGGAGCCTGGAGTCTGCTTTGGATTCTAGGTCTCCCTCTCTCTCTGCCCTCCCCTGCTCATGCTCTTCCTCTCTCTGTCCCTCAAAAATGACTACATGTTTAAAAAACTTAAAATAAATAAATAAATGGTGGAGGAGACGCAGGAAACTCCGAATATGCGAGAACAGTCAGTGTCATCCTGACGTAAAATGAACGTGAGCATGAGAATGAATGGGAGGGAGCCTACTGCTCCCATCCAGTCCCTCCGGAGGTCAGGGTGATCTGTCGCCGGTACCTCTCCTCCCCTGCACTGCGTGCGCTAGGGGTGCTCCCAGACACCTGGCAGAGAAGGGGGTGGGCTGAATTCTTGTGCCCAGCAGAGATGTCCCTGGAGCACAGCCTGGGCAGCTTCCGGCATGGTGGGACCATCAGCCGCGCTACACCACCTGGTCTCTTTCCAGAACATTCTCTTGCATCCTTCTGTTCATAAGCTAAACCTCTCTTTTTCTGGGAAAAAGAGGCACCCTTGTCATTTTTCAATTTCAGAAATTCTCGAGAGGCAAAACCAACGTGCAAGGACTGGCGGGGAAACCAACCAGATGACTCACCGGCTCTCTCTTGCTTCGCACTCAGACTGGGCCAGTCCTGCAGGAGGCTCGGGAGGGAGCCCCTGCCGGACCCCACTCTCCAGTACCCTTTGCCCAATTATTTAGTAGATACCAGTGCAAGGAACTGGGAGGTAGGGGTCCAAACAGCACAGCCCCCCCCCCCACCCTCCAGAAAGCCTCTACTCACCCAGCCTGTCATGTGCTTCCACATCGCCTCAGCCCCTCAGTTCTCTACTCCACTGAGGCCAGAGGCCTAGGGTCCTCCTGGATTCTTCTTTCTCTTTTGCTCCCCCTCCCCTGTCCTTCACTATCTAACCAATCACCATGCCATCTCCGCTCACCGGCTCCACCTGTCGGATGCGAAACGTGACAACTGGTGGGTACTGTTCTCTGTTCTCCTCGTGTGTGTGAGCCTGGAGGTCTCCAAACGGAAAGTTAAGTTTAACACAAGATAAATACAATTTCTCGAATTGGTCCCTTCTGCTCTGTTACTTCGGAGCCCGGATGCTCACCATCCCTTTACTATCTCTGCGCCTCCTGCTGCGCAGCTCAGCCTCCAGCTGCCCCCTCCCCCTCCCAGAGCCTTCCATGGAGTGACTTTTCTTCCCTCAACACTGAAGGAAGAGGGCACAGGGGCTCCTCCTTCGAGAGACAAGGGTTTATTTATTTTTTTTTAATTTTTTTAAATATTTATTTATTATTGAGAGACAGAGAGAGACAGAGCATGAACGGGGGAGGGGCAGAGAGAGAAGGAGACACAGAATCAGAAGCAGGCTCCAGGCTCTGAGCTGTCAGCACAGAGCCCGACGCAGGGCTCGAACTCGGGAATGGAGAGATCATGACCTGAGCCGAAGTCGGTCGCTCAACCAACTGGGCCACCCAGGCTCCCTGAGAGACAAGGGTTTAAACTGCTTTCAGTTGAAGGAGCTGCAAGACATGGGACCCGGTCAAGTCCTCTGCCCGGCAAGCTTTCCCCCGGGGCTGGGGGGCAGGACCCGGGTTCTGGTCCCAGCACAGCCCCAGGGAGGCCACTGGCTGCCTCCAGGTCTGCAGGAAGGAGATGCATAAAACCGCCACCAGCCCTGGCCAACACGTTCCCTTTCAAAGGGATTTGAAGACCGTTATCATGTTGTTTGCCCATCAACACAGACCCATGGGGGAGTCAGGGCATGTTTTATGGTTCTTTCACTCAGTGTGTTCTTGGCAGAGTGTGAAATGAACACCTCCCTCCCAGAGGAAGGCTGACACACGTCCGGTTCAAGCAAATGAACGACCTCACCTCAATTGACTGACTTGCCTGAGACACGTTCAAAGGCCAAAGCAAATAGAAAAGAAGAGAAGCCTTGTAGGAAGAAGGAAAGCAGACGCGTATTTCAACTTACTAGGATGTCTTTTTAAAGGCTTGTCATTCTAACCATGCAACAAAAAAGCACTGATTCTTGGGAAACCTGGGTGACTCAGTCAGTTAAGTGTCCGACTCTTGATTTGCGCTCTGGTCGTGATTCCACGGTTTGCGAGATGGAGCCCCGAATCAGGCTCTGTGCTGTCAGCACAGAGCCTGCTGGGGATTCTCTCTCTCCCTCTCTCTGTGCCCTTCCCCTGCTCGATCGAGCGTGCTCTCTCTCTCTCTCTCTCTGTCATGAACCAGAAAGCATGACTGGGGGAAATGGACTCCAGTAAGGGAATGGTCTACGGAGGAGGGAAGTTATGCATTTAGGAGGTTCCTACTATGGTAGTCAAAGCAGGTAGGTTGGACCAGGGGCATTGGTTGTGGAGGTGGAGAGGAAGATTCCAGAAGTCTCCTGGAGGTACAGGTGACCAGACTTCCCACAGATTGGTGAGGTGGGGTGAGGAAAAAAAAGAATCGAGAATGCATCTTAGGTTTGAGAAGCAAACAATTCACTTTTTTTTTGTCAGTGGTAGTGAAATATGCATAACATAAAAGTTACCACTTAATCCATTTTTTAAATGTTTTATTTATTTATTTATTTATTTATTTATTGAGAGACAGTGAGCGGCAGACATGCAGAGGGAAAGGGAGACAAAGGATCTGAAGCAGGCTCTGTGCTGACAGCCGAGAGCCCCATATGGGGCTCAAACTCAGGAACTGCGAGATCACGACCTGAGCCGAAGTTGGACACTCAACAAACTGAGCCACCCAGGCGCCCCACCACTTAACCCATTTTTTTAAGTGTATGACCCGTGGCATTAAGTACATTCACGATGTTATACAACCAACACCAATATCCGTTTCTAGAATTTTCTTGGGTTTATTTTTGTGGCCCGAACAATCCGGGTACTCCTCGGATTCTGTGGCAAGCAGAGAGCCAGGGAGTTTCTTGGCAGTCAGTGCTACTGCATACAAGACCGGTCTCTGATGTTTCCTCTGATTCTTTCCAGGGGGCTCCTGGGCACCAGGAACATGGTGTCATGTTTCATTTTTCTCCCGATTTTGCCTCAGCAAATCCTAGAAACAACCCTGGGCACGGTGCTGAGTGAGAATTTGCTCTTGACCATGATGAGGACCGAGGACCGAGTACTCTACCCTTCCTGCCTCCCGGGCACAGGCACACAGGAGGGTGCTGAGTGGAGCGTGGGTTGAAGTCCTTTTTGACATTAACCCGAAGCGCTGCTCCCTCTGGTCCAAAACCGGGGAGAGGGGGGTTGGGGGGATCGGGGGATCGGTTACAGAAAGGTAGACCGAAGGACAAAGAGGGCAGATGTCTCCAGCTGAAACCCTAGAGGAGGGAGAACAGGACTGCGGAGCCCTGCAGGGAGGGAGGGAGATGTGGGACACCCAGTTTGCAAAGACACCTTGGCCTCTAACAGCAGGCTTTAGCGAAGTCTCTAACAATTAGAAAAGCTAAGACCACCTATGGAGAACCGTCACTTGGGAATGTGCAATAAGACTGGGCCCTTCCTCTCCCCCCATCCTCAGGACCCAGCTCCACAGAGTTACGCCTGCGAAGCAGTAACAGCGTCTTCTAGAGTTTAACTCAGGATCAAGACAGTGCAGATCTCTTATTTCCTAAGTGGTGGCATTTGTATAACCCTCCGGAAAGAAGCCTAATGGGGTACCCTAGAGCCAGGCCTGGAGAGGAGCAATCACGTAGGGAAGTTGGCTGGCGCAGTTAAGAGACTGGCACAGGGGAAGTCAACTAATCTTACCATCCTACTTACTGCCCTAAGGAGCTAAAATGATTTAATTTCTATATCAGGTTTCTTTGGCTGCTGTAACAAATCACCACATACTTGGTGATTTAAAACAGTAAAAAATATATATCAGTATATATCTATAAAACAGTAAAATAATATATCTATATATCTAATCTTATAGTTCCGGAGGTCAGAAGTGTCATTGGGCTAAATGTGGGTGTCACCAAGGCTGTGTTCCTTTTAAGGACACTCCAGGGGAGAATCTTTTTCCCTGCCTTTTCCAGCCTCCAGAGGCCACCGACATCCCTAGGTTCATGCTGTTCAATGTCAGCAGTAGCGGGTTCAGTCCTAGAACTCCAACCTCCTCTTCTGCCTCCCTCTTCCTAATTTAATACCCCCCCATGATTGCCGTGGGCCCACTGGACACCCCAGGGCAATCTTCTAGTTTTAATGTCAGCTGATGAACAACCTCAATTCCATCTGTAGCCTTAATTCTCCTTTGCCATGTAAGGCAACATATTCACATGTTCCAGGGATTGGGACATAAACATCCTTAGGGGTGGGGGAACGATTCTGCCATAATTCCTATCAGACGTGCACAAAGAGAAAGTGTTTTCAATTCAGTAAATGAATTCAGTTAAGTCACAGGATACAAAATGAATATACAGAAACATTTTTCTAGATATGTCTCTGCAGGCAAGGGACACAAAGGCACAAATAAACTCTTGGGACTATACCAAAATAAAAAGCTTCTGCACAGCCCAGGAAACCATCAACAAGATAAAAAGACAACTTACGGAATGGGAGAAGATATTTGCCAACGATATATCTGATAAGGAGTTAGTATCCCAAATATATAAAGAACTTACACAACTCAACACCAAAAAACCAAATACCCCAATTAAAAAATGGGCAGAGGACCTGAATAGACATTTTTATTTTTTCTTTAAAACATCTTTTTAAATCTTCATTTATTTTTTAGAGAGAGAGACAGAGTGCGAGAGAGGGAGGAACAGAGAGAGAGAGAAACACAGAATCTGAAGCAGGCTCCAGGCTCTGAGCTGTCAGCACAGAGCCCAACACGGGGCTCGAACTCATGAACCGTGAGATCATGACCTGAGCCGAAGTCGGATGCTTAACCCACTGAGCCACTCAGGTGCCCCTCCTTTTTCTTTCTTTCTTTCTTTCCTTCTTTCTTTCTTTCTTTCTCTTTTTTTCTTCCTTCCTTTCTTTCTTTCTTTCTTTCTTTCTTTCTTTCTTTCTTTCTTAATACGGAAGGCTTCACAGATTTGTGAAGACATCCAGATGGCCAACAGACACACAAAAAACATGCTCAACATCATGCATCATCAGGGAAATATAAATCAAAACTACAATGAGATATCACTTTATACCAGAGTGGCTAAAATAAAACACACACACACACACACACACACACACAGAGGAAACAACAAGTACTGGCCAGGATGTGGAGAAAAAGGAACCCTTGTGCACTGTTGGTGGGAATGCAAGCCGGTGCAGCCACTGTGGAAAACAGTATGGAGATTCCTGAAAAATATTTTAAACAGCATTACCATTCTATTGGTGTGATCCAATAATCACACTCCTGGGTATTCACCCAAAGAAAACAAAAACACTGAAAAGATACATGCACCCCTGTGTTTATTGCAGCACTATTTACAATGGCAAAAAATGAAATAAAATAAAAGCAGAAATAAGAAGTGTGTTTTCAACTGCACCGAGCTGGGAACTTCTGAGAGTTTTACCATAAACCCAGTCCTGAGCATGTCTACAAAATCACTTACTGACACTCAGGTGTTGTCTACTGTACTGCTCCTATGTCCCCTAAGCAGAAGAAAAAAATAATGAAATCAAAAGAACACCTGTTGGAAGTACCACTGAAAATCTCCCCAAACCAAAAAAGTCTAACATGTAGTGAATGCTTACTGGGTCATAGGCTGATTCTCTCCCCTCCTAACCCTCTTCATCATCTCTCTGCCCAAACGGGTAGGTACTATCATCTCTGTTTTACAGAAGAGCAAACTCACTCAGCCCTTCACGTAGACACAGAATTTATTTATACCCTGTTCATCACAGCCACTAACTACAGAAATTCAGATTTAGTCTGTGTTTCAAATCAATTTTTAAAAAATGTTTAAATGTTATTTTTGAGAGAGAGACAGTGCAAGCAGGGGAGGGGGCAGAGAGAGAAGGAGACACAGAATCCGAAGCAGGCTCCAGGCTCTGAGCTGTCAGCACAGAGTCCCACGCAGGGCTCGAACCCACAAACCAAGAGACCGTGGCCGAAGTCCGACGCTTAACGGATTGAGCCACCCAGGCGCCCCTCAAATCGATTATTAAAGCGAGTGCGGCCAGGCCAGAGCCTTACAACTCAGGCCCCCACTGCATGCCAGATCAGGCCTGGGGGCCGTCATTCATTTGTAGGGCAAATCTGTCCCAAGCACCCTCCTTGTGCATATTCCCGGGGAAAGACTGTTACAAAAAAAAAAAAAAAAAGAGAGAGTTTCTGCTTTGAAAAGCGAACAGAGATGCAGATTGACCTCGTGTATTGTGGATCACCTTGTCCCCCACAATAATTAAAAAGGTAAAACCACAGGACAATGGCAGGGAGAGGGGAGGACATCAGAGTCCCTTGCAGAAGCTGCATTCCGCAGCAGACCCGGAAGGGGTTTTAACAAGACCTCGAGGGAGACTCTCCTCTTCGAGAAGTCTTTCCCAGGTGGGCAAACCGGTGACTCATTTTCATCAGGCATCAATCCATCTACGTGTAACTTGCTTTATAATAGCTGGGCGACAATTTTGATCGGCCCCTTTTTCTTTTCTTTCAAATCATTTTTTAACAGATGACAGATGAGGAAAAAAAAAAAAAAGCACATTTATCAAGCAGCCTCATTTCATGCTCCTGAGGATCTGGGGGTGTCAGAAAGAAGAACAGCTCAGCCAGATTAATTTTCCGTAACCCTAGGCAACGGGCAAAACCATGGCACCCAAAGCTCTGTGTAATCAGATCGAAAATAGGCTGTGTTTCAGGGACTCCGCAAACCCTTACTGTATCAGGCCAAGGGCAATGAAGACAACACGTGCTACCATCATCACAAGTCGCCCCAGGAGGCAAGAACCCCACTGGCGGTTTGATTACTTATTAACCAGTGTGGAGCGGGTGAACCCAGCCTGTTCTGTTCCCCAGGGAGAACCAGGGCACCCGCTTGCCTCTGGCGCCCCCTACTGGGAGTTTAGGGTTAATCGCAGACTGGAAGTTAAAACCACATTTACTACTTAGAATGAACTAAATAAAGACTTCCTGCCTTGGTTTCTCTACAAGTTCATTTGCCTTCTCTTTAAAGTGACAGTTCACGGGGCTCCTGGGTGGTTCAGTCGGTTGAGCGTCCGACTTTGGCTCAGGTCATGATCTCACGGTTTGTGGGTTTGAGCCCCGCGTCGGGCTCTGTGCAGACCGCTAGCTCAGAGCCTGGAGCCTGCTTCAGATTCTGTGTCTCTTTCTCTCTCTGCCCCTCCCCTGTTCACACTCTATCTCTCTCTGTCTCTGTCTCTTTACATAAATAAATGTAAAAAATAAAAAATAAAAAATAAAGTGAGAGTTGACTAGGTGCGCCCAGCAGTTTCATACAGAGGTGACTACTGTGGTTCTAGAGGATTCGTCCCCAAAAGATGCTAGAGCTAACTTTTAGATATTTCAATAATTCTTATACTGTTTCAAAGCATACAAAAAAAAAAGTATAGGTAATGATACAACACTCATGTATTGATGCCTCTGCTAAACACCTAAAATATTACAAATTTCTTTGTAGCCCCAAATCAGTTTTCCTTTCTTCTCAGCGGTAAAATAAAACTCAGGATAGTAATTTGCAGACCCGTGTATATATATACTTGAACAACCTATATGGGTACAAATAATATGGATTTGTGTGTTTTGAATTTTTAAAAAAAAATGGTGTCATATTACATCATTCTGAAGATCTTGCTGTTATAGATTAACTTTGTGTTTAAGAATTATTCACGTCGGGGCGCCTGGGTGGCTCAGTCAGTGAAGCGCCGGACTCTCGGTTTCGGCTCAGGTCACGATGTTACAGTTGGTGGGTTAGAGCCCCTTGTGGGGCTCTGTGCTGACAGTGCAGAGCCTGCTTGGGATTCTCTCTCTCCCCTCTCTCTGGCCCTCCCCTGATCTCTCTCTCTCTCTCTCTCTCTCTCATTCTCTCTCTAAAAATCAGTAAGTAAGCATTTACAAAAAAGAATTATTCATATCAATACATATACATAGGTCTCAACATGTATATATACATTAATACATAGTGGATCCATTTTTTACTGCTGAAAAGTTCCTTGTGTAACTACGCCCAATTTATTTCCCTATTGTCCTTATAATGAAGTCATGGTAAGTAGATCTTAATCTTATTAACACATTTGAATTTCTTAATCTCTATTTATTTTTGAGAGAGACAGAGACAGAGCACGAGCAGGGGAAGGGGCAGAGAGAGAGACGGAGACATAGAATCCGAAGCAGGCTCCAGGCTCTGAGTGATCAGCAGAGAGCCGGATGTGGGGCTCGGACCCAGGAGCGGAGCTGTGAGATCATGACCTGAGCTGAAGTCGGTCAGAGGACTGAGCCACCCAGGCGTCCCTGAATTCTTTTTGTATTCGGAACACTAATCCTTTGTTTGATGATGTGATTCGCAAATTACTTCTTTCAGTCTGTGGCTTATCTTTTCCCTTCCTGTATGGTGCCTTTTCAAATACAAGATTTTTACACTTCAAAGCCAGATGTGTCAGTCTGATCGTTTATGGCTTATGCATCTTGAACCTTTGGAAATCCGTCTCTTTCTTGACGTTAGAAGGGAGTTTTCTGCATTTTCAAATAATCTTAAAGATTTGCTTTTTACATGTACATGCTTAATTCCCCTTGATTTTATTTATGTAACTGGTTCGAGGTAGAAGTCTCTCTGTCTGTGTTGTGTGAATCTCTGGCAGGCACACATTAGAGTGGCCTTGGGAGCTTTTTAAAAAACCAGTTTCTGGGCCTCGTCCCAGCACGGATGAAGTCTTCATCTCTGAGGGTGGTGTTGAGGCGTTAGGATTTAAAAACCACTGAGTCCCCCAGGTGGTTCTAACATGCACCCGGGGCTGCGAACCTCCGCTCTAAGGTCACATCAAGAGTAGAATTGCTGCTGTGTATATTATGGGGAACATATTATATCATTAGTTACACTGGATATTGCCAGTGCTCTGTAAAGTGACTATACGTATTTACGGTCCGTCCGGTAGGAGAGTTCTAGTTCTTTCACATCTATTTTTATTTTTGAGAGACAGAGTGCAAGTGGAGGAGGGGCAGAGAGAGAGGGAGACACAGAATTCGAAGCAGGCTCCAGGCTCTGAGCTGTCAGCACAGAGCCTGACGTGGAGCTCGAACCCATGAACTGTGAGATCACGACCTGAGCTGAAGTTGGATGCTTAACCGACTGAGCCATGCTGACACCCCGGTTCTTTCACATCTTTGAAAACAAATGGGTGTTATTTTCCCTGTTAAATGATCAGGAAACCGGTGCTCAGAGAGTTTAGATGACTGGGGACTTGTCTAAACTCACATAGACTGTCCCTGTGTTCTCCACGTCTCTGCCATCCCGCCTCTCTGTTTTCACATATCATTCTCGCTGACCGTGCTTCACTCACTAGCGTCACTGGACTAGGACCCCGGGGATATTTTGGGTTCCATGTACCCCCATCTGGCTCCTATTCAGACACTAAATTCAGCCTCAGCTTGAAGAGAGAGAGTCACCATTCAACTAACCTCTCCCCAAATTCTGGAGTCAAGCCGCTCCCCAAAGCCCGGGCTTTCAAAACACACAGACACCCCAAATTATGGGAGGCTGGATATTGACCAATGGGTTAATCTTCAAATGCCAAATGACAACCAGGAATTTGTCAAGTTTACAAAAATGTATGCATTCCCAACTATGGGCCAAGAAGCAGGCAACATTTCTTTAAAGGTTTCTAGAAGTATGGGGCAAGCTCTGCTCTTTGGAGCTCTTGACACAAGGTTTACACAACTCAGTTTTATTTATTGTTTTTTTTTAATGTTTATTTTTTATTTAAAAAACATTTTTTAATGTTGATTTATTTTTGAGAGAGAGAGACAGAGTGTGAGCAGGGGAGGGGCAGAGAGAGAGGGAGATACAGAATCAGAAGCAGGCTCCAGGCTCTGAGCCGTCAGCACAGAGCCCGATGCGGGGCTTGAACTCACAAACCTCGAGATCATGACCCAGATCATGAAGTCAGATGCTTCACTGACTGAGCCACCCAGGTGCCCCAATGTTTATTTATTTTTGAGAGGGACCGCGGGCATGTGAGTGGAGGAGGGACAGAGAAGGGGGAGACAGAAGATCCTCAGTGGGCTCTGCTCTGACAGCAGAGAGCGAGATGAAGGGCTTGAACTCACAAACCTGCCAGATCCTGACCTGAGCCGAAGTCAGACGCTTAACCAATCGATCCACCCAGGTCCCCCTACACAACTCAGTTTTAAATTATAGGTAGAGGGGCGCCTGGGTGGCCTCTGTGCTGACAGCTCAGAGCCTGGAGCCTGCTTCGAATTCTGTGTCTCCCTCTCTCTCTCTCTCTGCCCTTCCCCTGCTCCCACTCTGTCTCTCTCTCTCTCTCTCTCAAAAATAAACATTTAAAAAAAAAGTCTGACATTCATGTATGGCTTTACAGTGTTAGGTTTTAGGTGCATACGGGGCATATGTGTGATATAGAAAGAAGTCTTGCACCATTTTAAAGCACTGGAAATACACCTGCCAGCATATTCTATGCACTCCTATTATTGCCGATCTGTGTTTCCCATTTTAATAAACGGTCAAGATTGATCCTAGAGAAAGGGTCAACTTGTGGGCAAATTCCTGTTTGATAGGCCTCCTCAGCTCCAAATACAGAAAAGGAGGGCGAGGCTTTTAATAATAATAGAGAAAACAAAACAATAAGAACAACAACAAACCCCAAAGACGGTTTCCTACCGCTGCTCTAACAAACTACCGAAAGCTTAGTGGCTTCCGGCAGCACACACTTATTATCGTGTGGTTTGGGAGGTCAGAAGTCCAAATCGGTCTTACTGAGCTAAAAAGCAAGGTGTCATCAGGCCTGCATCCATTCTGAAGACCCGAGGGGACACTGTCTCGCCAGGATCTAGACCCTGCCTTGGCTCACGGCCTCTCCCTTTGTCTTTGAAGCGGCTTCTTCAGATTTCCGTCTCTGCTGTTTCCATGGTCACATCTCCTTCTCTGACTCTCTTGCCTCCCTCTTTCCCTTACAACACCCCCCTGTGATCACATGAGCCCATCCAGAGAATCCAAGACAATCTCCTCATCCCCAAATCCTGAAGCCATCCCATCTGCAAACCCCCTTCTGCTATGTAAGGTAACTAGGGGCCCTTCTTCTTCCTACACCAAGTGGCCTCAGAGCCATGATGAGAAGCAGAAGGGAAACGCCCTGTGGTAAGTGGGCTACTTAGCTCCAGCCCCAGAGGGTCCGTGGAAGCCTCCATTCTCATTCCTGGGTGGCCATGGGAACTAAGGGTCTCAAATTAGGTGGCAGACAGAGCTGGATCCCTGCTTGAAGTTGTGGACCGGGCCAGGCCAGGCTAGGAATCAAATTAATTGCTGCTGGGCACTGTCTGAGCTAAGGCGTATCACAAGCCTCGAGTCCGGAGCGGTGTGAGGGCCAGCATTCGTCTTGCTGGCTCAGTGCCCAGATCTGCACCGTCCTTGGTCACTCAGGGGGAAAAGCAGTGCCCAACTGTCAGAATGAGAGCCTGTTCTGGACTGGAACCCTTGAGGTTGGAAGGGAAGCAAACGCAAAACCATAAGCCTGGGAGAGGTGAGCACAGAATGAGAGAGACAAGAAGAAACCAACATACAGAAAACTCTGAATCTAACCTCTAAACCTTAAGGATTAGAGGCCATGTCATCCACAGAGAGGACCCAGATGCATCAGGTCCAGATAGGGAAACAGTTCTGAGACCAGGAGACGGACATCATTTCCCATTACATGGTTTATCCACAGCTTATTGGCTTTTCAGTAATAAAGAGTCTTTCAGATCAACAATACTAATGTCATTCAGGCCATTCCAAAGATTAAAAAAAGGTTTTTTTTTTAACGTTTATTTATTTTTGAGAGAGACAGAGCAGGAGCGGGAGAGGGGCAGAGAGAAAGGGAGACAGAGAATCCGAAGCAGGCTCCAGGCTCCGAGCTGTCAGCACAGAGCCCGACACGGCACAGGAACCCACAAGCCGCAAGATCGTGACCTGAGCCGAAGTCGGACGCTTAACCGACTGAGCCACCCAGGTGCCTGCAGGTCATTCCAAAGATTTTTAAAATGCTCGAATCCATTGCAGCCCCAAGTAATGTTCCTAGATATTCTCAGCTAAGGGAGCTCATAGTTTGTAGAGAGGCAGAGAAACAGCCTTATTTGGAGACATAATATCTTTTACGTAAGTAACGCCATTTTTGGTCAGTGGGGTTTCTAATAAGCCTCTACTATGTACAAATGTGGAGCCATATTGCTTAGGAGCAGAGTGGTTTTTTTCATAGCCTCTAGGTTTGAGGTGACATATTGTAGTGGTTTTGGAATCAGAAGGGCATGAGTTCACATCCCTGCTACTCCTCCAGCGCCTCTTCTGGGTCCAGAGCAAGATGGCTTTTGTCTTCGGGACTCAATGCCTGCATGTGTAAAATGGGGATAATAGTAATTACCAGATAGGGTGTTGTAAAGATTCAATGAGGAATGCCACAACGTATCCCATAGGTGTCAGTGCTATAAAACGTAAATGATCTGAAAAAGAATTTATGGTGCTAATAACTGAAAAGTGCAAAGACAGGGGACAATGTGGCAAAACACTGAAACTGGTCAGACAGCCTTCCAACTAGAGGCAGGGCATTTCAACAGTGGTAGGAAAGCTTACACGTTTGCAGTCTTTGACTATAGAATCCTTTATTCCAAGGGGCACTCGATCAATAACGTTGTATGCAACTGCATTCTGGTCTTCACTGACCATAGGAGGAATTAGATAAAAAACTGAGCCGTTCAATTCACACGTAGATGTGCTGAATGTCAAATACGTGTGCTGCACCTTAAGAACCAAGAAGGAGAAGTCCTAGTCTTTCATTTTTCTTTTTAATTTTTAAAAATATTTATTTTCGAGAGAGAGTGAGAGACAGAGCATGAGCAGGGGAGGGGCAGAGAAAGAGAGAGACACAGAATCTGAAGCAGGGTCCAGGCTGTGGGCTGTCAGCACAGAGCCCGATGCGGGGCTCGAACCCACGAACCATGAGATCATGACCTGAGCCGAAGCCGGACGTTCAACCTACTGAGCCACCCAGGTGCCCCTAGTCTTTCATTCTAAGATGACGTTGCATCTACTTGTAGTTATACGTACATTAGAGTATTTGATAATCACAATGGAGTGTGTTAACTCTCTCACTCCCATTCTCTGTGCTGCGCTCTCCCTTTGAACATTTACCACTAATCTCTAAATGATCATGGATGGGAAACATCATTCTAACTGGTGCTGCCCCAAGGACTTAACCAGGATGTCACCAAAGTGGAAGGTACAATGAAAGAATAAGGAAGAGTGTTCAACTTCACTGTAATCAAAAGAAATAGATATAAAGATGAGCTATTTATATCCATTCCATTGAGAGAGATTTGGAAACATAACAGTGGCTCACATAGGCAAGGGCTTGGCAAAATGGACACTTTTCATAGATTTCCAATCGGCAACAACAAAACAAAAAACTCATTGTCCCCAAACTCATCAAAGGAAATATTTAACTAAAATGTGCCACCCACAAGGAGGAATTTCATAGCCCATAAAAGTGAGACTCATAGGGCGCCAGGGTGGTTCAGTTGGTTAAGCATCTGACTCTTGATTTCAGCTCAGACCATGATCTCATAGTTGGTGAGTTCAAGCCCCGCATCGGGCTTTGCGCTGACAGTGCGGAGCCTGCTTGGGATTCTCTCTCCTTCCGTCTCTGTTCCTCCCCTGCTTGTGCTTTCTCTCACTCTCAAAATAAATGAATAAACCTAAAAAAAAAATAGCAGGAGTCATGAAATGGTAGCATGATATAACACACACGTATAAAAGTAACAAAAAGATGGGTGTCCGGGTGGATCAGTCAGTTAAGCGTCCGACTTCAGCTCAGGTCATGATCTTACAGTTCATGAGTTTGAGTCCCGCTTTGGGCTCTGTGCTGACAGCTCAGAGCCCAGAGCCTGCTTTGGATTCTGTCTCTCTCTGTCTCTCTCTGTCCCTCCCCTACTCATGCTTGTGTGCTCTCTCTCTCTCTCTCTCTCTCAAAAAAATAAACAAACATTAAAATTTTTTAAAAAAGAAAGTAACAAAAAGAACACGAAGTTGTTAGGACACCAGGATTACACAGGAAGAGGAGTATGAAGAAATCTAGCCATGATGCTGTTAGGTGGTGAGAGTCTGCTGATCACTCTCTATTTTCTATATTTCTCAAAGTTTCTATAATGGAGATATATTGTTTTGACATTTTCTTTTACATTGTATTTTATGTATGTATGTATGTATTTAATTTTTTTGAGAGAGAGAGCGTGAGCAAGGGAGAGAGGCAGAGGGAGAGAGAGAGAGAGAATCTTAAGCAGGCGCCACGTCCGATGTAGGGCTTGATCTCACAACCGTGGGAACATGATCTGAGCTGAAATCAAGAGCCAGACACTCAACCGACTGAGCCACCCAGGCACCCTTCTATTTTATTTTGAAGTTTAATTATTATGATTATGATTATTTTTTTTTTTTAGCAATCTCTACATCTAATGTGGGGCTTGAACTCATCACCCTGAGATCAAGAGTTGCGTGCTCCTCTGACTGAGCCACCAGGCACCCCAGTTTTATTTTGAAACCTCTTTCGGTGATGGAAACTATCTAGTGATGAAACATCACAGCTCTTACAGTGATGAAAGCCTAAATTGCAGGGGTGGTGGAACTCTCCATAACATTCTCCTGAAGGATCGTAGAACATCGCTAAGAGCTCAGAGCTTCTCCTAGTGAAAAAGGCTTTGCCAGTTATCTATACTCACCTTTGGAAAAAACTGTACTAACCCACCAGGGCTTAATATAACAGCAGACACTTTATACCCCTAAACCATTGTTCTTCGTATTTCGCCTTCTTCCCCTTGTCCAGTCCACCTGCATGCATCCGTAGCAAGTCCATGGAACCTGACACCAAGCTTTTGCAGTGAGGAAAGATAGGTTATTTACTGGGAGGCTCGACCCAGGAGAGAATGGGGAGCTGATGTGCAAAGTCCCAAATTCCTCGATGGCTTACAAGCAGGGGTGTTTAAAGCGTGGAAATTCAGGGGGTGCCTGGGTGGCTCAGTCGGTTAAGCATCCGACTTTGGCCCAGGTCATGATCTCACAGCTCATGAGTTCGAGCCCGGCGTTGGGCTCTGTGCTGATGACTCAGAGCCTGGAGCCTGTTTCAGATTCTGTGTCTCCCTCTCTCTCTGCCCCTCCCCTGCTTTTGTTCTCTCTTTCTGTCTCTCTCAAATAAATACACATTAAAAAAATTTTTTTTAAATAAAGGGTGAAAATCCAGGGTAAGCATCTCAGAATCTTGGGTCAGCTGATTGATTAGGGTTTCTGTGTGACTGTAGAGAGGTCGTTCTGCTTCAGGGGCCTGGAAACTAACTGCAAAACACTCTGGGCGGGTTGCATTCATGATGTCATCTCTAAGAGTTCCAAGACAAAAGTTCTACGTCCTGTGGCTACTACTAAGCTGTAAATTACTTTTTTTTTTTTTCCCACACAAACACCGCACATTATGTTTGCCAGCTCAGGCGAAACAGCAACCTACGGACTGTTGGGGAAGACAACTTCATGTTATTTCCTGAGGCCATTTTGCAGGTTTGTTTGGCAGAGACTAAGGGCTACCCGGCTGGCCCCAGGCGGCCAGGAGCCCTATGTTTAATTGTGTCGATAGTTCTATCATTCCTTTTGGTCACAAGATTATGCCCATGTTCTGTTGTATCAGTAATGCTACATTTTGCTACCTCTTACTACACTCTGTCTCTCTTCTTCCAATAGGAGAAAATCAATCTAGAACTCTGTCTGCATGGTCAGGGCATTCAGGGCGCTCCCTGGGCACTGTGTGTTTCTGAGAAAACTAGGAAGTCTGGAGGCTCTCTGTCTACAGGAAAACAGGAAACCCTAACTGCTTGGAAGGTAGAGGGGTTCTTGCCATGACGTCTCTCCTGGGCTTAAAGTTATGCCCAAAGAACACCTTTTCTTCAAAAAAGCTATAAGAGGGACACCTGTGGGGCTCAGCTGGTTAAGCGTCCGACTTCGGCTCAGGTCATGATCTCACAGTTCATAGGTTCCAGCCCCTGCGTCGGGCTCTGGCCTGACAGCTCAGATCCTGGAGTCTGCTTCTGATTCTGTGTCTCCTTCTCTCTTTGTCCCTCCCCTGCTTGTGCTCTATCTCTCTTTCTCAAAAACGAATAAATGTTTAAAAAAATTTTTTTAAATAAGGAAAAGCTGAAAGAAAACATTCTAGGTGTGAAACCGGGGGTGCAAGCCCCCACAGACTCTGCCGTTTATTTTATTTTATTAAAAAATTTTTTTTTAACGTTTATTTATTTTTGAGAGAGAGAGCGAGACACAGAGCATGAGCGGGGGATGGTCAGAGAGAGAAGGAGACACAGAATCCGAAGCAGGTTCCAGGCTCTGAGCTGTCAGCACAGAGCCTGACGCGGGGCTCAAACCCACGAACTGTGAGATCATGATCTGAGCTGAAGTCAGCCGCCTATCCAACTGAGTCACCCAGGCGCCCCAAGACTCTGCTGTTTAGACATAGGATTCCTCGCTGCCTCTGGCCAGCCAGGTATACACCTAGTAAATCCCACAAGGGGATAAAGTTGTTTTGGGGTTTTTTTTTTTTTTAAGTATATCTTTTCTCAAACAATATGATGTAAGAGACAGAGCCGGTGGAGTGCACACAGTGCTGTGAGGAACGTGTGTTTTGCAAAACTTAACCGTTGTTTAAAGAGTTCTAGCATTATCCAAGTGGGCCTTGCTAACAATCGTACGGTGTCCTTTAAAACCACGAACTGGGATTAGACGGTTTGCCAAAGCCACTGAGTCAATAAAAGCAGTAATTCTGGTTTCCCAATTTATTGCTGAAGGTGAGCATGAAGGCGCCACCCCGCGGCGGTATATCCCATCGTTCACCCCACATCTTACTGGCCCAACGTGTTTGCATTCATGGAAGGAAATGTTTCTCCGCCCCCTCCCCATTCTACTTTTAGGCCTCAAGAGTGTTTTATCATATAGAAATAGAATTCACAAATCTCCCAGAAAGTTCTTTGTAAGTTCAGCTTTTAAAGACATACTTTCCGGGGCGCCTGGGTGGCTCAGTCGGTTGAGGGTCCAACTCTTGATTTCGGTTCAGGTCATGCTCCCAGGATCGTGTTGGGCTCTGTGCTAAACGTGGAGCCTGCTTAGGATTCCCTCTCTCTCTGTCTCTCTGTACCTCTCCCCCTTCTTGTGTGCTCTCTCCCTCTTCCTCCGTCTCTCTGAAAGAAAGAAGAAAAGAAAGAAAGAAAGAAAGAAAGAAAGAAAGAAAGAAAGAAAGAGAAAGGAAGGAAGGAAGGAGGGAGGGAAGGAAGTAAGGAAAGAAAGGAAAGAGAGAAAGAAAGAAAGGAGGGAAAAAAGAAAGAAAGAAAGGAATGAAAGAAAGAAAGAAAGAAAGAGAAAAAGAAAGAAAGAAAGTTGGGACTTTTTAAAAAATAATTAAAAAATAAAGACATACTTTCCACTCTCACTGTTTTCTCTTCCCCCCCTAGGAAATGTTGTCAGCCTCCTTCCTCTCTTGAAGGGAACTATTCATAGGCAGAAGAACTCCTTTGTAGAGGAACTTATGTAACATTGGCCAGTTCCTTAAGGCAGCCGTTCCCAAGGCTGATCTGTAGGCTGAGTTCAGTGGGAGACAAGGATTTTACTGATTTGTGCAAAATTAGAAAGATAAGAACAATGCTAGAGTTTTCCTACAGGAATTTATTTATCTCACGGTGATGTATTCGGAGATTGTGCACCCTCTACTTTTTTGGTTAAAATGTCTTTTCTTTTATAATAGTAGGATCTCAGGGCGCCTGGGTGGCTCCGTCAGTTAAGCATCCGACTTCAGCTCAGGTCATGATCTCGTGGTTCGTGGGTTTGAGCCCCGCATCGGGCTCTGTGCTGACAGCTCAGAGCCCGGAGCCTGCTTCGGAATCTGTGTCTCCCTCTGTCTCTGCTCCTCCCCCACTCGTGCTCTGTCTCTCTCTGTCTCTCAAAAATAAATAAATGTTAAAAAAATTATAATAGTAGGATCCCAGTAAGTGATAGGTTTAAAACTAAAACCTGCATATTTACTTAGGAAGATTAACCCGATGTAGGGGCTGCCTGGGTGGCTCAGTAGATTAAGCATCAGACTCTTAATATTAGCTCAGGTCACAATATCAGGGTCGTGAAACTGAGCCCCGAGTTGGACTCTACGCTGGGAGTGGAGCCTGCTTAAGATTCTTTCTCTCCCTCTCCTCCTTCCCCTCCACCTCATGCTCTCTCTCAAAAATAAATAAAATAAACTTTAAAAAAATTATAAAATAAATAAAAACCTTTGAAAACTTTACTGCTTTGTGGCATCCAAAAGTCCAGAGAACCACTGTTTTAATGGGTTTAATCAGGGCTTTAATTTGAGATCACGGATTTAATGAGACTGAACTGAATCTCATTCTGACGAGGTTTTGAATAACACATTTCTGCACATTCAAAAAAAAGCCAACCTACTAGAAGCAACTGAGATGTCCTTCAGCAGGTGAATACATCAATAAACTGTAATACATCCAGAGCGTGGAATACCATTCAGCACTAAAAAGAAAGGAGCTATCGAGGCAGGAATATTACCAGGTGAAAGAAGCCCATCCGAAAAGGCTACACACTGTATGATTTCAACTATGTAACAATCTGGAAAAGGCAAGACCTTGGAGGCAGTAAAAGGATCAGTAGTTCCCAGGGGTTGGAAGCAAGGAGGGATGAAAAGGCAAAGCACAGAGGATTGGATTGGGGCGGGGAGCAAAATTGCTACTCTGTATGAGGCTCTAATGGTAGATACATATTATTATAAATGTGTCTAAATCCATAGACTGTAAAACACCAAGAGTGAACCCTGATGTAAGCTACAGACGCTGGGTGATAATGATGTATCAGCTGTTAAAATAACAACTGACCACACTGTTGGGGGATGTTGACAACACGCGTGGGGCCAGGGGGTATACAGGAAACCTCTGTATCTTCTATGCAATTTTGCTGCATATCTAAAAATACTCTAAAAGAGTAAAGTCTATTAAAAAAAAAAAAGTCAATCTACCAAGACAAACTTAATGCTCCATTAGAACCGCCACGGGGAGCGGAAATCACCAGTCAGATAATCAACTGTTAGGCCTAAAGGAACTTCAGAGATCACGTCTCATTATACAGCAGAGAAAATGGTCTTTGATGGTTTCTAGTCCGGGCCCTGCCACTCCGTTGTCATGTGACCTTGAACCAGCCACTCACCGCTCTGGTCTGTTTCCCCAGCTGCAAAGAGTCCTTCTTTTTCAGGTCCGAAATTCTGTGACGTAACGAGTCAGTGATCTCCAAGTTCAACACACTAGGGAAAAGACATGGCTCCTTATGGGTGAGGGGTCAATTCTGGGGAAATTCAGACGGATGCAGAAAGCAACAAAATACTCAGTTTTTCTTATTGCCCGACATGGCCGTGACTTAGAAGTTGTTATGTGAGAGTAGCTTGGCTTTGAGGGGAAAACTAACAAGAGATTCCTTATCCCATCCTTTCTTTTTGCATTTTGCTTTTTCATTAACTGACACCAAGTACGGTGCGACATCTGTACCACGGCCGTGGATCGAAACACAGAGGGTTACTGCCTCCTAGTGGACACGCAGCAGTCCGCTCTAAATTCAGAGACTCTAACTCGATTCCCCAGGTGCTCCCAGAATTGGTTTTACAAGCTGGGGGGAACCTTAAGAAGCCACCCATTTCACTTCCTTCACTTTGCAGATGGGGATGTTGACGCTTGAAGTCACACAGCGGGGTCCAGGGCTTGTGGTCCCATTAAACCACGTAGCAGCTTCATGTAGCTGCGCGGAGCCCGTTACAGGTGGCAGAGAAAGGTGTCACCCCAGGTCAGTTTGCCTCCCCCAGAACTTTGGGTGTGGGAGGATGTCCCAGCCGCAGGCGTGTGACCTAGTAAGGCAAGCACACAGAGAGAACGCCATGGAACATGAAGGCAGAGATTAGGGTATGCCAAAGCTTGCCAGCAAACCATCAGAAGCTGGGAGAGGGGGACAGAACAGATTCTCCTTCGCAGACCTCTCCGGAGGGCCCAGCCCTGCCTTGATCTTGGACTCTGGTCTCCAGAAAGGTGAGACAATACATCGATGTCATTTAAGCCACTCAGTTTGTGGTATTTTGTTCCGGCAGCCCCGGCAAACAGAGCTTTGTCTGTGAAACACCTTCTAATTGTCAAATACACTTTGAATTTGCAGAACCAAATTAACTCTCCCGTGACATTCCAAAACGTGAAAAGGATCCATGAACTTAGCATTTCAGAATCACTAGACGGAAGGAATGTGGTCCAACGACTCACTGTGAGTAGGAATTCCTTATAGAATATCTCCTTCAGCCAGGGGCGGAAGCCAGGGCCCTGCCCTCAGGGCACAAAGGAGGTCGGACAGCTTGGAGCCAGATGAGATATTCTGTAAACGAGAAAAAGGCTTAGAATTCAGCAAAGAATTAATGCGTTGGAGACCTTCAATAGTTAGAGCTACGGAGAGGTGCTCCTGACAGATCCTGAAGTGAGGGCAATAGAATTGTGAGCTCAGCTCTAAGATACTTGGTGTAGCAGAGATACGCAAAGTCGCATATGCACAGTAGGAGGAAAGTCACAGCGGCAGACGCTGGCATTTCCTATCCCAGGGCAGTACAGGGGAGAACGAGTGACAGGCACCAAATTTCAAGGGCTGTATTTCCTGTTCCACAGGAAAGGTTTTCTCTTAAGTGGAGAGGGATGCAGGGAGTATGGTAGACCTCATGCATTTCCTTTTTTTTTTTTTTTAAGATTTTATTTTTATGTAATCTCTACACCCAATGTGGGGCTGGAATTTACAAGCCCAAGATCAAGAGTCATACGCTGTACGAACTGAGCCAGCCAGGTGCCCCGTGACCTCACACATTTCCAGTCCCATCAACCAGTCTCTTCCCTGTAGTAAACTGGGAGCTAGATCCCATTAGCCATGCATCTGTCTCCCATGCTGATTGCAGTAACAGGACAGCCTTCGGATTACACATGGCTTCCATTGTGCTTCAGAGAAAGAACACATATGATTACATCCAGGCTAATTCCGGCTGCTCAAGGCTGTGGTTCCTCATCTCAAGTCCTCAGCGAGAGAGTTTCCGGTTATTTCACTCTGCCCCTTGCTTATCAGGGAGGCTGCACAGATAACACACGGGGATTTTAGTCTGGTGGGGTTTATTCCTCACTGCAAGGGAATCAGCAGGCACTCTTTTATTAATCTTCCTTTTGCACATTTTTTTTTTTTTTACTTAGAACTA
Organism: Cryptoprocta ferox; assembly: GCA_028646485.1. Lineage (NCBI taxonomy): Eukaryota > Metazoa > Chordata > Mammalia > Carnivora > Eupleridae > Cryptoprocta > Cryptoprocta ferox. Next base: position 8,831,243 of record CM053575.1, on the reverse strand, counting down.
ATGAGTCTGTCACCCATCATTATTTTAGGGCAGCAACAAAAAAGAGTGAGCATCTCAGACCTCAACAGAGAGGCTCCCCAGAGAAAGCACAGCACAGAGGACATCCTCTACCAGCCGTGACGGAGGAACAGGACAGAAATTAGACCTCCCATCTTAAACAATGGTAGAACGGGACCTCCAAATATGAGGCACCTCTTTTTTTTTTTTTTAACGTTTATTCATTTCTGAGAAACAGAGGGAGATGGGGGTGAGTGAGGGAGGGGCAGAGAGAAGAGGGAGACACAGAATCCGAAGCAGACTCCAGGCTCTGCGCTGTCAGCACAGAGCCCAATGTGGGGCTCGAACCCATGAATCGTGAGATCATGATCTGAGCCAAAGTCGGACGCTTAACCGACTGAGCTCCCCAGATGCCCCGAGGCACCTCTTTTTAGGTGGTGGACTGCCGGAAGGGCCCAAGCGTAATCGCTAGGGAAGGAAAAGCTCAACCTGGGGTGGAGCCCTTGGATCACTTGGTCTCTCTATCCTGCTGTGGTGCCGTGAGCTGGAGCCCTGCTGAGCTGAGGGTGCAGATATGGGACTCAGGGGCGGCTGAGGTGACTGGAATGTTGAGGGCAGAAGAGTGCCTAGGGCAGGTATACCAGTTGGATGACAAGATTGCTGGTAGTTCTGTACATTTTAAGAATTTTGTGGCAACCTTGAGGGTGGCCTTTGTGCCTCAAAAGGCGATTCAGGAGTGACCGTGTTTTTTAAAATATTGTTTATTCAAGTTCAATATTAAAACCCTGATTCTTCTCAAAGTTTTAAAGTTCCTTTTAGGGGCGCCTGGGTGGCTCAGTCAGTTAAGCATCTGACTTCAGCTCAGGTCATGATCTCACGGTTTGTGGGTTGGAGTCCCACGTCAGGCTCTATGCTGACAGATCAGAGCCTGGAGCCTGCTTGGGATTCTGGGTCTACCTCTCTCTCTGCCCCTCCCCCGCTCACTGTCTGTCTCTCTCTCTCAAAATAAAATAAAGACATTTAAAGTTCATTTTACATGTATAAAGCTAGCAAATGTTAGATATTTTTAAAATATTTTAAAATATTTTATTTTATTTTAGAGAGAGAGTGCATGCAAGAGTGGGGCAGGAGACAGAGAGAGAGAGAGAGAGAGAATGAGAATCTCAACCAGACTCCATGCTCAGCACGGAGTCCAACACGGGCTTGATCCCACAATCCTGGGATTATGACCTGAGCCGAAGTCAAGAGACCAGACTCTTAAACAACTGAGCCATCCAGGTGCCCTGATTTATTTATTTTTAAATAATCTCTACATCCAATGTGTGGCTTAAACTCACAACCCCGAGATGAAGATTTGCATATTCTTCTGACTGAGCCTGCCAGGTGCCTCCTTTTTTAATATATATATATATATATATATATATATATATATATATATATTTTTTTTTTTAGGGGCACCTGGGTGGCTCAGTTGGTTAAGCTTTTGACTTCGGCTCAGGTCATGAACTTGTGGCTCATGGGTTCAAGCCTCTCATCGGGCTCTGTGCTGACAGCTCAGAGCCTGGAGCCTCTTCAGATTCCGTGTCTCCCACTTTCTACCCCACCCCCATTCACGCTCTCTCTCCCTCTCCTTCAAAAGTAAACATTAAAAAAATTTTTTTATAAAAAATTATTTCTTTTTTAGCTAGCAAATTTTAATAATTACTTCTAAGCTCTCATTTACAAACTCGGTTAAACTTGTTTAAATGTTTTCAGCTGCATTTAAATTTCTATTCATTTTAGTTTTTCAAAGAACTTCAATAGTCTGATTTAACAAACCATCCCAGGCATTCAGTTGAACCATATGAAATTGCCTTTTGGGCAGGGCAAAAAACAGTTGAAAACTAGTGATTTTCTGTGATTCAAACCAGTGTACGTTATTCTACCTATAATGCGTGTAATTTATCAATAGGGGAGTCAGAGCAAAATTTGCACGATGCTCAACAGGCAAGGAAGACTTTATTTAAGACTACTGGAAGAAGAGAGAGGCTATCATACAATTGAAGCTCAATTCTGCTCAACACAAGTCGGGAGGGTGTGTGAGTGCTGGAGTGAGCTAGTGGAAAAGTACCGAAGGACATTAGCAGCGTGGTTGATCAATGGATCGTGTGTGGCACAACCTGAGTTTGCGAAGGTTTTTCTCTGCGGTTAGGCCATCTGTGTTTGCTGACACCCACCGAAGTTAGACACCTGTCCCCTTCCAGAGACTGGGAAATGGGAACGCCTTCTTTCATGATGGTTATATTTCAAAGGAATAGCTCCTTGGTCCTTGAGAAAGACATTCCTAGGTTGTAAAACTGGCAAGCGCCTTTTTAAAGAGATTTCCATCCACTTCAAAGGGGCAGAGAAAGAATTTACCCTTCCAAGTTCTCTAAAGAAAGTGTTCTCTGAAAAGGGAGATGGGGATCGAAAGTCAGGAAGAAGCCTCAAGTTTACTCAGGCTGAAGGGGGGTGTTTAAGGCCATCTTGGTTGATGGTGAATCTTAAATTCGCTTAGAGAATCTAATTCTGGCGTATGAATTTTGTAGGATTCCAGCTTAAAAATACGAATCTACATTAATTCATCAATTATAAGTTTTAAATTAGGATCACAAGGCTACACTGCTACCGAAATAGGCTATTTTCTCTTAATTCAAATTCTTGCACTAATCGATGCACCATTTATTCTTTTAAAATGGCAATAATAATACCATAGGGAAACTGGCTGGATTCTTGTCTGGGACATTGATGGGACACTCCAAGTCTATAGGCTGTACCAAGGACTCCCTAACTTAAAGAAGGGGCTGGCCTAGGGAATGTAGCCCCCATTCCTGAGACTGTGGTTACACGTTACCCAATTATTATTTCTAGTCCTGGAATTCTGAGATCCTCTAGTCAGACAGCACGGTTAAACCAAGCCCAGGTGGAGGTGGACACGGTTCCAATGTTACCATCTTGCACAGGCCTGCATGCTCGCTCAGGGATGCTCCTTGCAGCAGACAGAACAACTTGTGCTTTTGGCAGGCACTCAGAGCTCAAGTTGTATCTTTGCCTACAGCTTCTACCCCCAGAATCTTTCAGTGTAGAGAAGAGGCTGCAGATAGCCCAGCTGTCTTCAAATTAAGAAACACCACCCACACGGAGGGTGTAAAAAGAAAAACAAGACTTCCTGAGAATTTTAAAAAAGTTCACTTTATATTCTCCTAGATTTGTCCTGTATGTACTTTTCTTTCCTTTTCTTTCTTTCTTTCTTTCTTTCTTTCTTTCTTTCTTTCTTTCTTTTTCTCTTTCTCTCTCTTTCTTTCTTAAAGCTAGTTTATTTATTTTGAGAGAGACATGGGGCACCTGGTTGGTCCAGTTGGCTAAGCATCCAACTTCGGCTCAGGTCACGATCTTACAGTTCGTGGGTTCCCCGCGTCGGGGCTCAGGTGTCAGCACAGAGCCTGGAGCCTGCTTCGGATTCTGTGTCTCCCTCTCGCACTCTATCTGCCTTTCTCAAAAATAAATAAACATTAAAAAAAAAAAAACCTTTAAAAACTGGGCAAAAGACTTGAATGGACATTTCTCCAAAGATCTACAAACAGCTACCAAGTATATGAAAAGATACTCAACATCAGGATCAGAGAAATGTATATCCAAGCCCTGAGATTCCACCGCATACCTGTTAGAATGGCTATTATAAGAAACACAAAAGATAAGATTGTGTTGGCAAGGACGTGGAAAATAGGGAACCCTGGTGCACTGTTGGTGGGAATGTAAATTGGTGCAGCCACTGTGGAAAACAGTATGGTTCCTCAAAAAACTAAAAATAGGTCTACCTTGGGGCGCCTGGGTGGCTCAGTTGGTTAAGCATCTGACTCATGATTTCGGCTCCGGTCATGATCTCACGGTTCGCGGGATCAAGCCCTGAATTGGGCTCTGTGCCAAGAGCAAATTCTCTCTCTCCCTCTCTCTCTGTCCCTCCTCCATTCATGCTCTTTCTCTCTCTCTCTCCCTCTCTCAAAATAAAAAAATAAACTTAAAACAATAGGTCTACCTAATGATCCAGCAATCCTACTGTGGGTCTCTATCCAAAGGAATGAAGTTATTATTCCAGAGGTCTCTGCACTCCCATGTCCATTGAAGCATTATCCATAATAGCAAAGATATGGAAACAGCCTAAATGTCTGTTAATGGTTGAATGGATAAAGAAAATGTGGTATATATGGGGGCACCTGGATGGCTTAGTCCATACATTCAGCATGTGACTCTTGATCTTGGGTTTGGAAATTCAAGCCCCTCATTGGGCATAGAGCATAAACAAATAAACAAACAAACACAAACAATACTTAAAAAAGTAAATGTGGCATAGAGAAAGAATGGAATATTATTTAGCTTTATAAAGGAAAGAAATCCAGACACTTCTAACAACATGGATGAACCTGGAAGACATTACACTAAATGAAATAAAGACACAGAGAGACATATAATGCATGATCTCACTTAATATGTGGAATCTAAAGTAGGCAAACTTATAGAAGTAGAGAGTAGATTGGTGGGTCCAAGGGTCTGTGGAGGGGGCAAGGGTGATACGTTGTTCAAGAAGCACAAAGTTTCAGTTATTCAAGGTAATTAAGTTCTGGAGAGCTAATCTACAGTCACGGGAATCTAGTTAGCAATACTATATTGTGTACTTGGAATTTGCTAAGAAGGTAGATCTTTCTTTTCAATATTCATTTATTTTGGGGAGGGCAAAGGTGGGGGAGGGGCAGAGAGATCGGGGCAGAGGATTTGAAGCAGGGTTTGTGCTGACAGAGAGCCTGATGTGAGGCTCAAACTCACAAACTGGGAGATCATGACCTGAGCCAAAGTCGAGCGCTCAACCAACTGAGCCACCCAGGTGCCTCCTAAGAGAGTAGATCTTTAAGTGTCCTCACCACAAAAGAAAGGGAGAAAGAGAGAAAAAGAGAAAGAAAGAAAGAAAGAAAGAAAGAAAGAGAGAGAGAGAAAGAAAGAAAGAGAAAGAGAGAGAAAGAAAGAAAGAGAGAGAGAAAGAGAGAGAGAATGAAAGAAAAAGAAAACTATGTGAGGTGAAGCATATGTTAATTAGCTTGGTTGTGATTATTTCACAATGCATAAATATATCAAGATATCATGTTGTACATCTCAAATATATATAATTTTTATTTCTCAATTATACTTCAACACAGAAACAAAGATATATAAAAAATGGATATTAAATTGCTATGGCATTTTGATGTCATTAGATACATTTGTAAGGTGATGCGTGAGCTTTAGAAAACAATACCCTTTACAACCATTTAAATGATAAAAGTCATTTTAAGGCCTATTTAAAAAATGTGTACCTCGGTTTTAAAATGGTCTTAGTGGATGCTAGAATAAAACTACTCAAAGACTTTTTCTCTCTGCTCTGGAGACCTGGAACTTTCCCGGTGGGCAGATGTTAAGAGGGTTTCCTAATCACAGGGAATCCACGTTTCAGGCCCCGCCTTTTTCTCCAAAGGACCTGGCAGTGGAGGGCTGCAGTGCACATCAGGCTTCCTCATTGCTTTCCAGAACATTCCATCACAGGCATCTTGATGCTAATCTCTACCTGTGACTTCTCCTTTATTTCACTGTCAGAAATCCAGCTCTAACATCCCAACGTGCGAATGATATAAATATCGTCCACCATTCTGTGGACTCCACGAGGGTCATATCTGCGAGGCTCACTGCTACGTCCTCAGCACAGAGTCTGGAACACACCATATGTGCAAAAAGTTATTAAATTGAATTAAGAGGGGCAGCTGATTTTGTGGGGGAAATTTTGTTTTGTTTTTAAGTTTATTTATTTAAGTAATCTGTACCCCACCCAACGTGGGGCTTGAACTCAGGACCTTGGGATCAAGAGTCACATGCTCCTCCGAGTGAGCCAGCTATTTTGGACGTGCAGTACTGGAGATATGGGATGATAATTCAGGTAAAGCCCACGAGAAAGTCTAACTAATTCATTTTTTGCAGGGTAGTCTTTCTGTGATTTGAAGCCATTTAAATAAATCTCTTTTCTCACATCTGCCCTTAAAGAATTCTTCCTACCGAGGAGGCAAACTCTTCCAGAGAGACACGAGGTTTGATTCCAGTTCTTCTGCTATGGTATCTCCACAGGTTACTTATCCTCTAGTTCCATCAGTTAACACAGAGATAAAATTCTATAGCTTCTTGGGAGGAGCTAATGCATGGAAAAGCACCAGGAACAAACACTGTCACAGCGTGGGCGTTCAGGAAATGGCAGCTTGGAGGCAAGGTTCAGCTGGTACTATGCTGGGTGTTCTTCTCCAGGCTGAAATCCACAGGGAGTGTGCCAGGGTAGTAACGGGCCTCTAAGGCTGGGCAGAGCAGAACAAGACTTCACTCCTCGGTTCACACACTTTCCTTCCACATTCACACCTCTCCGTTTGCTTTAACATGATTTGGGGCTTGACATCGGCAGTGTAGGACATCTCCGAAGGAGGCTAAAGTAAGAGAAACGTGGGAGCCAACAAAATATCTGGGGGTGGGGGTAATTGTTATTCGCCTGTGGAACTAGACTGTAATGGAGTACATTCCATCAAGAAGGGTAGAAGAAGGTTCAGAAGAAAGTAATGTCACAGAAACGTAGGAACTGGAAAAAGATGATTCAGCTTAACTCTCTCTCTCTCTCTCTCTTTTTTCAATCTTGGTCAAAACATAAAATGTACCATCTCAACCATTTTTTTTAAGTTTATTTATTTTGAGAGAGAGAGAGAGAGAGAGAGAGAGAGAGAGAGAGAACAAGTGGAGGAGGGGCAAAGAGAGGAAGAGAGAGAGAATCCCAGGCAGGCTCCGCACTCTCAGCACAGAGCCTAATGCAGGTCATGACCTGAGCTGAAATCAAGAGGCAGACGCTTATCTGAGTGAGGCACCCAGGCGTTCCCATTTTAACCATTTTTAAATGTACATTACCGCATAATAAGCACATTGTTAAATATAAGCACATTGTGCAGCAGATTCCTAATTTTTTTTGATCTTGCAAAATGGAAAGAAACTACCTCTACTGAATAATTCCCCTTTTCCCTCCTCTCCCCAGCCCTTGGCAACCACCACTCTCCCTTCTGTGTCTAAGAAAGTAGACACTGCTTTAGACACCTCCTATAATCAGAATCATGCAGTATTCGTCTTTTTGTGACTGGCTCATTTCACTTGGCACAATGTCCTCAGGGTTCATCCATGTTGTAGCCGAAGACGGCATTTTTCTTCTCGAGGGCTGACTAATAGTCCATTGGGTGCATATGCCACATTTTCTTCATCCATTCATCAATTGATATACATTTAGGTTGCTTCCACCTTTGGCTAATACTGCAATGAGCAATGGCATTTGAATACCTCTTCCAGATTTAACTGCATTCTTTTTACAGGTAATGGCAACCCTGACTCACAGAGTAAAGTAACTGACTAAAACAGAGATTCACAATAGTCGCAGTATTGCCTTTTTTGTTTGTTTGTTTGTTTGTTTGTTTGCGGTGGAGTGGGTGAGGGAACCTATCCTACGCAGTTTGGCAGCGTGGTAGCCTGTACCCAGCAGATACTGGTAGCACCACCACCCGCCCCTCCTCCAAAAAAGACAAAAAAAAAAAAAAAAGCGTATTCATACATTGCCAAATGAGGGTGGGACAAAAGTGCCCGGGTTGAGACCACTGCTCCAAAGAAACACTCGAAGCCAGAATAGGTGGAACCCAGTCTGCTGCCATCCAAGAGATGCCATTCAGCGCTCTACAGAAATACAAAGTCCGGCGCGATTTTCCAAAGCATTTTCTTTTTAATTCTCAAAAATGGCAGAGGGCAGAAGGATGTCAAGCTGCACGGAGGCGAAGGCTAAACTAAGAAACCTGTAAAGCCTAAAGCTCCAGCGAGGAGCGCGGGTCTACGGCATCGGCCCCGCGGGCCCTCGCAGTGCACGCTGGGGCTTGTAGTTCCGGCGTGAGAAGCCCCGGGCGCAAATTCCCCACCCAGGGCGACTTCCTCCGCCGGCCGCCTGCCTGCCGCCGCTCCCGGAAGCTGAGCAGGTTAAAGTTTCAACGCTTCCTTTCCCCGCCTTTTAGTCCCGCAGACTGCCAACCCGAGTAGCTAATAGGCGGCCGGGCTGGCCCTTTCTCTTATCTGATTGGTCCAGAGTTTTGCAGCGTCCAGACAAACTTACTGGGGATTGGTCGCGTCTTCAGTTTTGAAATTCGTAGGTTTCGCCGCGCTGTAGCGCCCCGTTGCTTCTCCGAAGTGGTGAGCCCTGGAGATCCGGAGCCGAGGGTTTGGGGCCCGCGGGAGGCTCTTCTAGGGAGGCCGCCGGACTTGGATCATAGAAGCACTTAGGAGACGCGGTGCAGTCGAGTGAGTGCGCGCGGGGCGGCCGGCGGGGCTGGGGGTGGTTGGCGAGTTTTTATCCTCCCGCCAACTCTGGACCGGGGGCGTGATCTCCCCCCTTCCCCCCACTCCCCGCTCTTTGCCCCGCAGAGCAAAGAATGGACGGGTCACCTCTTCCAAGTGGTGACCTGCCTTGGTCCTGGAGCCTGAGATGACCCCTTATCCTCCACCTAGGGCACCAGATTCCGAAAAAGTAATCCCCCGCGCTCACCTCCCGGGTGCCTAGCATCCTGTTTTCTGCTAGGAGGCCCTTTGTTGACCTGAACGCGCAGGAAGCGCCCACCAGCCGGGAATTATGCCCAGTGGCATTTCTGTACAGTTAACCCTCGCTCCACACCTCCCGCACCAGCTGAGCAACGTTTTAAATGGACCATTTCCGGAGGCCAGTGCTGCCCCTTATTTTGTCCCTCCCCAGGGACGTTCGCTGTCAGCGGTTCAGTACCATCCAGCCGCCGTGGCCTTCCCTGCGGGTGCCCGGAGCCCAAACTCGGCGCCTGCCTTTCGGAGACAGAAACTGAGCAGGCGCTATCGCTTGTGGTTAAGAGCACAGTTTAAATCCAGGCCCCGCCCCTGACTTACTAGGTGACTTTGACTTAACTTCTCTTTGCCTCAGTTTCCTCATTTGCACATGGGTATCCTTGAAGTTGAAGTGAGAGTTAAATGGGATGATGCCCCACCTGAGCATGGAGACGGGACTCAGTGGAGCAGCTGTTTATGATCATGACCATTTTTCACTAAGGTGTGGTAGACCGTTAAGTCCCTGACTTCCTGCACCTCAAAAAACAGGCATTGCAAACGAGGTGGGGGGTGTCTGGGCTGCTGTACCGTATGAGGGAAGGATTTGGAGAGGAAGGTGAGCTCCCTTCTCCCTTGGTGGGATGTTGGATGTTCCTGGTTTTTGCACACAAGTTCTTAGACTGGCTGTAGAGATTTTTTGCTGTTCGTTCTTTACGAGAGCCTCTTTGATACGCTGATCTTTTCTCTTTTCTCACTTACACCTCTTCTCTAACTTACAGTGACCCTTTTTATTGTATTTGTTCATGTATTGTTTATTTTTGAGAGAGAGCTGCGCGCGCATGAGCAGGGGAGGAGGGGAACGGAGGATCTGAAGCAGGCTCTGCACGGACAGCAGAGCCTAATGGGGGGCTTGAGCTCACGAATGGTGAGATCATGACCTGAGCCGAAGTGCGTCGCTCAACAGACTGAGCCACCCAGGTGGCCCAGTGACCCTTTTTAAATAGCCAAGCTGAGGTCTCTAAGAACAAACTTCCCCATGGACGAAGCCCAAACGCTTTTTTGCATTTTGCCCAAGAAGCTGTCACCAACTTTGCCATTTTGAACAAGTACTTAAAGGTAGCAGTCGTTGCATGTTGTAGCTCATGCATGACGCTTCGTCTGGGTTTTAGCCTCCTTAAAACACTTTTCTCTTTCCTGGCCTCGAACTGGGGGGTCCCACACTTTGCCAGGGCTGAGCTCTGGGTCAGAGCGGCCGCGGGGAGGGATGGCAGCAGAGAGGCCATGCCCGTGATTGGCTGGCTTCAGAGCTGTCGCTGCCCAGAGCTTCTCCCGCCCTGCCCAACTGGTCCTGCCCTGATTAGTGCTGTCCCTGGCATCTAACCTGTGTCTGGCATGCCCTAACCTGTGTAGAACGAACTTTTTTGGTGTCCTTGTGTGTATGCCTGGGAGGAGAAGTACCTGTAGGATGTTTATTTCTAGTTGACAGATGCAATTAATTAATTCAACAAGTATTCCTTTTATGCCAGGCGCTGTTCCAGGCTCTGGGCTTTCAGCTGCAAGCAAGACAGACCAGGGTTTGCCCTCAGGGAGCAAATGTTTAGTGGGCAGAGACAGGGTGTAAGCAGACAGATACACAGTTACCCAAGTGTGTGAAATTGATGCATGGGATCTGAGTTGCTGAGATCTGGGTGATGAGTAAGCTGGGCAAATAGGAGACAGAAATTTCCAGATATAGGGCAGATGTTGGCTTGAGGAACAAAGGCTAGCGTGCCCTGGAAATCAGGCCTCCGGAAGGCTTGTGAAGCTGCCACAGAACCTGGTATTAAGCTTTATAAGGTGTCAAGGGATCAGTGACTTAGCTCCTCCTTCCAGGAGCTTCTATCTTAGGTGGGAGGCTGAGCTCTGTCAGCATGGTTCTTGATTTTCAGGGTATAGGTCGGGACATGAGACACACAGTCTGTTATTATGGCTGATGACCATCACTCATTCATTCCCCTGGAGGGATATTTACTGAACCCCTGTTGTGACTGTAATGAACACTTCTTCCTGGCTGGGGGCTTCGATGATGATTTTATAACAGCCTTAAGGAGGATACCTGAGTTGCTGGGTTTTGGGGTTTTTTGTTTTGTTTTGTTTTAAGAGGACATTGGTTTTGGGGCGCTTGGATGGCTCGGTCGGTTAAGCGTCCGACTTCGGCTCGGGTCATGATCTCACTGTGAGTTCGAGCCCTGAGTCGTCAGGCTCTGTGCTGACAGCTCAGAGCATGGAGCCTGCTTTGGATTCTGTGTCTCCCTCTCTCCCTCTCTGCCTCTCCCCCCTCGCACTCTGTCTCTCTCTCAAGAATAAATAAACATTGAAAAAAAAAAGAAAAGGGGACATTGGCTTTGTATATTTTGTATTTTCTTAAATATAAGACATTGCTTATCTACTCCCCTTGTGCTCTCTCATCCATTTCTAGGACTTTTCAGCTCGAGGGAGAGGGTTGTGGGGACTGTTAGGAGAAGAGCATGTCTCTGGACCCCTACTTTCTTACCAGCTCCTTTGGAATGCAGAACCCTGTGTTCACTGGCCTCTTGAAGGAGCAGTTGGACCCGATGTTCTTTGGCCTGATGCCAGGGGTCAGCTGGTGTGTAGCTCAGGGTGGCTGTGTCTGGCCCTTGCTCACCCACAGGAAGTCAGAGGAGAACCCACAGGCCTGTTTGGGCAGGTAGAGAGGGGTCCTGTGCCGGCTGCAGTTTCTCCCCGATCCAGGAAAGCACTTGGCCATGGCTTGTCATTTTAAGCCCCCAAAAAGGCCACTTGTAAGGACCGTTGCTACCAGAATTAGCTGGGAAGTGTGGACTTCTGGGAGCAGTGTGCCGTGGGCAGGCGGGCTGGTTGCAAAGGCGTGTGAAGAGCAATAGGGCATTTTCTTTTTTGCAAAAATGACGCCGGTGGATTGGCATTTGGAATTCTGCATCTCTGGTCGGGGGGGGGGGGCGGATTCTGCATATCTGGGACTATGGGCAGGAAGGGACACTGATTCAGGTACTAGGTGGTTGTGGGGGCTGGATGCTGCGGCCCAGCAGGCCCTTCCCCTGCCCCATGTTCCAGCCCCCAGCCCTGAGCCCTCATGCCTCTTGTCTGCTTTCAGCGGACAGAGCCACCATGGGGTCGACAGCCCCGGGGCCCATTCACCTGCTCGAGCTGTGTGATCAGAAGCTCATGGAGTTTATCTGCAACGTGGACAACAAGGACTTGGTGTGGCTCGAAGAGATCGAGGAGGAGGCCCAGCGCATGTTCACCAGGTAAAGGCGGGGCCGCGCTGGCAGGAGGTGCCGTGGGGACACAGCAGCTTCCCCATCTGACTTGCAAGACACACAGGCTGCCAGGGGTGACCCCCCAGAGTGCCTGGTGTTCAGGGGCCAGCCTCATGTGATGGGAAGAGGAAGGAGAGGTGCTAGGCTGGCCCTCGGGATGGCGCTGCGCACGCCCTTGGGATGGCGCTGCGCAGGCCTGCCTGGTGGCCTCGCTCCCCTCCGCATCCCCGGGAGGAAACCCTGCGTGCCCGGCATGGGGCTCACACGTGGCCTAGGCGAGCTTGGTGCTGGTCATCCCAGCTCGACTTGTCCCTGCCAGGAAAGGGCTGGGGCCGGGCCGGCTTGGGGAGCGGGCTGGCGGTTCCCGGGCAGCCGCCAACATCACACTCTCCTTGTGCTAAACAGTGAATTCAGCAAGGAGCCCGAGCTGATGCCCAAGACGCCTTCTCAGAAGAACCGACGGAAGAAGAGGCGGGTTTCTTACATTCAGGATGAAAACAGAGACCCCATCCGGAAAAGGTGGGAGGAGGGTCAGCTGGGCAGGTGGGGTCTGGAGGCTTGGTGCCCGCCCGGAGACTCGGAATCGAAGGTGTTAACTGGGAGCGAGCAGAGGCTCACATGAGTAGTGGGGTGGGTACCCTGTGGGCCACGCTGAGGGGTGAAATGCCGCCAGGGAGACGAAGTGTGACCCAGGACCGTGGAGTCCAGAGTGCGTGTGTGTGTGTGTGTGTGTGTGTGTTCATGTATGCGTGTTTGGGCCTTGGAAGAAGGGAAGGATTTTCAGAGGGGAGAGAAGAAAGAGAATCCACCCTTCTGCGTGGATGAAAGCAGCCAGAGATACGGACCAGGGGCTCCCCCTGTCGCTGCACTTGATAATGTCAATGGAAATGGCTATGCGCTGGAAAAGAGGCTGGGTCTTGGGGTCAGGTTGTCCAGATACACACCCTACCTCTGCCCCTTCACAGCTGGATGACCGTGGGTTCATTTTCTACCTCTGGGCCTCAGTTTCCCCATCTCTAAGGCAAGGAGGATGGGGGAAGTTTGTATGACTTCAGTCCTCCCAGCGGTTCTGTGAGGTCTGGTGATGGTCCCAATTTATAGGTGAGGAGGCTGAGGCTCAGAGATGAGCCGCCAGGGGTCTCGGCTGGCCTTCTGCCTCCAAGCCCTCCCGTTCATACTCCATGCAGGCTAGTGGGCTTCTGGGGAGACTGGTGCTCCCTGCTCGATTTTTGGGGGGTACCCCTCGCCCCGTTGGGTTGTCTCAGCAGCCTCTGTTCCGCTGCCTCCAGCAGGTTGTCCCGCAGAAGGACCCGGAGCAGCCAGCTGAGCTCCCGGCACCTCCGCAGCAAGGACAAGGCGGAGAAGCTGGCCACGGTGGTCGGTGAGAATGGCTCCGTCCTGCGGCGGGTGACCCGTGCTGCGGCTGCAGCTGCGGCGGCCACCGCGGCAGTGGCAGCTCCTTCTCCCGCCCCTGAGTCTCCCACGGCGCTGACCAAGGAGCCTGAAAATAGCCCGGCCCAGGGCCAGCGGGTGCCCGTGGTGGAGATCGGCGCCAGCGAGCGCCGGAGCGCCGAGCAGCACCTGGGCCAGCTCAGGTCCACCCGGGCACCTTCCCCGGCTCCGTCCCCTCCAGCCACGGCTCCCGCCTCCCACAGCATCTTGATATCCGATGAGGAATCGACACCCCGGAAGCCGGAGGCTGGGAGACTGGGGTCTGTCACCGTGAGCTCCCTGACGGCTACGCCCCAGGACCCCAAGGGCCGAGGGATCGGAGCAAGCCGGTCTGCCTCCAAGCTCAGGATCGCGGAGGCTTCCCTGGACCCCCAGGACTCGGCGGGCTCTCCAGTATCGCCGTGGCAGGAGCGGGTGCTGGCTCCCCTCCTGCCCGATAACTGCTCCACGCCCACGGGCGCCCGGGTGGGCCTGCAGGCGGTGCGGCGCAGCCTGATTGCCCCGTCCTCCCCGGGCGGCCAGGTCTTGCTGGCCCAGAAGTACTCCCTGGTGGCCACACAGGAGAAACCAGTGCGCAGGTCGAGCAGAAGGATGGGCAAGAAGGCCGCTGAAGAGCCCTCCGCCCGTGTCATCTGTGAGTCTGGGGGCCCAGCAGGAGGTAGGGGTGCGGAGGGTGGTCCTTGGTGCCTGGCTTAGCTGGAGCGGCTCTGGGGAACCTTCTAGCAAGGAGCTGTCCCTAGAAGTTTCTGCAACGGTGTAAACATTCCATATCTGTGCTGTCCCGTCTCATAGCCCCTGTTAGCCACGTGTGGCTGTTGAGCCCCCAAATGCGGCTAGTGTGACGGAGGAACTGAATTTTTAGTTTCATTGTGTTTTATTTAATTTGGATTTAAATTATTGCCTATCATTATTGGATGGCGCAAATCTAGCCCAACCCTCTTTATTTTACAAATTAGGAAACTGAGGTCTAGGGAGGTTGGCCACAGTGTCCCTGCAGTTAATGGTCATGCTGAGGCTCAAACCGAGGCCTTCCTTCAACCCAGGGCCAGCGTGTCCCACTTTCTTCCTACAGAGGCACACTGAGATTGGCCACGTTCGTGGCCTCCTGTTAGCGAAGCTGCCGGTCTGGAGATGCCGAGGGGTGCGGATTGTCACGGCAGCAGGGTCATTCTGGAGGGACAGAGAACTGGATTTAGTGCCAGCTCAGCAATTCACCTGCCCTATGACCTTGAGCAGGCTACAGGAAGTTCTCTGTGGGCCTCAGCTGTTCCGTTAGCCATTTGTATCATCATCCCTGGCTCAGGGGACCGTTGTCACGGTGGGAGCAGGTGCAACGAGCCACAGAGGAGGATAGGCGGCTCGAAGAGTCAAGGCTGGCTGCATGGAGGAGGTGGGGTCGGAGCCGGGAGGCTTTTGACGAAGGATGACTGGGCTTGCGGCAGGTGGAAAATTTGTGGGTAGAGGTATCCCTGGCAGAGGGAACAGCTTGTGTGAAGACCCAGAGGGATGAAATGGCAAGGGATGGGGTATCTTGGGCTCACGTACCAGACAAGCGGCCTGGGCTTGACCCACTAATGCAGCCGATGAGGCCCCTTGATGGTCCCTGGCACTGTGTGAGAAATGGCCGAAAGGAAGGGAAGGAAGGAGACAGGAAGACCAGAGAGGAAGCTGTCGCCAGGGTCCAGCCAGAGGATGGTGAGGCAGCGCGGCTGATGGAGAAGGTGGTCCAGGGTTTAAGTTCATGGCTATTAGAACAGTAGTCAACATCCGCCTACCACTTCCAAGAGCTGTAAGACCCTAGGTTCTCATTTGGCTCTTTCAGCACCACCGTTAGCCTGGTAGAATTTCCCCCACCTGACGGAGGAGGAAACGGAAGCTTACAGTGGTCACCGAATTTGCAAAATTGGGAAACTGGGGCTTGAGCCCCACGTGTCATCCTTTCCGGGATGGCAGGCTGCCTACCGAGGAGGCCTTGTGGGGCGCCCCGAAGTGGGGCTCGCTCCAGTGGGTAAGGGCACCTCCCCTCGCCAGATTTCTTCCCCACCTGGGGAAGGGCTTGCTCTGGGTCATGGGGCTTGAGGACACGCAGCCTGGGGACCTGGCACGAGGGCCATTTTTGGATTCTCAGAATGGCTGAGTTGTTTCTGACTTGCGTTGGTGGTTCCCTCAGGCCTGAATCTGATCCTTGGAAAGGGTGTGACAGAGCAGGTGAGCCTGGAGTTCCAGAAGAAGGGCGGGGGAGAGGCTCTAGACAGGTCTGTCTCACTCCCAGCCCAGGGCTCCTCCACCTTGAGGTGGAAGGAAGAGGGAAAGGGGGTGGGGGGAGACTAAAACATAGCAATTAAACCCTGGAGTCCCACAGAGCCTCGGTGACCTTGGGCACACCCTTCTCTGGACCTTGGTTTTCCCATCTGTTAAATGGTGATAACACCCGCCTTGAATATGGGTAGAGAACCCATCTTTAATGTTTGGATATGGTACAGGCTCCATCAGTCTTAAAGGATAAAACCCGAGAAGAGAAGGCCTGTGTTCCTGAAGCTCAGTCAGGGTGTGGCCAGGCTGCCCCTGAACTGAACTGACCTGCAGGGTGTTTAATAGTGGGGGAGACAGGTTTCCCGGAGGCCTTCCTGACGCCCAGGCTCCGAGGCTTGGCCAGGCAACTTGGAGGTGGGGTCTTAGTTCGGTTCCCCCCCCAGAAGCAGCCTAGATGTCAGGATTTGGGTGCAACTTGTTCATTCTGGAGGAGCGTGAAATGCTTGCAGTGGGGTCATGGGGAAATGAGACCAGGAAGGGCTGCCGGTGAGGGGGCCAGGCTCACCGGGGAACCTCTCTGGAAGTCAGCGTGGAGCACTGCGTCCAGGGGCTGCTGGGAGGGGCATTGAGGCCCCACGTGCCTGGCCTGGCACACGTCGGCCGGTGGGAGCCATTGTGCAAAGAAATGGTGCAGCGGTGGGCATACAGGTGGGCCCTGAAGCAGTGAGGCAACAGCCGCTTCAGGGTTTTTGGCGGGGAGTCCTGCCGTTCAGGCCAGGCTCCTCCTTGGGGTTCCACGGCCACCTCTGCATTGGGGAACAGCCCATCCAGCCCTCTGCCAGGCCTCAAGCCATCTCCCTGCTACTACACCAGGCCTGGGGCCCGAATGGCATGCAGATGGCACTTAACATTCCAGTGGAACAGTTATGTGGTCACACGGGCCTCTCCTCGTCCCTCTGCTCCCTTAGCAGTGAGCACGGAGTACGGAGCTGGGTGGGAACACGGAGCTGAGTGGGAGCATGGGGCTGGGTGGGAGCACGGAGCTGGGGTGGGAGCACAGAGCTGGGTGGGAGCACAGAGCTGGGGTGGGCAGCCATGGGAGCCTTTCTAGCTCTTGGCCCCCCACCGGTGGGAGCACGCACCTCCCTTGACTGCAGGCCTGGCCCTGAGCCGCCCCCTCCCGCTGCCCCAGGCCTGGCCTTACCCCCCCCCCCACCTCACGCCCCAAGCAGGTGGCTCTCTGCTGCTGTTCTCTCTGCCTCGTGGTTTGCTGCTCCAGCCCCTTGTTCATCTTCCCTCCTTCCCTTAGACCCTCGGGCACTGCCTGGCCTCACCCCAACTGCCTCTTAGCCTCAGCTCGAAAAAGTCAGTCCTTTCCTACCTCGTGGCCTTCTGCCCAGACCAACAGCTCTCAACTTTCTGTCTCAGCACCTGCTCCCAGTCTTAAAAATTATTGAAGACCCCAAAGAGTTTTTGATCATGAGGGTTCTAGACACTGATAGTTACTGCATTAGAAATTAAAACTGAGGGATGCCCCGGCGGTTCAGTCGGTTAGGCGTCCAACTCTTGATCTCAACTCAGGTCTTGGTCTCAAGGTCATGAGTTCAAGCCCCGTGTTGGGCTCTGTGCTGGGCGTGGAGCCTACTCTAAAAAAATACTAAAAAAAATTTTTTTAAACAGTTTGAGAATTTATTTTCGAGAGACAGAGACAAAGCGTGAGCAGGGGAGAGACAGATGGAGACACAGAATCTGAAGCAGGTTCCAGGCTCTGAGCTATCAGCACAGAGCCTGATGTGGGGCTCGAACCCATAAACCCTGAGATCATGACCTGAGCCGACGTCGGACTGAGCCACCCAGACGCCCTTAAAAAAATATTAGTAAAAAACTTCAGTATTATCTAATTTTATTTTCTGTAGTAGTATTATTTTGATATTAAAGATTAAAAGTATTATTTAATACCCTAATATAAAAAATAGCAAGCCTATTATCTATTATTGTTAGATTTAAAAAAAATTTTTAATGTTTATTATTTATTTTTGAGAGAGACAGAGCATGAGTGGGTGAGGGGCAGAGAGAGAGAGAAGGAGACACAGAATCGGAAGCAGGCTCCAGGCTCTGAGCTGTCAGCACAGAGCCCGACACAGGGCTCGAACCCATGGACCACCAGACCATGACCTGAGCTGAAGTCAGATGCTCAATCAACTGAGCTACCCAGGACCCAGGCACCCCTAGATTTTTTTTTTAAATAAATTATCATTCTTTTCTAAAACAAAACTGTAATGAGGAGGCTGGCACTCTTCTATATCTTGCAGATCTTTTTAACGTATGGCTTGAAAGCAGACAGCAGGTTCTGCATTCCATCTGTTGCATTGTGTTGTTTGGGGGAAAGCATATGAAGAAAACTTAGCCTCCCAGAGATACGTAGTTGGAAAAGAAAGGACAGCTTTAAAAGTCTCCTTGGATAATTGTGTATATTCATTTTTTTTCCAGTTAATTTGTACGTATTCAACACAAGTGGTTAGCTTCTTAAAGGCTCATTGCAGGGTAGAATCAGAAGCTATCATTGGCCCTACCTTGGTCTGTCTTGTGCTTTTTTTTTTTTTTTTTTGTAATTTTTCATGTTTATTTATTTAGTTTTAAAAGAGAAAGAGAGAGAGAGAGAGAAAACAGCGGAGGGGCAGAAAGAGGGGGAGAGAGTGAATCCCAAGCAGGCTCTGTGCTATTAGTGCAGAGCCCAATGTGGGGCTTGAATTCACGAACTGTGAGATCATGACCTGAGCGGAAATCAAGAGGCAGAGGCTTAACCTACTGAGTCACTCAGGTGCCCATCTTGCACTTTGAATGGAACTTTTAGCCATATGCAATTTTGTAGCCGCATGTGTTGATCATTTAGAAAATGCTATTTCGCTAAGTTATGTATATCTTCCTAACGTCAACACCCTCCATCATCTATTTTTTAAAAGAAGCACATTTGTTTTCCCATCTGCAGGTATTGGGAAGCTAGAAGCTCATGGCAGTGGATGTATGGTTTTCAAAATTCTATTTTTGGGCAGGGAATCATTTTTTTATTATTGGTAAAAAAATCTTATTCATTGTTCTTTTTTAAATGTTTATTTTTGAGAGAGAGAGTGAGTGTGAGTGGGGCAGAGAAAGGGAGACAGAAGATCTGAAGCAGGCTCCGAGCTGTCAGCAGACAGCCCTATGTGGGCCTCGAACCCCTGAACTGTGAAATCATGACCTGAGCTGAAGTCGGATGCTTAACCGACTGAGCCCCCCAGGCCCACCTTATTCATTGTTTTAAGTGACAGATTCATTTTGTTCGTTTTTTGAGAAAACGTCTACCAAATATCCAAGATTGCATAACAATGGTATGTCAGTTGCCTTTTCAATTAAAAAAAAAAAATGGCTAGTTGAGCTGGGTATTCAAACATGAACGCTTTCCAGAGACATGGGTATACAGTAAAGGGCACTGCACATACTTTCCTCTCTGCCACACAGAGAGTACTTAAGTTTAGATTTAATAGAATTCATAGTTTATATTCTTTCACCAAGGACATTCTTAAGTGAAACTGGACATTTTCTGTGCCGAGTGTGGGGTATGGTTTGGTTTCACAACCTCCGTTTGGTGCTCAGAGTCTCACCTAGCATTGCTTCGTTGCTTTTGCACTGTCAGGGTTTTTCGTGTTGTGGTGACAATAGTTAAGACCTCATGAAAGGGTCTTGGGCACTTGACTTTCAGGAGTCTGAAAATAGACTTTGGGAACCATTGGCCTGGATGTCCTTCTCTCTCCCAACTCTCCCCCTTTGTCTGTGACCGTGTCTTCCTTCACATCCCAGCCTCTAGACCAGTTTGGGTCCCCATTACAGTCTTTCAAAATCTTCTGCTTTCTTCTGTCATCACACATACCACATGTCTTTTACAGGATTATTTGATGGTTATGTAGACTGGATGGTAGCTCTGTTTGTCTCACTCACTGTTGGTCCCCAGGGCCTCAGGGCCTGGTACATAGTAGGCCCTCAAAGAATAATTGTTGAATGAATAAGCTGCTTTGTGTTGGACCCCATGCTGGATGTTAGGGACCTAGAGTCAGACATCGTTCCTCTTCCCAAGGTATACCCGGCCCCACCCAGTGAAGGAGCCAAGATGTGCTCTCAGATGGGCAGGTTGCCAGCTAGGGAATAGGAGACATAAAGCCAACAGCTCTATTGAGGATGCTGGAAGCAGAGGGAATTTGCTCAGGGCAGGCAGGGCCTCTGCACCCAGTGAAGGGGGGGATCTCTGGGGTGGAGAAGGCCCATGCCTGGTGAAGTGGAGGGGGCGGTCTCTGGGATAGAGAGGGCCCGTGGTGAAGGGAGGGGTCTCTGGGGTGGAGAGGGCCCATGCCTGGTGAAGAGGGGGGAAGTCTCTGGGGTGGAGAAGGCCCATGCCCAGTGAAGGGAGGGGTCTCTGGGGTGGTGAGGGCCTGTGTCCAGTGAAGTGGGGGGGTCTCTGGGGTGGAGAGGGTCTGGTTGTAGATGAAGAGTGGCCGAGCTCCAATTAGCACGTGGCTCCCTAGACCACTTGGAGTGACACCTGGCCCGTTTCTGAGGCATCATCCGTTCCTATGTTTTCCCCTCAGGTCACAGTTACCTGGAGAGGCTCCTGAATGTTGAGGTGCCCCAGAAAGTTGGGTGAGTGCACTTCCAGGGCTTGGGGACCTTTCCAGGGCTGGGAGGGGCACATGGATTCCTGCTCAGCTGAGTCCCAGGAGTGGAAGCATTTCCTGTGCCTGAGCCTTCCCTCCTGGTGGGGACTGCCTACTGCTGCAGCCACCCCTTCCCCCATTCTAACCAGGCAGCAGATGGCACAGGGGACAGCTCTGGCCTGGCCTCGAGTCTTCCAAGCCTTACCCTGGGGCGTGGGCTCCATGGGGGTCCAATGCAGAGTCCCATGAACTGGCTAGTATAGACATGAGGAGCTATGTGCCTATTGTAGTGGAAAGGGGGCTGCACCGGCCTGCGCACGCTCCCTGCTCCACGATCACCCCCCAGCACCTCCCTGGGCCAGCACCGCTTTTTCTTGAGGCCACATCTTGCGATCACTGAAACTAGGGCCCTCCTGCCCCTGCTTTGGAGCAGAGGGTCAGCGCTTGAGATGGGGAGACAGGGAAACTGGGCAGACATGCTGGCTTTGCTGGCCCTCCGGGCAATGGAGAGCAGGCCTCACAAGAGACAAGAGATAGTGACCCATCGGGGCATGAGGGGTCGGGACAGAGCTGGCAAAGGGCTGACATTCCAAACCAGGCCCCGATGGGGTGAGTGCCACCAAGTTCAGAAGCTGACCTCCCTGTCTGCCCAGGCTGCAGACGCTCCAGGGCGCCCCTGGCTCTGGCCGCTATCCTCTTGTCCTGCGTGGCGCCGTGGGTTGGTGACCCAGACCAGGGCGTCTGACGGGTGGGGAGGTGCTCCTGTGAGGAGGACTCAGGCTGGCTGGGCGGGTCCCACATGCCTCTTGTTCCGCTTTCAGCCCCAAGCAGAATCAGCCCAGTGAGGAGGCCGAGGCTGTGCAGGAGGCTGAGCCAGAGGTAAGGCGAGCAGGCTGGGGTGGGGTGGGGGGGCTGTCAAGGGCCCATGAGGCCCAGGTGCAGACCCCAAAGCCTTGGTTCTTCCCCCCCAGGGCCCCAAGCAAGACAGGAGTGCCTTGTGGTCCCGCAGTGCCACCAAGATCGCCATTAGCACACCTGGCTTGCAGCCTGTGGCTGGTGGCCTGGAAACGCCCTCCAAAGGGCAGCAAGGTGAGTCTTCCTGCCGTGTGCAGATACCCATGGCCATGGTGGCCTTGGTGGCCTTGGCCTTTCTTTCAGGGAGAGAGAAGCCCATTTCTGGGCTCTCCGGCCAGAGGTAAATGAGACCCGGGGGGTGCAGATCTTTGGGTGTCCAGGTTTCGCTGCCCACCTTCTGGCTGGAACAGCTGCTGAGTGCCATGTGAGTGGCCGCGGCTGGTTGGTGTGTGAAGCCGGGTGACGTGAGGGTGGGGAGCCTGAATTGGGGTATCGACTGTGAACGTGCCAGGTCAAAGACTTGGGCCCCTCCCCTGGGGGCAGTGGGAGGAGCTCTGTGCTGGGGTGCGGACACCTGGCCTTGTGTTATGTCTCTGCCGCTGTCTCACTCCTCCCCTCTGCGGGGCGCCCCCGTGAAGCAGACGGGAGAGCTACGGGCTCTGGCACCCCCAGGCTGCCAGGCGTGTCCCGGCATCTGGCTCACGTCTCCTCAGTGGGAACAGCACTGTGGCTGTGAGGTCTTTGTCCGTGGCTTTCCCAGCTTTACGATGGGGCCAGGGACCAGAGCCCCTCCAGCGCTGTAACCCCCGGCAAGCTGCAAGGTCACTGCAAGGGTAAACGGCGAGGGGCGAGATTGGCGCTTCCCCCAGCAGTGAAACAAAATGGACTTGACCCCTGCCCAGAGGGGTCTCCCCTCTTCCTGTCATGGCAGCCTCAGCTGATCGGCCTGGAGGGGTGGGAGTTTGAAGCCAGTCGAGGGGTCTGTTAGAGTCTGCAGTTTCCACAGCTTCTGCTCCTGAAAGGTACCCCCGCCCCCAGCTCTCAGTGTCAGAGGTGGGCGGCACACGATTGGGCCACCTCAGTGGGATTGTCCTGCTGTTCTTGTCACAGGGGCCACGCGTGGGGGTGAGGGGTCCACAGGCTGGGGTTCATATGCTGGACTCCGGACGTCCACGGATTCCACAGGGCCAGTTGGTGCTGAGGCTGACGGCTTCTGCCGCTGGTCACCCAGGGATCTGCCAGGAACAGAGCCTTGCCCCCGCCATGCTGCAGCTGGGGGACACCTTCCCCTGACCCCTCCAAGCTGTTCCCGCAGCCTCACCAAAATTGCTCTCTTCGCAGAGCCCAAGACTGACCACGCAGATGGCCCCAAGGAGCCACCCCAGAGTGTCAGGTGTGCATCTGGGTAGGGGCATGTAGGCGACTCTTCTGAGGGGCCCAGAGGGGCATGAACCTCGGGTCCTTGTTCGGGAAGGGTGGGAACGTGGTGGGGGGGTGGGGCATCTGTTTACTCTCGGCAGGGGTGAGGCCTAGTGCAGGAGGTTGCTCGCCGCTGAGACAGAGCTGGCCTAGGAGTAGGTGACCGGATCGTAGACCCCACCCCCTGCATCCTCCTGGCCGTGTGACCTAGGATTGGGCACTTGGTCAGGAAGACCCCACCTCTGTAGCGCCTCTCCACCTGGAGCCCTCTGAGTGGGGCCCAGCTCTGTTCACAGGGTGACCTCTTACGGGGGTGGCGGGGGGCCCGGGGAGGGGACGGGGTCGGCCCCGTGACGCTGCCACTGCCATGCTGTGGCAGGAGGAAGCGCAGCTACAAGCAGGCCGTGAGTGAGCTGGACGAGGAGCAGCAGCTGGAGGACGAGGAGCTGCAGCCCCCCAGGAGCAAGACCCCTTCCCCACCCTGCCCGGCCAGCAAGGTGAGCGGGGCCTCCGCCCTCCCTTGGTGCCCTCGCTGCACCTGGGCGTCCTTACCCTGGTCCTCCCCCACAGGTGGTGCGGCCCCTCCGGACTTTCCTGCACACTGTGCAGAGGAACCAGATGCTCATGACCCCAACCTCGGCCCCCCGCAGCAGTGTCATGAAGTCCTTCATCAAGCGCAACACTCCCCTGCGCGTGGACCCTAAGGTAAGGGAGCCCGGACCCCTGGCCGCGCTTTGCTAGGGCCGGGGCAGCATGGCCGAGGGCTCCCGTCTGTCCCCTAGGCTGCTGGGAGTGGCGTGGATTGGGCCAAGGCAGCCGTGACCTGGCACCCGTCAAGGGCCAGCTCCAGCCTCAATGGCCTTGGGCCGCCCTAACATCTGAGGACTGTTCAGGCTTCTTTGGGCTCCGCAGGGCAGCTCAGAGGCTCGGCCGGCTCAGCGTGACTCCTGGGTCTCGGGCCCTGAGCTGGTGGTAGAAATGGCGTAGCTGGCCATGGCCGTGACCATCCATCCCCACACCCCCCACTCCCCCTCTGGAGGCTTGAGTAGTTAAGGCAAGGGACACCCGTGGACGCTGTGCTCCCTGAGGATGAGGGCTGGTGGGATGGGAGGGGGGGGATGAAAGGGCACAGGCCCCACACCGACTCTGGTGTTGCCAAGAGGGTGGCCTGCTTTCCGGACGTCCCCAAGCCTGGCATTAACTCCTGGCTTTTTCCTTGTCTCCTCTCCTCCACAGTGCAGCTTCGTTGTAAGTAAAGCCTTCTCCTGTCCTTCTAACCTAGCTCCCCCTAGCACTTACCTGCCGTAGCCCTGTTCCCGCAAACCCACCCACACCTGTAGAAACACTAACACCGGAGGTGGAGCGGGAGTGGGAGCGGTAAAGGGGGTGGCTGCCTGGAAGCGCCCAGCCGTTCCGGCTGTCCTCCCTCTGCGGGGCCGGTCCTCCCTGCCCTTGTCTCTGCTCCCAGGAGGACAAGTCTCGACCTCAGAGCCTCCCTGGAATAAGAGGAGGCAGAGGGGGTGCGGCCTGCTGCTATTTACCGGGGCCACAGCTTGAATTTCCCCACAGCACCTCCCTCCCCGGCCCCAGGCTCCCCCTCAGGGTCTGGGGCTGCGAAGAGAACAGATAAGTGTGTTCTGGTCCCCAGAGCCACTGAGATTTATTGGGTCACAGACCCGAGCTACTGCCTTGAGGGGCAGAGCAGCGGGGGGATACCACCGTTGTAGGCTGGGTCCTGTGGGGTCGCAGTAGAACCGTCACTAGCGGCCTCTGGAGAGAAGGCCACGGAAGCTGTTCTCTTCTCAGATCCCTCAGAGCTGAGCCGGGCCACGGGCCCTGAGGAAGGAGCCCCACACGGCTGGGGTCAGCTCAGCCTGCGGTCTTGGCTGCCTGGGGTCTCCCAGGTTACAAGGCTGCAGCCCTTCCATTCCTCTGTTCCCACGGGTGCTCTGAAGGGCCTCCTATAAGGAGGGCTTCTGCCTCTAGCCGAGGGCCTGGGGCTTGGCGGGTCAAGGGACTTCTCAGCCACTAGACACGTAGGTCTTGAATTTGCCTGTCGTGTAAGGAGGCTGGCCTGCTCTGTGTGAACGAGGCAATGGCGTGCCCTCCGATACGCAAGCAAGCAGGCTGTGTGGCCTTACACACCTACTAGGTGCTAGGCCCCTGCTAGGCCCCTGGGCCCACAGCAGTGAACCAGACTTGGACTTGCTCTTCCTACAGCGAACTCCCAGGTCGCACACAGAACGATGGGAGCCTGGCAGGCTTCATGGGGATGACCAGAGGCCCAGGGAGCTGCCTTTTCCCACTTTGGGGAGCCCAGGTCCCTGCACAGGGCATCTGGTGGTGGTGGCACAGTTCTTAGTTAGGAGACAGGGCCTACATAGATTGCAGGGACCTTGAGACCTCGGACGTGTTTCCTAACCTTTGGCTAAGTTTTCTTGGCTACAAAATGAGTTCAGAGGTCCCTTCATAGAAATGGGTGAACCAGAGTCCTGTCCACCAAGCACCCAGCACAAGACTTGGTATGAAGTGGTTTTTAGTAATTGGTAGAGAGACTGCTCGATTGAGGCCCCTGGAGGCAGAAGGGGCTAAATAAGCTTTTGGTTTTCTCATCCGCCTCCTTGGCCTTGATGGTGGCCTCTGGGGAGCAGGGACAACCCAGCCCACCTGGGAGGGTTGGGGCAGAGGGCGAACATGGATTCTATGACATGAACAAATCTTGCTTCTATAAAATTCACAATGTGCAGGATCATTTCTCTGACCTGTGCTGGGAAATTTTAACACTCAAGCTTCGGGGCTAACACATGTTTTGCTGAGCCCCGCTGGAAGCAGGAGTCTGGTGGGCACTTGGGGCAGGAAGAGAAGGCGAGGTGCTCTCCCCACCGGAGAGCAGGGGGTGGAAGTTGGCGCCCCCTGCTGGTTGGATGACCTCGAACCTGTCAAGTTATACCTTCTGCCAAACTTGGAGCGTTTTCAGCCATTATTTCTAAGCAATTCTGTTTCATTCTTTAGTCTCCATCGTGGGTGACAATGACACTCACACCAGTGGTGGATCTTTCTGTGTCGTCACAGACCTTCGGGCTCTGTTCATTTCTCTTCCATAGCTTTTTCCCTCTGTTCGGATCAGGTACATTTTATTGATTGATCTGTACGTTTACTGACGTTTGTCTGTCTTTTCCATTCTGCCCCGGGGCCTATACACTGAATTTCTCATTTCCGTTATTGTATTTTGAGTTATGAAGTTTCCATTTTGCTTTTTTCTAGATCTTCTCCTTGCTGTGATTTTCTATTTTGCCATTTGTCTTATGCGATTACTGTTGAAACATTTCTAGAATAGCAGCCTTGATGTCTTTGTTGGATAAGTCTAACATCTAAGCCACGTTGGTGGCTGCTGATTGTCTTCACGGTGGGGGAGGTTGAGATTTTCCTGGGTCTTTGTGTGCTGAGTGGTTTTGGATTATATACTGGCCATTTGGAATATTGCATTATGAGGCCGCATGTTCACATCTGAGAGAGAATGTTGGTATCTTGATCTCATAGCAGCCCACCTGGTTTGGTCCAGTCCCTCCTTCTGTGGGACGTGGTTCCAGTGTTCAGATTTCAAAGTCTTCGCGGTGCTTTCGGATCACGTTTTTGGTGTAATAGATGGTCACATCCATGCATCTGCAGCTTGCGGCTGAGCCTAGGAGTTCAAACAACCGTAGCGTGTCGATTTCTCCGTGCATCTAGCATATTTCACTTCGCCGGGGCTCCTGCTCTCTGTCCTCCAGCCAGGAAGCTGGGATTCCCATTACCCTGCTCCACGGCATGCTTCCACGACCGCACCCAGGGTCACCTGGCAGGGAGACAGGAAAAAAGCCACAGCATTCGTAACCTTCGGGGTTCATAGCTCCACAGCGTGCAGAGGCAGCTCTTCCTCCCCCAGAGTTTTGACTCTGCAGGTTCCTGTTACTGCTGCTTCCCACTGCCACTGGGCCGTTTGTCGCCTGGAGCATGAGCAGAGGAAGCAAAGAACAAACTAACATCAGGGTTTCTGCATACTCTGAGCATTAGATGCCCCCTTTCCACTCTTTAAGTGAGAATTACAGGGCCTTTCTCAGAGTTCCATCTGTCTGCACCCCACAGATCCCTTTGGGGTTTCAGACCTCATTGAGTTTAGGCTAGAGGGGGAAGAAAATGGTAAACTTCCTGCTGGCTCAGTGCTGCTTCAAAGCCTGGTCTTCCATTTGCCTGCTCACATGGGCCTCACACAGCTGCTGCACGTAGTCAGGTTTCATGGCCACATTCAGTGGCAGAAGCAGGTGTGTGTTCCCCACAACCAGAGGAAGCCCCCACGGTTGTATTCCGTGGGGCCAGACTTCTAGGTGGGAAATCTGCAGTCAAGGTCAGAGGCCAAGGAGAAATGGACAGTCAGTAATGAAGGGAGAGGGGCCTATGGGTGGCGGAGCACAGAGGTGAGAGTCTGATGGGAGCCAGGTGAGGGTGATGGGGGGGCTCTGGCCCAGGTCCCAGCGTCCATCCTCATGGCCTGGCCATCAGGGGGAAAGTACCAGTCTTGTCCTTAGTCAGGAAAGGCTTGGTGTCTCCACCTATGCCCTCTGGTTGCCTACTGCTGGGCCCCTGGGGCTTTCTGGGCATGTGGAAGGGAGGGTTCCAGCACTGATCTGCTAAACAACCAACTAGTACTTTTAAAAAGCTATTGTTAGAATCGTCAGCTGCCTGTATCACAGGAAGTTTGGAAAAAATACCATCCTTTTTTTTTTTTTTTAATGTTCATTTACTTTTGAGAGAGAGTGTGAGTGGGGGAGGGGCAGAGAGAGACACACACAGAATCCAAAGCAAGCTCTAGGCTCTGAGCTGTCAGCACAGAGCCCCACTCGGGGCTTGAACTCATAGACCGCGAGATCAGGACCTGAGCTGAAGTCAGAGGCTCAACCAACTGAGCCACCCAGGTGCCCCGAGAAAATATACCATCCTTAACATATCTCACCAGCCTATAGTAATCTATGTTACCATTTGGCCATATTTATTTTTTTTCAAATATTGAGAAACATAAAAGTGTGTGTGTACACATAGTATAAAGTGTGGAATAATAAGTCAACGCTTATGTGCCCACCACCCCTTTATAGACGTTAACCACAACTTTTACAGCTTTCTTTCCCTCTGTGCCGTCAATCTTCCTTCCCTTCCCAAGTACACTTTAATATAGTTATAATCAGAGCATATATCCAATTCTGAACCCTGATTTTTGTGCCGCTGCAAGTTGGCAGAGCTCAGTCAAGGGTGCTTGGTAGGCCTCAGGTTGCCCCCAGAAGGACGGAAAACCCCAGGCCACAGTCTGGTTGGGGAGGAAGGCGTGTTTGGGGGTGACGCTGCCTCTGGAGCAGTCTGGCTGGGGCCTGAGGGCCTCGCTCACCCCCGTCCTGCCCGCCCGTCCCAGGAGAAGGAGCGTCAGCGCCTGGAGAACCTGCGGAGGAAGGAGGAAGCCGAGCAGCTCCGCAGGCAGAAGGTGGAGGAGGACAGGCGGCGGCGGCTGGAGGAGGTGAAGCTGTAAGTGGGCTGGCTCCTGGCCCCGCCCCCAGGCCCTGGCCCCGCCCCCAGGCCCCGCCCCCGGGTGCGACTGCCCTGTGTCCACAGGAAGCGCGAGGAACGTCTCCGCAAGGTGCTGCAGGCCCGGGAACGGGTGGAGCAGTTGAAGGAGGAGAAGAAGAAGCAGATCGAGCAGAAGTTTGCCCAGATCGACGAGAAGACTGAGAAGGTGTGCGCCTCGGGCTGGCGGGCGGCCAGGCTTCAGGGTGGGCAGCACCCTAGGGGGCCCCAAGCAGGTCCCACTCGGTGGCCGGTGGCTTCTGGGCGTCCCTCCCCTGGGCTGTGGGGAACGGGCCGGGTTCGCAGGGGCAGGGGTGCAGTTCTGGGCCCCGCGCTGCAGGGCTGAGTGAGGAGGGTGCTCTAACGGGCACATGTGGGTGGCCCCTGCAGGCCAAGGAGGAGCGGCTGGCGGAGGAGAAAGCCAAGAGGAAGGCAGCGGCCAAGAAGATGGAGGAGGTGGAGGCCCGCCGCAAGCAGGAGGAGGAGGCGCGAAGGCTCAGGCGGCTACAACAGGTTGGTGGGCAGGTGGGCAGAGGGGCTTGCGCATCAGGAAGGGTGGGGAAGCCCGGCAGCGCCTCAGTCCCGGAGGGTCCCGGGCACACCCCACTTTGTTGGGTTGGTCGCAGTGGCTCTTGGCGCTTTAAGCCCGGAGGAGTTTCAACACATACCCTGGAGCCGTGGATGGTGACAGTAACCTGCCTCCCGCTTTCTGTAGCGGTGGCAGTTCAAGGGCCAAGTGTATGGACTCCGGAGCCAGACTTCCAGGCTCAGCTCCACCACTTATTAGCTGGGTGACCCTGGGGACGTTCCTTGACCTTTCTGGGCTTTGATTCCTTCAGGGATCATCTACTTGACAGGGTGCGTGTGAGGGTCGAATGTTTTGCCTGAAGAGTAGGGCCCTACCTCTTCCTGGGGGTGGTTTTATCTCAGGACGGTAGGGAGCCACAGATGTGTCATGAGGGGGTCATAATACTAATACCCAAAATTTATTTGGCATTTGCTGTGTGCGAGACCCCGTTCTAAGTATGTTCTGTGTACGAACTTGGCGACTTGGCGAGGTGTAGTCATTACCATTGTTCCTGTCATATCAGTGAGGAGACCAAGGCCAGAGGGCTGACGCCACTTGCCCGGTGTCACACAGCTGGCGAGTCTTGCTTCCGTGTCTACCCTTAACTACTGGCTCTGCGGCTGCATATAACTCAGTGTTCACAGGGTGCCTGGGTGGCTCAGTGGGTTGAGCGCCTGATCTCACAGCTTCATGAGTTCAAGCCCTGCATCAGGCTCTGCGCTGACAGTGTGGAGCCTGCTGGGGATTCTTTCTCGCCCCCCCCGCCCTTCCCCTGCTCTTGCTGACTGTCTCTCTCAAAACAAATAAATAAACTTTACAAACAGGCAATTTTCACAATATGCCTTTTCATGGTGATTCTGTGGGGCCTTGCTCAGGGCGTCGCTGCCAGGAGGAAGCGGGCCCTGCGGCCTCTCCTTCCTCCCTCCCAGACCTCTCCTTCCTCCCTCCCAGACCTCTCCCTGGCTTCTCCAGCCCAGGCCTGGCCCGAGGGCCCTGACCTTGCGCTCCGTTCACAGGACGAGGAAGAGCGGCGCCACCAAGAGCTGCTGCAGAAGAAGAGGGAGGAGGAGCAGGAGCGGGTGCGCAGGGCGGCCGAGGCCAAGAGGCTGGCGGAGCAGCGGGAGCACGAGCGGCAGCTGGCGGAGCAGCGGGAGCACGAGCGCAGGAAGGAGCAGGAGCGGCTCCAGGCCGAGAGGTGAGGGGCCCGCTCCCCAGCTGGCCAGGGCGGCACCCTGTTGGCGCGCACCTGCCGTCCTGTGAGCGGGTGGAAGGGGAGCACGGAGCTGTCTCCAGGAGGCAGCTCCCTCCTCCACCTGGGGTTTGCAAAAGGACAGGCCCTTTTCTTGGGGGGCTCCGGGCCAGGACGCGGCTTCCTGGCCTGACAGGCTCTTGCTTGGTCCTCAGGGAGCTGCAGGAGAGGGAGAAGGCCCTGCGGCTGGAGAGGGAGCTGGAGGAGAAGAAGAAAAAGGTAAAGGGGAGCGGGCCCTGGGCTCCCGCGGGGTCGGCGGGGTCGGCGCCGAGCTTTGGGCCGGCCTGGTGGCTCCTGGTATGGGCGCAGCCTTGCCTGCCCAGCCGCGTGGGGTTGGCAGGGGGCTAGGGGCTTCCACACACCGTCTCTAATACCCGGCTGCCACTGCGGGGCCCCAGGAAGAGCAGCAGCGCCTGGCCGAGGAGCGGCTGCGGGAGGAGGAGCAGCGGAAAGCCAGGGAGGCCGCGGCGGCCAGCAAAGGCCTGAATGTGACCGTGGACGTACAGGTGAGGCCTGGCAGCCAAGTGGAGAGGGCCCCCCCCCCCCCCGGCTCTGGTTATTCGCTTCCCAGTGGCTGGAGCCACGGACTACAGATTAGGACCAGGCGAAAGGAAGGATACGGTTGCCCAAGTCGTTGTACCATTTTCCATAGGTGTATTTTCTTATTCTCAAAGTAGAATTTGTTGTAACAAAAAGAAGAAGAAACTAAACTTTTTTAAAGAGTGTAAAGTAAAAGAAAGGTACCCTTAGAGGAGAACTCTAATCTGATGTATCTCTTTCTATATGTTTACACATATAAACCTGTATACACACACGCACGCGTATACACACACACACAGGCAGTTTTAAATGGGCACTGTCTACACCAGCTGTCTTAGTCTGTTCAGGCTGCTGTCACAGTGCTACAGACTGGCTGGCTTAAACAGCCGTTCTGGAGGCTGGAAGGCCAAGGTCAAGGCAGTAGCAGGTTCAGTGTTTGGTGACCGTCTTCTCCCTGTGTCCTCACATGGCAGAAGGGGAGAGGGGGCTCTCTGGGGTCTCTGTTCTAAGGGCGCTAATCTCACAGGGCCTCTACCCTTGTGACCTAATCACCTCCCAAGGGCCCTGCCTCCCAGTACCATCACATTGGGGTAGGATTTAACAGAAGAATTTGGGGGGGTGGGGGGGCACAGACATTTAGTCTGTAACATATACCTTTTGGCATCTTGATTTTTTTTTTTTTCCTCCCTTTTCCCCTTTCATTTAGTGAGCTGTAGACATCTGTGTTTCAGCACTTGTAAATCTCATGTTTGATGGCTGTGTACCAGTTACTTATATCAGAATTTCTTTAATAAACCCTTATTGATGAGCATTTAGGCTACAGCCAGCTTAACGCTTGTTAACAATGTACGTGGGAGAGTTTTCAGTGCAACATAATTTATGGTGTTGAGAACTTAGAAGTGAGCCGAATATTCATCTCTAACGGATGGTTAAGATATGAAACATGGGGTGCCCAGGGGAGTACCCTGGAGCTGTTCAAAAGGAGAAACACTGACCAGGAAGAATGTTTGCAACATACTTCAACTTGAAAAAGGAAGATGCAGGGGTGCCCGGGTGGCCTAGTCCGTTAAGCATCCAACTTCGGCCCGGTCACGATCTCAGTTTGTGAGTTTGTGCCCCGAGTCGGGCTCTGTGCTGACAGCTCAGAGCCTGGAGCCTGTTTGCGATTCTGTGTCTTCTCTTTCTGCCCCTCCTTCAGCTTGTGCTTGCTCGCTCTCTCTTAAAAATAAATAAACATTTAAAAAAAGAAAGGGGCACCTGGGTGGTTTAGTCAGTTAAGCATCCGACTTCGGCAAAGATCATGATCTCACAGTTGGTGAGTTCAAGCCCCTGCATGTTGGGCTCTGTGCTGACAGCTCAGAGCCTGGAGCCTGCTCCGGATTCTGTGTCTCCCTCTCTCTCTGTCCCTCCCCCGCTCACGCTCTGTCCCTCTGTCTCTCAAACATAAAATAAAATAATTAAAAACAGAAAAGGAAAAAGGAAGATACAAAGTCATGTATGTGGTGTGACTTTTTTAAGTTAAAAAGTGAACCGCTGAACCTTTTTACTTTCCCCCTCAAGAGAGGGGAGGCGACCAGAGCCCCAGCGCCCCCAGCGGTGAGCAGTGCAGGAGTGTGGGGAGGGGAGCTGACAGCCATGTTTATCTTCTCCAGTCTCCAGCTTGTACCTCATATCAGATGACTCCACAGGGGCCCAGGCCGCCCCCCAAGATCAACCCAGATAACTACGGGATGGATCTGAATAGCGATGATTCCACCGATGACGAGGCCCATCCCCGGAAGCCCATCCCCACCTGGGCCAGAGGTGAGCAGGGCCCAGAGTTCCCTGGGAGACCTGCGTCCTCCCTTGTGACACCTGGGACCCTGGAGGCGGGCGGTCGGCAGCTGCGGGTGTTAGGATGCTGTCGGAGTCACGGGCTGGCAGCCTGTATCGGGCCTTGGGATGTGCCCAGGAAAGGGAGGCCCTCTGTGGCCAGGTCTATGGTGTGGGGCACCTCTATTTTCAACAAAAGTTTTAAACTGTGGCTCAGACTCTACGCCCCTCCTTGGGGCCCCACCCAATGGGCCAGATGAGAGTTGGACCCAAATAAGCAGCTTGGGGTAGGGATCGCGCCAAGAGTGGTCACAGGTTTTAGGCAGCGCACCGAGAGCTGGAACTGGGGGTTCAAGGCAGCCAGGGAAGGCAGGAGAGCCCTGAGGCAGGGGCACCCGAGCAGGATTTTGACCCCAGAGTTTGCAAGCGCCAGCATTTAAACAGGAGCACAGGTGCGTGTGAGCAGGCCGCCAAAGACCTGGGTGCAAGGGAGCGGGTACGGTGCTTACAGTGGGCACTTTATGGAGTTCACGGAGCTGGGGGTCAGGGCATGGTGCCGACTCACTCCCCCAAGAGAAGGGCGCAGAGTCCCATGGGGGTCAACGCTCGGCAGAAGACAACTTACTCTGATGTCAGCACATTTGAACTCCACGTTAGCCAGAATCTGACTTAGTCCCCTTAACTTCTGACATCAGGGCATTTGGGAGGTGGCAGCAGGCAGGGGTCAGCATGGCTGGAGCCACCTATTGGTGGTTGACCTTCGCCAGCTTATGTAAACTTGTGTTCTCATCTGTGAAATGGGGGTGCTACTCGGACCCAGCTGAGAAGGTTATTTAGGATGAAGAGCGTTCGTGTTCGTTCGTAAGGCCTGGTGTGGTGCAGTGCTGGGCTCCTGTTTCGCCTCCTGACCCCCCAGGGTCCTCCTAAGGCCTTGTCACCAGGACTGTGCGCCCAGGTGACACAGGGGGCCCAAGGGGCCCCTCAGCCTGCACCCTGTGCCGTGGGACCTGGGGGTTTGTGAGAGAAGTAGCCAACCCCAGCGGTCAAGGTCGGCAGTGTAGTAAGTTCTGGAGTTCCTCATTCCCCTAGTCACGAGCTGCGTGCCTTTGGGCAAGTGTCCCCGTTACGAAATGGGGAGAATAAAGGAGCTGCCTCTCTGGTGGTTATGGGGTTGGGGTTGCCTGGCCCAGGTGACCCCCTGAGGACCTGTGTTCAGGCTAAGCTACCAGAACTTGGCAGTAGGAACAGGCAATAAGAGCATTTTCCCGGCGGCGTCTACGTGGCTCAGTTGGTTAAGTGTCCAACTTCGGCTCACGTCATGATCTCACAGTTCGTGAGTTCTAGTCCCTCATCGGGCTTGCTGCTGTCATCGCAGAGCCTACTTGGGATCCTCTGTCCCCGTCTTTCTCTGCCCCTCCCCTGTACGCATGCGTGCTCGCTCGCTCGCTCTCTCTCTCTCTCTCTCAAAAATAAGTAAACATTGAAAAAAAAGTATTTCCAGGGAAGAGGGGAGGGGAAGGGGGCTCTGAGAGAGAAGCGCATGTGGCTGCGGTGGGGAGGGTGACAAGGGGCCAAGGGATGGGGAGGCTCATGAGGAGCCCCAAGGCGGTGACTTGACCCTCCGCGTCCCCTGCAGGCACTCAGCTAAGCCAGGCCATCATCTACCAGTACCACCACCCCCCAAACCTTCTCGAGCTCTTCGGAACCATTCTCCCACTGGACTTGGAGGACATCTTCAAGAAGAGCAAGCCTCGCTACCACAAGCGCACCAGCTCTGCCGTCTGGAACTCGCCGCCCCTGCTGGGCCCCAGGGTCCCCAGCAGCCTGGCCTACAGCCTAAAGAAGTACTGAGTACCCCCCCCGCCCTGGCCTTCCCAGCAGTCTCCACCCCCTGTGTGTGTGTGTGTGTGTGTGTGTGTGTCTGTCTGTCCACCTCTCTGTTGGTCTGGTGCCATCCTTCCTGGCATTCCGTCTCCGGGGGTTTGGCCGTGTGTATATAAGTGTCCTCCGTGCGCTGCGGGTAGCAAGTGGCGCGGGCCTGTTGGGAAGCTGCACTTGGCGGGTGGTCGTGGGAAGAACCGGCCCAGCCCCACCTGGCCTGCAGACAGCACTCTGTACATAGATCGTTAGAATTCTGCGAATTTTAGCCTCTAGTGTTTGAGAGCTAGATCAATAAAGTCTGTTGCTTTAAGCCTGCTTGTGGGATTGTGGAGATGGGGGCCTTGGCAGAATGCCCTGGCCCCTGGCCCCGCAGCCGTGTGTCTCAGGCCACCAACGGGCTGGGGGACCAAGGCACTGTTCCTCGTCCTGGAGTATGCTTCCGGCTGACGCAGTGGGTGATTCTGATGCCACCTTTGGGCCACGCTGAGAAACACTTCAGTTAACCTGCATGATGGGGCAAGTTTCTGATTTCCTGGGGAGTTCGCTGTTTGTGAAAGGGGGCTCGTTCAAAGGGAGAGACCTGGGGCTGAGGTCAGGAGGACCGGGCACGTGACACAGCTCTGCCACCCAAGACAGTCCCTCGGCCCCGCGGGCTCCACGCTTGCTAGCATGGATGGTCAAAGGACCTGAGAATGTGCGCACGCTGCTAAAGCAGGAGCTCTGATTGCAAAGATGGCTCCTGAAAGCCCCTTGGGACCAGCGCTTGCAAGTGGTTGGAGTGTTTCTCCAACGAAACCAGGTAGCTGCTAATTAAGTGCTCAGTGTCCGTGGAAGCTGGCCTGGGGCCTCCCCATAGCTGCCTGCTGCGTTCTCAGTGTGCGGCGGCCAGCGCCCTGTCGTCTCCAGCCCCCAGAACAGGTTGGCGAACTGTGGCCTCATGGGCCAAATCAAACCTCAGCCCGATTTTATAAAGTTTTACTGGAACCTTCCCAATGGGAACAAATGCCTCTTGTCTCCGGCTGCTCTGCTGAGGGCCGGGTTAAAGAGTTGGAACCGAAGTCTGATGGCCCACGGAGCTGAAAGTACTTCCTCGGACCCTTTGCAGAAAGTTTGCTGACTCCTGCGTTAGGACAAAATAAAGGTTGAACTCCAGAGTGTCCGAAAACGAGGAACTTGTGAACACACACAATAGACAGAAGTTTAAAGGAGTCCAGCCATAAAAAGAGAAACGTTTGGGGGCGCCTGGGTCGCTCTCTCGGTTAAGTGTCCGCCTTCAGCTCAAGTCATGATCTCACGGTTTGGGAGTTCGAGCCCCGCGTCGGGCTTCTCGCTGATTGAGAGTCTCTGTCTCTCTCTCTCTGGCTCTCTGCCCCTCCCCCACACTCTCTCTCAAAATAAACTTAAAAAAGAAACATTTGACAGTTCACTCAAATATGGTGCACAATTCCAATTTGTTCTGTATGCTCTCGGGCTGGAAGCTGTTGTGTTGAGTCCATCGGTGTGTCCTTACCAAAAACCACAATGTCAAAATATTACTTTTTCTGCGCACTTTTGTGTTCGAGAAAAAGTTGTTAGTTCAGCAAAAAGGTGGTTACAATTGCCGCACATCTTCACCAGCCCTCGGTATTGGCAGTATTTTCTTATTTCAGCCATTCTGTTACACAGTGAAATCGCATCGTGGTTTTGAAGTTTTATTTTTTTGAGAGAGCAGGGGAGGGGCGGAGGGAGAGGGGGAAAGAGAGGATCCCAAGCAGGCCCCACACTCGGTGCTGAGCCTGACGGGGGGCTGGGTCCCACGACCATGAGATCATGACCTGAGCTGAAATCAAGAGTCGCTCACTCAACTGACTGAGCCACCCAGGGCCCCTCATCGTGGTTTTAATTTACATTCTGCTAATGGCTGATGATGGTGAACATTTTTCCATGTGCTTATTTGCCATCTGTATATCTCAGGTGAAGTGTCTGGTCAAGGCTTTTGTTCCTTTGTAAATTGTATTGCTTTCTTACTGTTGAACTTAGAATTTTTATGTATTATGGATACAAATCAGCTGTCAATATGAGCTTTGCAGTATTTTTTTCTTTGCAGCTTTTCTTTTCATTCACTTAACGGTGTTAAATTTAAATTTGGTGGAGCCCAATTTATCAATTTTCTTTTTTCTTTTACGGATTGTACTCTTTGGTGTCACGTCTAAGAAATCTTTGGTTCTCAAAGCCTTGGTTCTCAAAGCTTTTCCCTTATATTTTCTCTGAAATGTGTTATAGTTTTAGAAATACTACATTTAGGTTTATGATCTACTTTGAGTTAATTTTTTTAAAGCGGGAGATTTATGTTTTTTGTTTGTTTGGTTTGGGGGGGGGCATATGGATATATATCCAATTGTTCCATGACCATTTGTTGAAAAAACTGTTTTCGACTGAATTTCTTTTGCATCTCTGTCAATCAATCAGCCATATTTGTATGGGTCCACGACTGGACTTTGTTTGTTGTTGTTATTTTTGAGAGAGAGTGAAGGAATGGGGGGGGGGGGTAGAGGGAGAGGGAGTGAGAATCTTAAGCAGCGGCTCCGTCTCACCACCAAGAGATCATGACCTGAGCTAAATACAAGAGCCAGAAGCTTAACTGACTGAGCCACTCCGGCGCCCCTATGTCTGGACTTTGTATCCTCTTCCACTGATCTGAGAGTCTCTCTTTTTAGCAAAACCACATCATCAACATTGCTGTAGCTTGTATCCATCTTAAAAATCTGTTAGTGTGATTCCTCCAACTTCATTCTTCCTTTTCAAAATTACTCTGACTTTTGTATCAATTTTGCCTCTCCATATAAATTTTAGGATCAGCCCATTTATATAAAAGTCTTGCTGGGATTTTGATTGGGGTTGCTTTAAATCGATAGATAAGTTTGGGGAGAATTCACATATGACAGTCTTCTAACCCACGAATGTGACTTTATTTCCATTTATTTACCTCTGTGCCTTCTTCACTCAGTATTTCACAGTCTCTGTGTACAGATCCTGGACAGGTTTTGTTGGATTTATAGCTAAGCATTTACTTTCTTGGAGCTATCGTAAATGGTTATGGTTATTGCTTTTCTAATTTTGGTTTCCAGTAGCTCATTGCTAGTAATACAGTTGATTTTTGTGCATTGACCTTATATCTTGCGCTGCAACTAAAGCAGTATGTAGAGGGAAATTTATAAACTAACATGTCTGTGTTTGATAAAAGGTGTCAGATCAATGACCTCAGCTTCCACTTTGAGAAACTAGACGGGCGCCTTGGTGGTCCAGTCAGTTGAGCGTCCAACTTCGGCTCAGGTCATGATCTCGCAATTCATGGGTTTGAGCCTCATGTAGGGCTTGGAGCCTGGAGCCTACTTCAGATTCTGTGTCTCCCTCTCTCTCTGCCCCTCCCCTGCTCCTGCTCTCTTTCAAAAAATAAATAAACATTAAAAGAACTAGAAAAAGAAAAGCAAATAAAAGTATGAGCAGAAAAAAGGAAATGACAAAGGTAGAGCAGAAATCCATGCCTCTGGAGAGAGAAAAATAATAGAGAAAATTTAACTAAACCAAAAGCTGATTCTCTGAGAAGCTCAAAAGAAAAAATTCATCTCTAACCGGGTTGATCAATAGAAAAAGAAGAAACAAATGGCCAGTGTCAGGAATGAAAGAAGTAATGCCGCTCTAGATTCAATAGGTATTAAGAAAAGAGAGAGATCATTATGAGCAACTTCTGGTAATAAATTGGATGATTTAGATGAACACAAATTCCTTGGAAGATCCAAATTATTTCAGTTCACTCAAGAAGAAATAGAAAACCTAAATAGCCCTATTTATTTATGAAAGAAATTGAATTTGTAGTTTAAAATCTCATGAATACTCTAGGCTTAGATCACTTTAGTGGTAAATGCAACCACATATTCAAAAAAGACGTAATACCAATTCTACATAATCTCTCCCAGGAAATTAAAGAGGAAAGAATACTTTTCCACTCCACCTATGAGGCAAACATTGCCCTGATCCCAAAACCAAACAAAGACAGTGCAAGAAAGGAAAATTAGACAATTATTATCCGTCATGAACCTCAATAAAAAAATTCATAGCAAAATTATAACGAACTGAATCCAACAAGTTATGTCGAAAGGATAATCCATCTTAACCAAATAGGGTTTATCCCAAGAATATACTAGGTTTAACATAGAAAGAAACTAATTGCTTCTCGGCCTTTTGGCTAAGATCAAGTGTAACATAGAAAGTCAACTAATGTAATTTGTCCTATTAATACAGGAGGAAAACCATGTGATTAATAGTTGCAGGAAGTACATTGACAGTTCAACACTAAGTCATGATAAAAGCTCTAAACAAATTAGAATTTCTTTTGTCTCATCTTCAACTCTGCCTCTCTCTCCCATTAAGCCTACGTATGACCAATAATATGACCTAAATAAGTAGTTCCAAAAATGAATGAGTGGATGAATTGTAACACATGCAAATTAGAATTTAAAGGGAATTTGGGGCGCCTGGGTGGCTCAGTCGGTTAAGCATCCGACTTCAGTTCAGGTCATGATCTCGCGGTTCGTGAGTTTGAGCCCCGTGTCAGGCTTTGTGCTGACGGCTCAACCTGGAACCTGCTCCGGATTCTGTGCCTCCCTCTCTGCTCCTCCCCTGCTCTCTCTCTCACTCTCTCTCTCTCTCTCTTTCTCTCTCTCTCA
Organism: Cryptoprocta ferox; assembly: GCA_028646485.1. Lineage (NCBI taxonomy): Eukaryota > Metazoa > Chordata > Mammalia > Carnivora > Eupleridae > Cryptoprocta > Cryptoprocta ferox. Next base: position 8,792,271 of record CM053575.1, on the reverse strand, counting down.
AAATAAAATTAAAAAAAAGAAATTAAAGGGAATTTCCTTAGTTTGATGAACCACCTCTACAAAAAAATCTCCAGCAGACACGGTGAATCTCTTCCTAACAGGTCCAACACAAAGACGTCCACTGTCATTACTTCTGAACATTTTACTGGAGGTTTTAGCCAGTGCAATAGGACAAAAATTTAAAAGGAGAGAGGAAGGATTAGAATTATGTTCAGAGATGACTTGTAGAAAATCTGGTAGTGTCTACTGGATTAATAAGTGGGATTAGCATGGTTGCTGGATACAAAATTAATACAAAAACATCAATTGTATTTCTATATACTTCCCTTGCACAATCAGGTATCAAAATTAGGGGTACCTGGGTGGTTCAGTCAGTTGAGCATCCGACTTCAGCTCAGGTCATGACCTCATGGCTGATAGGTTCAAGCCCCCGTCAAATCCCTGCTTGGGACTCTCTCTCTCTCTCTCTCTGTCCCTCCCCTGCTTGCACTCTCTCTCTCTCAAGTAAACTTAAAAATATTTTTTAAAGATATCAAAATTAATCCAATTTATGATAATGTCAGGAAGTATCAAAATCTCAGGAATAAATCTGACAAGCAGTAAAAACTATAAACCACTGCTGAGAGCAGTTAATGAAGACCTGAATGGTCTTTGTTATCATATTCAGGGATTGGAAACAATTTTCTTACGATGTCAATTTCCTCCAATTTGATCGATAGACTTAATGCCATGCCATCTCACTCAAAGTCCAAAGAGGATTTCTTGGGGGTAGAAGTTTATGAAAATTGTGGTTTCAAAATGTATATTTAACTGCAAAGGACCTACAATAGCCAAAACAACTTTGAAAACTACAAACAAATTCAGAGGAGCTACGTACATGCCTTCAAGACTCACTACAAAGTTACAGTAAACAGCATGATATTAATGTAAGGATAGACAGACAGATCAGTGGAACTATACAGAGTCCAGAAATAGCACTACATGCACATGGTCTCAGTTTTTAACAAAAGTGGAAAAGGTAATTCCGTGTGGGAGGATAATTTTTTTCGATAAGTTGTCTTGGAACAATGGGACATGTTAAAAAAAAAATCTGCCAACCTCCCTCACACCATATATCTGACTTAATTCACAATGGATCATTGGCCTAAATGTACCACTCCTGGAAGAAAACAGGACAAAATCTTACTGTGCTTGGCACAGATTGCTTACACATGACACAAAAATTATGAATCATAAACGAAAAAGTCTACCAGTTGGATTGGTGTAAAAGTAAAAAAATTAAAGCCTTTTTGCTATTTTATTATTTAAAAAATGTTTAATGTTTATTTTTGAGAGAGAGAGAGAGAGAGAGAGAATGACAGAGTGTGAGCAGGGGAAGGGCAGAGAGAGAGGGAGACAGAATCCGAAGCAGGTTCCAGGCGCTGAGCTGTCAGCACCGAGCCCATCTCAGGGATCAAACTCACGGACCACAAGATTATGACCTCAGCCAAATTCAGATGCTTAACCGACTGAGCCACTCCGGTGTCCCCCTTTTTGCTATTTGAAAGTCACTAGTATTCAACATCTTCTCCCCATGATTGGGATGGTACACATAACCTAGCCTGTCCTATTCCCAGGAATAGTACTGGGAATGATCTTTACCACATGGTCTGAGTGAGGATGAATGACAGGTTCATCTAGACTCTCTCTCGCTTCAGTAGGACCCATCCAGCCACCTTCATCCCTCGCCCCATCTCCTTGCCTGCCTGGTGCTCTTCCTCTTGTTGGCCCCCAGCTAGTTGCCTATCCCTTGAGGCTTTCTCTGTCTCCCTTCAGTAAGCAGAGGCACAGCTTCTTTCTGGCTCCATCTGGGCTTGCAACACAGGCCTCGGTCCCTGTGTTGCCGTGAGCCACGGGGCTCCCCCTTGCAGCTTGGTCTGCTGAGCAATGGCGAATGCCCAGTCAACTTGGCTTGGGCAAGAGCCCTGGCAGCTTCTGCTCCTGGGCTTCCATAATGCAAACATCCCTCCAGAAGGTTAAGAAGCGAAGGAAGAGCATGAGAAGGGAAGTTGGCCATAACCTGTATTAGAAAAGTTTGCAATCTCTACCCAGATCTCAAGGTCTTGTCCTGTCTGAGCTGCTCACTTGGGGCTCAACTGTGAGGCTCCCTTGGATACCTACAGAGCTGGGAGCGCTGCCCAGAACCACAGAGGCTGAGTTACTCTAGGCCTGGGGCTTAACCACTTCCTGGGGAATAGTTTAGGAATGTGGATAATAAAGCACCTACTGTGTGTAAGGCACATGGCTATGTTCTTCAAGCACACCTGCTTTCCAAGGTGGGGTTGGTATTATTCTCCATCTTAAGCGTACGGAAAGTGAGATGGAACACGTCAGTCATCTGCTCAAGGTCATATAGTGTGTGCAATGAGGTAGGGATCTCTGATTGGCCCCAAAGTATTGCTCTAAGTCAATTCTGCAACACCTGTCCATATCCAGACATGAGAATTCGAGTGGATTTCCGCCATTGCCTTTTGTTGGCCTGAGGCACCCAGACTTCCCTGGTGCCACTGGCAGATGGTCCAGTCCTTGCCCCGGCCATGCTGGGCCCTCGCCCCAGGCTGCTGTGGCTCACCCAGAGTTTCGACTCACCCTGGCTGCAAGGCATGGTATCCAGTATCACTGACAAGGTTGGACGGGTGACCTGTGCTGGAAATGCAAGGAATGTCTTCCTGGGGTGAAGTCAAAACTAATGGGAGACAGGAGGCAAGAGGGAGCTGGGAAGATTAAGTCAGCTACGTCCCTCTCTGCCATGGGGGACTCCTTGCTTGCGGGCAAGGAACCACTCCTAGATCCTTTACACAATTCACGGTGCAGCTCGGAGCCCCTGTGCACACACATGCCACTCCCCACACTTACTATATGATAAATTCCAGCGCATCGTTCAAGCTTCCGCTCAAGTGGCCTCTCCAAAGCCTGCCTTGACCTATCCAGGTGGGCCGAGGGGATAGGACACAGGGGATAAGACTGGCCAGCCTCACCTTCGTGTCCCATCGAAACCTACAACTTGCCCAGGGCATGCCCAGGTTCCCAGCAGGGGCCCAGGTGCACTGCATCAGGTGCTCTGAGACTCCCTGCTCTGGCCTTTAAATGCCATCCACTGCCAGCTCAGCCAGAAAAGTGACCACCCCACACTGTCTCCCCACTCTGGAGGCCCGAAGTCTGAAATCAAGGTGACAGCAGGGCTGGTTCCTTTGGAAGCTGTGAGGGGGACTCTGCCTCATGCCTCTTTCCTGACTTCTGGTGGTTTACACTGCAATTTCTGCTTTCATTTCCCGTGAAGATATCCCTGCATGTGTGTGCGTGTCCAACTTTTTCTCCTTTTCTAAGGACACCAGGCCTATGGATTTGGGTCCATCCTAATCATCTCTATAAAGGTCATTATTGATTACCTCTATAAAGACCCTATCTCCGAATAAGGTCACATTCTGAGGTACCTGGAGGTTAGAACTCCATCTCTTTCTGAAGGGACACAGTTGCGCCAGTAACACACCACATCGTCACAGTAGCTCTTCTGAGAGAGGTTCTGGTATAATCGTCTCTATTTTAGAGCCGAGGAAACTGAGGACCAGAAAAGTTTGGTAATGTGTCAAGGTCACACAGCTTGTAGGGGCTGGATTTGAACTCCAGCTGGCCCACTCTGAAATCCAGGCTCCTACTCACTTCTGTGCGCCATATTGGCAGAGTCACAGGAACGGGAGCGTCAGGGGCAGCAGTGAGGAGTGAAGGCATTTTGGGTGGGTGCATGGGATAAGCATGGGCATAGCAAGTGGCAGGGGGAGTGAGGAGAGTGGACGGAAAGGCTGAAGGGAGTGGGCCGTGTGGCCACGTGGTATCTATGGTTTATGGTTGTCTGAAGGGCAGGTAGAGGTATTTGGGTTGAGTAGGTGACAAAGTGCCTTTCTAGGTGCCCAGATGAGAGGTGATCCCAGGAAGCGTTAAGTTATATCAAACCAGCGATCAGGTCTGCTTCATTCATCTCTGTATCCTCAGGACCCCCTCTTGGGGCTGGCCCAAGGAAAGTTCTCCACTAATTCTGTTGGATGAATCAAAAACTACAGGCACAGGATCAGAGTGGGCTGGGACACGAGGTGGGAGGAGGCCGTCCAGAGCTGCTGTCACATTGAGACACATCTCACCATTTCCGTTTTCCCGCCAGGATCCGCACCCGCTGTCCCCACCCCCTTACTGGTCCGAATGGTTCTCCTGGAACCGGCACCAGCGCTGGCTTCCAGGTGGGGCAGGGGCAGTCGGCCCGGGCCTGGCCAGTCCGAGCGTCACATTGTCAGTTGGCATTATGCATGAAAAAGTCCTTGGGACTCACTCGTGGTATTCTGTCCCAGCCCCTGGGAAAGCCTTTCCCCTTGGATACAAAGCTGTCAGATGTAAAGGAGTTTCAGGCTCCCTGTGGGAGAACAGGGGACGTGGTGGGAGAACCAGGCAATGGCGGGAGAGCAGAGCAGAGATGTGGCGAGAGAGAGAGAAAACTGGGCCCTGCCAGCCTTGGCCTCTGAAATGGCCTCTTGTCCTGGCCATTCGTCCTGGATCACGGGACCCAGGGGAGGGCTGTTTAGAGAAGCAGGAGGGCAGCATCTGTGTTGACCCCTCTTGAGCCCCGGGGATGGGGAGTGGGCTGAGCCCCTTGAGCTTGGCCGCTACAATGAAAGCTTGCTCAAGAACCTAATTCGTAGGCCCCTATAGGATGCACTGCGCTCACCCACCCAGACGTCCCTCAGCAGAGTCGCCCTGACTGACCCCTGCCACCTTGCGCGGGACCACAGGGCTCTCGGCAGTCAGGCCACGGAAGGCGTGTCCTCGCTAGCATTTATTTCCCCCCCATTTTCTGTTTTCAGGGACCCTGGGGCTTCAGCTTCTGCCGGGCTGTACCATGTTTCCCCATCAGTATGAGAGAGTGGCTTGGCTCAGGAGGGTCTGATTTGCTGGGGGCCTCAGCCTCACAGGTTAGGCCTGAGACCTAGTCTCCAGCCAGTCTGTGAGCACATGGGTCGCTGTGGTTACCACCTCTGACCAACTCCGCCCCCTTCCCCAGGGCTCACCTTCTAGTTACAGGATACCCCATCACGTCGATCTTCTTCTTTTTTAAAATTTTTTTAATGTTTATTTATTTTTGAGAAAGAGAGCACGAGCAAGGGAGGGGCAGAGAGAGAGGGAGACACAGAATCCGAAGCGGGCTCCAGGCTCTGAGCTGTCAGCGCAGAGTCGGATGCGGGGCTCGAACTCACAAACTGTGAGATCATGACCCGAGCCGAAGTTGGAAGCTTAATTGACTGAGCCACCCAGGCGCCCCACGTCGATCTTCTTGAACCACACCCTGCTCGCTTAGCACCCATGAGCCCACCACAGATACACACAGTCAGACACACAGATGTGCACAGACATACACAAACACATGTGTAGACACAGACACACAGACACACACACAGACATACCAAGATACAGACACAGACGGACAGACACACACATTAGACCCAGGCCCGGTTGCCAGCCCCTCTCAGGGAAGGCCCCTTCACCTGCTCCTCCGTGAGGAGCCCCAGGGAAACTCTAGGAATTTAACTCAGTCTGAGTCCACATTTCCGGTTGGTTCCGTGTCCTCTTGCAGCCGCCCTGTAAAGCCTGGAGAAATTGCCACCCACCCAGGGATGAAGCTGACAGCGACTCCGGTGCCAGCTTTTCTGGGGGCCTCCGGCAGCTCTGTGGTGGGTCAGCCCTGTTCCCTGTGTCTCCTGGGAAGGGAGCACTTGCTCGCCCCAGGAGCCATCTCAGGGTCAGGCCTGTGCTGCAGCAGGTTCGCACAGCCCACGGCGGTGCTGTGCTTATGGGGGACCACGAGACGTGGCGTGCGGTGGGCTGGTGGGAGGAGAGGCACGGGCGGAGTGTGTCCCTGCCCAGGGCTTCTGTGACAACAAGGTAGGTGTAGAAACAGCCTAGAACCAGGAACCAGAAATCCTGCCTCCCGGCCCAGATGTTATCTCCAAGTGGCACTGTGGCCTCGGCAAGTCGCTCCTCTTCTCTGTGAGTACTTAGCTCCCAATCGAGGACGTGGAATGAGATGTCTATGGTGGCTTTTCCAAATCTAAACTCTAAGGAGATCGGATTCCTCCATTTCTCAATTAAATGCATGAAGGTGACTTGGGGGTGGGGGGGGGTGCATCTAGCGAATCTTCTGCCCAGGGTGCTCTGAGACTTTCTTCAGAAGGGACAAGGTGTGGCTACCTTGCTGCGCTTTGCCAGCTCATTTCCTCTGGACTTTTCGGACTTGATATTGAAGTTCTTCAATCCTTTTCTGCCTGAGGAGACCCTGAGGAGTGCCCTTCATCAGCCTGAAGATACTTGTGGAAGACTTCTCCAAAGATGCGAAAGAGAGATTTGAGACTACCTGGTAAATTCTGTTTTCTTGCCTTTTAGTTGGGAGAAGGTTAGGAGGGAGGGGGAATCTGGTGGATCTGTTTCTCCTCATCTTTGAGCGGGTCGGTCTTGAGGGTGGACTTGGGAGAAAGGGAAATTGGGTTCTCAGGGCCCCTCCCCTGGTTCAGGGCAGGTCAGGTATGTTTCTCGTTCCCAGTGGGAGTCCCCAAGCTTGGACTCAAATGAGGACTCGGTCAATGTTATGCACCCAGATTCAATGCGTGTGCGTGTGTGTGTGCACACGCCAGTAGGTAACTGACCTACTCTTGTAACTCCCCATTTCCCTGTGTGTCTCAGAAAAGTCACAGATTTCTCTTCTAAGATGGTACCAGGTCCTCAATAGGGATTTATTGAGTGACGGATGGGAACACATAGACTGTGCTCTATTTATTTGCCGTAGCTTGGCTCCCATCCATCGATTTATTTTTTTTCTACCATGTGAACAAGAGGTATTATAACAGGGTACCTGAGCTTGTCAGCTGGTCAAGAAAGTGAAACGTATTGAAGTCCTCATTGGAATGTATTTCAGTCCTATTCTAGTGGGGTTTGTCATGTGATGTGCTAGGTTGGATAAGGGTCCCCTAAAGATGTCCGTGTCTTAACCCCGGGAACCTGTGATTATGTTGTCTTCCGTGCTATAGGGACGTTAGAACTGTGATTGAGTTAAGGGTTAAGTTAAGGATTGGGGGATGAGAGATTATCCTGGATTACCCAGGTGCCCGATAGATCGCAAGTGTCCTTAGAAGAGGGAAGCAAGAGCATTAAAATCAAAGAGCTGTAAGGACAGAATCGGAGGTCAGAGGTAAGAGGCTTCACTGCTGACTTTGAAGGTGGAGAAAGGGGCCAAGAGGCAAAGAGTGCAGGTAGCCTCTAGAAGCTGGGAAACACAAGACATGAATTCTCCCTTAGAGCCTTCAGCAGGAATGCTGGCTTCCTGTCGCCTTGGTTTTAGCCGAGTGGGGCTGATTTTAGAACTGAAGGATAATAATTTCACGTGGTTAAGCTACATAATTTGTGGCGGTCTGTTTACAGCAGCAATAGGAGACGAACACCTGTGGTAAGCACTAAGTATTAGTGACGGGGGGTTGAAAAAATTCCCCGGGGCTGGATCACATTGGGTCTGGGATCCAGGACAGGGCAGCATCTTGTCTCTTCATCGCTGTGGACTGCACATTTCTCTCTCCCAAATTCAAGTTCAGCTGTAACATCAGTGTAAACGCAGTCCGGGAGACTCGGCTGTGTCTCAAAGCCTGAGCTTCCTGCCAGGAGCCGCTGACCCCACCTGACCTCGTGAAGGACACAGAGTCTCTCTGTTACTGCTGGAAGGGACATAAGACATTATCTCGTCCTCTCCCAGAATCCCACCTATTCCACAAAAGCCAAGCATCCCCATCCACTCTACTCCTCTGTGCCCATCACCCTAAACCTCAGGAAAACACTTGTCTGTCTGTGTTCCCATGAGTATGCTCATTGATGTGCCAACCAATGAACAGGACTCAAACGGTTCTCTTCCATCCCTCTGACACCCCGCACATCTATCGCTTCTCCACCCATGTTGGCTTTTAAATGAAATTCCAGAATTCCTTTCTGTATCAGAAGCCACTTAGGATCTCTATCCCCAGGGGGACACAAGTTCTTCTTGGAGAGATATTGCTTTGAGCTTCAGGGTCAGTGGGATCATTAGGTCCCCTCACAGAGAAGGCTTTGCCACGCCATTGAAGAGAATCCTTTACAGGCTTCCAGCCCCCAGTGTTTCTGGTTTCCACCCTCTACCCCCACATTTCACAGTAATGTCCAGTACCCAAGAGAGTAAACACATGATGCAATGCAAGCCAGACCATGCTTGGACTCCCATTTCTTTGCTGATGGTTCTTGTTTTTTTGTACTGTAGTCTGGAATTGTCTTTTCTTCAATTCTATTGCCACCTCCTCATCGTCTCAGATCTGGACTGGCCTGAGAAACCTCTTCCCTCATTGATCGTCCCTCGACTGGGTCCTCCCACCAACCAATTCTTACATGGTGGCCATTCATTCACAAACTTCTTGTCGAATGCACATTTCACGTCAAGCATTGTTCTTGGCATGGGGGATACCTCACTGAAGAAAACAGACACAATTCCCTGCCCTCATGAGGTTTATATTTTAGCGAGGGGAGGGAAAAAATCAACCAAAGAAAGAGGTAAAATATAAAGTGTATTAGAAGGTGATAAATTCCAGAGAGAAAAACAAAGGCAGGAGGTAGGAGGGATCATGATTTTAATTAGGATGGACAAGAAAGGGCTCACTGAAGAGGGAATATGTCAGCCCCCATATCTGAAGGAGGAGAGGGAGAGAGTGGGAGGTGTCTGGGGGATGGGTATTCTGGGAGGAGGGACTGTCCAGCATCTGATCATAGAGCTCTTTTTAGTTTTTATATATAAATATGTGTTGTCTTGAATTATTCTAGGGACCAATATTCCAGGAAACAACGAATTAAGGTCCTGCTGGCCAGCATGTTAGAGATGGTGCAAGGCTTGGTTCTCAAAGAGAGTGTGCATCAGAATCACCTAGAGGTTTCGATGAAACAGAGCTTATTGGGCCCACCCCTTGAGTTTCTCATCAGTAGATCTGAGGTAAAGTCCAAGAAATTGCATTTCAGACAAGTTCCCAGGTGATGCTGGTGTTGCTGGTGTGGGGGAACATATTTTGAGAAACAGTGCTCTAAGGCAACCTGCGGATTTCTCCAAGACATGCCCTGGAAATCTTAGGGTTTGGCCCCATGCCCAAGCCTGGGACTTCGGCAATTTGAATGGACTAAATGAACCACTTCTACTTATCAATATATTTGAACCTCAGCAAAGCACCAATTGAATATTCTCTTCCAGTCTGAGTGTGTTTGCCCTGCTGAGAAGGAGCCCATTTTATGAAAGACCCTGTCACCCCCCACTTTCAAACAAATGGCTTAGTGCTGGCTTAAACCACATTCATTTGGGGTGCTTGGGTGGCTCAGTCTGTTAAGCATCCGACTCTTGGTTTCAGCTCAGGTCATGGTCTCACAGTTTGTGGATTCGAGCCCCACATCGGGCTCTGCGCTGATGGGATGGAGCCTGCTTGGGATTTCTCTCTCCCTTTCTCTCTGCCCCTCCCCAGCTTACTCTCTCTCTCTCTTTCTCTCTCTCTCTCTCTCTCTCAAAAAATAAATATATAAACATAATTAAAACCTCACTTATTTTACTAAAATGTATCTAATTTTAACAAATTCACATCTTTTAATTTGCTTTATTGCTTCTCTAATCTGCACTTTGTGAGAAACAGCAAGGTTGATAATTTTTATCCCTTTCCTTGCTGCCCTCCATAAATATACTTTATATGCTAAATCAATGGTAAATTAATAGAATCAAATTGCAGACTCATTAGTTTTGCTGGGAGAGATGGCGAAGTTGCATTTTCTAACCAGAACTGTTCATCTCTCTCACTACTCATTTCCCCCAGAGATTAGACACACACAAAAATGGGACTCTGATCCCTGTTCTTCCTTTCCAGGGAAAGGAGACAAAAGAGGAATGGAATAATGGAATGGACAATCAGAGGTCACTTCTGGAGAGGATTCCTACATGCAAGTTCAAGGAACCCAGGCCCCAGGGTGGAAGGCACAGGTCTAGGATATCTGCAAACAGCTTCAGTCAACTTGACATCCCATATCGCAGAGGCAGTGATCATTGATCTTGGCTGATGTCCAGGGAAATGTAACACCCCTTCTGATGCCTTGGTTGCTCACCAACACCTTCAAACATATGATTTCTGTATTTTATCTAGATTTCTACTTGTTCTTGGAAGAAGCGTCGGTCTCTACAAGCTATACCATCAGAGGCAGGAATGAAAGTTTGTAGGACTTTTTTTCTAGCCTTTTTTTCTATCTTTCATAATTTTGGATCTTTCTCATGGATTATCACTTCAAATATTTATTATCCTATTATTTTCACTCAATTCCCTTGGTGGATTATAATTATTCGCATGTTAAACCACTTAAGTTGATCACAGAACAAGGAGTGGCACAGTCAAGTCAACCTGTGGGAAGTGTTCCTTGAGAACTCTAAGGTTTCAACACAACTCTAAGGTTTGAACCTCCAGGTGGTGCCATTTCATGTGGAAGCTGGAATCTCCCGGAACATGTGCAGAATGCTCTTGGCCGCCAGGAGGAGCCCTTACGTGCCATTCCTGGCCGCAGTGGTCCAAGTGACCAAAAAATGAGTGTCACTTGGATTTGTACTCATTCATGACAACTGAGCAACTCTTCTTTTTTTTTTTTTTTTTTTTTGGCAAAAAAAGGGCTCTGCACGATAATGCCAGGTGTATTTAATGGCCGTCCTTCAGATTTCAGACTCACGGAGCAGGAGATAGAAATTGAGGACAGCACAGGCTGATGAAATTATGAGACCAAAACAGAGTTGAGGGTTGACTATTGAGGGCAAGAGGTAACAGATAAATGATCATGTTGGTGGTGTGTGTGTGTGTGGGGTGTGTGGAATGGGTGGAAGATTTAGGGGAGAGATTTAGAGGAGGTAGAGATGACTCAAAGTGCCTTGTTTGGAGAGGAATGACACTGTCTGAATCTATGGTTCCTGTTAAGGGGATGATCTGAATAAGGCACTGTGCTGCATGCTTTACATGAATACATTATTTAATTTCTAGAATTTTCTTTTAAAGAAAGAGTGGTGTCCATGTACTGAAACTTAGAAAGATAAAATGACAGTCCCAAGCTCACAAAATCCATAAGCCCCAGAGCTGGAGATGTAGATCCATGCCTCCAATCCTTGATCTTACTCACCAGTCTCCCTGCCTCTGCCCCGTTGATCTTGGGAAGGTATCAGGACACCCAGCTTGGGGTGTCCCACAGGTAGACAGATTCAAAACTGAAAGGACGGATCCATTTTCTCCCTTAAATGGTACTGGAAGTATTTCCCTGCTATTGCTACAACTCCTTTCTCTGGAATTATCTTTATCTTTGTCACTACCATCAAATGTGGAAAATGAGGATTTGTTAGTACAGAAACAAATGTCAGATGTCAAGAAGTTATATTTGCTTTGAAAAAAAAAAAAACTGTCACCACAAGCCGATGATCATCCCAGTTTATCAGTCAGTCAAAGCACCCAATGGAAATGTGTGGATTTCCACAATGGAAATCAAAGATATCATCTGAGATTGGATCAAACACAGGCTGAACATGAATTTAACCACTGCCTATCCTTTAAAATCCCCCACAAATGACAAAAATGACATTAAAACAACAATAGGGAGTGCCTGGGTGGCTCAGTCAGTTGAGTGTCCAATTCTTGCTCTCGGCTCAGCATGATTTCACAGTTGCATGAGTTCAAGCCCCATGTCAGGATCCACACTGACAGCACAGAGCCTCGTTGGGATTCTCTTTCTCTCCCTGTCTCTCTCCCCCTCTCCTGTGCTCTCTCTCTCTCTCTCTTAAAATAAATAAATAAACCTTTAAAACAACAACAATAGAACAAAGCAATAAACCCAACAGGTTGGGGGGAAGTTGACAACATTTGATTACAAGTGTTTAAGACTTCCCGGTTGACAGAGAGCTGATAGAATGAAATCTACCAAGACAGGAATTCAGAGGAAACTGAGGTCTAAGCATGTGCTGGAGAAAACCCCTGTAGAATGAGCTCCTTTTTGTACAAAAGAGAAATCAAGACTTCAAGTAGGACTTTCTTAAAGCTGAAATTCTTAAAGCTGAAATTCTTAAAGCTGAAAATAGGACAGGATGAGATTAGAAACACGTAACCAGATTGGGACAGCTACCTCATCCCCATTCTCCCTGTGTTTCACCATAGAAGAAGGAAGTAAAAAGTTGTACAGCTTTCTTTAGGTAAATATTTTCTTTAGGTACATTAATTACAAGGGCAGCTGAGGAGGCTGAAGGGAGACAACATCACAAAACAATTATGTAGGATCAATATCCAATGAGCCATGAGGATCAATATCCAATGAGCCATGAGTAAGCAGAATTTATGGCCCCTGGTAATGGTGTTGATGACGTGCTTTTGTAGATGTCAAGAGTATTTGTAGCAACGTGAATGGAACTGGAGGGTATTATGCTAAGTGAAATAAGTCGGTCAGAGAAAGACAGATGCTATATGTTTTCACTCATATGTGGATCGGGAGAAACTTAAGAGAAGACCATGGGGGAGGGGGAGGGAAAAATAGTTATGGAGAGGGAGGGAGGCAAACCATAAGAGACTCTTAAATACTGAGAACAAACTGAGGGTTAGTGGGGGGTGGGGGAGAGGGGAAAATGGGTGATGGGCATGGAGGAGGGCACTTGTTGGGATGAGCACTGGGTGTTATATGGAAACCAACTTGACAATAAACTATATTAAAAATTAAAAAAAAACAAAATGAGAGAAAAAGAGTATTCATGAAGAGAATGTAAAACATTGGGGCCTTAGAGTTTGTTGATACTTTACTTTTTTCTCAGTATGACCCATAGTCCTGTCCACAATGGGGCTTCTCTCTTCCCCTTGTAATTCTGCAAGTTGTGCATTTTCACACATACAATCACTTAGCTGTGTTTTCTAGTGTTTATCAGTGTCCAATAAAGGAAATAGAAAACCTCCTAGGTATGTTGGGCAGGGAGAATTTCATCCGGGAATTGGTAATAAAGGTGTTTGTTTGAAAGGCCAGCAAGTAGGGAATACATTACCCCCAAAATACAAAAACACTAGTTTGAAGGGATACATGCACCCCTATGTTTTTTGAAACATTATTTCATTATTCATAAATAATGTAAACATTATTTACAAGAGCCAAATTATGCAAGCAGCCTAAGTGTCCATCAATAGATAAATGGAGAAAGATGTGGTATATGTGTATACACACACACACACACACACACACACGCACGCATGCACAATGGAATATTATTCAGCTATGAAAAATAAAAAGTTTGCCATTTGCAACAACATGGATGGAGCTAGAGAGTATTATTATATTAGCAAAATAAGTAAGTCAGAGAAAGACAAATACCATATGATTTCACTCGTATATGGAATTTAAGAAACAAAACAAAAGACCAAAGGAAAAGAGAGAAAGAGAAACCAAAAAACAGACTCTTAACTATAGAGAACAAACTGATGGTTGCCAGAGAGGAGGTGGATGGGGGGGTGGTTGGGTGAAATAGGGAATGGGGATTGAAGAGCACACTTATCGCGATGCACACTGAGTAATGTATAGAATTGTTGAATCACTATATTGCGCACGTGAAACTAATATTAACACTATATGTTAACTATACTGGAATTAAAATTAAAAATGTACTTGAATTTTTTAACAAAAGGAAGTAGGGAATACAAAAAGTACCCATTGATTGAAAATTGCAAGAAGATACTTCCACCCCTAGAATTGGAAGACAAAAAGAAAAATGGTGTTGCCCAGATCCCGTGACTGCCAGTGAAGAAAATCGCTGGAGGGAAGTCTCATGGCTCGTGACAATTTCATATGGACAGAGCCCTGCAGTCACTCGAATGAAGACTGCATGCCACTGTGACACTGAGAGGCCTTTAGCCCACACTGGGCACATGCACTGCAGTTGTCTTAGGTTTTGTTTGCCATTGATTGGTGGATGACCTTGACAGAGCTTGACAGATTTGGGGTGGAACATATGGTTGTAAATGGATGTTTAGGACTTTGCGTTCTATTAGAAAATTTGTCCCATAAATTGAGACCCACCTGAGTCATTGTTGAGTAGAATTCTCCAGAAGAGACTGTATACTAAAATAAATGGAGTAACACATAACAGTAAGAGGGTCTGGACAAAGGTGAAAGGTCTTCTTCTAGTGGATACATCATTGTAATGTTTCTGTAAGTTTGAAGTTAATTCTAAATACAAAAGGAAGAACTGTATTCCCGCGGCAAAATGTATGGTGTTGAACACAGCTTCTTAGGCCATCCACAGGGTGTACATGATCTAGCTGGGTCATGGGAGTTCCTGCTGATTGGGAGATGATGCATGAAGTCAATTTTTTAAACATATTTTTTAAACTTTTTAACGTTTTATTTGTTTTTGAGAGACAAACAGAGCATGAATGGGGTAGGGGCAGAGACCAAGGAGGACACAGAATGTGAAGCAGGCTCCAGGCTCTGAGCTGTCAGCACAGAGCCCGACATGGGGCTCAAACCACTGAACCATGAGATCATGATCTGAGCCAAAGTCGGATGCTTAACCAGCTGAGCCACTCAGGCGCCCCATGTGTGAAGTCAATTTACAGGTGGACAAAGGGTCTCCAAACTCTAGTTTGTGTCCCAGATGGCACCTGGACCGGATTCCCAACACTATGAGCTGTGCAAGTAACGCAGTGCACACAATGAGGAAATGTTATGGAAAATTCAGGAGCAATCCAAGCGTTTCTGATGTTTTCCTACCTTCTGCTTTCTAGGTGAGGACACAGAAAAGAGATGTAGACATCACAGGACCATCACTTCATGGCAAAAGTTGGTGAATAAGGTGAAAAAAAAATACAATCTCTGATGCCCAGGGCATGGGTGGGGGGGGATCCCTTTGCAGCTCACAGCTTGTAACAGGAAGTCTGAGCATGTGTTAGGGGTACGTGATCTGCAGGATGTAGTCAGTACATCAGGTCACACGTTTCCTTGATGAACCTCAACCCATCAATCTTACAGGCTCCACAGTGGAGTAAGAAGTAACAAATGGTTTTGAGGAGTTTATACCATAGAGTACATTGGTGTTTTGTGTATTAGTGGAGATGCTTACAACTTTGGATAAAGATCCAACACAATTTTTTATGCTTCTTAAATATACGATGTAAGATATTATTGATAAGTCCTGCTCTTAATGAGCAGAAAGAGCCCTACTTTGATTTTATGTATCTACAGATATCATTTATTGCTAAATGGAGACAATTTTATTCATGTTTTTCATCTTTATAAGTGTAAATTCTGAAAGTAATGATCTCTTTTCACAGATGTGAAAAGAATGAGTATATGATAGCTATGGCATTCTATTCTTTGAATTGCTTTGAGCTACAGGCTAAACAAGTCATTGTCATTTATCACATTGTATTTATGCAGTTTATCATTGTCATTATTTTTAATGATTTTTCAGCCCCAGCTAAATTAGTGTGATTTTATAAAAACAGGATTAGAAACCACTTCATATATAAAAAGTTTTGTGTCCACAAATTAAATTGTTTGGGTTTTTTTTTTTTTAAGTCTGCAGATCTACACATGCAGAGTCCAGGCTCTGTGTGAAGAGTGTGATAGAGGGGCGCCTGGGTGGCACAGTCAGTGGCTCAGGTCGTGATCTCATGGTTCGTGAGTTCGAGCCCCGCATCCGGCTCTCTACTATCTCATCAGGCTCTCTACTATCAGCACGGAACTCGCCTCAGATCCTCTGTCTCCCTCCCTCTCTGCCCCTCCCTTGCTCATGCTCTCATTCTCTCTCTCTCTCAAAAATAAATAAACATTTAAAAAAAGAGAGTGAGTCTGATGCATGAAGATACATCTTCTGTCTTTGCTAATTGGAACAGGAGGGATCATGTTAGTGACATGACAAAGGAGGGTTTGAGTGACCACATGTAGGTGTATGGTAACATATGTGGATGTTATGATCTGGAAGTGACCCCTTACAAGTTTCATCCCCCTGGTATGTGTTTGCCACTGAAGACCAAAGTTCTAGAGACCCCCTGGAACTTCAGCCTGGGCCAGAAGTGACCAGCACATCCAGCTGAGGATGAGGACAGGAGCCCAGGGACTCTATGGGCCTTGGGGATAACTAATATCTAACCCCTCCCACCACTCTCCTGTACCGTTGGTTTCAAGAGTCACCATTTAGGATTTTAAAATCCCAATAACAGTCATTTTGATGTGACCATAAAACAATGAATTGAGCGACTGAAAGTAACGAGCTTAGGTAAGAGACATTTCAGTTGACCTGGACTCTTATTCTGAACTAACACTCTGTTACCACTTAGGGTAGATAAACATTCCTTGTTGGCAGAGCCCAGGAGAGTCAGTTTCATCTTTGTTTTTTTTAATTTTTTTTATTTTTAATCTACAGGTTTTTTATTATTTTTATTTTATTTTATTTATTTATTTATTTAACTTTATAGTTTATTGTCAGGTTGGTTTCCATATAACACCCAGTGCTCTTCCCCACAAGTTTCATCTTTGATTTGGGGAATCAGGCGGTTTCGTTTGTTTGATATGCTGCTTATGTTTCCCCTCTTCTGTTACACAATCATAATAGCTGACATTTCTTTCCGGACACTGTGCTGGGCATTTTTCCTGTGTTACTCTGCTTATCCTAACACAGATCACCTTGCTGATGTCTCCACAGGTAAAAAGCGCCAGATCTGAGCTTGAACCCAGGTAGTGGGGCCCAAAGTCGAGCTTCTCCCCACTACTCAATAAATGAAAATATTCGAATTGTGAAAGATCGAAACAGTACTTCAGATTCAAAGCAGAGCATGAAACAATCATATTATGATTCTGGTTGGGACAGCATTGAATTTTTAAAAATAATTTGAAAGCGGTCGACATCTTTACATTTTTAAAAAATATTTCCTTTCGAATACCATGTGCTTCTGCTTGTTTAAGGATTACCTTTTACACCTGTGCGTGAAGTCTGATTTTTTTTTTTTTATCCTTAAAGAGTTTGCATATTTCTGACAGGTTCATGTTCATGTCGCCACTACTGTTCCTGTTACCAGTGGCACCATTTTTCCCACAATGTCATGTAATCCTAATACCTGTTCTGTAAGAAAGGAGTAGATTTTTATAGCCAACTGTATATTCAGTTAACTTTATGAATCCTTACCAATTCTAACAGTTTTATTCTGTTAGAATTCTGTTAGAATAACAGTAGATTCTTTTAGATTTCCCTCACTGTGGGAGGGCCTCAAAGGCTACCCATATAGGCTATGAAATGTGGTGTCTCTCCATATAAGATGGAGGCCACCAAATGTGCAGTGTCCTGATTGAGTGGCAGCCACTGGTGGGGGGGCGGGGCGGGGAAGGGGTGAAAGAATTCACCCAAGGCAGAACAAAAGAGATACAAGTTTGTTGAATGCACTGCAAGGGAGGGTGGGCAGGGCAGCCATGGAGAGACTGTCTGCCACAAGGCAAGGGTGGGGGGCTGTAGAGGGAGTATGGGAACATCTGGAATTTCCCCGTTTTGGGTACCTGTACCTCATTGTAAGTAGCCCATTGGTTAGTTAGGGCCTCTGGCTATTTCCAGGTGAGTCACTTGATGAGCCTGTTTGTATCCAACTCAGTGGTCAAGTTTCCATTGCTCAAGCCTGTTGCCTAAAAGCAGACTCTACACTGACAGTTGATCAAGTGTCTATAAATAGTGACCGATCCATTCATTTGTTTTTCTTATATGGATGTTTTACCTTGTTTGAAGAGAATATTCTCAACAACACATTTTCCTCATTTTTTTTGTCTTTAATAGAGCTTATTTTTAGAAGACTTTTAGGTTCACAGCAACATTGAGCAGAAAGTACAGAGAGTTCCCATGTATCTCCTTCTCACGAATATGCACAGCCTCTCCCACTGTCAACATCCCCACCAGACTGTACATTGGTTACAACCGATGAGCCTCTATAGACACATCCTTATCACCCAAAGTCCATAGTTGGCATTAGGGCTCATTCTTGGTGTTGGACACTCTATGCCTTTGGTGAAATGTAGGTGATGTGCACCCCCCCCCATTATAGTACAGAAGAATTTCACTGTCCTTAAAATCATCTGAGCTCTGCCTATTTGTTCCTTCCTCTTCCCAACCCTTGAGAACCACTGCTCTTCTCAATGTCCCCATAGTTTTGACTTTTCTAGAATGTCTGCCACTGAATGCAGAGATCCAGTAAAGCCCCAAGTCCCTTAGAGATGCCAAAGCCACTCAATGGGAGAAGTCTGGGCTCCTGAATGACTGGATGTGGTCAGGACATGTCATGGACAAGCTACTGGGAGCACCCTGCTCTAGGTCATGTAACACTTCTTTAGAATGTGCAGCAAGGTGGAACAAGTTCTCTATGATGTTGTCTACAAACACAAGCTCATTCATGGTGATCATTAAAAGCAGTTGACTTTTATTCTATTTCATTGTCATTTGTTCAAAAATTTTTAGTGTTTATTTATTTTTGAGAGACAGAGACAGAGAGAGACAGAGCGCAAACAGGGGAGGGGCAGAGAGAGAGGAGACACAGAATCTGAAGCAGGCTCCAGGCCCTGAGCTGTGAGCACAGAGCCTGACGCAGGGCTTGAACTAATGAGCCATGAGATCATGACCTGAGCTATAGTCAGACACTTAACCAACGGAGCCACCCAAGTGCCCCGATTTCATTGTCATGTTGTAGATCTCCACACATTGTGTCCCCATTCCTTGCCCATACCCCGTGGGAACACTTCCCTCTGCACCACCCTCAGACCTCCAGCACGTCTTGGAGCACCTTCCCTGTCCTGGCCAAGTACATTGCACTGAGATAGTCAAATAATAAACCATTATTTTTAATCCACTGACATAATAAAAAATAAGAAAATTAAAGTTACATATTTTAGAGGAAAAGGAGGAAGATCGGAGATTCAGAAATGACTTCTGCAACCAAATGGAATAGATTGCCACTTGGCCCGATCTCTGAGCAGTGTACTTTCCAAAAGTACACAACCCAACCACTCAAAAATGATTTCTAAAGAATTACAGTACTTTTAATTGTATTTCTAACACATAGGAATATGCTGTGTGAAGCAATTCTTAAATCCTGGTTTAGTCTCTCTTCAGTTTCTCTCACCTCTTTGGTCTTTACTCAGATATCTCTTGCTCTGTGAGAAGAGTAGCATTTTTAGATTTTTCCAAGTCTCCATGTCGGGCTCCATAGAAGACAACTGGTTTTACATATTTGCTTCAGTCTTAAATGTTGCAACATCACATGTCACGTAGCCTCTGAAAAATTCCACTGTACATTTATGAGACAATGAGAGTAACCCAGGAAAATAAACTTAATATTATTATTAAAATAACTTTCCTCTCAGTCCCACTGAGTCGTGGGTTCCCCTCAGCAGTTCCTGAAACCACTACTGTATAAATGTGTGTACATATAGTAAAATTTCTCCTCTGCTTACCAAAAAGACAAAAGCCAGAGAGGACTCTTAACTTGAAAGTTTAAACATATGAAGGGGATTCCAGAAAGAACTTCAAAATTTATAATTAACATTATTATTATTACCTCAGCAAATGAATAGAGAAAACCTCATAATTATATGAGTAAAGTTAATTTGATAAAATCTCGTGATCATTCTTGATAAAAATTCTAAGTGAAGAAAAAACAGAAGGTAACTATTTAGAACCTCCTAAAAAATCCATTTTCAAAATCAACAGCAAACCTCACTCCAAAATAAGGAGTACTAAAAATACTTCCATGAAAATCAGGGAAACAGAAAGTCTCATAGATTCATTCTTAGTGCTGATTTGTAAGTTGCAAATGTCATATGAAAACAAGAAGAGGAAATCACGATAAATATTTCCAAAGATGAGATCAAACACTTTCTTTTGCAGGCAGTTCAATTCTTACACCAAGAGACAAGAGACATGTCACAAACTACCATGGAAGTATTAAAATAGTAAGATGAGATATTTTGTAAGTGGCTGTATATGTGCTCAATACATAAAAAGAAACAGTCTCTATGCTGTATGAGATAAGTAAGAGTCATACACAGAAAAAAATACCTCATTTGCAAAAGGAGCAAAATCATAAAATACCGAAGAACAAATCACAAGATACATACCATGTCTTTGGACGTTAATTATAAAGGTGCCAATCTTTCCAAAATGGGTACACAAATGTAATATACTTTGATCTGGATCCCATTGGAGCTTTAGCCAAACAAAATTATTTGAAAATTCATATGGAAGAATATGTGTCTGACAATGGCCAAGAAGATTAGAATGGACACTGGTGATTTGGTGTATAAGACACTTAAATTTACTGAAAAAAATTATCTTGATCCACATTAGTGTTGGCACAGAAATAGACAACCATATGTGGAACATAATAGAGAGCTCAAAAAGGGATCCACATAGGGGCGCCTGGGTGGCTCAGTTGGTTAAGTATTCAACTTCGGCTCAGGTCTTGATCTCATGGTTCGTGAGTTCAAGCCCCACATTGGGCTCTGGGCTGACAGTTCAGTGCCTGGAGCCTGCTTCAGATTCTCTGTCTCCCTCTCCCTCTGCTCCTCCCCCACTCACTCTCTGTCTCTCAAAAAATAAATAAGTGTTAAAAATAATAATAATAAAAAGGATCCATATCCTCCCAACATCATTTAGGGAATAATCTCTCCTTTTCCAAGGATTTGAACCTCACCATTATCTCTGATCTGGAGAATTGTGGGACATTCTCTTATAACCCTTTGGTTCTCTATGTTTAAGCTGTTTCCGTGAGTGCAGCTTCATTAGTGGTTTTTTATACTAGATAAGGCTGCTTCGACCTCATTCATTCTTCTTTTTGCAACATGTCATAGCATTTCTCACTTCTTTACCTTCCTTGGTGAACTTGGTATCCCATTGCCAGGTACAAAACAGATTGAGATACAATGTCAACACACTGAATTTATAGTTTGAGCACTGCACCAGAAAATGGATCCCTGTGTATAGGGAACTGAATATATAACATAAACCAGTTGTAGTCAGTCAGTAGTAAAAAAAAACTCTTTAGGGGGCACGCGGGTGGCTCAGTTTGTTAAGCGTCTGCTTTCAGCTCAGGTCATGATCTCGTAGTCAGTGATTTTGAGCCCCACATTGGGCTCAGTGCTGACAGCTCAGGGTCTGGGAGCCTGCTTCAGATTCTGTGTCTCCCGCTCTCTCTGCCCCTCACATACTCATGCTCAGTCTCTCAAAAATAAATACATGTTTAAAAAAATTTTTAAATCTATCTTTAGGACAGACATTGCTAATAACCATCTGAAAGAAAGAAAATGTGACTCCTGCCTCTTATGATATACAAAATTTAAACAGGCTCTAACAGTAAAATATAAGACATTAGGAACTTCGGTTAGTAAGGGTGGAAGCCAGATTGCGTCTGGATAAGGAGTGAATGAAAGGTGAGAAACTGAACACTCTCCAGGATCTTGTAGATGTTGTTCCATAAGTTGGTCAACAGAATACTTGTGTTGTCTCCCAGAATACTGTTCCCTGGAATAATTAAGGACGATATGGATTTATATAAGAACGAAGAGAATTGTCTGCCCAGCCCCTGAGGAGATGTTCCAGCAGGAATGCTCATCTGCCAGACACCTCACA
>CM053575.1:8632540-8763450 GCA_028646485.1 Cryptoprocta ferox | reverse complement strand
TGGAGTCCCTGCCAAACACAAGAAACGGTAGCTGATTCCTTGGCTGTAGCAAGCTCTGAATTAAAAGGGACCCTGGAGAAGGGGCTGGCCTTCTCCAGCTCTAGAAATCAGAGCGTCACGCCAAACCTTTACCTCAGGCGTTTGCCTCTGGTGCCTGCCCATCCACCTATCCCTAGTCCCGTGTAGTTCCTTTCAGCTAGTGACAACCTCACCTCTTTCTCTTCCTCTGAGGAACACAGAATCAGAATGTGAGTGTTTGACAGTAACTTTGCTATAGGCATGACTGAACCTGCTGTGATTTTTAAGAAAAGCTTGTATTCTTTTTTTGTTTTTCAGTATAGGCTCCGCACCCAACGTGGGCCTTGAACTCTCGACCCCAAGATCAAAAATCGCATGCTTCACCGACTGAGCCAGTCAGAAAATATGAGCCAGAAAGCTTATATTCTTAATCTTCAATAGCAAATTGCCTTTAATGCAGCTCTGAAAAAAAGCTGGTCTGCCCTGTGCATGCATCTCCTCTACACTGTTCCTCAATCTTTTTTTTTTTTAGTTTATTTATTTATTTGAGAGAGAGAGAGAGAGAGAGAGAGAGAGAGAGAGAGAATTCCAAGCAGGCTCAGCACTGCCAGCATGGAGTTCAAGGCGAGCCTGTCTCACCAGCCTTGAGATGACGACCTGAGCCGAAATCAACAGCTGAGCCACCCAGGCGCCTCACTAAGGAATTTCTAATGATGGAAGACAGCTAGTCTCTCCTCTTTCCTGGAGAAGTGGAGGTAAAGGAATAATAAATATAATAATAATAATGGCATAACAACAGCAGCCCTGTGTTAGTTAATTTAAATATTTTAAATAAAGTTTTAAAAATGTACATTTCTATTGGAAGGACGCTATGGTAATAGGAATGGGGGCGGGGATTGGTCAGAGCCTTAAAGGAACTCTCTGGGGCAGGCAGGACAGAATGTGTCAACAACCAGAAAAAGATGAAGGCACAGGTGGTTTAAGGAATGTAGATCTGGGCTTCCGGAAACTCAGAGGAGGAAATTCGCTGGGAATTTCAGACGCTTCAGTGTTCCCCTGGCACAGAACCAGACCAATTACAGTTTACTTTCTGTTCTTTACGAAAGGTTAAGAAGAAAGACGATTAAAAAGCAGCGATTTAAATCGAAACGAATAACTAGCAAGCCTGAGAAACATCTCGGGCCGAGGAAGGATCTCAGCGCGCGCAGCACTGCTTTTTAATCTTCGGCGACAAAACCTTGGCACCTCCCTTCACGCATTGCGCCACCAACACTCCGCCCCCAGCCCCGTGAGAAGGAGGAGGAGGTTTCCGGAATCCCACGGTGAAGCTCAGGTGGGAGGAGGGCCAGCGTGGTACCCGAGCCGGGAGCCTGCCTGCTGAGGTCCTGCCGGCAGCGGAGACTAGGGCCCAGTAGGGAAGTGTTGCGCGGCGGCCGCGGGTCGAGGCTTTACGGTAACTGCGCGGCGCGCCGGCCCCGCCCTCGTGCGCAAGCGCGGAGCCGTTGTGGCGGAGCGGTTGCAAGCCCAGCGGTTTCCCGGACGGGCTCGCGGAGGCGCTCGACCGCGCAGGTTCGGAGGCCGCCCGGGCGGCTCGGCCCAGCCTGAAGCCCCGGCGTCCGCGGCCCGCGGCATCCTCGGTAAGTCAACGGCCCTGCCGGAGCAGGGGTCCGGGACGTGGCGGTGGGGGGGTGGGGGACGACGAG
The DNA here is from genome assembly GCA_028646485.1 of Cryptoprocta ferox. Classification (NCBI taxonomy): domain Eukaryota; kingdom Metazoa; phylum Chordata; class Mammalia; order Carnivora; family Eupleridae; genus Cryptoprocta; species Cryptoprocta ferox. The sequence continues at coordinate 8,761,729 of CM053575.1, read as the reverse complement.
TTGGCACTGCACGAATGTCAAGGCTAAGGGATTCCAGTGAGATGTGGCGTATCTCTTTTTTTGGGGGGACTAGACCCCAGCAGCGCGGTGTGTCCCCCAGAAGTATGTGCCTGTGGCCCAGTGCGTCCCTACACGGCCTGGATCAGGGACGGTCCCAGGGAGACTGGATGCTCCGTCTCGCTGGCAAGTGCATGCGCAGTTCACACCAGAGCACCTGCCCTAGGTCCGCAGCCCTCCAGACCTGTTAGATCGGGCCTGTCTTACTCCTCCAGGAATTATTCTCAGGCCAGCGTTTCTGCCCACTGCAATCGTGATGAGGAGGTTGGAACTGTGGTTACCCTCAGACCCTTTTTCTTTGGGGCCTGTCTGGCGATCATGATTGCCAGCAGTCTCCCATCCCTAAAGTCTAACAGGCCCAGGATGGCTTCTGAGATCCAGCGAGATTTGGCTGTTCTAGTAACGTTGCTTTGAAACTGGATTGGACGGTGGCAGCCTGGTGTCTTTCCCAGAGCCCACCCCCCACCTCCGTGTCCCGGGCTATCCCTACCTGGCTCACAGTGTGGTGCCCGCCTTCAGATACCAGAAAGGGGACCATCCCAGGGAAAACCGAGACCGGAAAGAGCCCATCGGTAGGGCTCGAGCTCTGGCGCTCGAGGCCAGCCCCTCAGCACAGGTCAGGGGCTGGGGTTCTGGGGAGAACTGAAGCCTGGTGGCAGCCGGTGGGGAGGGGGTCCGGAAACCCCCATTCCAAGGCCTGAAGGTGTCCAGAGGTGTGGGGGGGAGGGAAACAGGGGGAGGGAGACCATGAGGCACTCTGGACATTTTGTGCAAAGTTCAAAGGGAGCGGTCTCTGTACCTGCCCCCATCCCCTTGGTCCAGGAAATTGCTTGAGGCTGTAAACCTTGCCTCCCTTCCAGGGGTAGAAACTGGCCACAGTTTCCAGTGGAATCTCCCCCCAGGAGATTACCTCCAGGGTAGTTTTCTTGGGGCCGTCCGAAATGAGACTTTCATCTTCCTGATCCCTAGGATCTGTCGACATGAATCCTGTTATCGTGGTTCACGGTGGCGGAGCCAGCAATATCTCAAAGGACCGGAAAGAGCGGGTGCGCCAGGGCATCATCAGAGCTGCCACCGAGGGTTACAAAATCCTGAAGGACGGAGGGAGCGCAGTTGACGCCGTGGAAGGAGCTGTGACCGTCCTGGAAGATAATCCTGAGTTCAACGCAGGTAAACTTGCAGTGTAGTTAGTAACTGATGCAAATCAGGTTAATCTCCCCCTAAATACATAGACTCAATGAATCTAATAAGCTTTTCAGTAAAACTTAATATGCCGGAAAAAATTTAATTTTTCTCTTTTTACTTGTTGACCAAGTTGCTTTAAGAATTTAAGTCCAGGGGCCCCTGGGTGGCTCAGTTCGCTAAGCCTCCGACTTCACTGAGGTCATGATCTCGCGGTTTGTGGGTTCCAACCCCGCATCAAGTTCAGAGCCGACAGCTCAGAGCCTGGAGCCTGCTTCAGATTCTGTGTCTCCCTCTCTCTCTGCCTCTCTCCCACTCATGCTCTGACCCTCTCTCTCTCAAAAATAAATAAACATTAAAAAATAAATAAATGTAAAATAGAGAACCTGAAATCTAGGGATTACAATACTTTGGGGGACGATACCACCTGCCCAACGTCTGTCAGAGAAAAGAATTTTGGGAAATCTGAACCAATTAGTCATCAAATATTTACTGAGCACTGTTCCATCCCCTTGCTTCTGCTAAGGGCTCTTGAACACTTATGTACAATTTCTGTAGTCTGCCTGAACGGAGAATGTAGGCGTAAGTGCATTGTTACAGACGGCGCTGTTGGTTGAGCCAGAATTTACTAGATGCTACCTCTCGCCAGCAGGGGGAGTGGCCTCCTGTTTCAAAGGGAGATTGTTAAATTACATACAGTTAGCAGTTGGGACCCTCTGGCTGGCAAAACACCCACTTATTCTTGAGGGAGAGGAGAGTGGAGTCATGCAATACGTAGCTTTTTGAGTCTGACAACTTGTAGCTTTTTGAGTCGGGGATTCTTCATTTAGCATAATGCGTTGGAGGGCCATCCATGTTGACACAAGTATAAACAGTCCATCCACAGTTTTGGTGATTTACCAACTGAAGGACATGGTCAATTTGGGGTCATTACAAATCACTGTAAACAGTTGCATACGGGGTTTTGTGTGAGCGTAAGTTTTGATTTCTTTTAGGTGAATGTTGAAGTCGGTCATATGGCAAGTGTATATTTAACTGTTTGAAACCACCAAACTGTTTTCCATAGTGACTCCCACTTTCCATTCCCACCAGCAGCATATGAAGGCTCTAGTATGCCACATCCTCACAAGCACTTGATGTTGTCTGTATTTTTTATTTTAGCCATTCTCATAGGGGGGTGGTGGGACCTCATTCTAGTGTTAATTTCTGGCAAATGATGTTTACTTTAACATCTTTTCAAGCATTTTGTCAATTTCTTTATTGTGGTTTTTATTATTATTGGGTTTTAAGAGTTATTTATATATTCTACATGCTGGTCTTTTATTAGATACCCGATTTGCAAATATTTTCTCTCAGTCTGTGGCTCCTCTTTTCTTTCTCCTAACAGTGTCTTTCAAAGAACAGAAGTTCTTCATATTGTAGGAGTCCCATTTTTTTATATAAAAAATTTTTTTATGTTTATTATTGAGAGAGACAGAGTGAGCTGTGGAGGAGCAGAGAGAGAGGAGACACAAAATCTAAAGCAGGCTCCAAGCTCTGAGCTGTCAGCACAGAGCCCGATGCAGGGTTCAAACCCATGAACTGCAAGATCCTGACCTGAGGCAAAGTTAGATGCTTAACCAACTGAGCCACCCAGGCACCCCTGTAGGAGTCCCATTTTTTAATGGGAAATTAAATATCTGCCTGATCCAGGGTCACAAATGTTTCCTCTTATGTGTCTTCTCTTATGTGTCTCCTAGAAATTCTGTAATTTTAGGTTTTATATTTAGGTCTCTGATCCATTTTTAATTATTTTTTGGCCTAAGGTGTGGGGTATATGTCAGGGTTGTTTCTGCATAATTATTCTAGTACCAGTTGTTGAAAAATCAACCCTTCTCCATGGAATTGCCCTTTGGCCCTTGTCAAAAGTCAGTTGACTTTATATTTATGGGTCTGTTTCTGGACTCTATCCCATTGGTCTGTATGTGTAGCCTTTCACCAATACCACACTGTCTTGATTACTGTAGTTTTATATTAAGTCTTAAAATCAGGTAGTAAGAGTGATGTGTGTGTGTGTGTGTGTACGAGTGTGTGATTGTTTTGGCTATTCTAGTCCCTTTGTCTTTCCCACAAATTTAAGAATCACCTTGTCAATTTCTCCAAAAAAAAAAAATCTTATAATTTTCATTAGGACTGTATTGACTCTATAGATCAGTACAGGGCAAATAACAATACTGAGCCTTTCAATCCAATACTTCCAAACCACAGTATAACTTCCATTTATTTAAATCTTTGATTTCTGGGGCACCTGAGTGGCTCAGTCAGTTCAGCGTCTGACTTGATTTCAGCTCAGGTCATGCCCCGAGTCAGGCTCCATGTGAGAGTGAGAACCTTCCTTGGGATTCTGTCTCCCTCTTTCTCTGCCCACCACCCCCCCACCATTTTTGTGCTCTCTCAAAATAAATTAATAAACATTTAAAAAATTAAAATTAAAATTAAATATTTGATTTCTTTCATCAGTGTTTGTCATTTTTAGCATGCATATCTTATAAATATTTTAGGTTTAGATTTATACTTATTCCATGTATTTTGGTGCTACTGTAAATGCTATTTTTTTTGCCCCATGCAGATCTCATGAACTGTGAGGTCGTGACCTGAGCCAAAATCAAGAGTCAGTCACTCAGCCGCTCAACTTACTGAACCACCCAGGTGCCCTTGTAAATGCTACTTTTTAAATTACAGCTTTCAACATTTCTTGCTAATATATGAAAATACAATTGATTTTTTTTCATACTTGCCATCTGTAGATTTTCTTTGGCGAGGTATCTGTCGAGATCCTTGTCTGATTTTCTAATCAGCTTGCTTGTTTTCTTATTGTTGAGTCTTTAGAGTTCTTTGTGCATTTTGGATAACGGGCCTTTATCAGATGTGCCTTTTACAAATACTTTTTCCCAGTCGATGGCTTGTCTTCTCGTTCTCTTGACAGTGCCCACCATGTGGCAGAAATTTTTCGTCTTAATGAAGTCCAGCTGAACAATTTCTTCCTTTCATGGATGGTGATTTGGGTGTGGTATCTAAAAAGCCGAACCCAAGGTCATCTAGATCTTCTCCTGTGTTATCTTCTAGGAGTTTTATGGTTCTGCCTTTTACAGTTAGATCTGTGATCCATTTTGAGTTAATTTTCATGAAGGGTGTAAGGTCTGTGTCTAGATTCGGCTTTTTTGCATATGGGTGTCTGCATGAACCCAATTCCCATCCGTGTGAGTCTTCCCACACCAAACACCCTTCCTACACCAGCTGGCTATCCTACAATTCAGCTCATTTCTGACACTGTCTACCTTGAAGTGGCATCAGATTCTACAGGGTAAGGGCTCAGTCCCACCAGACCGTGCTCCACTTCAGACGCCACCCATCTGAAGGTTGTTACTTGTGCTTCTGACCTACTGGCTGTAAATCAGAGGTTCCCACGTCCCCCTCCTTGAGGTCGATTAATTTGCCAGAGAGGCTCACAGAACTCGAAACCAGTTTACTCACTAGACTCCCAGTTCATTACAAAAGTTACAAATCAAAAGCATGATGAAGGGGTACAGAGACTGAGGTGCCCAACAAAGGAGCTCAGGGCCTGGCACAGCAGCACATGGAAGCATTCTGGTCCTAGCCTGGAAAGTGTTTGGACCTGTCCTTTTGGGTTTCATGCCAGCTCCATTACATAGGCATGGTTAATTAAATTGTTGGCCACCGGTGGCTGATTCAACCTCTAGTCCTTCTCCCCTCCCTGGAAATCAGGGATCAGACTGAAAGTTCCAGTCCTTCAGCTATGGTTGGTTCCCCTGGCAACCAGCCCCCTCCCCATCTTTAGGCGGTTTCCAAAAGTCACCTCACTAACATAAAGTGAGTTACAGGTGAAAGCTGCTTGTCATGCGACAAGATATCCATTTCACCTTCGTGACTCTGAAGTGATTTATGGAACTGAGGACAAAAGACCAAAAGTTATAATAAAAGATGCTCCCATTGCACTTGCCCCTAGGAAATTCCAAGGGTTTTGGGAGCTGAGAGCCAGGAACCATGGACAGAGACCAAAACATGTATTTGTTATAAATCGCGATGTCACAGCTCCTTTGTCAAAGATCAGTTCACTATATATGTATGTGGGTCTGTTTCTGGGCTCTCTGTCCTGGTCTATTGATCTATTGCCCTTCCACCAATACCATACTGTCTTGATTACAGTCGCTTTTTAGTAAATGTCATCGACAAATAGAGACCATTTTGTTTCCTTTTTTACAGCTTTTATGTCTTTTATTTATTTTCCTTGCCTATTCCCCTGGCTAGAACATCCAATATTATGTTGAATAGGTGTGGTGAGAACAAACATCCTATGCTAGACACAATTTTAAGGGGAAAGCACTGTCTTTCTCCATTAAATATAATGTTGGTTGTAGGATTTTACAGATTCCCTTTATCAGATTGAGGAGGTTTCCTTATTCTTAGTTTCCCAAGATTTTCTATCATGTATGAGTGCTGAAGCGTATCAAATTCTCTTTTTGCATTATTGAGATGACCGTATGGTTTTTCTTTTGTCTGTTGATATGGTGGATATTGATTGATTGGTTTTCGAATTTTGAACCAGGCTTGCATCCCTAGGGTTAACACCACTTTGTTATTATGTGTTATCTCTTTTATTTATTGCTGGATTAGATTTGATAGTGTTTTCTTGAGGATTTTGCATCTGTGTTCAAGAAAGGTATGGATCAGTAGTTTTATTTTCTTCTAACGTCCATCTGGCTTTGATATGAGGGTAATGTTGGCTTCAAATGATGAATTGGTAAGTGCCCCTCTCTTCTGTTTTTCTTGGAGAGTTTGTATCAAATCAGTGTTATTTCTTTGTAAAAGTTTGGTAGAATTTGCAAGTGAAGCCATCTGGGCCTGGAATTTCTTTTGGCTTTTTGTTTTGTTTTAATAGAAACTTTTTAGCTAAGAAATCAATTTCTTTAATAGGTGTGAGACTATTCAAGTTATGTTTCTTCTTTGAGCTTTTTGTGTTTTTCAAGGAATATTTCTATTTTGAATAAGATGTTGAATTTATAGGCTTAAGAGTTATTTGCAATATGTCTTTATTTTTTAATGTCTGTAAGGTTTGTAGAGAGGTCCTCTCTTTCTTTCTTGGTTATTTGAATTTCTGTCTTTTCTTCTTGGTCGGTCTAGCTAGACTTTATCAAGTGCTTTTTGTTTTGTTTTGTTTTTCTTTTTCAAAGAACGGTAACTTGTGGTTTTAGGAGGGTTTTGTGGATTTTTGAATTGTTTTTTCTTTCACTCTTTTTCTCTTCTGAATTTAAATGATTTATCTCTATTAATTCCTTTCTTCGGCTTACTTTGGAAATAATTTACTATTCTTTTTAGATCATTGAGACCAGTCTTTTCTAATACAAGCATTTAATGCTTTAAATTTTCCTTCTAAGTCCTGCCTTGATTGCATCCTACAAGTTTTCGCAATTCTCTTCATTTTCATTCTGTTCAAAACATGTTATAATTTCCCTTGTAACTTCCTCATTGAACCATGGTTTATTTACACGTGTGATAATTTCAAAATATTTGTGGATTTTCCAAATATTTCTCTCATTTTTATTTTAATTATATTACAATCAAAGGACATATCTTGTGTGATCTACATTCTTTTGAACTTCGTAAGGTTTGGTTTGGGGCCCAGAATATGGTCTGTCTTGGTAAATATCCCATTTGCATTTAAAAAGAATATATATTCTGCTATTGTTGTATGGAAAGTTCTATAAATTTCAGTAAAGTCAAGTTGGTTGGTAACGTTGTTTGGCTCTTCTATACCTTGATTTTCTGTCTTTCTGTTGATTACTGAGAGAGGAATGAGGAAGTCTTTAATTGTAATTGCAGATTTCACTATTTCCCCTTTGACTTCTATCAGTTTTACTTCATATACTTAGAAATTGTTGTTAGGTATACAGACTGCTGTCTTCTGTGTGAACTGATCCCTTCATCACTATGTAATGTGATTATTATTTAACATTCCTTGTCCTAAAGTCTACTCTGCCCAATATTAATCTAGCTGCTCAAACTTTCATTTAATTCATTTTAGTATGGTATAACTTTTTCTATTCTTTTACTTTTAACCCATTTGTATCTTTATATTTAAAGTGGATTTCTTTTAGGAGCACATTGCTGTATCTTACGTTTATACAATTTAGCCATCTCTGCTTTTTATTGCTTTTTTTTTTTTTTTACTGTTTATGCCATTTACATTTAATGTGATTATTGATATGGTCAGGTATAAATCTGTCATCTTGCTATTTGTTTTCTATTTGTCCAATCCATTCATTATTCCATTTTTCCTCTTCTTCTGTCAGCTTTTGGGATAATTGAGTATTATTTATGTTTCTGTCTTACTTCTTTTGTTGGCCTAGTAGCTACACATTTTTTTAAAGGGCTATTTTAGAGTTTATAGTATACATCTCTCATTTGTCATAGTTTACTACCTTCAAGTAATATCATACTTCACACATAATATAAGAACCATATAACAGCATTACTTGTTTCCCTTCTGGTAGCCTTCGTGCTATTATTGTCATATATTTTACTTCTGTGTAAGTTATAAATTACTCAGTACATTGTTATTATTTTTCCTTTAAACGGTTACATTTTAAAGATATTGTTAAAATAATAGGGAAAAGTATTTCTGCTTATCCACATACTAGCCATTTCCAGTGCTTTTCATTCCTTGGTGTGGATCATGACTGCTGTCCACTGTCCTTTTTCTTCTTCCTGAAAGACTTCCTTTAACATTTCCTGTATTACATATCTGTTATGGGTGAATTCTTTCAGCTTTTGTGTATCTGAAAAAGTCTTTGTTTTCAGTTTTTGAAAGATACTTTCACTGGGTATTGAATTCCAACTGGACAGGTTGTTTTTTGGAGGAGCGGGGGGAGGGGTTGTGTGCTTTGTTATTGTTGTTTTTAATTGCAGGACTTTAAAGATGTTGCTTCACTGTCTTCTGGCTTGCATCATTTCTGACAAGAAATGCATTCTCATTCTCATCTTTTCCTCTCTTCCTAACGTGTCTCGCTCTATCTACTTTTAAGATTTTCTATCACAGCTTCTGGGTGGTTCAGTCAGTTAAGCGTCCAGCTTTGGCTCAGGTCATGATCTCATGGCTCATGAGTTCTAGCCCCATGTCAGGCTCTGTGTTGACAGCTCAGAGCCTGGAACCTGCTTCGGATTCTGTATCTCCCTCTCTGCCCCTCCCCGTCTCTCTCTCTCTCTCTCTCTCTCTCTCTGTCTGTCTCTCAAAAATAAGTAAACATGAAAAAATTAAGATTTTTATGTCATTAGCACAAGCTGTTTGATCATAATATGCCTGCATGTCGTTTTCTTCATGTTTCTTTTGTTTGGAGTTTATTGAGCTTCTCAGATCTGTGAATTTATAGTATTAATCAAATTTGATACTTTTGTATCTGTTTTTTCTTAAATATTTTATTGTTCCTCTGTCTCACCTCTCCTTTTAGAGACTCCAATTATATACATAGATTGGGTTGCTTGAAATTGTCCCCAAGCTCAATGATCCTCTGTTTGTTTGGCGGATTTCTTATCCTTTCTTATTTGGATGGTTTCTATTGCTATGTCTTCATGTTCATTACTATTTTCTGCTATAGTGTCTAACCTTGTGTTAATCCATCCAGTGTATTTTCCACTCAGACTTTTTTTTTTCATCTCTAGATTTCTATTTGGTTCCTTTTTATGTTTTCTTCCATGTTCTGGTACATACAGAATTTAGTTATAACAACTGTTTTAGTAACATCCTTGTCTACTAATTCTGTCATTTATGTCATTTATGATCCATTACTATTAAGTGGGATCTTTTTCCTCCTCATTATGGATCATATTTTCTTACTTCCTTGTGTGCCTGGAAATTTCTTATGGATACCAGACATTGTGAGTTTTACCTTGTTAGGTATTGGATAGTTTTATAATCCTTTAAGCATTCTTGAGCTTTGTTCTTATCCCATTTTACGGATGAGAAAACAGGCACAAGAGGTTAAGCATAGCTAGACTTATAGGCATCTAGGCAAAAAAAAAAGTTGGAGAAAGGCACAAGAGCCCAGAGTAGTGAGAACTTACAGTGCTTTCAGGGAAACCTAATATTTCAGTAAAATGTAGCCGAGGAGGGGAGATAAAGCTGGCAAAGGAGAGGCCAGATCAGGAAGGGTGTTAATTTTGTAGGTCATGGGGCGCCAAGCCAGATTTGTGTTTTCAAACATGTTTCTCTGGTAGTAAGTAGGAGATGAATTGAAGTCATCAGTTTAGGGGCACCTCAGTGGCTCCATCGGTTGAGCATCCGACTTTGGCTCAGGTCACGATCTCACAGTTCATGAGTTCGAGCCATGTCTCGGGCTCCTTGCTGTCAGCGCAGAACCTGCTTCAGATCCTCTGTCTCCTTCTCCCTCTGACCCTTCCCCGTTTGTTCTCGTTCTCTCTCTCTCTCAAAAATAAATAAAACATTTTAAAAAATAAAACATAAATAAAGTCAGCAGCTTAGAGGAAACCTGGGTGCCATTTCTAAGTTCTTAATTCTTGCTTTTCAACTTCTCTTTGGTTTTAGGTTGTGGATCTGTCTTGAATGTAAATGGTGACGTGGAAATGGATGCTAGTATCATGAATGGAAAAGACCTGTCTGCAGGAGCTGTCTCTGCGGTCCGGGGGATAGCAAATCCCATTAAACTTGCACGGCTTGTTATGGAAAAGGTATGTGACTAAAGCATCCTTTTTGTACAAAATTGCTACCACCATACTTCAGTGACTAAAATAGGACTTTTTAAGTACTTTAGGACTTCAGTGACTAAAATGTCCTACTCTAGGGAGATGCTTGTGAGCACTGTTCTCCTGAAGTCATATAAAAGAGCAGAAGCAACGCTGTTTAAATTTCTCAAATAAGCCCAGACTCTGACTCTGTTGACAGTGTAGTTTGACTAGTAATCCCTTGACCAGTGATTACTCTGTTTTCACGTTGTCTTCCTGTATTTTCTTCAGTCTTCTCTCAGTGCAGATGACATAACACATACAAACTGAACAGACCACCTGTTTAATAGCACGTGTTAAATAAAAATGAATGATGTTCTCTAAACTTAAGATGCTAGTAATAGTCCATCATTTGGGAGGGGTTTTTGGAAAATACAAAATCTCGAGAGCGCCAGGCTCTGCTCAGCATTTAGAAAAGCAACCCAGTGGAATTTGCACTTTTGAGGCTTTGTACCCAGAGAGAAGGAATTACATCCACACAATTGGGACCGTCAAAAAGATTTTAACTATTTCAAAAATCTAACCATTTTCCATTTCATTCTGGGTCAAGACAACTCATTGCTTTCTGACTGACCAAGGGGCAGCAAAATTTGCGGCAGCCATGGGGATCCCCACAGTTCCTCAAGAGCAGCTGGTGACGGAGAGAAACCTAAAACGCCTAGAAAAAGAGAAGCATGAGAAAGGTGCTTTGAAGGCCGGCTGTGAAAAGTAAGTGTCATCCGTGGCTCGCCATCTGGGGAGTTACTCGAGTGTGGACGTCTGATAAATCTCTGATTATCTACAGTTCTTAAATAAGTCAAGAACCACTTGGTAGTTTCAGAGTTTGTACAAAATAATTCATAGTACAGAATGGAAACACTGCTCTTTTGATTCTTAAACTTAACCTCATTTATTACTCCCGTGAATAACCACTCAAATCAGGCCAAGAGTTCCTTCTCCAACACCACTGACTGGGAGAGGGCCTTTGTTAATGTATTAATGCCCAGGTGCTTCTCGATCAATCTGTTATTGTAAGCAGAGGAGACAGGCTCTCCATGATCTACCCTCTGAAGTTACTTAAACACTCTGTCCTAGTGTAGATAAATCAAGACAGCTCTTACAAGTTTGAATTAGCCACATGTTCTGAATTATGGTTTTCTAAAGTATTCAATTTCAGAATCCCAAATAAAAGCCCCCTTATTCAAAGCAAAATTTGAAAAATAAAACTTGAATATGGCCTGGCAGTTTATGATGGAATGTAATACTCTTTAAGATTTAATGGAATGCATACTCTTTAAGATTTATCATTTTTAACCAGCAGTATACTTGAATATCGCCTAGGGAGCTTTTTCAATATATGCATGTCTGGCCCACTTCCGTAAAGAATCTAATCTATAATAGGTCTGAAGTGAAGAGGCCAGGCAGGTGTGTTAGGAGAAAGTTTCCCAGGTAATCCTGATGTGTCCCCAGCTTAAGAATCTATTTTCCAAAATTGACTATATATTGGTAGCTGTTGATAACCAAGTGTGCGGGTGTACACGCTTGTAAGCTAGAGTCACGGGAATGGAATTGCTTTATTGACGGTTCACGGGTGTGTTTTCATAGATGTTGCCACATTGCTTTCCAAAAATTCTGCAATAGCACACATCTCCACCAGCCAGCGTTGCCCTTAGATATGAGTAAGAGAGACCCTACCCTGGCCTCTGCACTTTAGAGGACCCCGGTGTCACAAATACACAAAACAGTTGGCTTATTACAACTGGGGCACCTCTGTCACTCAGCAGTGGCATGCATGGCCCCTAACCCTCATCATCCACTCTTGCGATTGACATCGTTCAGCCCCCAGGGAAATCTGCATCTCTTGCTCTGTGTCTTGGAAGCGAAGGCCACCTAAATCTAAAGATTTGTGGATTGTGCCGATACCGGAAACGGACACTGCTTCAGAGTGGGGGAAGAATGGAACGGCAGAAGGACTTAGGTAAGAGAAAAAGACAAATTAATAATGTGTCCACTAAATTCTTAAGTAACAAAGTATCGTTTCCCAGCAGTGCCAGATACCCATTTTCTTGCCTCCTTAACATGTTTTACGCTGTGGTTCTGATGGGATTCGTGATCTATGAATTAGTACAGAGTCTACAAGACGTGCACATGATTCCCATGATTCTTAAATTTATGCATATGGAGGTCTAGACCAACACTGTTCAGTAGAAAGACAAGAGCTACATTTGTAGCCACGTAAAAAAAAAAAACTAAAAAGAAACAGGTGAATTTAATATTATTTAATCCAGTATATCCAAAATACCATATCAGCACGTAATCCGTATAAGAAGTTATTTGAGATATTTTATATTCTTCTTTCATACCAAGTCTTCAAAACCTGCCCCATATGTCATGGCTGCGGCCCATCTCCCTGGGCGCCGCCCACGCTCCCAGTGGCCTACGGGGCAGGTGGCTTGCACCTGCTGCATTGGACAGTGAGGGTCTGGACGGAGCCTGCGCGAGGAACTGGCTCCGCAAGGACCCGGCTCCTTGTGTTGGCAGCTAAATGGACACTGAGTGTTAGAATTAGGAATGGTTTAATTTTTGTACTATGTTAACATTTTCCGCATTTAAGTAATTTTGTTTCCAAATGTTGTATTCACTAGTCGTGATTCATCTCTGACTTTAATATTGATATTTAATATTAATCGATAATTTGGCATATTTTAGGAAAAAACGTTTTGAAAGTATATCTGCATTCGATTGATATTGATTCAGTTATATTTGCTCTTCATTTTTGATGAAAATATATCCTAATTTTGTACACTTTCAAGACAATTCCATCTTTTTAATCCCCCAGATTGTTGAAAATGCATGTTAAGTCAAGATTCTGATAGAAAAAGAATACAACAGTGGAACTCACAAAGGAAAACAAAAAGCTGAAAGGAAAGAAGAAGGAAAACAATCTTCCAGGACACAGTCCGTGTGCATTTTAAAAAATAAAACAATAAAGTAAGCGGCCTCCTTCCAGGACGACCCACTGAAAGTTCATAAGCAGAAATTCCAACTTCTTGGTTCAATGAAGATTTAATAACCCATCAAAGCAGTGAAAATAAGCATAGTAGTCTTGCTACATCCTCAGTTTGAACAGTTCAGATAAAATCCCAGCAGCGTCACATTCTTTACTAAAGGAAGATCTAATTGCTCATCACAAAGATTCACACATCAAAAGGACGCAGTTACTAGGATTGGGGGAAACAGGCAATGGATGACGGCAGGAAAAGGAAAAGATGATATGAAACGATGTGATGTTCTTGCAAGATTGTACAGCGTGTCCAGTATTTAGCCAAGCCTGATGATGCTTTTCATGGTACTCCGTCAGCACAATGTTTACAAACCACAGTGGAAAATTTCTAGGCTTAGTAAAAATTATTTCAAAAGTTGATAAAACACCAAACGTGTAATTAAGACAAAAAATAATAAAACTAATATATGATCACTGTCTAGGATAGAGAATCCAGACAGCTCTTTTTTATTTATTTTATTTATTTATTTTTTTTTATTCTTGAGAGAGAGAGAGACGGAGCATGAGCGAGGGAGGGGCAGAACGAGAGAGGGACACATAATCCAAAGCAGGCTCCAGGCCCTGAGCTCAGACAGATTAACTTAATGGGTAATAAGAGATAAAATCAAATACATAAAATTTTATTAACAAAATGCTCAGTTCAGCTAGAATGAACCATGGTCAGAAGCCATGTAAAGCAGCCAACATTTATTAGATGTATCACTGTGCTAACCAGAGAAGAAAAACAAGTCAAAGTCAGTGGATGTTTCACTGGCTTTGTACCTGCTTTTTGAAGTAGGTGTTTTGGATTAAGAAAAGAAGTGGAAAACTTTCCACCTTAGGCATTAATTTAAAAGACTATCGAGGGGCACCCTGGTGGCTCTGTCGATTAAGCATCAGACTTTGGCTCAGGTCATGATCTTACAGTTCATGAGTTCGAGCCCTGTGTCAGGCTCTGTGCTGATAGTGCGGAGCCTAGACCCTGCTTCACATTCTGTGTCTCCTTCTCTCTCTCCGCCCCTCCCCCACTCACACTCTGCCACTCTCTCTCTAAAGAATAAATAAACATTAAAAAAAACTTTTTAAAGACTGTCAAAAGCAAACCTGTGATAATGGAGTTAACGTGGTTGGTAAATAAAAGATACATAAATGTGAAGCTTGGCCAAGAGTCCAGAAGTATTCCACGTGACACATAGGCTCACAGTTTGAATCTATGTCTAGGAGGCATGCCCCTGCTGTGCTGACTGCACCAATGTTGTGGGACAGCAGAGGATCCGATCCAGAATCACATTGATAAAAAAGAGTTCAGTGAAACCACACAAGATCCTCAAAGAGTAAATTACAGACTTTGACAGTGAAATTAATTTTGAACTTACGCCATCTATACTCACTTAGTAGGAACTGTTCATTTCTATTGATAAGCTTAATAAAAGCTTTAAAAAATATTTTTGGCTATTTTACTTCTAAGAGGATTGAAAATATGTGAAGTTTAAGGAAACCAAATCAAACTGGATGTGAAATAGGCAAGAAAAGTGACATTCCGATAAAAGGAAACCAAAAGAAGGAACCAAAACTACTTGTGTAACTTGAAGGAGAAGATTCGTATCCGCTCCCGGAGAGGCTATTTTTCTGTTTATTATGTATCAGAGTATCATTTGAAGAGAGATTGGCACACAGTCGAGCAACATCCTGCTGTTTTAAGTTTTTTGTATAACACACCGACGATATCCTGCGTGGGTCTAGATACTGCTTAAGAGATGATAAAAAGGACTACAGCAAGCAACTGTGATTTGTTTGATCAAATTAAAATATTTCGCACTATCTTCCTTGACAGCAGTTTACTGTATACTGTCCTATAACATTCGAGCGTGGCAGTGTTGAGGCGTTTCCAAATCTCAGGTTTGCTTTAGGAATTTTGTTGATCCTTCCAGCCGCTACTGCCTCAGCAGAGTGAAGCCTCTCCAAATTAAAATTAATTTAAAAACTTTCTAGGAACTACACTGACTCGAAAAGATCTGTCTTATTTGGCAGTTGGTCAACAGAACACAAGGTGTACGGCGCGTACCCGAAATGAGAGCAGGAGAGTTAGCCTGGTGGAGTGAACAGTCAATCACGTATCCAGGGGTGGTGTGTATGAGTTCGCGCGTCTCTTTTTCTCATCATCCAGCCCATCATCAACAGCTGATCAACAGAGGACCCGGATGAGCACGATAATAATGAAACTAAGTCACTGCTGGTAGTTTGCCAACTTTCAGCCACGTTAGAGCCATGGCTTTCCAATATTTTTAAAGACCCATGCATCGCTCTAAGACAACAGAATGTATTTACAACTTCCAAAAACTAAACATGGGGTATGGGCCTTCATTTGTATTTGTAATCTTGCCTTGATACATTACAAATGTTGGGAGTGCGTCCGCCACCAGCCGAGACTGGGACTGCCTCTCCTCCTCTGACGTGAGAAGTGACCTTGTCACTTTTTTTTAATGTTTATTCATCCATTTTTGAGAGAGTGACAGAGCACGAGCGGGGGAGGGGCAAAGAGAAAGGGAGACAGAATCCGAAGCATGCTCCAGGCTCTAAGCTGTCAGCACAGAGCCCGACGCAGGACTCGAACTCACGAACCATGAGATCATGACCTGAGCCGAAGTCGGACGCTTCACCGACTGAGCTCCCAGGCGCCCCCAGACGTGCCTCAATCTTCCGTAGCCCTAGTGAATTTTCACAGAGTGGACACACCCATGCAGTCAGCCCCCAGATCAGGGAAACAGCCCATCACCCACTTGCATTCACCCCTCCTCCCTTTCTGCATCGTCCCATTTTTCAGATTCGTCCGTGTGTCGTTTGCAGCAGCAGCCCACCTCCCCGGCATCATTCTGTGTCATGAGTACATGTCCACTCGCGTACTCTGCCATCGCTGGACATTTGCGTCGTTCTGTTTTTCGTTACCACGAGCAGTCCTGCTATGGACATCTGGGCGTACTGTTTCGGTGAATCCAGCTCCACGTGTCTGCCGGAAGACTAGAAACGTAGGAGCGTTGTTGGCTAATTCAGCTTCAGTAGTTTCCGCCAGATGGTTTTCCAAAGGGGCGTGGGCACCAGTTTACGTTTCCAGCGGGAGTGACTGGGCATCCCAGCCCTGTGCGTCCTAGCCCACACCCGGCACCACATCTCCCTCATTCTAGCCACCCTGGTGGACACGCGTCGTGCTAAGAATAGTATTTGTAAAGCTTAACTCCTCTTGAGACAGGATGGGTCTTGGCTCAAGGGCTCCAGGGTCTTCCCACCTCAGAGCAGAAGCCCTGCCTGTGCGTCGGAGAACATGATTTAATGTTCCAACTGGAACTTGATTTTGAGAGGGAAAGGGAAACAAGCAGGGGGACAAAAGGCATAAACCAGGACTGTCCTGGGTAACCAGGGTGCACGGTCACCCCGCCCGTCAGAGCCTTCATGGTCTGGCTGCTGGCCGCCCCCTGACGCCCCCTCCCCACTTTCCTCCGCTTTATTCTCTCCAACCACAGTGCCTTCCAGATTCCGTGAGCTTAGCAATCGTGTTCCCCCTGGCGATGGGCCCGGGTTGCCTTCACCTCCTTCAGAGAGGCCCTGGGTCGAGGCCTCTCCATGCTTCTGGACTCGTCGTCTTTCCTCTGCCGCCCTCCGACGCGAGCTGCACGGGAGAAGGGGCTCGGTCTGTTCAGCTCCCTGCTGTGCCCAGCACTTACTAGGTGCCTCAGACACAGCTCATTCTAGAATCTGGGTGCTGGGTATACAGCTGTTAGTGTACAATTTCTTCCAACTTTTTAACTTGAAAATGTATACTAACACGTTAGGGAAAGCAGTAACCTATTCATCTTATAGCAAGTGCCGTGAAAGAGGCAGAATGGGGTCTAACAGGCAGCATCAGCCTCACCTGGGAGGTTGTGAGAAAGGCAGGGTCTTTGGTCCCACCTGTACCCACAACTCAGGATCTCTGGGGTGGGCCCAGGACCCAAGGATGTTTTGTGCACACTAAAGTTTGAGATGCCCCTTTTGTCTTCGTTTTGTTTTGAGAGAGTGTGTGCACGAGCAGGGGAGAAGGAAGGGCAGAGGGAGAGAGAATCCTAAGCAGGCTCCATGCTCAGCTCGGAGCGGATAAGGGGCTCGACCCCATGACCCTGGGAAGATGGCCTGAGCCGAAATCAAGAGTCAGATGCTCAACTGCCTGAGCCACCCACGCGCCCCAGCACCCAATTGTTTTATCCCCATTTTATAGGTGGGGAAAATGAGACCCAGAGAGGAAAACTTAGCAACTCAGTCACACAGCCAGAGGTCAGAGGTGCTGGGATCAGATGTGCTCCAGGCGGAGGTCTAAAGGGGTGTCTAGTAATCTACCTGACCCGCAGAATAAAAAGCAAACAGGCCTGGGGTGCCTGGGTGGCTCAGTCGGTTAAGCATCCAGCTTTGGCTCAGGTCATGATCTCACAGTTGCTGGGTTCAAGCCCCATGTCAGGCTCTGTGCTGACAGCTCAGAGCCTGAAGCCTGCTTTCGATTCTGTGTCCTTTGCTCTCTGCCCCTCCTCCACTCATGCTCTGTCTCTCTCTGTCTCTCTCTCTCAAAAACAAACATTAAAAAAAAAAATTTAAAAAGCAAACGAGCTTTCCTTGCCATTTCCATGAGTCAGGAATACTGGGATCAAAATGTGTCCCATTTGCCATTAACAAACAATGTAGGAATGTAAGTTCTGTTAAGCTATGTTGTTACCTGTGGGAGTGTTTCTCGTCTCAGCCCGTCACTTCTCTTTATTTTTGGCAGAAACCTGGGAACCGTGGGTGCCGTGGCCTTGGACCACAAGGGAAACGTGGCCTACGCAACCTCGACGGGGGGCATCGTGAATAAAATGGTCGGCCGTGTTGGGGACACGCCGTGCATAGGTGGGCTCCGCCGATGGCCCTGCTCCTTCCCATCCACTGTCACCCACCTGGCTTTGGGGAGGACTTGGAGAGGGAGATGGGGAAGGCTCTAATTATCCCCTCCTCCCCCCCTGCCCCCCCCCCCCGCAAACCCCCAAGAGCCTCTTCTCTCAAGTCCCAGTTTCAGTTTCAGGATCTGCAGACTTCATCCCAGAGGGTTACAGACACAAACCCTCTTCCCAGGCCTGGGCTCAAATTAACAAAAAGCTGAGGATTCCCCTTGGCAGTTACTAGATCTGAATGGCACGAAAGCGACCCACTGCTCCTACAGCGATGTCAGGAATGGCCATGTTTGCGTGGGCACTAAAGCACGTCACCTCTTTCTGGAAGGAGGGGGGCAGGCGGGGCTGTATCTCCCTCGCCCCATGCAGACTGCACGCGCGCGTGCCCTCGGGGAGCTGTTCCGTGAAGGGTCAGGCCCGAGGCTCCCTTCGGCCCCCTGATTTCAGGGTCATCCCCTGTCCACCTTTGCATCTCAGGGTCACGGCTACAGACCTTTGTTCGTACTTGGGCACTCTTTGGGATTTCGTATTTATGAAGTATCAGACTCGATGTGTGTTTGACTTTCTTCACTGTTGCTGCTCAGCTCGTCCCTTTTTTTGAGCAGGATCCGGAGGTTATGCTGACAATGACATTGGCGCCATTTCAACGACGGGGCACGGGGAGAGCATCCTGAAGGTGAATCTGGCCAGACTCACTCTCTTCCACGTAGAACAAGGTGCGCAGAACAAATGCATAGTGTCTGAAGACGAGTGAGTGGAAGCTCTTTATAAATAGGCGTGAAAGTAGATGCAACCCTTTCTCGTTTGCTTTAGATGTTCCTTTCAGGTTGTTAACTACCCTCACGTCTTCCCACCTTCTGGTAGGATCTGGAAAGAAGTGCATTTATTTATTTATTTATTTAATTTTAATGTTCTTTTAAGTTTATTTTTGAGAGAGACAGAGTGTGAGTGGGGGAGGGGCAGAGAGAGAGGAAGACACAGAATCCGAAGCAGGCTCCAGGCTCTCAGCTGTCAGCACAGAGCCCGACGCGGGCTCAAACTCACAGATGTGAGATCATGACGTAAACCGAAGTCAGACTCTCAACCGACTGAGCCACCCAGGCGCCCCAAAAAGTGCATTTAGAATATTGTCTGAGTTGGGCATCTCGGGCAGTGGAGAGACTTTGTGCCTGGGGGAGGGTGGGGGGAATAGCAGGTCTGCTTGGGCTGATGCCAGGCTCTGTCTCAGTGCACAGAGGGTCTTGGATGGTGAGGGCCCTTCTTGGAAGCATCGATATAGAAATCATTCGGGGGCGCCAGAGGGGGGCTCAGTCGGTTAGCCATCCAACTCTTGATCTGGGCTCAGGTCATGAGCTCACGGTTGGTGGGATCGAACCCCACATCCGGCTCTGTGCTGTCAGCCTGGAGCCTGCTTGGGGATTCCCTCTCTCCCTCTCTGCTCCTCCCCCACTCGCACAGGCAAATGCACTCCCACATTCACTCTCCCTCTCCCCCTCTCCCACTCTCTCTCAAATAAACATTAAAAAAAATGAAAGGAAAAGAAAAGAAATCATGTGCCCGAAATCTTTGTGGTTTTACATACCGCCAGTGATTTTCCCATCGGATTCCTTTTTATTGAAACGTGTGTCATTTCACAGCCTGTCCTTGTTTCCAGGAAAGACTTTGGAAGAGGCTGCCGACCTGTCGTTAGGTTACATGAAGGCAAAGCTGAAGGGTTTGGGCGGCCTCATCTTGGTCAGCAAAGCAGGAGACTGGGCGGTGAAGTGGACCTCAGCCTCGATGCCCTGGGCGGCCGCCAAGGACGGCCAGCTGCACTCTGGAATTGACCTTGACGAGACCAGTGTCACCGACCTGCCCTAGGGCCGCGAAGATTGGATGCTAGGTGCTGGCGTGGAGGGCAAGTCCAGCTTCCCGGTGTGGAGACTTCGCTTAACCAATTAGATCTAGAAATGGAAACTTACGCAGTCTGTCACTGTTTTGTCACCTTGATCCACGAGTATCTGAGTGTTTGGTTGAGGGGCGGATCAGAAAGTGCCCAGAGAAATGCCCCTGTTAAGGTCAGAGGAAGACTAGCGCAGATGACCAAGGCCTGAGCCTTTCTCATGAATCGTGTCCGGCGTCCTAGGTTAGAAAGCAGAAATGACATCAGCTGATGTGACAGCAGCCGCCTCCAAGCAGGGAGCGCTGTCGGGGAGCGGGAGACCCCCCGAGCAGAGTGGGGGGGCCCCAGGCAGACGCTCCCGGGGCTCCCATGGTTGCAGGCTCTCCACGGGACCCAGTGAAGGGCGAGGCGGGAAGACATGGACCCAGCAGCGTGTCTGAAAGTACACAGAGGCAGCAGTGTTCATGGGCCAAGTGCCCGTGAACCGCAGAACGTTGCAGAGTTCATTTTGAGGCAGAAAAGTTTCAGGGAAAAGAACCCGGAAGGGGATAAACTGATTTTCCTAAGAAAGTTCAGGTCTCCTCTGACTTCCTAACGTAGACGTGTTTGCAGGAACTTTATCTAGCCCCCCGGGCTGGAGGTGAAGGGTCTCTCTCTGCGGAGCTCCTGCCAGCCTGGGGGTCCGCTTGGGCCCCCTCGGGAGTCCGCCCGCCTGGCGTTTTCCACCAGCCTCCGCCGGCTGCGGGCCCTCCGTGTCCCTGTGCTGGGTAACGGGGCTCCTGACCTCGCCACCTCGGCTGTGACCAGGGTGCCCGGCCCGGTGGGCCTGTCCGCGGTGGGCATGTGCACGACGTGGTCAGCACGGGGGGAACAGTAATCTCCTCGTTGGAGGCTACTCCTATTAATCTCTCTTTACACTGGAAATGGCATTTCTGCTGTGATGATTTTTTTGTCTTGTCAGGTCTTCTCTCTGGAAAGAAACTGCTTACCTTAAAATTCCATGTGCCACTAATAAAATCTATTTTGAAAGAATAACAGTGTGGTTAGGAGTCACTGTGGACAAAGACCAGAATGTCCATATTGGGCATACTGGAGAGTGTTCGGAGGAAAGGAGCCTTTTCTGAACGGGTAGGGAGAGACCCAACCGCCGCTGGCGGGGATCAGCAGGGCTAATGGCCAGCATCCTCGCGGTTTGCCAGACAGCTGCCTGCCTCCAGCCCCTGGCCTTGACCTCCCCGGCCACTCTGGGCCTTGGAGGTGGCGTGTGGAGGCAGAACTGAGTTTGCATCCTGACTGGTCCCCACTGCCCGGGTGACCCTGGGCAAGTTAACTGCTAGGAAAGTTTTCATCTGTAAGATGGAGCTATCGCGCAGCACCGGGTGCCTCAGTCAGTTAAGCGTCCGGCTTTGGCTCAGGTCATGATCTCACACTCTGTGAGTTCGAGCCCCGCATCCGGCTCTGTGCTGACAGCTCAGAGCCTGGAGCCTGCTTCGGATTCTGTGTCTCCCTCTCTCTGCCTCTCCCCTGCTCATGCTCTCTCGCTCTCTCTCTCCCTCTCTCAAAACTGAATAAACATTTTAAAAAATTATAAGATGGAGCACTCTAGAGATTGAATGAAAGCAGAGGAACGCTGCTCCGTGTTTATCTTCAGGATCTTCTGGACAAAAAGAGAAACCGTGGCCAGGCCCTCAAGAGGGTTGGTGTCTTCATGTCCTGGAAAACCTCTAAAAATAAGGATTTTTGTGAGGGGGCGGATTCGTTTGCTTCGGCCGCCAACAGCCAAACACCACAGCAGCTTACACAACAAAGTTACTTCCCACAGTTCTGGAAGTCCAAGATCAAGGTGTCCACAGGCTCGGTTTCTCCTGAGGCCTCTCCTTGGCTTGCAGATGGCCGCCTTCTCGCCATGTCCTCATGTGGTCTTTTCATGCGCGTCCGTGGCCAACTTTCCTCTTCTGATGGGGACACCAAGTCAGATGGGGTGAGGGCCTAACAGCCTCATCTTGACCACCTCTTCGGAGGCCCTGCCTCCCCATACAGTCACATGCTCAAGTACTGGGCCTTAGGGCTTCCACTTGGGAATTTTGAGGGGACACGATTCAGCCCAAAAAGGACACAAAGCAGAATTACGTTAGGGGGTTGGAAAAGGAGAGACTGGAGACGATCACCATCACTAAGCAAGTGAGAGAAGAGGCAGGAGGAAGGGGTAGGGAGGAAGGCCAGCCGAAGGACCTCATTCTGTGCCCACCAGTCCGGCCGTTCAGAAAGGGAGCGACCCTAGTCATCAATGACTGCTGGAGACTCTGCTTGGGAGCCTCCTGAGCTTGTGACCTCTTTGGCCGGGCAGCCCAGTTAGGTGAGGGTAGTCAGTCCCCTTCTACAGCCCAGACCCTGGTTTTCCTCCACGAGCCTGGGAATCCCCTCAGCGGAGACCGAGCATGGTCCTCTCTGTCGCTTCACACATTATCCAGTGAGCAAGACACGACGAGAAAGAGAATGAGAATCTTTTTACCGCTTCTGTACCACGAGAGGGCAGCAAACTATAAAACATCCGTCGTTTCAGCCGACCCAAAAGGGAGCAGACTTCCCTGGACTGCATCAGAATAATCAGAAAATTTGGAACCCAAAGAGGGAGGGTTCCTGTTCCTGACCTTCATTTTCTTTTCTTTCTTTCTCTTTCTTTCTTTCTTTCTTTCATTCTTTCTTTCTTTCTTTCTTTTTCTTTTTCTTTCTTTCTTTTTCTTTTTCTTTCTTTTTCTTTTTTTTAAGTTTATTTATTTTGAGAGAGAGCAGGGGAGACACCCAGAGAGAGAAGGAGAAAGAGGATCCCAAGCAGGCTCCCCATTGTCAGCACAGGGCCCGAGGCAGGGCTCGAACTCATCAACTGCCAGATCATGACCTGAGCCAAAACCAAGAGTCAGACCCTCAACCGACTGAGCCACCCAGGCATCCTGACCTTCGTTTTCATCTAAAGACTACAGTTTATTTTAGAGCAGAATTAAAAAAAAAAAAACAAACAAAAACAGTGCCAGCAAATTCCCCAAAGAACCCATTGAAATCAACCAAGTCTCTTAAAACAATGGACACCTGTTCTGCACCTGCTGCCAGTTGCCAGGGACCCCGGGTGAGCATGGCCAGGCCGCCCCAGCCTCTGCCCTTGGTTGCTCCTTCCAGCCAGGAAGACAGAGAAACTGTATTTAGCCTAAACGCACCAAAAACGCCGAAATTGTGGGATAAGGAGCACCAGAGGGGCCCGGAGCTGAGGGTGGGTGTCCGCACCCCGCAGACACTGGGCTCACCCCACCTTGTTGAGCTGAAAGAGAAAGTCCTGGGAAGGAAGGGCCTTTAACCTCATAGCTGTTGCACAATAAATGTTTTTTTCCAGCAATGTCCTTCTAGACGTGTTCCTTTCTGGCATGAGAGATCACAAACCCTGAGGGCAAAGAAAGGTGGGATGGGATGTGCTTTGGTCCTTGTTAGGGTCCCTGTCATCCAAAGTGGATGGTGTTCGGGGAAGCTGGCAGGGGACACAGCCCTTCAGCCCCACTCAGGCTCTGTGGCCCTCCGGGCAGCCTTCATTTACACACAGACCAGCACTGCATTCAGACTTAGCATCCAAGGAGCAGGGAATTCCCCCCACAGGACCACGTCCAGATCAGGAAAACCAGGTGGCCCCTTCCTGTCCCCGTCTCTCCAAAAGGAACGGAGACTGGACTGAAGGACAGAGGCAAAGCAGGCCCAGGAAACGGCTGGGAGGAGATTTGGGCCTGGAACACAGGAAGGCTCGGGGCCAGGAGTGGGTGTGGGTGCCCATGAGTGGTCCCATCCGGGTACCATTCAGTGGGCGAGCACCTTCCTCCTATACCCCACCCCACTTCCAGACCCCCTAAAACAGCTGAGCCACAGTCACACATAGCTGGTCTCCTGCAGGAAGTTAAAGATGGGGGGAGGGGCACAGGGATGACCCTGTCCTTTTGAAAGATGAGAAAAGGCTCAGAGAAGCTGGAGATTCCCCCAGGGCATTCATTCGCTCAGATTAAACTGAGGTTTATCTCCGCCTCTCTGTTCCCAAATCCTGCAGTGTCCTTATCACCTGTCTCTGGCTCCCAGCGCACTGCCCCCGCCCCCCAAGACCTAGGTAGGGGTGACCATTCCCGAGAGCACTGCAGGTGAGAAGCAGGGCAGAACACCACGTTTTAACAACTTTGTCCTTCAGAGTCTGCTTTTTTCCCCCAACCCACTATTAAAGTGAAGTTGGATTTTCAGACAATGAGTAAGATGCGTCAGGCATGGAGGAAACCAGGCTGGGATTCTCTCTCTCTCTCTCTCTCTCTCTCTCTCTCCTCTCTCTTTTAAGTCTCTGATCATCTCCAAGAACTGTTTTTTGCTATGCGATTATCAGCACTTTCTGGATTCTGTGCAGAACTTAGATGGGGTTTTGGCTCTAAGCTAAATTCTTGGCTCTAAGTCAGTTCTTCCCAACCTCTGAGGTGGTCCACCACGCAATGCCCAGGTTCAAGCAGCCCCTGGATTGTTCCCTTCCAGGGTAGCAATATTTTTACTCAACATTTTTAAGTTAAAAATAACCTTGTAATTAAGTAAAAGGGGTATGTGTGCATTGTAGGAGTTGGAAAACATAATTTTCAAATATGAGAAGACATAGATCCACGAAAATAAAAAAATAGGGGAAAAATTTCCTATCACCCAATGACTGTCACTATTAACATTTATGGTGTAGTCATATTTTCCAAAATGAAATCGTGCCACTCATGCTTTTTAAAACCTTTCTTCAGGACACCTGGGTGGCTCAGTCAGTTGAGTGTCCGACTTCAGTTCAGGTCATGATCTCACCATTCATGGCTTCAAGCCCTGTGTCAGGCTCTGTGCTGACAGCTGGGAGCCTGGAGCCTGCTTCGGATTCTGTGTCTCCCTCTCTCTCTGCCCCTCCCCTGCTTGTGGTCTGTCTCTTTCTGTCTCAGAAATGAATAAATGTTGAAAAAATTATTAAAAAAAAAAAAAAAAGAAAAACCTTTCTTCAGGGCACGTGGGTGGGTCAGTCGGTTGAGCGTCCAACTTCAGCTCAGGTCATGTTCTCGCAGTCCATGAGTTCAAACCCCGCGTTGGGCTCTGTGCTGATGGCTCAGAGGGACCAGTGTTCCGCAGCGTCACGCCTCCACGGGTGGCCAGGTTGCCTCCTCCTCATGGGATCAGGTGAGCATCTGGCTACAACACGTTGTCACAGGGACGCTGGGGGCCAGGCCAGCCACACAGAACAAAAATGTGGGCGTCCCTTCTGCTGCAGAGGCCTCCAGGGCTGGGCTGTGGGAACAGGACGGGGCTCAAGTTTTGGAAAGGGAAATGCGGGTTTGTGCCAAAAGCACAAGGCCTCACCCAGGAGTTTGGCAAAGAGAGTGAGCTGGCATCAGAAGAGCAGATGGGGATAGAGTTCACCCATGCGGCCACCAGAAACAGTGGCCACCTGCTGGGAGCTGCATGGGCCTTGCTGGATGACACAGTTACAGCGAGGAAATGGCAGACGTTTGCAGAGCTCCTGCCATGAGAGGCGAAACTGGTATCTCCTTCTACTCCTACTGCTCGTGTTGAAAATAAGCCTGTTGTCATTAATTAGGGCTTACAGCATTCCAGATCAGACCGATATTCCCCACACAGTTACCCCATGAGAAAAAACATTTTCCTGTCCCTGTATAAGAGATTTTAGATCCAAGCACTGCATATGTTTGCCAATAGGCTCTTCTAAGGAGCCTTGCAGACCGAAGACATAGACTTGAAGGGGTTAAAAACACAAGAACTGCATTTAAGTCTGGCCTAGAGAAAATGAGCCTAATTTGGAGATAAAAAATAGAAGACAAGGACAGAACATAGTCCCTTCCCAAGGTCTACATTCTACAAATATCCTCCCTTATACTGACTTCAGTTATGAGGATGGATAAGAATATGGGAAACCCAGGTGCAAGGCCAACACACATAGGGCCCCCATTGTGCTTGCATCAAAGAGAGGGCTTTCTCGAGCACTTGTTAACAAGCATTCTTTCTCTTGTGGTTTATGAGCCAAATAAAATAACTCCTAGCCTATCTGTATACAACTAAACCTATGTTTTAATCTTAACTTTACTAACTTAAATAATATGTATGTTATCCTGTTTTCCACTAAAAACATCCTGTTATATTCTTGGTTATAAGATTTATTCAACTTCACTGTAAATAGGTTCCATGATTTGGTTGTAACTTGTTAATTAAAAAACAAAGTCACAATTATTGGCAAAAAACCAACTCGTATAAAATAAGATAGATTTGTTACTTTCTTAATCTGTGGGACTGACGCCAAGAATGAATGGGATGGTTCTAAAAAATTACTTCTGTAAAACTTGTTTCTGTACACTTTATATGATTAAAGCATCTTATCACTAAGAATTAGTCACTGTAAACAATTTCTATTTTCTGATGTCATGTTATTGCTTGACCAATAAAAAAAGACACCAAAGCAGACAGAGCAGAGAGGCCTGCCTGGTGATCAGAAAGAAACTTGAGGCTCTCTGACCACTCTCTCGTGCAGACACCGTCCATCCTTCAGGGACCCCTGGACCTGCTGGAGCTGGACTCCGGCAGCCACCTGTCCCAGGTCACTTTCCCTTCCCAGCTGGGCTCACCTTCGACCTTTCCCAAGGCCAGCCTGGCCACAAGAGGAACAAAAGCTACCCAAGTGCCTCTCGGGCAAACGGCCATTTTCTGAAGTATTTACTGATTAATTAGCACAGGTGGATGCCGGTCTCACACCAAATCCAGGAATATTTACTGTGGAAGCAGAACAAGAACAGAGACTGGGGGTTCTCTCGCCTTCCAGAACAATGTCCCATTGTCCACCCAGCGCCTGGGGCAGGGGGGGGGCGCTGAACTCCTGAACTCTCTCCCCCAATGTTCTGCTCAGACACCAAGTATTTTAATCATTTAAAAAGTAAGAAAGGCCAAGGCGAGCTCTTGCCTTCCTCCCTTCCGACTGTTCCCCGCCCTCCCCCTGGGCCCAGTCAGCCCGAAGCTCACTGTGGGCCCACGTGCTTCCCCAGTGACCTCACCCTGGATCTGGCCCTTCTGCCCCGAGCCTCCCCAATCTTCCTGGCCATCTTTGTTCATCTAATCTCTGGCTCTCGCACAGATATCACACCCTGGATGCCTCATGCCTAAAAACTCTGTGCTTTCCCCCGCAAGCGTCTTCTTATCCCGTCCCTGTCTTCGTTAGAAATTCCAGCGTGTTTGTCCGCGGCTCCCAAGCAGAAATGGACAGGACGCAGGGTGGGGCTCCCTGCAGAACAGAATCTCCCCCCACAACATGCTCGGCATTCCCGGCCCCAAGACCTCACGTGGATGTGCTGCAGAAGACAGGCGGCCAGTCCCTGCCTGGGAGTGCCACACGGCTGCCTTTATGTCACCAGAGCTCCCTACTGGTGTGTTGACACCCGAATTGTCAGACTGGAGGGCCTCCATCGTGGCCAGCCTCCCTGGGCTTCATTTCATTTGGAAGGAAAGGTTCCAGCACCTGCTTCCTGTCTCTGATCACTGGGACCATGGCCCTACCACCCCCCACCCCCCACCGCAGTGGGGCCAGCCCCCTGACCGGGGCCCTGCAGAGGACTCAAACCATTTTCCTGCCGGTGTGGGCAGAATGCTCCAGACTCCTCTGTCACCCGGCAGACAAGGCTGTCCTGCCCTCCTGGGGTCAGCTCCATGACAGGGTGCAGTCCAGCACACCCAGGACCCCCGCATCAGGCCACTTGGCCGCAGCCCTAGCTTCCCCGGGATCTGAGGCCCCAGGCCCCTGGGCCACACACAGCCCAGCTTCTGAGCCCGTCTCCAAGTCGAGGCTTCCCAAGGGGGCTGCCTGGGTGGGGGCTGCCTGGGTGGCGGCTGGGCCTGTGCTCAAGTATGAAGACAGAAGAATGAGGAACCCCTCTCCTTGTTCCTTGGGCTCCACAGCCCCGAAGCCAGCCCATCAAGGCCCGTCCTCCTCCCAGGACCCCCATCCCTCCCACCCTCAAGGATTAGGTCACATAAGAGCCTCCAGCCATTCCTCTGCTGACTGTATCAAACCTAAACCCTCTGACTGGCTCCCAAGGCCCCACTAGGCCATCTCCTCCTGGCTGGAGGGAGGTAGCCCACCGCCCCCCCCAGGATGGGAGAGGCTCCCCAGGCCTCCGCACATCCCATCCCCTCCCCCAAAATGCCTTTCCACCCTTAAAAAACACGTTTAAAGGGGGAACAATCGTAACCTCCCTCAGAGGGCTGTTGTGAGGATCAATTACTCAATCCATGGAAAATTCTTAGACGTGCGCCTGGCAGATAGTAAGCTCTCGGTAACTGTTAGCTAGGGCTCCTGTGTTATTTTGCTTGCAAGCCTCACCAACCGCAGTGAACTCTTCCATTTCTGAGCCCCCTGCCCCTCCTCGGGGTCACCAGCCGGACCCAAAAGTTGGCTTTGACCATCCCGGATGAGGGGCCAGGCACTCAGCTGGCAGGCCTGTCTGTGCCTGTGTGGGGCAAGGTACCTGGGCAGCGCCCCTCCCATGGCCGTGCCAACACAAAGGAGAAGAAGCCCCGTTTCCTATTTTACGTGGTTTACAAAGCACCGTGACCGCTATTTCTGCTTGGTGGAGTAGGTCGAGAGGACATCATCGGTCCCATGTAGCAAAGTGGCCCCATCAGCCTTCAGATCTAGCTCTGCCTGACTCCAGGCCCAGCGCCCTTTCCTCAGCACCAGACTGGGTCACAACCAGTTAAGTGCACCTTCCTGAGAAGCTGGGAGGCCAAAGGCATTCGAGACAGCGGCCCCGATGCAAACCAGACGCTCTCCCCCCCCACCCCTCCCCGCCCTCCGGTCTCTGGGCCAGCTCCCAGGAAAGGAAGAACAACTGATATGTGGCCCCCGAGGCCCGGCCCACCCCGTGAGCTCAGCCTTTGGCAGAGAGACCTGACTGAGGAAAGCCTGTCCCCAGAGCTGGGGCCGGACCTCGGCCTTCGGAACAAGGAGCAGCCGAGGCCAGCCGTGTTGCCACTGACCCCCTCTAACCCGAACGACCTAGCCGGCCAGGTGCTACTCCTGTTTTCCAGACAGGAAACTGAGACTCGGGGAGATGTGACTTCCCCAGCTCGCAAGCGGGGATGCCCGAGGACAGCTGGGTCATAGCCCCTGGTGCCTCAGCCCCGGTCACAGCCCCGTCCCCACCCACAGCCAGAGGCCAGGCCCACCAGGATGTCCCTAAGCCCGGCTGGTGGGTTCACTGGGTTCGGGGGTCCCCTTGCTGTTAGGGAAGAGGAGTCACCTCCCAAACTCGGTGAAGGCCCTCAAGGCAGAGGCTGCAGCTGGCCGGAGACTTCCAGAATGGGAGCAGGGCAGGGTCGGGGAGAAGGGGCATGGTGACCCACTGAGGATGGGACAGACTGCACCAGAGTCCATGCCTAGGGCACCCCAGCTCTCGAGCCCAGGCTTTCCCCCCTCACCAGGGGCCATTTCTCTAGCTGACTCCCCCACCTCGAGGAAATGAGGGCCTGTGAGGCCGAGGGGTGAGTGTGGGGTGGCGTCTGTGCGAACGAGTCCAGTCACGGGGACTGTTCACACCCATTCAACAAACATAACCGCCGTGACCACAAAGCAAAACAACATTGGACTCAAACTCCACCCCAGCCTGGGTTTTCTAGAAGACTCGGTGAATTGAACTGAGGATGGGTACCTGGCTTTGTCCACCTGCCCTGTCCTGACAAACCCTGCTCTCCAAAGGCCACCAGTCACTGGATGTGCTCCATCCAGGCCCACCACCCCCGCTGCCCGCACTCCAGCCTCCTCCCAAAGCCTGCCCAGACCCCACTTCAATACCTTTCGTATTGGTGTCCTGTGGCCAAGGTAAACCCGAACGCCCCTTGGGCACTCAAGGCTCTGCGACAGGCCCTTTCCCTGAGGTCCCAAGCCTTCTCTCTCAATACGTCGGCGACTGCCACGCTGGCGTCTCGTGTGACCCTGCTCCCGGGCTTCACACACCCCACCTCTGTCCCAAGTGCTCTCCCCTGCCCCTCACTAGACAAGGCCTGCTGATCTCACAGAGCTCACCCAAGGGACACCTCCTCCAACACCCGACCCAGAGATCTTTCTGGCACATCCAAATCCCTCCTTCATGGAAATTGTCACCCTGGTGATTCGCATCTGTGCGTCACTCTAGACACTGTCCCCAGAAACAGCCCCCCCAGCTGGTACCCTGCAGGGCCTACATACATGAGGACCGAATGAAAGAATGGTGAGGGAGACACCGGTCTCTCCCAGCTCTGACCTTGCTGGCCCCCAGCGCCCCCCAGATCCGGCGCAAAGACACCTCCTCCAGGAAGCCTCTCTGCTCCCACTCAGAACTCGTCTTTTCCTCCTCTGAGCAGCTCCCAGGGGACTGCCCATGAACTGTGGTCGCCTTTGTCCATCTGCCTCCTCACACGGTTGGGAGACCCTTGAGGCAGTGCCCCAGGCCCCGCCAACCAAATTGCCCAGTGCACCCCTCTCCCCACTCAAGCCTCCCTCTCATCACTGACTGAACTCTACCAGCCTCTGGGGGTCAGGGCTGGTGGTCTCCATTAGCTCTAATTTACAGAGGAGACCTCTGAGGCCAAGAGGAAAACAGCTGGAAGTTCTGCATGATTCTAAACACCTGCATACTCAGCGCTGTGGGGTTGGCTGAGAGGAAGGAGCCCCAGAAGCACCCGCCTCTTCGCACAAGGGTCCAACCCTCAAAGGGAGAGAGAAAAAGAGAGAGAGGACTTAATTACTTCAGTCAGGATTGCATCTTAAAACTTACTGTTGGGGCGCCTGGGTGGCTCCGTCGGTTAAGCATTTGATTCTTGATTTCGGCTCAGGTCATGATCTCACCTGTCCGGCTCTGCACTGACAGCACGGAGCCTGCTTGGGATTCTGTCTCTCTCCTTCTCTCTCTACCCTTTTTGCACTCTCTCTCTCTCTCTCTCTCTCTCAAAATAAATAAAATAAACTTAATAAATAAATAAATAAATGATAAACAAATAAATAAATAAGACTACTTCTGGGGCGCCTGGGTGGCTCAATGAGTTAAGCTTCCAACTTCAGCTCAGGTCATGATCTCGCAGTTTGTAAGTTCAAGCCCCACATCAGGCTCTGTGCTGACAGAGCCCACTTTGGATCCTCTGTACCCCCCTCTCTGCCCCTCCCCTACTTGAGCTCACTCTCTCTCTCTCTCAAAAGTGAATAAATAAACTTAAAAAAGAGATTAAAACTGGAGCACCTGGGTGGCTCAGTTGGTTAAGATTCCGATTTCAGCTCAGGTCATGATCTCGTGGTTTGTGAGTTCGAGCCCTGCATTGGGCTCTGTGCTCAGAGCCTGGAGCCTGCTTCGAATTCTGTGTCTCCCTCTCTCTCTCTGCCCCTCCCCCACTCATGCTCTGTCTCTCAAAAATAAATAAACATTTACAATTGTTTTTAAAAATTAAAACGTACTCTTTAGCAGTTAGGGCCACGGAGAAGGATGTTACTACACGAAAACATTAAGATAACATTTACCAAATTTGCTTCCTATTTGCCAGAGTTCTGTCAGCCCCTTCCCAGTGCAGAATGTTCTTTCCCTTCAGAACTGTCATGTCTAATTCTATGAACCAATTTTTATTAGTAAAAATGGTTACTGTGATAAAAGTTTAAAAGATGCTCAACATCACTCATCATCAGAGAGATGCAAATCTAACCCACATGAGATACCACCTCACACCTGTCAGAATGGCTAAAAGCTAAACAAAGAAAAACAACAAGTGTGGGTGAGGATGTGGAGGAAAGGGAACCCTCGTGCACTGTTGGTAGGAATTGGGGCACCCCCTGGGGAAAACAGCGTGGAGCTTCCTCCAAAAAATTTAAAAATAGAATTACCATATGGTCCAGCAATCCCATTTCTGGATATATTCAAAGAAAATGAAAACACTGGGGGGTCTGGGGGGCTCGGACAGTTGAGGGTCCAACTCTTGATTTTCGCTCAGGTCATGATCCCAGAGTCATGGGATTGAGCCTCACGTCGGGCTCCATTCTGGGTTGTGGAGCCTTGGAGCCTGCTTGGGATTCTCTCTCTCCCTCTGCCCCTCTCCCCCACTCATGCTCTCTCTCTTTCTCTAAAATAAAAATTTTTTAAAGACTTTTTTTAATAAAATATATCGGGGGGCGCCTGGGTGGCTCAGTCGGTTAAGCATCCGACTTCGGCTCAGGTCATGATCTCACAGCTCGTGGGTTCGAGCCTTGTGTCGGGCTCTGTGCTGACAGCTTAGAGCCTGGAGCCCGCTTAGGATTCTGTGTCTCCCTCGCTCTCTGCCCCTCCCCCACTCATGCTCTGTTTCTCTCTGTCTCAATAATAAATAAACATTAAAAAACTTTTAAAAAATAATATTTCGGTTAAGCATCCAACTTTTGATTTCGGCTCAGGTCATGATTTCATGGTTTGTGAGACCAAGCTCCACGTCGGGCTCTCTGCTTACAGCCTCGGAGCCTGCTTGAGATTCTCTCTCTCCTTCTCTCTCTGCCCCTCCCCTGCTTGTACGTGCTCTCTGTCTCTCCCTCAAAATAAATAAACTTAAAAAATAAGTTCTCAGGGTCGTCTTGGTGTCTCAGTCAGTTAAGCGTCCAACTTTGGCTCAGGTCATGATCTCGAAGTTTGTGAGTTTGAGCCCCGCGATGGGCTCTGTGCTGATAGCTCGGAGCCTGGAGCCTGCTTCCGATCTTGTGTCTCCCTTTCTCTCTGTGCCCTTCCCCCGCTCAGGCTCTGTCTCTCTCTGCAAGAATGAATAAACGTTAAAAAAATTTTTTTAATAAAAAAATAAGTTCTCATCACAAGAAAAAAATGTTTATATGTGGTAACAGATGTTAACTAGACTTCTCGGGGTGATCATTTCACAATATATACAAATAGTGAATCGTTATTTTGTCCACCTGAAACTAATATAATGTTGTAGGTCAATTATACCTAAATAAATAAATAACCCATATATATAATAAAAGATAAAGAGAATTAGCGTGCCTTCCACCACCCCCAGAAGAGGGGTGGGGAAGAAGGGCCGGAATCAGGTTCAATCCCCCACAGCGATGGTTATTGAGACTCACAATGTGCTGGAGTTCTGGGGGCCCCGGGACTGAACACAGTCAAGAGATCTCGGCTCCCCACCCATGAGGTACAGAACCAGCACAGCAAGCAAGAGGAGAGAAGGGCAGGCCCACGAAGGTGGGCTCAGCAGAGGAGGGCTCAGCAGGCTGGGGTCAGCCTCCCCGGGTTGAGATCCTGCCTCCTCCACTTGCTTACTAGTAACCTTGGGCAATTCTCCGAGCCTTAGTGTCCCCATCTTTGAAATGGGGATGGGCTTAGCACCTTCCTGGTAGGACTGTTACAGGAGTTCAGTGAGACAATGCCCTGAGCACGTTGCCTGCAGAAGGGAGGTGTGGGTCAGTGCTGTGACTATCACTAAGGACATGACCTATTTTCCCTGCAGGGGTGAGAGGAGACAGTGGGAGGTCGCCTTTCGCCCTGGTCTTTTTTTTTTTTTTATTAACTTTATGGTTTATTGTCAGGTTGGTTTCCATATAACACCCAGTGCCCTTTCCCACAAGTGTCCTCCACCATGACCATCACCCCCCTTCCCTTTTCCCTCTCCCAGTTCCGCCCTCAGTTTGTTTTCAGTATTCAAGAGTCGCCCTGGTCTTGAAGGGAAGAAGGCTTGCGGCCAGGGAGGATGTCGGCAAAAGCAAAGAGACTCTAGCACGTGGAGATGGGGAAGGCAGCTGAGGGCATTTCAGGAAATGGAGAAATGACTGAGGCTAGGTCTCTGGGCGAACCTGGGTGCAATGACTGTCCCAGAAAACACCGAATAC
Source organism: Cryptoprocta ferox (assembly GCA_028646485.1). NCBI lineage: Eukaryota > Metazoa > Chordata > Mammalia > Carnivora > Eupleridae > Cryptoprocta > Cryptoprocta ferox. The sequence continues at coordinate 8,727,926 of CM053575.1, read as the reverse complement.
TTTAGTATTTCGTATGTGCCTCTGAGAGCTACCCATATCCCCCCCACCGATGCTCTCAGAAAAGCTGACTGCAGGGCAAAAGGCTCAGAGTCCTGTTCATTCAGTCAACAGATACTTAATAAGCACCTACTGTGTGCTGGGCCCCGGAGAATCAGAGGTGAGCGTGGAGCCTACGTTCTAGGGGAAGACAGACAATAAACGGTATCGTTTCAGATGGTGATTCAGGCTCTGAAAAGGAATGAAAGCTGGATCCTGGGATCCAGAGTGACTGGGGAAGGGCACACGGTGATCTTATCTGCAGACATGGTATATGGCAGACGGGTCTGTGGCAATGACAGAGGGTGTAATCAAGATATAGTCCCGGGAGGGGGGGTGTCCTGACAGAGGGAAAGAAGAGCAAAGGTCCGGTGGCTGCCAGTGCTCATGTACCTTGTGGGTAAGGAGGCCAGTTTGCCCCAAGCTACTGAGTCATAGGGGCAGTGACACACGCTGGGACTGGAGGGACAGGCAGGGACAGGCCACACAGGGTCATGTAGACCAGGGGAGATTTTGGATTTAATTCTAAATGTTGTGGGAAGCAAGGGTTTACACAGAAGAGTGACAGGATCTCTGATTTACATCTTTAATTTTAATTTTTTTATGTTTATTTATTATTGAGACAGAAACAGCATGAGTTGGGGAGGGGCAGAGAGAGAGGGATACACAGAATCCGAAGCAGGCTCCAGGCTCTGACCTGTCAGCACAGAGTCTGACGCAGGGCTCGAACGCACAAACCGTGAGATCATGACCTGAGCTGAAGTCAGACTCTTAACAGACTGAGCCACCCAGGCACCCCAATTTTAATTTTTTTAATGTTTATTTTTGAGAGAGAGAGAGCCACATGAGCAGGGGAGGGGCAGAGAGAGAGGGGGACAGAAGATCCGAAGTGGGCTCTGGGCTGACAACAGTGAGCCCCATGTGTGGCTCTAACTCACGAAACACGAGATCATGACCTGAGCGGAAGTCGATGCTCAACCTACTGAGCCACCCAGGTGCCTCTAATTTACATATTTAAAAGGTCACTCTGGTGGCTGTGGGCAGAATGGACCTCAGCAGGGCGCTCTGGGCAGTGACCTTAACCTTGGACATGAATCCCATGCTGAGCCAGGGGCTCAAGAAAGCAGCCCCCACACTTTCTGTCCCCGCAGACCAGGCGGCATATCCAATACAGCCTCTCCAGGGCCACCTCGGGACAGGCCTCTGGCAACTGTCCCTTGCCCAGCTGGGTGTCTCTCCAGCTCCAGCCTCTGGGACCGAGGGATGCGTGCTCTCTAGTTTTCCTATTTCCTGGCATTCTGAATCTACCCGGAAAAGACCCACCAATGACTTTAGAGGAAAGTAAATCACAGCCAACAAGCAATGCTTGTTTTTCTGCATTTTTACAGGCCCCAAAGGTCCATGAGATTCAGAGCACAAATGCATAGAACCCTGTTTGCTCATAGGCGGCTGAGCGCACTTACAGCTGGAGCAGTAAGTCGCAGGGGCCGAGCTCCCTCAAGCCCCCAGCAGAGCATCACAGGGCTCAGGTTCAAGTCCCATCTCTGCCCCTCACTTCTGCAACCTCTCATAACTTACAGTATCTCTCCCGTCCAGAGACCCCTTCTCCAGATGGAACAGATGTTCCCTGCGGCCCTTCCAGATCACAGAGGCAGACCTTCGCTGGAGGTCAAATTCGGGGGAGCCAGAGGCAGCTGCAGGGAACCACCTGGAGTCTCTGAGCCCCAGAGGTGGGGGGGAAGAGGACCCTGGGCCGCCTGGCTCGGGCTGAAGAGACAGCGAGAAGCTTCTTACCTGGGTGTCACCACCACGGCAGGATACGGCCCCAGGGGCACAGGCCAGCTGCTCGGTGGATAGTTTTTGAAGCATTAACCTGTCTTGTTTTTCTCCTCATTGTCCTTTCCTCTTTTTGCTTTTCCCTTGACTCAGGCGGCCCCAGGAAGGGCTGAGACAGAGGAAGGCAGAGGAAGGGAGCGAGGGGGAGTTCTTTTTCCTGGCTTTTGAAGTTCAAAAGCCCAGGCCTTCCAAGGAATGAAAAGACCTTCAGGCACTCATTTTGTGTAAAGAGCCAGGCTTCCTGAGCCTTCCCAGCTAGAGAAGGATTGACTGGGAAGTGAAGAGAAATTATTAACAAACGTTGGTGGTCTCTGGCTGAACCCAGGGGCTGCCGTCCCTCCAGGTGCGGGCAGTAAGAGGATTTAAAAACCACAGTAAGATCACTAAAAACAACAGTTTTAGCACCATACACCGTAAGTTCTAATAAAATTTTTTTCAATGTTTATTTATTTTTGAGAGAGAGAGAGAAAGAGAGACAGAGGGCGAGTGGGGGAGGGGCAGGGAGAGGGAGACATTGAATCTGAACAGGCTCCAGGCTCTGGGCTGTCAGCACGGATTCCGACTTGGGACTCGAACTCACGAACCCGTGATGTCATGACCTGAGATGAAATCGGATGCTCACCCGACTGAGCCACCCAGGCGCCCCCATGCATCAGCAGTTCTAAACAATGTCAGGGGATAAAATACTGCTACCTGAGAAACTCCCCGAAGTCTCGTGGTAAGGATTGGCTGGGGTCACTACTGAGTGTTTGGCACGCATGCGTGAGTTCCGAGTTAGCACACGTGTATTGCTTATCTTTTAATAAACACTGTATTCTACGCGGAAGTCATTTCTAAGAGCTCCCAGTGGTACGGGTGGTCTCCGACGACATAATTGTGTCAAGACCAAGTTCGTGAAGGTTCAGAATCCTTGGAACAGGCTTCAGAGTCAGATTCTTTTCTCCAGCTCCCAAGGGCTACATCCTCCCCTGCGTTTAAACAGTAAACTCAGGGCCACCTGGGTGGTTCAGTCAGTTAAGCGTCTGACTCTGGCTCCAATCATGATCTCACGGTTCATGAGTTTGAGCCCCACATCGGGCTGTGCACTGACAGCGTGGATCCTGCTTGGAATTCTCTCTCCCTCTCTCTCTGCCCCTTCCCCACAAATGCTCGTGCTCTCTCTCTCTCTCAAAATAAACATTTTTTATTACCATTTTTTATTTATTTTTGAGAGACAGAGCATGAATGGGGGAGGTGCAGAGAGAGAGGGAGATGCAGAATCAGAAGCAGGCTCCAAGCTCTGAGCTGTCAGCACAGAGCCTGTCGAGGGGCTCAAACTCACGAACTGTGGGATCTTGACCTGAGCCGAAATCGGACGTGTAACCGACTGAGCCACTCAGGCACCCCAATAAACATTTTTAAAAAAATAGACTAAAATAAACAGTGAATTCAAAGTGAACCACAAAACACCAAGACATAGAACTTGAGTGGCTTCCTTTCTGTCCTCCTATGGCGCCATCTGGGAGTTTTTCTTTAGGTTTAACACTTACAATAGGAAACGAGTGTAAAGTATATTTCTGTTTGGGACGTGAAAGTTTTAGTTCCTACGTGAAATATTTTACTGGATTTTAACATCTTTGAAGTCAAAATGTATTTTTTAAATTGTTGATTGTTTTAGAAGAACGAATGAAACAGTTAAAAAAAATAAACTTAGAGCAGTGGTACAATTTAGTAGGTGCCTAAATTTGACCTTTCGTAGGTTTTTTTCCCCAAATGCTGAGCGAGCTAAGCCAAGCTGAGGGCAAAGTACAAACTAACACCCCACAAGCCCCAACACTCCCAGGTGGGATCTTCATGACATTCTTCAGGCATTCCTGGCTGCCCAAGAACAAAGGAAAAGGAAAAACAAATGGCTAACTGATAGCAAACACAGTCCTTGGGGACCAGAGTCTCTATCAGTTTGCAACTGTCTTAATGATTTACAAGAAAAAAGGCAATCTCCAGAAACCTATGGACTCAATTTCCTGGGGCCCTAACATCACCCTGCCCACCATAGTCATGTGGGGAACAAAGACAGGGAGAAAATGTAGATAAAATTAAATTTCTTTGTAACCTGCAACCCATTGACAGATACTTGAGGCAGGCAGAGTAAAACATTCCTCCAGGAACTCTCTACTGTCTTCCTGTGAATGCTTTGCTAGAGGGAAAAAGAACTTTAGCTCAACAATAGCAAGGCCTCTAGTATCTCCAGAGTCTTCTTTAGCAGACCGATAGCCCTTTTGGAAACTTGCTCTTGGCTTGACCTCCCCCAGCTCCCAGGTATGCGATCAGTCACTCCTCACAGCCCCAGTGCGGCTCTTTCTGCCCACGGGTCCTGTCTCCGTGCTTTAAGAAAATCACCTTTTTGCACCAAAGACGCCTCTAGAATTCTATCTTGGCCTTCGGCTCCGGACCCCCACCACCACTCCAAAACCGCATTACAGGGAATCATAATATCTTTTATTAATGAACTGGCTGACATCCTTTAGTATTATTTTTTGTACTTTTTTGATGTATATTTCGGTTTTTATAAAAAGTCACTTCTTGGGGCACCTGGGTGGCTTAGTCAGTTAAGCGTCCGGCTCTGCATATCGGCTCAGGTCATGATCTCACAGTTCATGGGTTCAGACTCCGAGTCGGAGTCTGCACTGACAGCATGGAGCCTGCTTGGGATTCTCTCTCTCCCTGTTTCTGCACCACCCCCTCTCAAAATAAATAAATAAACATTTTTTTAAACCCACTTCTTGGTGACTTTTAATTGGATAAGTATTTACTTAAACTATTACTATATCAGACTATAATGGGGCACCCGGGTGGTTCAGGCGGTTAAGCATCCGACTTTGGCTCAGGTCATGATCTCACAGCTGTGAGTTCAAGCCCTGTGTCAGGCTCTGCACTGATAGCTCAGAGCCTGGAGCCTGCTTGGGATTCCGTGTCTCCTTCTATCTCTGCCCCTCCCTGCTCATGATCTCTCTCTCTCTTTCTCTCAAAATAAATAAACATAATACAAAATTAAAAAAAAGAAAATGATCTTGATGGATAAATAAATAATCACTGTCTGAATTTCTTCTCTGGCCTTTATTCTCTTTCATTTTATTTCACGGCTGTTGCTGAGAATAATTTTTGTTGGCTAAAGTAGGGAGGTGTTAAGAAATGATCCTCTCCAATGTCAAATCTGCCGGCTAAGCCACTGGAGAGACCAACCTTAGCGAGGTGGCAGGGTCCCCGGATGGCTTTGACGTATCCGAGAGCAGAGAGCAGAACCCCCAGAGAACAAATGTGCGATGCATCTAGGCAGACAGGCCTTGGGTGGTGTCACAGCGGAACTTCCCAGGCCAGGGACAGCAGGTACCTGTGTACCCACGAGGGGTGCCGACATGGCAGAGAAAGCCAGTGAACCAGGGCCTGCAGACGGTGTCAAGGGCCGGCTCAGGAGCAGCCTGAGTGGGATGATGGTCAATGACAAAGGACGGGCTGGTGACAGTGACATCAAGCACCAGATGCTCTCACCAACACAGATCCCACCAATGTCTTGGTCCTGCACAAGCCCCTGGAAGTTAGGCACAACCGTGGGGACAGGGAGTCCCAAAATGACCAGGACTAAGTTTCCTTCCCCTTGGCAGAATGAAAGCTTGAGACTGAAATGACATGTTATTTTAATTATAATATAAATATTATATGTATTTTGTATTATATGCAATATATAGCATGTTTATATATGTATGTGAGATAAATATACCTTACATAATATATTACATAAAATATAAAACATAATATAAAATATAACTATTTTAGTTATAAATAGAAAAAGATGATAGATAGAGGAAAGTCCTTTTTTGAGAGAGAGAGAGAGAAAGAGAGAGAGAGAGAGAGAGAGAGAGAGAGAGAATCCAAGCAGGCTCCACACTCAGCACAGAGCCCAACAAGGGGCTCAATCCCATGACCCTGGGATCGTGACCTGAGCCAAAATCGAATTGGACGCTCAACTGACCGAGCCACCCAGGTGTCCCAAGGGGAAGTTGTATTGCATCTCACAAACACCTATGTCTGAGAACCCTACATAACACGCTGGACCAAAAGTGATGTGGCGCCCCGAGGGGACAGCACAGGTCATTGTCTAGGGGACAGACAGCCAGGGGCTCGCCAGGCTCCTCTGGTTGGGACATCACTTGCCTCAGACTAGGAGCCAGAAGGAGCTCGAGGTGGCCTTCTTCCCCCTGTCCCTGTGCATGTAGGACAGCTTCAGCCATGCAGAGCCACGCAGCCAGCCAACCACGTCTGCTGACCACGTCGGCTCATGTCCCCCCTGATGGCGGGGAGCAGGGCCACACGACCCACCCAGAGGGGCCTGAGCGGTGACATGCCAACTCTGCGGGAGGGAACAGTCACAGGGCAGGGAGGGTGAGAGAGAACAGACACAAAAGGCAGGATTTGGGTGACTCAGCACAGAACAAAGAACCTGCAGAATTAAGCAAGAAAGGGAGCAAGCTTTCTGGGAAAGGTCAAGAAGTGAATCGTGTTACGTGTTATGTTAACCCCCCAAATCCCCAGAGTCTGCCTGCAAAGTGAAGGGGAACTGGTTACCACCCCGCAGAACAGGGACTTCCATCAACTTGATGGTCCCCACCCCTCAAGGGAGGTTGTCCCCGAGCAAGGAACCCACTGGTTCTCCCAGGCTCCGTGGGAAACAGCCCCAGCTCTCAGCCCCGCTCCAACTTCCCACCCACCCACCCCAAGTTTCAGCGCATCTGCCTGCCTGGCAGTCCCCAGCGCCCCAAAGAAGGCGCTCTGATGCTCAGCGGGTCATGGCCTGACTCACCCTCACCCCTCCCTGAAACTCTCAAGTTAGTCTCCAGAAACCACTAACGCCAGGTCTCTTCGTGCCTGGGTACAACTCCCAGTGGGGGTGGGCAATATGCGCCCACGGGATGCTCTCAGCGGCCCTGGCAACATCTCTGCTGGCTCCTGCCCCTGTCTGGGGCTGAGGGACAATTTGCACCGAGAAAATGACCGAGATCCCCGTGGGGAATCAGAACAGTTGCCCGACCCACACATACCCTCTTGCTCTCACCCGCCCCGGTCCCAACACTCACCAACCACCCCTCTGCAGCTGGAACAGACAGCCTTCAGCCTGGGGAGTCAGCGCTACTAGAAAGTGGCAGCAAATCTGAATCCAGGCGTCTGTCCTACAGGAGAAGCCCCCAGGGCAGACGGAGACATACTTGTGGTTTGTAATGGCAGAAAAACTGAGGAAAATACAGACATCCTTTTGAGTCCATTTGAGTACTGGTAACTCAAATTATATCATATCCTACAAAGGAATATTCTGTAATTTGAAAAAAAAAATCAGTGTATCTGTAAGTGCCAAAGTTTCGAAAGATATCCAAGACCTATTTTTGTTTTCAAATGTTTATTTATTTATTTTGAGAGACAGCGGGAGCAGGGGAGGGGCAGAGAGAGAGGGAGAGAGAGACAGAATCCCAAGCAGGCTCCGCAATGCCAGTGCAGAACCCGACGTGAGGCTTGAACTCACGAACCAGGAGATCATCACCTGAGCCAAAACCAAGCGTTGGATGCCTAATGGACTGAGCCACCCAGGTGCCCTAATCCAACAGATAATATTAAGTGAAAAAAAGCAAGATCCAGAGCTGAATGTATAGAATGATACCATGATGTGCAGGTTATTCTATATTTGACACTCACCCCACCCATCCACTCTCTACCTTTCTCTGATCTGCTCTGTGCCCCCAGGTGGCAGACCTCTAAGTACCACAGAAGTGGGGCTCCCTTGCTGGGTAAATATCAGTTGGTTAGGCCAACGGAAGGTTCTAGCTATAGATCAGGGGGTGGGACAATAGACAAACTGGGGCAATTCTTCCCTCTGATCCCTCCCTTCCTGTTCTGATGGTGGCTGTGCTCTGCTCTGACCACAGCTGCAAGTATTGGGAGAGCAGGACATGAGGCCCTCCTAGATGATGCTCCACCCCCACATCATATCAAGCACGTTCAAATATACACACTTCTCACACTATGTATGATTTTGGCTATACACTTTTGAAAGGGTCTGTACCAATTTAATAATTCGGATCCTGAGAATACATTATGCTTTTTGTTCATACAATTTAAACTTTACTCCTCCTATAGGACGCTATGCTGTAGTTGAACTGAGTCGCAGTGAGCTAGTTGACATGATGTTACCTAGATAAATATTTATTAATTACAATTTTGAGGATTTTTAAAAATATTTTGGAGCCAATAGATACATGATAACTTGGAGGGGGCAGGGGACACTCTAAAAATGCACAAGGCATTAGGCATCAGGGCTTGTGGTCAAAATGGCGGAATGTCCAGAAGTTGCCAGCCCTCCTGAGTCAATGCAACAGTCAGCCCTAGGAGACACCAAGACAGAAGAGAATAAACAAACCCGCAAGGGAAAATCTGCTCTGGCCACGGCCTGTCTGGAGAACAGAGCCAGAAGCCCGAGTAGAAGGAAGCTGAACTCTGTCGCTTGCCCAACAAGCTGAGCCCATGAACTTGTGGCCCGACCAGTCCCCCTCTAGTGCCCCAGCCAGATGGATGGGATCAGAATGGCCTGTCCACAGCCTCCAACCTGTTTTCTGGGCCATGCTGGGACTTGCAGCGAGCCAGATGCCAGCACAGGCTTCACCCCAGCTTCCTGAGGATACGGCAAGCCCTGAGCCCAGAGGACGAACGTCTGGTCCCAGTCAGTATCTCTGGCAGTATGGAATGAGGGCTGCCGCTGGCCCAGGCCCTCCCACCCACCGTTGCTACCAGACCCGTAAGGGGGGCCTCTAGAGGCTCCCCAGGAGGTGTTGACCAAGCTGCACCACATGTACACAGCCCCCCTGGGTGCATGTGGGGAGGGCTAGCAGACCTAGGGCCTCACGGTCCCTGTCCCCAGGCTGGACTTCCAGATCCCCCAGGACCCTCAGGCTCTGGCTGAGGCTCTTTCTCCTGCTCTTCTCCTGGGCCAGAGCCAGGCATAGCCTCCAAGCTGGAGTCGGGGAAGGTTAGGCCCTGGCCCTGCCCCTGCATCTCCAGCAACCTGGGGTCAGGACTCGCACAGACCCAGGCACAGGCCACAGTTTCACTTGGGAGGGGGATAGGAGGCCCTGGCAGGAAGCATACACATTCACTGCCATGCCTACGGTGCTAATAATCTAGTGGCTCGTCTTCCCTCAGTTTCTCTTATGCACAGTGACCAGGCCACTGCCCAGTGTAGCCAGAAAGAGTGGCTCCCAGCCATCACCATGCGCGAAGGCAGGCTTGAGAGCTCTGGCCTGGAGCTCAGTGTGTGATGCTTAAGGATTTGAGGAGCAGGTGTTAGAGTCTAAGAAACGGAGCCTTCACTAACATTTTTGGCCTAACTGTTACACACAGCAAAATCAAGAAAGTGGCTGCTCTATAAGTTCTTGGGCAAGGGAGAGAAATGCCCCTCACTGCCAAGCAGGGCTCTCCCAAGGGCCAAGATGGAAGACCCGGTTTTGGGACACTTGGTGGTGGCCATTGAGGTCCCACTCAGAACTGAGACAAACCCCTAGCCTCATACTTGGAAGGTCAATGCCCATTCGCTGGGCCTGGGAAATCATTGCCCTGGGAACAGCAAGGGCTAATAGTCCATGAGGCTGAGCGAGGGCCGCATGAGGCCCTCCTAATGGCAGGAAAGATATTAGATGCTAAGTTCCTCAAAGACCCAGGAGCCATGACCCCAAACCGTGAAGGTAAGATGTGGGCAGCAGAGTCCAAGGCTGTGGGTGATGTGCTGGGAGACCCATGGGTCCCTGCTGCCATTACTGCAGCCCCGGCCACATCCACCATGGGCTTGGAGAGAGACCCTTGGGGGGCAGCACTGGGAGGGCTTGAGGGTATCCCAGGGGGGAGGGTCCAGCTCACTTTTCTTGCCTGTATCAGAACCATCAGCCACACTTTGTGAGTCCCCAAGGGGCATGTGACTCAGACACCTGAAACTGAGACTGAAAGAGACCAGATCACTGAATCATGGAGTCAGAACCAGAAGGCAGGTGATATTTAATATCATGGGGGAAGCGGGGGTGTATTGTTTTGTTTTAATAATGAACAGCTTTTTATTTTCAGCTTTCAGTGGGTTTCTTATCACTTAGATAAGTGGCCCCTCAAATAAACCTATCATGAATCTGTGATATTCTCAAAACAAAGGGAAATAAGCAAACTAAATAAAGCTTCAAGACCCCGCTGTGATGCCCCCATCTGATGGCCCCAGAGGGAGTTGGACGAGAAGAGAAGGACCTGGGTGGTAGAACGACAGATCTGAAAGGGCCCTCCTAGAACAGCGAGGGGGACACCATCGGAGTGTTGTCCAAGCCCATGGACTTGATGGTGACACGGGGCTGTGTCAAGCTGGCCCCAGGGAGGGTGAGGCATCAAAGACGTGTCTCCAGGTTACTCGACCAATTGGGTGGTGAGGTCATTTGCTGAGATATGAAATCCTGGGGAAAGGTTTACCAGGCTCAGGAGCAAAGATCATGACTTTAACTTTGTACAAAGGAAATTTGAAGGCCTTTGAAAAATTAAGATGAGAATGTCCAGCAGACATTGGATGGTCAAGGCTGCAACTCCAAGAATGTCGAGGGGGAGCTATAAATTAGGGGGTCATCTTAACATAGGAGGTAACTGAAGCTGGGAGCACGGATGAGGTGCCGAGGGAGAGAGTACAGAGGAGGGGAAGGAAGGAAGAAGGAAAAAGGAGTAACAGAGGACCCGGAAAAGGAGCATCCAGAGAGAGATGGCGGGAATGAAAACAGGACATGCACAGTTCCCACAACAATCTGTGGAGAAAAGCACAGACTAAAGTCTTTCACACTTTTAAGATTCTTTACCCGATGAACTGTCTAATTTTTTTAATGTTTATTAATTTTTTGAGAAAGAGAGACGGAGACCGAGAGAGAGAGCACAGGTGGGGAAAGGGCAGAGAGAAAGGAGACACAGAATCCGAAGCAGGCTCCAGGCTCTGAGCTGTCAGCACAGAGCCCACTGTGGGACTCGAACTCACGAACTGCAACATCATGACCTGAGCCAAAGTCGGATGCTTAACCAACTGAGCCACCCAGAGAGGATTCTATCTCTCTCTCCCTTTCTCTCTGCACCCCCCCAATAAATAAACATTTTTTTAAATAATAAAAATTTAAAATATTAAAAAAGAAACCCCTTCCAGAGCTTTCCCGGACTCTGAGCATAAAGACCTTGGCAGGAGGCCCTGCAGATCTTGCCCATGTGCCTGTCTTCACCACCAGCACAGCAGGAGCTCCGCAGCTGCAGGGGCCCGGGCCTGTTTCAGCCATCACTGCCTCCCACGCTGCCAGATGCTGATGCCAAGACCGAGTCTGGAGGGCAAGACTATCATTAGGGACAGTAACTGTGCAAGGAAGGGGCAGCAGCAGACGTGGGCAGAGAAAAAGCTGGCCTGCAATGCAGGCCTGGCAAAACTTCAGCCAGCCAAGCCAGAAGCTCTGGGGCCAGCGATGCCCGCCGGGGGCGCCCCACACGATGCAGAAGTGCCCTCCTTGATTGGTGGCCAGAGGCGAGCAGCGCCAGGAAGGGCGTGACCTTGAGGGGAGCAGCTTTCTGCACCTGGAGTCGACCCCAAAGTTACGGGCATCTAGCAGCTGTCTGCTGACCACACCCCTCACATCCAGGGGGTTCTTCCTGAGGGGCTCCAGACAGTGGTTCTCCATGCCCTCCCCATCCCCCACCCCCTAGCACAATGCTTGGCATATCGGAGGTGCTCGGAATGAATAAATGAATGGGCATTCGAGTGAATGTTGAAGTACAAACAGGATTGGGAGAAGTAGACAAGACAGGAGGAGAAGTAGACAAGAAGGAGACAAGACATGTTCCAGGCATGAGGCATCCTTTGTGCAAAGGTAGAAAGGCATGAAGAAAAACACACAACGTTCCCAAATCCACAAATACGAAAATAGGGTTAAGTCACTATGCAGGGAAGTGGAGGAATGAGGCTAAGTGATCAGCAAAAGCTGTGTAGATCGCACTTGAATTTTACCCTGTCCGCAAAAGGATGCTTTCAATGGGTTTCAGGATGGAGAGGTTTTAGAAAGATCGTTCGTTCTGCCGGCCTTCCTCATGAGGACAAGTTAGGACGGAGGCCGTTTAGGAGTTGGCTTTGACCAAGCCAAGCCTTGTGTCCTAAGGCAGGCGCCCTGGAGAAGGAAGGGAGCAGCCACAGATGTGGCGGAGGGAGGTGAGAAGGGGCCGCGGCCAAAATCTGGAGCTGCCGATATGTAAGTGCAATTGGTAAATAAACGTCTCAAGAACAAGGATGGTTGGGAAGAAAACAGGAAAGAACAGGGCCATGGGAGCATAGGAGAGAGAACAATGCAAGAAGGAAAAGGTCAGCAGCATCAGGGCCATTAAGAGGTCAAGCGAGATAAGGACTGAGTGCCCATGGATTTGGGCACCAGGAGGGCAGGACTTGAGAGCAGTTTCGGGCTGGAACAGACCCAGCCCCGAGCAGTGCGTTCTCCAGGCTGATTTGAGGCTTGGGTTTCTCGCGGGCTTTCTGGAGAAGACCATCATCTGCCAACGTGCTTCCGTCCAGGGTCTCCCCCGAGTCTGACTGTGGAGATGCTCTACTCCATGTGACCACTCCCTCCGCCCCCCAGCCACCTTCCTTCGGGAGGCAGTGGGAGGAGCCCAATGGAGTATCCAGAGTCCCGAGCCCCAGGAGTGTCCCACCTTGTGAGAGAGACCTAAGGCCTCAGTTTCTCCTGGGGCAATGGGTCCCGGGGGACTCTATAATGGCCTCTGTTGATCTAGACTGCTCCAGTGTTCAAGTTCAAAGAGAGGGGCACAGGCAGCCAGGGGTCCATGCCCTCTGACCTGGTCCCCTTGTGGCCTCCACTTGGAATTCTGGGTTTCCGCTGATCGAGTGCCCCATTGTGTGAGCTCAGTTTCAATGGGGAAAGAAACTGGGTTGAGAAAAAAGAACATTTACTTTTCCCACCGAGCTTATGCCCAAGTAAATAGTGTGGTCCCATCAGTGGAGCCCAGGCCCTGCCCTCCCCGCTCCCTCCAGGTACAGCCTGGAGTATTTAAGAAGGCACCCCAGATGAGCACGCCTCACACGAGACCACCAGACCCAGAGACAGGCCAGCGCCTCACTCACCAGCCTCCTGACCACCATGAAGCTTGCCATCACCCTCGTCCTGGTCGCCCTGGCTCTCTGCTGCAGTCTTGGTGAGCACCCAGAGCCCCTCTTCCCCAAACCAGGCTCAGGAGCCCTCCCTGCACCCGGTGCTGCTCAGGAGAGAGGGCACCTATTTTGCTGGAAGACTGACTCCCAGCCGGGAAGCTTGGTCTATAAACAAGCCCATCTTGGGAACTTGGGGAGCGCCCTGAGCCCGTGGGGAAACCAGGAAAGGATCCCATCTTCCCTATCCAGCAACTTCAGAATTCCAGAGTCAGAACAGACTGGAAGCAGGGATGGAGGAGATCGAGTTTGGGATCCACTGTGTTCAATGACCAACAGAATAGGAATAATGAGCTTCTCAGAGCCCAGTCTTGGAGAAACCCCAAGACGCCAAGAGACCTTGGTTCAGTGAAGCCTTCATGTTTGGGGTCTCCACGTTACTCTGGGAGCCAAAGAAGCCAGAAGGAGCTATAGTGCCTCATGTCTCCAAAAGAAACCCAAGCGAAGGCAAGGGCTTCCATTCTGGGCAGACAGGAATATTCTAGAAAGGGATCTTCCCTTTAGGAAACTCCCAACCCAGAGTGGAGTTTTCTAAACATTTTTGTCCTCCGCCAGAAGAATTAGGAGTCTCTGAATTGTTGCAGCTGTCACTAAGAGGAAAGGAATGAGAGAGAGGGAGAGAGGGAAAGAGGGGGAGGGAGAGAGGGAGGGAATGGGAGAGGGAGGGAGAGAGGGAGGGAATGGGAGAGGGACGGAAGGAAGGGAGCAAAGTGGATCCCACTTCTCTTGAAGCCCCACGATTTCTGGGACTTGAATTACCTGTTTTTCACTCTGTATCAGCCTCTTCTACTCTTTTTAATAACCAAACAAACAAAAAGGGTTTTTTTATTTTTTATGTTTTAATTTGTTTTAACATTTATTTTTGGGAGAGAGAGAGACAGAGCGAAAGTGCGGGAGGGGCAGAAACAGAGGGAGGCGCAGAATCCGAAGCAGGCTCCAGGCTCCGAGCTGTCAACACAGAGCCCGACGCGGGGCTCGAACCCACGAACCGCGAGATCATGACCTGAGCCGAAGTCGGACGCTCAACCAACTGAGGCACCCAGGTGCCCCCCTTTTCATTCTTACCATAACGCTATGAAATAGGGATATGATTCCCATTTTACAGATGAGAAAATGGAGCCACACAAAGCTAAAGGAACGCCAGATGACACAGTAAGTTGCAAAGCAGGGCTCAAAGTTCCAGAGAGGATTTGACTTGGAGTGGCTACTTGGGGGTACCTGGATTCCAGGCAGGGAAGCCCTGAATTTGCACACAAGGCAGAGAATTCAAGGATGGAGGACTGAGGCTCATGGGAAGAAGGGCCACGCAGGGCGTAGGAAACGGTGACTCTCCCCCACGTTCCTGGGGGGAGGGGCCTGAAGGGGGAGCACAACCAGGGAGCACTCCAGGTGAAGGGTATATGGTGGAGCCAGGAAGGGAAGCAAGAGGCTTGTGGGCAGGTGAGTGCACACCACAGGGCCCAGTGGCTCTTCCAGGCCAAGTTCAGGGTCTTGCACTTGGCCTATACGAGTGCTTCTTCCGGCCAGAGCCTGACTCTGCCATGCCCCCCCACCCCTCACCCATCCAGTAGCAAGCGGCTGAGACCAGCACGCACCATTAGTAAGAGGCACATTTCTGGTGGGAAAACCAGAAGCCCTCAGTAGCCTCTCCCGAGACTACTGGGGAGAAGAAATCAGATCAGCTGCTTCTCTCTCACCAGTCCTCTGCCTGGAACCCGCAGAAAGAATAAATGGCACCTCGCCCCGCCCCAGCCCAGAGGGTGCCAGGAAGGCTCAGACAAGCCGCGGAAAGCTGGCTGCAGTCCGGGGAGGACCCGTGGGGCACCAGAGAGCCAATTCCTTGGAGCGCCACCAGATCTCACATTCAACGCATCCTTTCGATGAAAAGGCTGCTATCTCTTGCTGACAGGCCCGGCCACTTACATCTGGGGACTGGCCCAGCCAGGGGCCTGGCCAGCTTGGAAAAGGGCCCGGACACATGGTCTCCCTCTTTTCTGTGCTTCAGCTTCTGCAGAGGTCTGCCAGGGCTTTCTAAACGTCACGGAAACCCTCTTCGTGGGCACGCTTTCCAGTTACGAGGCCGCCCTTGAACCTTTCTTCCCAGACGCGGACATGAAAGACGCGGGGACCCAGCTGAAGAGGCTGGTGGACACGCTTCCCGAGAAGGCCAAGGAGAGCATCTTAGAGCTCATGGTACGCAGCTTCCTTCCCTCGCGCGGTCTGGCACTGGACCTCCCCACTCGCTTGGGTGCAGCCTCGGCCCATTTTTTGAAGCCTTTTCTAACCCACTACAAATATCCCTGGGGAAGCGCGCTCAGTCCTCTCACCCTTTTTAAGAGGCTTCTGTGGGGGGTCTGGGGGGGTCGGTTAAGCATCTGGCTCTTGGTTTCGGCTCAGGTCATGATCTCACGGTTCCTGAGACCATGTCAGCATGGAGCCTGCTTGGGATTCTCTCTCTGCCTCTCTCTCTCTCTTTGCCCTTTCTCTGCTCTCTCTCTCTCTCAAAATAAATAAACATAAAAAAAGAAGCTTCTGGGAAATAATCAAAACTCTTACAAGCTCAGCTCTTCCCAGAGCCACTGAACCTCTTGAATTTCCTGCGTCTCGTCACCTGGGTCTACCTCTGAGGCCCGCTCACTACTGTATTGGGTTTTTTTTGTGTGTGTGTGTTTTAGGACAAAATCTTAACAAGCCCCCTGTGTGCTTAGGATTTAGAAGCTGAAGATCTCCAGCCGCCAAAACCCCTGCTACTCCCCAGACACTTCCCTCGCTGTGCACCCTCCCCCCCAGCTGCCTTCAATAAAGTGCAAGCATCTCACCTTTGTGTCCCTCACCCCCGCCTCTTTTTTGTTCCCCTGCTCCAGTGGGAAGGTGCGTCACTGCTAGAGCAAGGGTAGCAGGTGCAATGGGGCAAAGGGAAAGTCGCTGGCTGTGCAAACACACCTCCAAGGAGCCCAGGAGTCTCACTTCCCATTCCTCACACACACACCAGGCTCGCCACAGGCGGCAAAAGTGGGGTCCAGCACTCACTCCCTTGCCTGGGCAAAGAGCCACCCAGGGCCCTGCTCCAACTTGCCCTACCTCGGAAGAAGGGAGGGTCCAATGGGGTGGTGGCTGACCTCAGAAAGACTCCCCAACCTGCTTCCATTTAGTGATGGAATCCACCATTCTATGTCTTCCACCGTCTTTGGAATCCCGCTCTTGGATGGAAAAGTAAATATTTAAGGTGATTATGCCACCTGGACATGCCTGCAAGTAAAGATGGAGCTTTCCAGAGAGTTCTGTCTCCTGTAGATAAATGGTGGACGTTCTAAGCAAGTGGATAGAGCAGTTAGGGTCTGTTAGGGGCTGGGTGGCCCTGTGTCAGAGAGTCTCAAATCACACACAGTACACAGCTGGGCATGGAAGGAATCGATTTCCTGTAAGACACTCAGGCAACAAAGGCTGGAGTGGGGAAATAGGTTCAATTCCTTGATTAGGAACCCAGGGTGTTTGGGGTGCCTTCAAGGATGACAGACCCTGACTCCTCAGGGTCAGCAGGAGGTTTCACTTGGAGTCCCCAAAGAGAGCGGGTTAAATTTTTTTGTTCTTTCATCTTGCTACATGAAATTATTTATCCAACTATTCTTTTTCTTTTTAATTTACATCCCAGTTAGTTAGCATAGAGTGCAACAATGATTTCAGGAGTAGAATCCTTAATGCCCCTCACCCATTTAGCCCATCCCCCCTCCCACAACCACCCCAGTAACCCTCTGTTCTCTGTACATAAGAGGCTCTTATGTTTTGTCCCCCTCTCTGTTTTTATATTCTTTATGCTTCCCTTCCCTTATGTTCATCTGTTTTATATCTTAAAGTCCTCATATGAGTGAAGTCCTATGATATTTGTCTTTCTCTGACTAATTTTGCTTAGCATAATACCCTCCAGTTCCATCCACGGAGCTGCAAATGGCAAGATTTCGTTCTTTTTGATGGCCGAGTAATACTCCATTGTATATATATATACAACATCTTCTTTATCCATTCATCCGTCGATGGACATGTGGGCTCTTTCCATACTTTGGCTATTGTTGATAGCGCTGCTATAAACATTGGGGTGCATGTGCCCCTTTGATACAGCACACCTGTATCCCTTGTATAAATACCTAGTAGTGCAATTGCTGGGTCGTAGGGTAGTTCTATTTTTAACTTTTTGAGGAACCTCATTACTGTTTTCCAGAGTGGCTGCACCAGTTTGCATTCCCACGAGCAGTGCAGAAGAGATCCTCTTTCTCTGCATCCTCGCCAACATCTTTTGTTGCCTGAGTTGTTAATGTTAGCCATTCTGACAGGTGTGAGGTGGTATCTCATTGTGGTTTTGACTTGTATTTCCCTGATGATGAGTGATGTTGAGCATCGTTTCATGTGTCCGTTGACCATCTGAATGTCTTCT
Source organism: Cryptoprocta ferox (assembly GCA_028646485.1). Taxonomy (NCBI): domain Eukaryota; kingdom Metazoa; phylum Chordata; class Mammalia; order Carnivora; family Eupleridae; genus Cryptoprocta; species Cryptoprocta ferox. The sequence goes on along the minus strand of CM053575.1, from coordinate 8,710,344 downwards.
TTGGAGAAGGGTCTCTTCATGTCTTTTGCCCATTTCTTCACTGGATTATTTGGTTTTTGGAGGGTGCTAAGTTTGACAAGTTCTTTATAGATTTTGGATACTAACCCTTTATCTGATACATCATTTGCAAATATCTTCTCCCAGTCTGTCAGTTGCCTTTTAGTTTTGCTGATTGTTTCCTTCGCTGTGCAGAAAACTTTTATTTTGATAAAGTTCCAATAGTTCATTTTTGCTTTTATTTCGCTTGCCTCTGGAGACGTGTTGAGTAAGAAGTTGCTGCGCCCGAGATCAAAGAGGCTTTTGCTTGCTTTCTTCTAGAGGATTTTGATGGCTTCCTGTCTTACATTTAGGTCTTTCGTCCATTTTGAGTTTATTTTTGTGTATGGTGTAAGAAAGTGGTCCAGGTTCATTCTTCTGCATGTCTCTGTCCAATTTTCCCAGCACCACTTGCTGAAGAGACTGTCTTTATTCCATTGGATATTCTTTCCTGCTTTGTCAAAGATGGGTTGGCCATACGTTTGTGGGTCCATTTCTGGGTTCTCTATTCTGTTCCATGGATCTGAGTGTCTGTTTTTGTGCCAGTACCATACTGTCTTGATGATTACAACTTTGTAATACAGTTTGAAGTCCGGAATTGTGATGCTTCCAGCCTTGGTTTTCTTTTTCAGGATTGCTTTGGCTATTCGGGGTCTTTTCTGGTTCCATACAAATTTTAGGATTGTTTGTTCTAGCTCTGTGATGAATGCTGGTGGTATTTTGATAGGGATTGTTTTATCAAACTATTCTTAAACGGGGTGGAGAATAGGAAAAAAAAAAAAAAGCCCCTGCTTATGCATTTTCTAGATCCTTGAGCTGTCACCATTGTTAGGACATCCTATTTCTAGGTTTAAATCTCAAAAGCTGGGGCGCCTGGGTGGCACAGTCGGTGAGGCATCCAACTCTTGATCTCAGCCCAGGTCATGATCTCACACCTCATAAGTTCAATCCCCTCATTGGGCTCTGGGCTAATGGTGTGGAGCCTGCTTGGGATTCTGCCTCTCCTTCTTTCTGCCCCTCCCCCATTTGTGCACTCTCTAAATTAATTAATCAATTACATTTAAAAATAAAATAAAATACATTGCAAAAACTTCAAGTCGAACTGTCTGTTCACATCAGTCTTGCCTGTTCACATCATCACATCTCTGCCCAGAAGGGGACCTGGGGGTGGGGAGGGGTGTCACAGACAGGGCTGGTCAGCACCGGGTCACTGCAGCTCCGGTCGACTGTCCTGATGCTCTTGGGCCCTGACTTGGGCCCGTGCCCCCTTCCCAGAGTCCCAGTCCAGTCCACTTTCCTGCAGAGAGAGAATCAGTCACCCCTTTCTTCTGTGGCAGAGGAGCCTTCAGGCATGCAATTAACCCCTAGGTATTTACTGGCACTTTCAATGGGTTCATAGTGGCACTGGGCACTCTGAGGAATCCCGGAGCAGATTGCATAACCCCACAAGTCTGCGTGAAGCACCTGCTCTGGGCCAGAACTGTGCTAAGGCCCAAGTACGGCAGAGTGGAGAAAGCAGGGGCTCCTGCTCTCCGGGGGCTGGCGCTCCAGCAGGATCACCAGCTCCGGCAAAATAAACATTAAGTCAACAGACAGACAGGTAGATGAAACTGTGACAAAAGCCATAAAAGAACTCCATGGAGTATTGTGAGCCAGGGTAGCTTAGAAAGGCCGAAGCTCGGGAGTCCCCCCCTTCTCAGGATTTGAGTAGACTTAAAGGGATGGCAGGAGCCAGCCAGCCAGGGCAGGGGTGGGGGTGGGTGGGAGGAGGTAGGACAGGGCCTTCCAGGCAGCGGGTAAAGCAAGAAGGAAGATCAGGCAGATGCACAGAGCACAGAATGGAGGCTGCCTGGGGTCCCCCACTCCCTTCCGGAGGCCCCACTGAACCCAGCCCTTGGACCCCAGGGGAAAATTCAGAACTTTTCAAAAGAACCTTTCCTCAGGGCGCCCGGGTGGCTCAGTCAGTTAGGTATCTTGCTCTTGATCTCGGCTCAGGTCATGATCTCGCATTTTGTGAGTTCGAGTCCTGCATCGGACTCTGTGCTGACAGTGCAGAACCTGCTTGATATTCTCTGTCTCTCTCTCTCTCTGTCTCTGTCTCTCTCTCTCTCTCTCTCTGCCCCTCCCCACCCCATTCTCTCTAAAATAATAAAAAAAAGAACCTTTCCTCTAGCTTCTGTTACCTGTCACCAAAAGAGCCCAGATTTCCTCCCCCTATGTCCTACCATCTACTCAACCTCTCAGACTCCACTTGGCCAAGAGAACTCACGGTCTAAGCCCCCCACCCCTGCCAGGCTGTTTCTAATCGTAATGAATTCTCCCAACTGCTCTGGCCAGAGGGACCGGACCCTCCCTGTGCATCCAGTCAAGCAAGTCAGCCTCCAAAGCAACCGGGAACTCCCTCCAAGGCCACAGGACCGTCCTCCGCCCTTCCATCCACCTCTCACCCGCAAAACTCAGGGGCCTCCTGAACGGCTCCCAGCTCACACTTAGCGCTCCTACAGTCCACCTTTCCCCTAACTGCCAAAGTCATTGTCATCACATGAAAACCCCCTTTCACTGCCACCTCCCTCCACCAAGTAAAAACCTTCCAAGTTTCTAGCGCTGTTATAAAATTCAAAAGGCAAAGCACCTTGGTGGCTCAGTCGATTAAGCATCCAACTCCTGATCTTGGCTCAGATCATGAACTCACGCTCTGTGAGTTCAAGCCTCCTTTCGGGGCTCTGTGCTGATAGCATGGAGACTGCTTGGGATTCTCTGTCTCCCTCTCTCTCTGCCCCTCCCTCCTCATGCTCTCTTTCACTCTCTCTCTCTCTCTCTCTCTCTCAGAATAAGTAAACAAACATTAATAAACATTTTAAAAATTAAAATTAAAAATTAAATTCAAAATGCAGAATTTGCCCATCACTGGCTCTCACCTCCCACCCTCCTTCCCATTGCTTATTTCCTGTGTTCAGGCCATGACCCACTTTCCCTTCCTCCCCCCACTGCCTTCAGGTCAGTGTTCTTTTAAGAGCCAAGTCCCTTCCCACCTCAGGACCTTTGTACAGGCCATACAGCATCAACTGCTCAAAAGTATTGTTGATTGGTTTAGAAAGTCTCCCCAGAACGAAATGTGCAAAGACTAGAACTTGTTATAAAGATGTGTCTAGTGTACATATTTAAAAAATACTCAAGGGACGCCTGGGTGGCTCAGTCGGTTAAGCGACCGACTTAGGCTCAGGTCGTGATCTCACAGTTTGTGGCTTCGAGCCCCGCATCTGGCTCTGTGCTGACAGCTCGGAGCCTGCTTCAGATTGTGTCTCCCTCTCTCTCTGCCTATCCCCCACTCACGCTCTGTTTCTCTCTGTCTCAGTAATAAACAAACATTAAAAAAATAAAAAATAAAAAAAATACTCGAACACCCCCTACTGTCCCCGGCCGGGCCACGCCATCCGCAGCCACTGAAAGAAAGTGGAGGACGTGCAGGGGGGAGGCAGGAATGGAAAGGGCATCATGCAGCAGAGGGCAAGGAAGGAGACAGCTGAAGAGAGAGAAGCCTCCGCAGGCGGAATTTTCCGTCTAGCTGCGCGGGTCCGCGAGGACGTGCCTTCCCCCACCCTCAGCGCCCGGTGCTGTCGCTGCCACTAGGGGGCGGTGTCGGCCAAGGTGTCCGGGAGCGGACGCGGTGGGTCGGGCCTGGGGCTCCTACGCCCTGCACAGCCCGGCCGGGCACACTCTGTGGGACAGTTGATGAAACACAGTTCCTTCCTGGGGATCTTTTATCATCTGTACGATTGCTTTAATTTGATTTCTGAGATTTTTTTTTAAATCTGAATTCTGAGAAAACACAGGGACAGTCATGCAAACAAAAGTGCTGCTCGCCGAAGGCCGATGGTGATGTGTCAACCCTTTTGGAATTAAGAATATTTCCATTCCCAGACCATCCCAGCGGCGCGTCCCGCTGAATCTACAGACGGAGAGGACTGCGGGGCGCGGGTAGAGCTGATCTTTGACCTCCGTCTGCCCCATTTTTAAAGTCTGGCCGCAGAAGCACAACCTCATCATTATCTTTATAGATTCCTCTGCTTGCTGGGGGCAGTTTTGCAATTTCTTACTTAGTCTCCACACAACCCAGATTCCGGAGCCCAGGTCCCAACAACCCCTGCTCTACAGAGAATGACATTCCAGATGCAGGGATCTCCCCAGCCAATAAATGAGACTGATGAGCAATGTCCACCCACCCGGCACAGGTACAAGCCACACATTGTAAGGCCTCCATGCCCCACCCTTCACTGTCCGCCACCAAGGAGGGACTTGGGGATGGTAAAAATTCCAGGGCAGGTCATCAGGATTGGCAATTTCAAAAGAGATTCTTGGCAGAAGGTGGGACCTTCCGGGGGTGGGGGGCGCCTCCTAGCTCTCGCCCACCTCCTCCGCTCCCTGGCTGCTCAGGCCTCAGGCTTCTTCTGCATCCAGGTCATCATTAACTCACATACCTTTGCCTCTCGTGAGCCATCCACCTCGGGGAGTATTGTTCAAACGGATAAGGATCCAGGGCCATAAAAGGTGCAGAATTTTAATTACCTATTCGCAGCGAGGGAAGTATTTACCCAGGGCAAATTCAACACGGGTATCTGGAGATAAAAGGAAGTACAATTATAATTGTAGTGAGCATCCGCCTCAAGGGGGCTGGAGCAGTAGGGGACCCATAAGCAGTGTGAGCTGTCAACACAGAAAGGCGCCTTCAGTTTTAAAAGAACAGAATGGGGGGCACCTAGGGGGCTCAGTCGGTTAAGCGTCTGACTCTGGCTCAGGTCATGATCTCACGGTTCATGGGTTCGAGACCCGCGTCGGGCTCTGTGCTGACAGCTCAGAGCCTGGGGCCTGCTTCAGATTCTGTGTCTCCCTCTTTCTCTGCCCCTCCCCTAGTTGCGCTCTGTCTTCTCTCCCGCTCAAAAATAATTAAATAGTAACAAAAACCAAAAGAACAGAATGGAAGGATGACCTGATCCCAACCACAGAAAGAACACATATCTGTGGGATGTGTGTTGCCAGAAAGCAGAAGGAAATTAGAGGCCTGAAGGAATGTTTGCTGGGTTCTTTTCTGTCTGCATGTGCTCACCCGTAAGTTATAGCACAGGTCCAGGAACTATGGCCGACGGCCCACGTTCAGGACATAGCCTATTCTAGAATGGACCTGAAGGTAAGAATGGTTCTTGCATTTGAAGAAGGAAGAGGAGAGGAGGAGAAAAAGGTCGTCCACCGCTGTGTCTTATAAATACATAATTCTATACTCGGTCCTTTTCACTACGAATATGCCAAACTAAAACACAGGGAGGCCAGTGTATGAACATAAGCATCCTGCATTTGAGAAGCGTTACACACACACTTGTAAAGAAAAAGAAATAACTTAAAAATGCATCTCAACAAAGAAAAAAATATATATATGTATCTGTTCTTACCACTGCATTAGTTTTGGTGTTCATTCCTCTGAGGAACCTAGGGGAAAGACCACACTTCTTGATCACATTGCCAACTAAAATGTGAAATTGGGTGAAAATGGTCTCTGAAAAACAGTCTCGAGGCGCCTGGGTGGCTCCGTTGGTTAAACGTCTGACTCTTGATTTCGGCTCAGGCCATGATCTTACCGTGAGATCGAACCCCGTATCAATCCTACATCTGGCAGCGCGGAGCCTGCTTGGGATCCTCTGTCCCTCTCTCTCTGCTCCTCCCCTGCTCATACTCATACTCTCTCTCTCTCTCTCTCTCTCAAAATAAATAAACATTTAAAAAAGAAAAGAAAAGAGTCTGTCACCCCCAGAATCTGCCAACAAAGGAGCGATTACTCTTGAAGAAAAGAGGAGCGGTAATTAACAAACCCCTCACCACACTGCAAAACCCCAGGGCTTGCCCTTACCGTAGGTCAGTGTGCACCCTGAACTGACCAATGGATAGGAAAGCTGCAGTTTTACACCCTCAACACATGAGAGACTTGAGGTTAGCCTGGCAGAAAAATCTATAAATGACTCATAAGGCAGGAAGGGGAAGCAAAACCAGCCCTCATCAATGTGATCAAGATGATGTGGATAAAATTATGTCTAGTTTACGGCTGATGCAAGGCACGCTGTTGGTGAAGGCCAAGGGATCGGTGGGTAGTAATTCACCGTAAGGTGGTTGCCACTGAAAATGGCTTCAGCTAGATGATAAAACAAATAATGCGTTCTGAAACATGCAATTAGGGAATGTTCCTCCAAGCACGTACAGAACACACCGACGGTCACATGGGACAATGTGAGGATGAATCATCAGTAGTAAGCCACCCAATATATTTCCATGAGCAAACTAAAAATATAAAACGACAGTACATGCGAAAAAATAAAAATCAGAAAACAGATTCACCTCAACACATGCAGCCACCGTGGTCAGGGTTTGGAACTCAGATTCGTTCCCCACCAAGTGAATAGATTCCTAGCCTTTCACGAAAGTCTAGTCAACTCCTAAAATATCTCAGGTTGTGTATCCATGCCACCCGACCATCCTGTGTCACTATGAGGCACTTGAGGACAGAGCGTGTTCTAGAATTCCCTCCTGTGGCTCTGGTAGCCCAAGAGGTCCTCCCCTCAGCCCTGGGCAGGGTGGAGGCTCGGGTCAGAGGCTGCCTTGCTGGGAGATGACATGAGGAGCAGGTCTCAGGGTCTGCTGGGAAGAAAGGTCTTCTGCCCCCAGGACCCTGGGTGTCCAATCAGTCTCTGAGTCCATCTCCTCAATTTACCTTGAACTTGCCGCCTTCCTGCTATCCTTATTACCAATAGCAGGCCCTCCCATTTGTAGCCTGGATGATTCCAAATAGACCCTAAATTAGTTTCCTATGGCTGTTGTAGCAAATTACCAGAAACTTAGTGGCTTTAAAAAATGTATTCTGTTAGGGGCACCCGGGTGGCTCAGTCGGTTGAGCGTCCGACCAGGTCAGTCATGATCTCGCGGTTCGGGAGTTCAAGCCCCACATCGGGCTCACTGCTGCTAGCCTGTCAGCGCAAAGCCCAGCTCAGATCCTCTGTCCCCCTCTCTCTGCCCCTCTTCTGCTTGTACTCACCCAAAAGTAAATAAATATTTTTTAAAATGTATTATCTCGTAGGTCTAGGGGTCAGAAATCCATAATGGTTTCACTGTGCTAAAAATCAAGATGACAGCAGGCTGTGCTCTTTCTGGAAGCTCTAAGGGAGAATCCAGGTCCTTGTTCTCCCATTTCTAGACGCTGCCTTCACCCCTAGGCCTGTGGTCCTCCCCCCTACCCTTCAGACCCAGCCGTACAGCCTCTTCAATGCTCTCTCTCTGGCTCCGGTCTCCTCCTCTGCCTCCCTCTTCTGTAGACGAGGATCCTTGTGGCTGCACCGGGCCACTCTGTAATCCACGCCATTCTCCCCATCGTAATGTCACCTGATCAGTAATCCTCATTCCCCGTGCAACCTTCATTTCCCTCTGCCATGTAACCTAACCTATTCACAGGTTCTGGGGATTCGGACGTGGACATCTTTGGAAATCATTATTCAGCCCCCCAAAGAGTCTCTAAGATTTCAGTCTTGCCCCCCTCCACAATATTCTCCCTGTGATTGCCAGCAATCCAACAGAAACGCCATGCTTTTGTTTAAAACCCTTCTCTGCTACCAGTCACCTATAGGATAAAGTCCAGACTCCTCACCAGGCCTGGGAGGCCCTCCTTGGAGACTGGCACTGCCTATGGCTCTGGTCTCAAGTCCCGCTGCTTCCCCCTTCTGCACTGGGATGCAGCATCAGACAAGGCTTGGAAATAAGGTGGCCCTCCAAATGATGCTGGCAAATTCACAGACAGTGGATAGGGAGGAACCCAGAGATTGTCTCTAACCACGAGAAAAGGTTCTGCCACATCCTGTACTCCACCAAGGTGACGAGGGAGTCATGTGAGGGAGCAGGGCTAGAATGGGGGTGTCATCTACTAAGTGCAAACCTAACCCGATGTCCTGTGCCCCCGCCAGGTGAACAGAAAGGGCTGGCGTGCCAAAGAGGAGGGATGGACAATGACAGTGGAGAGACAGGTGGGTTCTGAGCAGGAAAAAGGGGCAACAGAGGAATATTCCAGCTTCTGCCAGCGACAAGCCTTGGCTGGGTCATGGTCCCTTCAACCAGGCCCTTCATACGATCTCTGCTCACCACCCAACCTTTGTAACTTGTCCACAGGGGGAGGATATGCTTGTCTAGTCTACTAGACATTTCTCCCAACAAATTAATAAATATGCTTCTGGTTGCAGCTGTGGGTCTGGACCCTGAGTGTGCATGCAGCCTCTTCTGAGAGATGGGACTCTTCTCATGTTGTCCCCTCAAACAGGTTCTAAGGCCACAAAGCCATAAGAAAGACCCCAGGTCCCCCTCCTCATCTGCTCCCTGGCCAGCCTCTAGCGTGTGATCGGTGGATGACAGACAAATGGAAGGAAGGGAGAGCAAAAGGGAAATCGGATGCCTCCAGCCCAGAACAGAGGATCTTCCTGGTGGGCAGACCTCCTTCCTCAGGTGACACTTAATCCAGAGACACAACCCCGATTCCCAAAGAAAGTCCGCCATCACTCTCTGGCCAACCCATTGGAAAAATACACGCGTTCATGGGAAGCAAGCTCCAAAACCAAAGTCAACGCATTCCAAAAAGTTTGAAATTCATTGTTTCGCCTTGCTCCCGTCTTCCTCGCTTCCAAAGAGAGGAGATCAGCTTATGAAACTGGAATCTCTCTAAGCTGCAAATCTATCTGAAATGTATGCATGTCACCCTTGATGAATTTCAAGACCTGATTATTCGGCAGTTATAGCAATGTTGATAAACGTCAACTATTAACCATATAACCAAAAAAATTTTACCTTTTGATGTCTCACACCGTAGAACAAGAACTTCTGTATGTATCCCCATTACTGGGAAGTTTGAAAAATCATATGCGTAAAGAAATGTATTGACTGACATGTTAAGAATAGCGTTTTTATTTTTGTAGACCAATAAAAGAAAAAGGAGAAAAGAGGGAGAGGGGGAGAAAAAAGAGAAGAGGAAGGAGAGAATGCCCTGGGGTTCTCTCTAGCTACTCATCATTTAGAGGCGGAAGTCGTGCACTGACTCTGAAAATGGACCAAAAAAGTGACCAGAAAGCCACCTGCCTGTAGCCAACTCTCCAGGTGATTTTTAACAACGCCAGAAAAGGGAAGAGTAAAATCCACCAACACTGACCCAGCAGAGATGCTCGATAGGTGTTTATTGAGTGAATGAGGAAAAGACAATCACCGCAGCCCTGTCATTGCCAAAGCCCACCCTGGTTACAAACGTATAAGCACCCAATCCCCTTAAAAGTGAAGAAAGGCACCAAGTGAAACTTCTGTAGCAGCCCTGCGTCCAGAACTGGCTGGGGCTCTGAAAGCCACCTTGTGGAAGGTATTCCTTTAACCCCAGGTGCTTGTTTCCTTTGGCACAGCAATATGTAATTTCCCATTTTTAGAACAATGCTCTGAAGAACAGTCACCAAAACAACTTTCAGAGGGGGCGGTTTTCTTCCTGGCCACTGCTACAGCCCTGTAAAACAACAATAACAAAAGAATATTTATTCAAAACACTGTTTGCCTCGCTCCATAAAATCAGGAGGCCATTCGTTAGCTTTGCACAGGCTGCGGAAGGACCCTTCTGACCCCTTGGTAGAGCATCCAAACGAACTCTTGTCTTTGGGGGGGGGGGGGGTAGGTTTGGAAAGGAATCTGCTGTTGGCTCGGTTTTGGTCTTGACACACCTCCCTCAGTGTGGTTCCCAGGCGGCAAAGCCTGAACCCGGAAGAGGACAGTGTGTTCTTGAGGACATGCAAATAGCAGACTTTGAAGGTGAGGGCCCAGGAAGGGATGGGATGCACTCTCTCCGGTCAAACCATTACGAAATCCCTTTCATGGGGTGCCTGGGTGGCTCAGTTGGTTGAGCGTCCGGCTTTAGCTCAGGTCACGATCATGCAGTTCATGGGTTCGAGCCCTGCGTCGGGCCCTGTGCTGACAGCTCAGAGCCTGGAGTCTGCTTCAGATTCTGTATCTCCCTCTCTCTCTCACCCTCTGCTGCTCACACTGTCTCTCTCTCCCTCTCTCTCTCTCTCTCTCTCTCTCTCTCTCTCTCAAAAATAACTAAAACGTTAGAAAAAAATTTTTAATAAAAATTTTTAAAAAATTAAAAAAATTAAGAAAAAAGAAATCCCTTTCATTATCATCCCCGCGACAACCTTCTCTCTGCTTCATAAACTCAAGAAATCGGCTCCAAGACTTCAGGAGTCCTTCACCCCTCCTCCCCATCTACTTAACTTTTCATTTCCATCCTGCTGCTTCTGCCCAGAACACACGTAATTCCTCCCCACCTGAACCTGCGCGTTTCCCTCCCCAGTGGCCTCTGGCCCAGTCACTTTGACCTCCCCTGTGGGTCTGTACATCCCGGCTTCATCTTGCACCTTTCCTGCTCAGCAATGGTCAGCGACTCCTCTTCCTATAGAAAAGGTCCAGCTTCCTTTGGCGAGCGGGACCTCATCTGGAGCCAGTCCTCCTTTCCAACCTTATCTTCCATTGGCTCCTCCAAAATCTTAGGCGCCATTCAAAATGACTTTCTCACCATTCCCAGACTCCATCTTTGCCGCCTCCCTGCCCCAACCCCCAAATTTGAATGACCCTTCTGGTCCTCTCTCTGTGACAAAATCTTACCCATAGCTGAAAGTCCCACCAGCAAATACCTCTCTCTGCTGAGTCCAGCTGAAAATGACTTGCCTCCCCCACCCCTTAGGAAGCACTGAGATCCACCCCCCTGTCCACAAAATCTCTCTCCTTTGTGGAGAAAACATGAGTGTAATTTTTTCTTTTCAAACGTGTGCTAAATCGTTTCGAGGAGAAAGGTGCTAAGCCTCTTTAAGAGGCCTAGGTGGAATCAATTCAGTGTTCAGTTTGCCATTTCTATCCTATGCTTTACTGAACACTTGCTATGACCTGGGTGCTGGGCTGAGTGCTTCTTGGGTATGACCTCATTCAACCCTCACGATGAAACCGTAAGGTAAGTACCACAGCCCCCTTTTTACAGAAAAGGAAACAAAGCCTTTGAGAAGTTAAATAACTTCCCGAGAGCCTCCCAATTTCAGAGGAACAGAGATCGAGCTCAGGCTTGGTTCACTGCTGTGGCCAGTGTTGGATATGTCCTTCTCAGAGAATTTACGACGCGGAACAGTTTGGATGAGCACGTGGGTGGGAAATTCTTCTCCCAACTAGAACAAATTCATGGAAAGTTTCCCCATTCAATGTTTTTTTGCTTAGTTTTGTCTTTGAAAGAGAGCAAGCACACGTGCACACAATCGGGGGGAGAGGTGCAGAGAGAGAGGGAAAGAGAGAATCTCAAGCAGGCTCCACGCTCAGCCCAGAGCCCATCTCCAGGCTCAACCCCACCACCGTGAGATCATGACCTGAGCTGAAATCAAGAGTTGGACGCTCGACCGACTGAGCCACCCATTTTTTTAAATCAATCAAAGCATAACACAAATACAGTAAAGGACATAAGGAATGCACTTGTGATGAGCACAGGGTGGTGTATGGAAGTGTTGAGTTACACTATTGTACACCTGAAACTAATAGAACACTGTATGTTAACTAACTGGAATTAAAATTAAAACATAAAATGAAACGAAATAAAATAAATAAAATGCATTCATCTTAAATGGATAATTTAAGCATGATAAGCATGATAATCATTTACATATATATGCACTTCTATAAGCACCACCCCAGTCTAGCCTAGAATATTTCCAGCACCGCACAAGGTTCTCTCATGCACCTTCTCAGTCCATACCTCCACCAGATATAACTATGATTCTGCTCTTCCTATTTTAACTTTGCCTCTTCTTGAACTTCATATTAATGATCCTCTAACACGTAATCTCTCTCACTGTTGTGTATATTCTATATGAAAACACCACCATTTTTTTCTTCAACCTCTAGTTGATGGGAATTTGGGGTGTTTCAAGTTTGGAGACAGTCCCTTTGAACATTTTTGTACATATCTCTGTGTTGTCATATCTCTTGGATATATGTACCCGGGAGGGGAGTGATTGAGTCATGAAGTAAACATATCTTGAGCTGGAATAGAATCTACCAAACAATTTTTTTACGTGATTGTGCATTTCAACACTCCCACACCAATGTGTGATAGTTCCAATGGCTCCACATTTCAGTGACACCTGGTATTGTCACTCTTTTCTTTTTACCCATTCTGGTGGGCATGTAGTGGTATCTCCTTGTGGTTTTAATGTGCATTTTTCCCACAAGTAATTATGTTGATCACCTTTTTATAGTTTATTTGGCCACCTGTATATACACTCTTATGAGTGTCTGTTAAGTTTTTTGCCCGGTTTTTATGGGGTCATTGTCTTTTTCTTATTGATTTACAGTGGTTCTTCATATATCCTGAAAATGAATACTTGGTTGGGTATATGAATTACAGATTTCTTCTTCCAAGTCTGAGGCTTGCATTTTCATGTGTTTTTTTAATGTTTTTTATTTATTTTGAGAGAGAGAGAGAGAGAGAGAGCACAAGCGGGGAGGGGGTGCGGCGCGCAGAGAGAGAGGGAGAGAGAGAATCTTAAGCAGGCTCTGTGCTCAGCTGGGAGCCAGACTCAGGGCTCGATCCCACGAACTGTGAGATCATGACCTGAGCCAAAACCAAGCATCGGATGCTTAACCAACTGAGCCACCCAGGCGCCCTGCCTTTTCATGTTTTTAATGGTGCTTTTTGATGAAGAGAGGTGGTAATTTTGATACAACTCAGCTTATCAATTTTTCTTCTGTGGTTAGTGCTTTCGGTGTTCTGTTTTCGACAATTTTGCCCACCCCAGAGGTCAGGAAGACATCCTCTCTATGTTAATTTCTTTTACTCTCTCTTTCTAACTATCTTCCTTCGGAGTTGGAAATAACCAATTGGCTGCTATTTCAATAAGGAGCAAAGGTCGCATGGAAAAACTCACCGTGATTGGCTCACAGCCGTTGTTCATAGGACAATGATGGTCTTTGAACCATCTAGCCCATTATCCTAAGGCCACCTTAGGGCATCAACGGGCACCAACGGTCACTGACTGCATTGCTGTAATTCCAGAGGAGGAACCCCTAATGAGGGGAAGGGGCATCTTCCAAAGTGACCCAGAAAGGAGAAGGGAGGACATCCGTCCTCCCAACCCTGTGGACACTCTCAGGCCAGCAGCCTACTCCCACAACCCGAGCTGTGATCACTTTACAAACACATTCTTCCCATCCTAGCAACTCTCGCTGCCCCTCTTTATAAACCTTTCCCCTGAGCATGTTCTTTTTTTTTCTCTGGATTTACCCTTTTATCATCCTTTATTTGCCTGACCACTTGTCATCTCTAGGGCACTTATTACGACACCTTTGCTTTTTCCTCCTTCGTCTCCCCTCCCCTGACGCAGGGTTTCCCAGCCTCAGTGCCTTGGATTTGGGGGGCTGGAAAAGCCTGTCCAGTGTGCTGGAGGACACCGGTTCCTCCCGTTTCCTTCCCACCTTCCTTCTGTCAATCAAGAGGCCTGAGGCAACAGTGAGGGGGTGGGAGGCAAACCACAGCTTTTTCAAGCTTAAAGGAGCCTTCGATAGGATCTAGCGCAACCCCCTCATTTTACAGATGAGGAAACGGATCCCGAGAGGGGGAGGGAGAGGATGTGCCAGAGCCAAATATGTGGGAGAACAAAGCCAGGCCAAACAGGAAGTCAAAATTCCAGGGCTTGAGGCAGAATTTCCAGTCCCACCAGGGAACCTGGGACTGCTTCCCATAGCAACTTTCTCCCTCCAAGCCACACGTCCCATTCCAGAAACAACCAGGGCTCTCGGATAGAGCAGCAGATGCAGATCCGACAAGCCCCCAGCGTGTGCACACGAGCGGCCGTCCCCGAGAGTCCATTCCAGAGCCTCCAGTGGACACAGATGACCACCCATCCCAGGAGTTTGGCGATGACTAATGCCATGACCACATCGTCATTTTAATTCTATAATCATGAGGGAACTGATGGGCATACTGCCTGGCCATACCTGTTCCAACGGGGGCATAGGAGAGCAACAGAGATGGGTGGAGAGCAGGAGGGAGCCTGGAGATCACATCTGTCCCCGCCCTGCCGCGACACCGGCAGATGAGGGGACCCTCCCCAGGGCAGCCCTCGGCTGGGATCTCCCAAGTTGTGGCGGCTGTTAACACTTACTGAGTGCTTCCCATGCACTAGACACTGTTCACACCACCTTATTATGAATTCAATCCACCCTCACCCAGCCTCTGAAGGAGACACTGCGTGTCCCCCACATTGAAGATGCTGACATGTGGCCGGGGCCTCTGGTCAAGCAACAGGGATGCTTTCCCGAAGGATCTTCGATGGCACGAATCACCCTACTCATTACATCGTTGCCAACATCAAGTTCACCCCCAACGTCACCAGCAGACACCCATGAAGGCCCCCTTGTGTGTCAAAGCCTGCACCAGGAGCTTACATAAAACCCAAGATTTTAGCAGCTCGAACCGTTTAGCAGCTTTAACCGTTTAGCAGCTTTAACCGTTACGAACTTGTGTCAACAATTATTAGAAATTTTGTCGGATATCATTTATGGTCGTGACAAAGATTTCTTTTTAATTAAATGTGAGGTTTTTTTTTTTTAATAAATCTATTTCAAGAGGGCGATTAAACGAACAGCGTAAGGAGGGTGTGTGGATGTGGGGCTAGGGTGATGGTGGCACCGGATGGACTTAAATGTGAGGGACCCATCTGGTCTGGTCACAGCCCAGAGGGGGCTGTGCTGTCGGAGGCCTCGTGCCTCTGATTCCCACCTGCCGCCCCCACAGCCTCTCCCGCAGTAAAGCCTGCGGATTGGGAGAACCTAGTCAGCGCTTCAGCCCCCTCTGGTCCCATTCCACAGTAGGGTCACTCACTTCTGGGTTCTCTCCGCTTTCTGGAGAAACCCGGCAAGGCTGATAAACATACTGAGATCCAGTAACAAGAGGCCAAGTATGAAGACAGAAAGGGCGGGGCCCCTGGGTGGCTCAGTCCGTTAAGCGTCTGACTTCAGCTCAGGTCATGATCTCACAGTCTGTGGGTTCGAGCTCCGTGTCGGGCTCTGTGCTGACAGCTTGGAGCCTGGAACCTGCTTCCGATTCTGTGTCTCCCTCTCTCTCTGCCCTTGCCCCAACTCGCATTCTGTTTCTCTCTCTCTCTCTCTCAAAATAAAGACATGAAAAAGACAGAAAGGGCTGAGGAAACCTCACCCTTTCTTAGGACCCAGTCTTCGGTCTTCTGCCTCCAATGTCTGCCTAGGACCCTTTGCTGAGAATGCCTCCCAGGTGTGGGGCTGTGAGCTGGCCCTAGCCAGGGTGATGCTGTCAAGGACCCCAACACCGCCCCCCTCCTGCTGGCGGTACAAGGCACAACCTGATGGCTCTGGAATCTGGGTCCTGTTGGAGGTCCTGGGGGTTCCGCCCACCCAGCCTCAGAAGAACCTTCCTGTACCAATACCTGTACCTAGTGATACAGGGAGGACTCTCCTTCCTTGACAAATAGGGACAGTTTAAAAATAATACTCATAAATGAGACAGGTGGGCGGGCAGTGGTGGGGGGGAGTTGCTCAAAGTCTCAGGGATATAACAGCAAACTAGAGGCTGGGATTCAAACCAGCCACCAAACTCCACCATCCCCAGCACTCTCAGAGGACAGGAGTCAAAGGCCATCTGCCCTTGGAGTGCCGGCCATTGTATTCTCTTGGGCGCTGCCCCCTCCCCCCCAGCAGGGCGGGTGCCTGGCCAAGGAAGCCTGAGCCTTGTCCAGGGCATTGTTCTCCAGCAGAAGAGGATCTCGAAAGCAGAAGGAAATTAGAAACAACCACACAATGAATACCAGATTCTCCTTTCTCCCGGCTCTGGCTGCCAAGAGATTGAGCAGGGCTGGGCCAACAGCACACCCCACCCGACAGCTGCTGGCCCTGCAGGACGGCCAGGCCGCGGGGAAGGGCTGGGCTTGGAGGCTGCACCGGTTCTCTATTGAAGTCCACAAGGTCCATGGTCTTTCTCCAGAGATGCTGATTCCTGGATGCAGAGCCGCCCTCTGGGGCTCCCTTCCCACGAGGCGTAACACACAAGCTCACAGGGCCTCTGTGTGTGTCGGTTGACTGACTCCATCCGGGCACATTTCCTAGACGTTTTACAGGTGTAAACGCACCGAAGCCCCATGGCCATGCCACCTATCTTCAGTCACGTTTTAGTCACGACCAAGTGGAGTCCAGGTGACCGAGACTGATCTGACCCCGACAGTTTTGATGGGACCAAATGATATTGCTCCTCGCTTCTTACGAACATCAGCCTCCCCTAGCAAGACACAGTGAGACATGCGCAGAGCCCTCCCGGAATCACCCTCATGTGCCAGCTAAAGAGAGTGACCCAGGAGAAGATGTGTCCCCTTCAGAAGTCGCACCCCGAGACACGGCACGCTTCGTGGAGGGACATTAACAAGGCTTTGTGGGGGACACACGCAGAGCCCATGTCAATCTCACCAACTGAGCATCCGAATGTTCCTGCTAAGAATTTTTTCTTAAAAATGCACTTCTTTTTTTTTTTTCCTGTTGGGACTATTCTTTATTTTAACATAATGTTGTGTTTTATGCCTCCTACGTAAGTAGGCACCAGCTTTCAATGTTGTGGAATATTGAGCTCATATATCTGGTCAAACTTCTGCTTGCTTTTTGCTGCATCCATGGCTACCCTCGGGATAAACAGAGGAGAAAGGTTTGGCTCTCAATCTTCCTAGCTGGGCCCTATGCCATCATTCCCAAAACACAAAGGGGAAAAGATGCCAGAAGTGAGGGACCAGGGTGAGTGGTGAAAGAAAACACCGTCCTGTTCCAACGGGTACTGAGCAGAGTCAAAACTCCCCAGCGAGGGATGGTGGAGGGGGCAGGGAGGCATTCCCCTAATTCCCTGTAAGGAGCATGCGCGTTGTAAACCTGTGGGGAGAGGAGGGAGAAGACGAGCCGTCACCCCTCAACCTTCTGCAGATGAGGTCGCAGGCTTGAAGGATACCAGGGAACCCCAGCTTGTAAGTGGCATGCCTGGAGTTGGGACCCAAGTCCTCTGGGCCCAACTCCGTGTGCTCGGCCTCCACCCCGCTGCCCTTCGGCTGCAAGGTCTGGAAGCTCTGTGAGGTCTGTTAAGTGACCGGCAGTCTCTGGACCGAGTGATGTAATAACCACGCCCCTGACCGTGTGCTGTGAGGCTGTCTGAACAAGAAAACCCAAGGATCAGGCTTTGTCCTTGGACTTTCCAGTGTATGACCACACAAATGGATGTGGGTGTGGGGAGGTTTGTTTTTTGTTTTTGTTTTTGTTTTGTTTAGTCTGTTCTACCAGATTGTTAAAACAAAGGTGCTGGAAAGGTCAAGTTCCCAGGGCCACTCTCTAAATGAACCCATTGTCCCACAAAGGAGAGTGAAGGGAATCTTCAGCCCTCCTGCTTCACCATCCTGCCACACTTGTCTCATCTCAGAAGTCATCCGAGTCTCCAGAAAAGCCTCTCTGCTCTGCCCAGTAACAGCGACCGCCTCTTGTGCACTTGACCCCATCCCCACGCCTCCTTCAGGGCAAGGGAATCAACTACCCCACCTTGCTTCCCCCTCTCTCCCGCTGGCTTCCTTGGCTTACCCAAGAAACATCTTCGAGTTTGCCCCAAACTGGAAAGACTTCCTTGTGTCTGCCTCCTGTGGCCAGAGATCTTCCCTTCTTTCCTCTTTCCTTTCACACCGAATTTCCTGGTGGTCGACCTTCCCCCTCCTCAACTTCTCCCATGAATTCCTAAGCCCCCGCAGCGGGCAGCCCAGCCCAAGAGGAACTGCTCTCTCGTGGGCCACAGTCTGTAAGCATCAACTCCAGCAATACGCATCCTATCTGACCTCCCCACGTCAAATTGCACTAACAGAAAACACTCCTCCTTGTGAAATGTGCTTAGAGCAAGCACTTTGCATTGCTTATTCAAAAACCATTCCCTTTCTCCTTAGCTGGCACGAGCCCAACTTTGTTCAAGGGCAGGAAAGAGATTCTTTTATTTCAGCAAGACGGGCACAGGCTCTGGTCCAAGGGCAGGCAGGCATGTGTCCTTTCTGACCAGTGGAATATAGAGGGACATCGGTTGGGGTCTTCTGGGGACAGCCCATCCACCCCCCCACCCCCCACCAATAAGAGAGATACATGTGCGGAAGATGTCTGCCCCCACGCTGCTTCCTGTCTCCTGTCTTTGAACTCAGTTGTGTGAGGATGTGATGCTTGAGGCTGAGGGAAGGCCAAGAACACCTCAGCAACACTGGCCCAGAGCTTGGTCACTAAACATTCCGACTATGAGAAAACTCATCTGTGTCTACATCACCACTGGACACATTTGCCGTCACCTACAGCCAAAAGCATCCCCCACTGAGATGTCACTCTTTCCTCGGTTACTGACATGTCCCTCCTGGCTCTCATTCTCAAGTCTCCTTGACTCCTTGGCAGCCCGTCTGTCCACCCCTTGCATATCGGTGTTCTCCTGGCCCTCCCTCCTCCTGGGTGGGTGTGCCCTCTTCATCTACCTATTCGCTAACGCCACAAATAACCCACTGGCACCTTCTATGTGCCTGGCTGGCCTCATAGAGTTGACACTCTAGCAGGAGAGACAACCACTAAACAAGATAAACAAATAAAAAGGTACAAGTTGTGGGGGTGTCTGGGGGGCTCAGTCGGTTGACCGCCTGACTCTTGATTTTGGCTCAGGTCATGATCTCATGGTTCGTGAGTTTGAGTCCTGTGTCGGGCTCCACGCTGACAGCTCAGAGCCTGCTTGGGATTCTCTCTCTCTCTCTCTCTCTCTCTCTCCCTCTTTCTATCTCTCTCTCAATAAGTAAATAAACTTAAAAAAGAGAGAGAGAGAAGTGAGTGAAGGGGAGGGGAGAGTCCAATGAAGCTGAGATCCGTGCAGAACCTGTGAGCCTTGGGAAGGTGCTCGCTGTTCTGCTAAGTGTAGCTGGAAGTCATCAAAGTAAGACGATTAACCATGGAATCTGTTTCCTTAACGATTCTGTGGCTGGAATTTGGAGCCAGAGTGGAAGTGGGGAGGCATTGTGGACCCACAGTCACCCCATTGAGAGATGGGGGTGGCCTGGCCCAGGATGATGGCAGTGCAGATGGAGAGAGGTGATATGTGTCCCTTGTGATGTATCCCCGAGGTAGAAATTATGGGACTAGGGGACTCCCAGGGGTGAGGAAGGGGGAGACACCAAGGGTGATCCCTATATTTTCTAGTTTGAACACAGGGGAGAGTCGTACCATTGATTGAGATGGAGAAGCAGGTTCGCGGGTGAGGCAGGCAGATCACTTTTGGATTTCTGTTTTGGAGATGTTGTGTTTGAAATGCCTGAGAGCCATCCAAGTGAAGAGAGCAGGAGACAGCTAAGCACTCCAGGCTGGAGCTCGGGGAACTGGGGATTTGGGGACTGTCAGCCTAGAAACGTATGTAAAGCCATGAGAATGGATGAGATCCACTGAGCGCAGATGGAAAGGGAATACAAGGGGGCCATCCGGCCACGTAAGTTACAGGGATTTTTTATCTTTCACATCTCCCTCTGTCTTCTCCTTATTTTCTTCTCAGTTTAAACCCAAAATATTCCCCAAAGCCACCTTCCCTTCCCATGGCTGTGCCCTTCCAACCTTCACCTTGTCTCCCCTGGAGATTTTCACCAGCCCCCCCCGACTGTGGTCCCTCCCACGCATCCCCCATTCTGCCACCGGTGGGGTCGGTCCCTGCTCAGCTGTAGCAAAACTGAAACCAGAGGGTGCAGCAGGAAGCCTCAGAGAAGCAGCCGTGGAACGATGCCAGGTGGGAACGGAGTCACCCAGACCTGAGCTGGAGAGAACAAGGTGCCCAGGTCAGTAACCACAGCAACGGGGGTGGGTGCAGGCAGACCTCGGCCGTGAACCCCGGTCAGCACTCTGCTCTGTAAGGAGTGTCTTTATTAGCTCAGTTTACTCACGCCAGCCCATGTGGTTTCAAACTGAAAGGTGCCACCCAGCACCTGGCATGCCCGCAGGCACTCTCTGCAACAGATAATAGCAACAATAACAAAAATAACAGTGGCCAACGTTTACTGAGCACTTACAACGTGCGGGGCACTGTACCAGGTGCCAAACATACTCCCCAAGTTATTAAGACAACCCTGTGAGGGAGATATTATAGAAGAGGACTCTGAGGTTCAAGGAGGTTGAGGAGCAGTTAATAGCAAGGCCTTTGGTGTTGTTAGACATGGGTTTGTCTGCCGCTAAGTGATTGGGCTTTGTGGACTCTCCCAGCCTCATCCGCCAAAGGGGCTTAAATGAGAGAACTTGGTAAAACACTTAGCTAATGCCTATCACAAGACACTACTCAATACAGATCATTGTGATGGCTGTTGTAATTATAAGAAAAACAAAAGCCAGCTCCTGTCATTTCCCCGGATTAACACCTCCAGTGGCTCCCACCTCCCCAAAGATTCGAACTCCCTGGTCTCACCGTTTGGCCCACCCATGCCACCTACTCCTCCCATCTGGGGCCACCCACTTCCTGAAATGCACTGCGTTGTTACACCTCGAGCACCTTGCTGTCTCCATGAGCAGAACACCCTCCTCACCCTTGTCCTCCGGGGAGGAGACAGGAAGCTGTCAGCAGAGAGGCCCAGAACCACCAGCCAGCCCTAGGCTCACGGGACTTACGGACTGGCATATCTCTCTCTTATTTGCATTCTGGGTGCCTAGCGAGGCAGCGGCCACCCAGCAGACGCTGACTCAAGTAAATATCAAAAGCTCATCACATTTTCAAAAAGCAGTCATGGGGAAGGAAGTTTGGTGGAGAGGTCAGATCGGGATTTGAGGAAAAGCCAACATCTCAGCCAGCCGTGGTTCTCGCCGGGGGCCAGCGCTATCACCTCCACATGCCAAGGACAGGTCTCAACCAATAGCTCCTCTACCAAAACGTCAGAACAATCCTGGGGGTGAGACTTCGGTTTAAATAACTTGAGTAGTTTGGGGAACACAGCCCAGGCCAAAATGTCGGGTCAGAGAAAAGTTGGTCTCTGGTCCATTGTCTCTTCCAGGGCCCTCCACAACCCCAGACCCTCACCCTGGGCCCAGCCCGGGTCCTTGCCCAGCCAGCCACCTAGTAGGACAGTTGATAGATGGCTTAGAACGGTTGTTTATTTATAAGACTCTAGGGGATGCCTGGCTGGCTCAGTTGGTGGGGCGTACGGCTCTTGATTTCGGGGTTGTGAGTTTGAGCCCCACATTGGGTGTAGAGATTACTTAAAAATAAAATCTTAAAAAAAAAAAAAAAAAGAAAGAAGGCTCTAGGGGCACCTGGGTGGTTCAGTCAGTTAAGCATCCAACTTCAGCCCAGGTCTTCATCTTGAGGTTCCTGAGTTCGAGCCCTGAGTCAGGCTCTGCACTAACTGTGCTTGGGAGTCTCTCTCTCCCTATCCCTCTCTCTGTTCCCTCCTCACAACTTGAGTTCTCTCTCTCTCTCTCAAAATAAATAAATAAATTTTAAAAAGTAAGGCTCTCTAGAAGACTAAATGCCTTTAGTCTCAAAAATAATAAAAATAACCTCACAGGATGGCTACGGGCAGATCACAAATCCTACCCCAAAGAGAGTAATAACAATAACAATAACGATGCCCAGTATTTCACATTTATAATCTCTTTTTTTAGTTTATTTATTTATTTTGAGAGAGAGCGTGCAAGTGGGCACACACAAGATGGGGAGGGGCAGAGAGAGGGAGAGAGAGAATCCTAAGCAGGCTCCAGGCCGTCTGCACAGAGCCTGATGTGGGGCTCTAACTCAGGAACCGTGAGATCATGACCTGAGCTGAAGTCAGATGCTTAACCAACCGAGGCCCCCAAGCGCCCTCTACTCTCATCTTATCTGTCCGACAGTGCTATGATGTGCATGGCTTTATTATCCCCCTTTCTAGTGAGGGGGAAGCTAATGAAGAACGGCTTGTAAGGTGGGGAGCCCGAACCAGCAGCAGCCCCACTTGGAGCCTGAAGTTCTACCTACCATGCCTGTTTAGAGGGAGCTCCAATCCCATGTGTTGGTGGATTGGGGAGGTCGGTTGGATTCCTGTCGTTTCTTCCCAGCTGCTTTTATTTGGAGGGGGGGAAGGCAGACAGGCAGGCATTGCCAGAGCGGTCACCCAGTGACTGCCCCATCAGTGCCTTCACAGTCAGTCCCTGCCATGGTGTTATTTGACCTCCACCTAAGACTTCCCAAGCTGAGGGGTAACAGAGATCAAAGACAGCAGGTGACTTGGATAACCCCTGTCCCCTGAGTCTGAGCTCTCCCCGGGCTCACACGATGGGACGTGTGAAGTTGTCAAAGGGGTTTGGGCATCCACTACCCAGAACAAAGTCAGATGTCCCAGGAGCACCCCGTCTCCAAACCCCATCCATATCCACGTACTGCATTTCCGGAAGGGTGAACAGCATTATCGTGACGTGTCAGAAGGAGTGCTTGAGATACGTTGCACCTGTCTCCACTTTCTCCCACAATTCAGATCACTCTTTCATCAAGCATTGCCTCAGAGCTGGCCATTTTCGCTCTTGTCCAACTGGTCACTCATCAGCTTCCCTGAGGACCAACGTGGCCCCAGGGCAATTTCTTCCACCTTATCCTCATTCCAGGGAAAACCACTGTATTCAATGCCATTTGGGCTGAGGAAGTTGAATGCGTGATAACAATAATAAAAATAAAATTAGCCATGATTTCTGACACTTAGTGTGTGTCAGGCACGAGGAAACTGAGACTCACAAACAAACACCCCAGAAGACCCAGCTCGTCAATGGCAGAGCCGGGATTTGGACCCAGGACTTGCACTTGACATCACACTACTGCCTTCCAACAAGGTTACAAGCCAGATGTTTCTGCTCCCCCAGAGGAGGGGGTGGCTTGAGAAGACACTTTAAGTAGGAGAAACAGTCTGAATTCTAGTCTGGATTCGGGAGCTCTGCACGAGGAACACATCTCTGTAAGAAGACTGAGTCCAAATACCCTCAGCCACGTGCACAGTCAGAAACTCTTAAGTCAATTCCGAGGCGGCCAAAGGTTTGGAAAAAGCATCCCACCTTCAACTTCCATCCAGTGCGCCTCGAACGACTATGAACAGAGAGACTATCAAAACCCGAGCCATTTAAATAATACGAGACGTGACTGACTAAGAGGCTGAAACCAAGACGGCCTCGAGATCAAGGTGAGAGAGCTGGGATGTTGGTCGTGACAGCAGGATCTGCACTCCCTCGCTCCAGCAACAGGCTCCACCCGGCCTTGGGGGCCCCGCCTCTGGCCCAAATCAAAGTAAAGAGATGCTGAGTCTGAGAATCTGGGCTTTCGCGATCCACAGGGACAGATCTACCAGGATGATGGGGATGTCTGTGGAAGAGAGATGTGGGAGGGGAGAGGTGGGGGCTTGACAAGCGACCCTCACAAGCTCATCCTGGGGGCTAAAATTTAGTGGACTGACACCTGCCCCCATGCTGGGCTCCAAGCCTGTCCTTAAAAGCCTCGGAGAAGTTGAAGACCTACAACTGGTTCTCTGCTGAAGCTCACACTTGCATTTCCTAAGTAAATGCATGGATACCTATATTAGAGCACTTATCATATTGGCTTACTTGAAAGGGTTTCCTGACCCCACTGAAAGCAAGCAAGAGTCTTATGAACCCTAAAGAGCTGGGCCGGGGGCCCAGGGGCCCCAATCTTGCCTTTGTTTTGTCTCCCAATTCCCAAGGATGTGATCTTCATGTTTCTTCTAGAGCCACTGTCTGCGCTCCCCTCCGTATCCCCCACGCTGACCTCCTCACTCCCCCCCCACCCCCGTGGAGCTGACCTCAACCAGCCTTGCCCAGCTGGGGCCCAGTCAAACCCAGCCATCGACCATAATCCTAAACACACTGCATTTAGCAGCATGGCCCAATGGGATGGGTTTTCTGGGCGACCACAGCATGGCCCCCAGACGAGCTTGGGACTCACTCTAGAGTCTTGTGCTCCCTAGAGGGGGCCTTTTCTGTCTGACCCTCAGAGATCCTGGCCCTGAGATTGGCCCTTGTTATGGGCTGAATCATGTCCCTTGATCCATAAGTTGAAGCCCTAACCCCGGTCACCTCAAAATGTGACTCTATTTGGAGACAAGGCTTTAAAGAGGCGATTAAGTTAAAATAAGCCCATTAGGGTGAGCCCTAATCCAGTCTGACCGATGTGTTCCTAAGAAGAGGAAATTTGCACCCACAAAGAGACACAAAGGACCAACATGCGTGGAAGAAAGACCTTGTGAGGACAAGGCTGGGACAAGGCGGGAAGTGCGCCATCGGCAAGCCAAAGAAAGAGGCCTCAGAAGAAATCAGACCTGCTGATTCCTTCATCTTGGACTTCCAGCCTCCAGAACTGTGAGGAGATAATTTTCTGTTGCAATCTATGGTATTTTGTTACGGTAGCCTTTGCCACTTTCTGTCGCTAATGATAATAAAGCTCAACCTTTATTATGCGTCAGGCACCATGCTAAGCAGTCTGCACGCTTATCTCATTCAATCCTCTCAACATCATAGGGAACATTACCCTGTTTTACAAGTAGGAAAACTGATGCTCAGAGGTTAATGACTTACCCAAGGTCACCCAGCTGATAAGTGACTGAGACAGGATTCTACCCAGGGAGACTGACTCCAGAGCTGGTGCTCACAGCCATCACATCACACCCCTGGGGATGCCCGGGCCACCAGCCCCTGGAAAGATGCTGCAACAGATTGAATGTGTCCCCCTCCCCCCAATTCATCTGTTGAAATCCTAGCTGCCCCCCACCACAGCATGATGATATTAGGAGGTGGGGCCTTTGGGAGGTGATTAGTAATGAGATCCTTGTGATGGAATTAGCACTCTTGAGTAAGGGACCTCAGAGAGTTCCACTTCTTTCCAACGTGTAAGGGCACAGTGAAAAGTGCGCGGACTGCAACCTGGAAGAGGGTTCTCGCCAGAACCCAACGGTGCTGGTGCCCTGACCTCAGGCTTCCAGAGCTACGAAGAATACATGTCTGTGGTTAATAAGCACCCAGTCCATACTATCTTTTTATAGTAGCCCGAACTGACTAAGACAGCCGCCCTCAGCCCAGCTCTCAGCCCAGCTTGAGGATCAGCATGGCCGGTGGTGACGCTCGGCCCCACAGCTCCAGGCTGTCATGGATGCTGGTCTTCCTGGAACCCCAGTGGTGGCATGTCCTCCCAGAGCCCAAGGACCTCGCATCCCTCATCTGAAGGTCTGTAGAGGAGTCACTCTGTTCCTCCCTCCTCTGAGGGACGCCTCTGCCATTTTGTTCTTTGGCAGCAGGGACTGAGCGAACCCACGGGAACCCAGAGAATAAGCTCACCCTTTACAGGCCCTCTTCAAATCACCCCCATGACTATGTGCCCTTGGGGACTCTAGCTCATCGATTCACCTTAGAAAAAGGGTCAGCTCGTAAGCAACAAAAATGACAGCTGTCCTACCGGGAACAAGAATGGGGCTGCTTTTCCTCACCTGCTCCCCATGCCAGAAGGTCAGAGCCTTGGAGATGGTCCCCCTTAGAGGTGGTCCCCTCATGCTTTCACCAGAAGGTCACGCGGTGCAGTGGACCGAGCAGGGGTGGTTCTGAGACAGGGGAGTCTGCCGTAAACTGCGGGGAATGGTCATCTCTTGCAACCAACTCAACCTCCCTGCAGGCCCCCTTCTGAAAAATGCCAAGTCAACCCTCTTAATGAACAAAGCTGAGCTTTGTAAGCACTGGATTGCTCTGGGGTTGGTGGGGGGGAGGTAAGGAGGAATAAGGATCTGGGTCCTCGTGCTATTCATGTTACAGTATCCATCATATTCTACCCCACATGAGCGTTATTAGTTCCCTACAGGGCCCTCCTGCCCATGTTACAAGCAACGTGAGGGCAGGAGCGGACTCTGCTCCCCGCATTGCCCCAAGCACAGTGTGTGTCCCAAGGTGCGGGATTGATCCACCTGCACCAGACTAGCCTGGAGGTCTTTAAATGTGAATTCCCAGTCCCAACCCCACCCCAGATCTACCAGATGAGGCTCTCCAGAGTGGGGCCCGGGAATCTGCATCCACCAAGCTTTCCTGCTGATTCTGAGTCTCCCTGCCCCCCTGGGTCCTTTACTTACCCCGCTCAGGAAGTGAGCCAGGCCCTGACAGGGAACATCGGTAGGGGAACCAACCGTTCCCGGTATGCCCTGTGGGGGCTCCTGGGACAGGGGACAGTCCAGGGCAAGCCGGGCTGGCTTGTCATTCTAGCCCCTCTTCAAAGTCACACACAAGGACAAGGAGCTGGGATTTCCGAGCTCACAGAGGAAATATCATCTCCAAACGGCTCTTACTTGGTGTTGGAATGCGCCCCAAATGTACTCAGGGTGGAGAGTGGGTGTGGGTGATAGTCTGGGATTTCACAACCCTCCAAATGAAAAAATGAAGTCAGACCATGAGCTGCTGACTCAGGGACTCTAGAGAAGGGCCCAGCCTCTCCCGTGGGTCTCTTGCCCCAAACCTACTATCGCCACCCTGTGCTGAAAGCAGCAAATGCCCAGGGCTCACTGTTCCCTCCTCGGTAGGAGGGGGTCAGGAGAATCATGGGGTGTCAGAACCCGAAAGTCTCCTGCAGATGACAGAGTCCCGGTCCTTCATTTCTTGGGTGAGAAAACTAAGGTCCAGAAGGTCCACGTGATTACTAGGTCACACAGCTAGCCAGCCCAAAGGTGAGCCTCGCTCTCTGATCTCTGTACCTCGACACCAGTGCTTCTGCTGGAAAAGAAAGAAAGAAAGAAAGAAAGAAAGAAAGAAAGAAAGAAAGAAAGAAAGAGAAGAAAGAGAAAAAGGAAGACAAAAGCAGGAAAAGAAACAAGAACTATGAATTGAGGAAGAGGAGGCTAGACACATAGATGGGTTAGAGGAAAGAGTGCATGAGGACCATGGTGTCGTAATTCCCCATGTTACAGAAAAGGAAACTGAGGAACCCAGAGCTCAGATATATTTCCTCAAGGCTACACACAGGACACCTCTCTTGTAGGTCACTTAGGCCCTGTCCACAGTGGGTGGGGCCAACAAATCTGAAGATGTCCTGTATCTGAAATGAGAGACCCTCATGACAACGTGTGGCAGAAAGGAGGGACCGGTGCTCTGGGGGCTGGAACTGGATCCGTGGACACAGTCCCGAAGCCTTCAGCCTGGGAGCTGCCCCGGAGAAAGTAGGGGCCCCTCTGAGAAGAGCAGTGGGGGTGACTTTTACTTTTCACTTTAAGCAGTTTTGAGTTATTCAGGGTGCCCGGGTGGCTCAGTCGATTAAGTGTCCGGCTCTTGACTTTGGCTCAGATCATGATCTCACGGTTTGTGAATTCGAGCCCCGCATTGGGCTCTGCACTGAAAGTCCGGAACCTGCTTGGGATTCCCTCTCTCTTTGCCCCTCCTCCTCTTGCTCTCTATTTCTCTCTCAAAGCAAAACAAAACAAACCTTTAAACAGTTTTGAGTTATTTGAAATAACTAATAAGAATTTGCTTTTTGTGATATCTTTTGAAAAAGATTAAAGGGAGGGGGCATCTGGCTGGCTCAGTTAGTGGAGCGTGTGACTCTTGATCTCTGAGTTCAAGCCCCATGTCCGGGGCAGAGTATCCTTTAAAAAGTAATAAATTAATTAATTAATTAAATTAAAGAGGGAAAACAGTTCTTTAGAGGCTGGTGAGAGAGGAGCAGGAGACCAAGCCCTGAGCTTGGGAAAGTGGAGAGATTGAAAATAATGGGATTTTGAAGACAGAGGCTGAGATCAAGGAAAGAAGACCAAATGACCCCTTCGGTAACTGGAGGTGAGTTGGATTTCCTGGAGGGGAGGTGTCTGTGTGGTGGTAGAATTGGACTCTAACTTGCCTTTTTCAGCACATTAAAAGTAACTAATTTAGGGGCATTTGGGTGGCTCAGCTGATTAAGCGTCTGACTCTTGATTTTGGCTCAGGTCATAATCTCATGGTTTGTGAGTTTGAATCCCACATCAGGCTCACAGCACAGAGCCCAGAGCCTGCTTGGAATTCCCTCTTCCTCCCTCTCTCTGCCCCTCCCCTGTTCGTGCTCACTCTCTCTCTCTCTCTCTCTCTCTCTCTCAAAATAAATAAATAAACATTTAAACAAATTTTAGGGACACCTGGGTGGCTCAGTGGATTAAGCATCCAATTTTGGCTCAGGTCATGATCTCACAGCTCTTGAGTTTGAGCCCCGTGTTGGGCTCTGTGCTGACAGATCAGAGCCTAGAGCCTGCTTCGGATTCTATGTCTCCCTCTCTCTCTGTCCCTCCCCTGCTCGCACTCTGTCTCTGTCTCTCAAAAATAAATAAACATTAAAAAAGAGAGGAAGGAAAGAAATAAAAATCTTAGGGGCACCTGGGTGGCTCAGTTTGTTGAGTGTCCAACTTCGGTTCAGGTCATGATCTCGCAGTTCGTAGGTTCAAGCCCCGTGTCTGACAACTCAGAGCCTAGAGCCAGCTTCAGATTCTGTGTCTCCCTCTCTCTCTGCCCCTCTCCCACTCACACTCTGCTTCTCTCTATCTCTTTCAAAAATAAACATTAAAAAAATTTTTTTAATAAAAAGTAACAAACCTAGAGACAAGAAAGCATTTCTACTTGTCATAGTCCCAGGAGAAAGGCAGCATCTAAGGATTTAAGAGCTAATTTCTAAAGAGTATTTCGAGTTCTCCGTAATTGAGTGTTCAAAAATATTACCTCCAAGTTATAGTCCATGACAAAATGGAAACAATCTTCCAGGAATTGCTGTCTCTGTGGTTGACCCAGTAAAACCCTGGCTATGCGGAACCCTTAGGGAATGAATGAGTCACTTTATAGAGTAGAATTTCCTGAATAGCTCAAGGCGAAAACTTTAAGTGACAGACATGTAAACTTTTAAATAGAAGTCTTTCTAAACTGGCCTTATTGCAGCCTGCATTCTAAAACACAGGAGCCAGCACATTATTTCTATAATCCCAATTTAAGGCGGCCCCTAGGGTTTACCGATGCCTGGAAGGACTCCACACTCAGGATCTTATGTCCGGAATTTTCCCTCTTGCCACAATTCCCCACCCCACACCCGTGCCTCACTCCCTCCACCCCTGCTCTGCACTCACTCCATCCCTGGACCCTAGTCCAGCGCCTCATTCCTGACCGTCATCGGGAGCTCAGCCACCACGCCCAGTGGACCGGCAGTTTTCTCTGTCCCTCTTATTAAAGCTACAGAATTGAAATCTACCAAAGAAAGGCACAGAACCACCCTGCAAACAATCAGACCAACAGCCAACCTGTGTTTGACACTTTCCTTTACAGAGTTTATGAAGCAGCTGGCACAGGTGGTTTTAGCCACATTTTTATGACAAAACTAAAGCTTGCAGGTTAGATGAGCTTCAGAAAGTCACCTGACCAAAATCCAGCATGTGGCTAACTCAAATCCAGGGGTTCTAACTCCAAATCCTTCTGCATTGCTACTTTGTGAGTTACCTACTTTGATTAGATGCCTAAAATCCATCAAAAGAAGAGGCAGAATGAGCCAAAACCCACAATCCAGTTGAACTCCATAAACATGAAGATCAGTGGAATCACGCCGAGCAGTTACTTTTATTTCCGTTAGTGTCAAGCTGTTGCTTCTGCAAATCATCGTAATTGCAAATTGCAAAGAAGCATTCGGTATGAGCAAGCCACTGGGGTGTTTCCACCAGAGAGGAGAGGAAGGGCGCCATGCTCACAAAGGGTGTGGACAATGTGACCAGGTCGGCACTGTAATTATGAACAGCCCCTACGGGAAGAAACCAAAGGTCCAAGTGAAAGTGTTGCTACTCTACTCTAAGGAGAGTTGGCTTCTGCTCTGTTTTCATCTGGAAGTCCTACCGACCAGGAATGTGTTTCTGATGATGTATCCGTTTCCACCACGTTCCAGGACAACACAATTAGCATCCTGTGTTCAAACAAATCGCTTATGACAGAATGCTAGCCATTTGGAGTTTTGCAGAGTATACGCCCCACTGCCGCTCTGACTGCTATCACGTGACATGCGTGACCACAGATCACAAGCTGCCACCCAGCACTGCCCAGAAATGCTACTCCATTTCTTAGCGAGCTCCCTTTCCCCCTTCCCAAGATGGCTAGGCCACACCTCCTCTTCTCCCTTCCAGCCTCCCTCCGTGTCTTTGCTCTCAGTTCATGATCTCGCCCCTTATGTCACCCAGAACAGAGAAGCCCCGATTAAAGACTACCTCATCTTCCCTCCGTCAAGCCCCTTGGCCTCCCAGCATCCAACTCTCCCTTCAACCCTGTCCTGGTGTGCCTGGGAGTGGGAGAGGGGAGTGGCTCTAGGACATGGAACTTTCCATTTGAAAGCTTTCCCAGGACATAGGACTTTTAGGGCTAAAACTGGGGAAGTCGTTCCAAATACAGATATGCTCCACCTGCTCCTTCCCATCAGAAGCCCCCCTCCAGGGGACGCAGGATGCCATCCCCTCTCACCAGCCTACGGGCTCCCAGTCCTGACCACCCTCTCTTCTGCCTCATCCACCCTTCCCTTCCACTGACTCCTTCCCCTGAGCATGCAGACGAAATCTAAGATCCCCCATCTTAAAGAATAAGAAATGTCTCCCTTGGTCCCACTTTTCCCTCCTCCTGCTAACCGGATTCACTGCCCTTCAGAGCAAAGCTCTATCTGAACTCACTGAATCCTTTCACACCTGCCATTCTTTTTTTTTTTTTTTATGTTTATTTATTTTGGGAGAGAAAGAGAGAGCGCAGGGGAGGGGCAGAGAGAGAGGGAGACAGAGCATCCCAAGCAGGCTTGGCACGGTCAGTGCACAGCCTGAAGCAGGGCTCGATCTTAAGAACTGTGAGATCATGACCGGAGCCAAAATTAAGGCCACCCAGGCGCCCCTCACACCCGCCATTCTTGGTGAACAACTTCCACTCAGGCTCCCTCCTCCGCAGTCCAACAAAACCTCCATGGTCAAGACCACCCACGCTGCCAAATCCAAGGTGAAGTCTGACTTCCTATCTTACTCAACCTGTGCTGAGGGATGGAGATTTTTAATTTATTTCCCATGGGTTACAAACCAATACTTTTGAGAAAGAGAATACAGACGAATAGCTACAAGAATGAGCAAGTGCTTGGGTAATATGGCTATAAAAGTTGCTCAATGCCTACTCAGAGTTTCTATAACACATCTCCCCATGAACCAGGTATACTGCTCCATATCCCACACTCTCCTGGTTTAGGGTGGGCCCTAATCCAAAGATGGAAGTTTTCTAAGAGGGAAATTTGGACAAAGAGACACAGGCAGATACAGAGGAAAGATGGCCATGTGTGCGAAGAGGTGGAAATGGAAGGGTACGCCCATAAATCAAGGAATGCCAAGCTTTGTCAGCCACCACCAGAAACCAGGAAGAAGCAAGGAAAGAGTCCTCCCTAGGACCTTCAAGGGGCACATGGCCCTGAGACACCAATGCAACCCCCAATTTGTATCTCCAGCCTGGACTGCTCCCTGGAACACCAGACTTCTGCACACCCATCTGTGTCCTTGACATCCCCCCTGATGTCTGGACTTTTGGAGGTTTCTTTCCCAGATCCTTTTCTCCCTGCTCCTGCCAGCTCGGTGCCTGGCAAGGGGCATTCTGCCAGTTGTTCAGGCCAAAACTTTAGGGGTCATCCTCTCACCACCTCCCCCACATATCCAATCCATCAGCAGTTTCTGTCAGCTCTACATTCCAAATATTCCCTCCTCTTCTGCCAACCATCCTCACGCCTGGCCTCACTAGAATGTTCCAAGAGGGCAAGGATTTGGTTTGTTCACTGCTATCCGCGGGGCCTAGAACACAATAGGCATTCAGTAAATACTTGTTAGATCAATGAACGAAATAAAACCGTATTCATTCAAACACTCCCCTGATTGAGAATTTGTGATGATGTGAACAGAGGCTACTAAGCACACTCCCAATAAAATGAAGGTAAGGGAGCATTTTAACTCTGTGTACAATAAGCAGTAGGTTAACCAGCAATGTGCCTATTAATTAGGAATCATTTACATACTCATGATGGTCCCCAGGCTTCTCTTCTAAATGACCTGGCTTATGGGGCAAGTGGGCGGCCCAGTTGGTTGAGCGTCTGACTCTTGGTTGCGGCTCAGGTCACGATCTCCCAGTTCATAGATTCGAGCCCTGCATCGGGCTCTGCGTTGGCAGCATGGAGCCTGCTTGGGATTCTCTCCCTCTCTCTCTGCCCCTCCCCTGCTCTCAAAATAAATAAATAAACATTTTTTTTAAAATGGCATGGTTTACTTGGTTGTTATACAAAGCCTAGGTCCTTCTTCACAGCCTTGTTCAACACATTGACGTACAACCTTCCAAGTAGTAGCATTGCATTTCCTTAAAAGAACACACATGTTCTGCAATTCAAAATCTGCAGTGATCTCAGAGAGCACACACATCCTAGAAACACCCTAGCTTCTCGATGTTTCCAGTCTCCACCATGGCTCGCCCAGCATTCCAAAAATGCATCTTGAAATACTCAAGCCTTTTGACACTGAGCAAAGCATGTTAGAAGCTGTAACTGGTTTGAAAAAGAGAGACGGGCACTGTCAGACACTTCGCCACACACCCTGCTAAACTTACAGCAGCGCCTTCCTTCCGTAACGGTGTATTCGGTGGCCCAAGTTTGCCATTTTCCCCGTGAAACTGACGCATACGGTTCACTCTTTTGAAGTTCAATTCAGCTCAGCAAACACTTCCTGAAGCCTGATCTCGGGTCAGACACAGTGTCAGTGCCAAGGACTCAAAGATGAGTAAACAACACGTGGTCCCTACCCTCCAGAATCTTCCACTGTGGGATAATAGTATTAGCTATATTAATTACATTGGGATTGTATTCTTATAACCAGACTGTAATAAAGGCTTGGTTGAAGGCTGTTTAAGGTGCTGTGTAGGTACAGGTAAAGGAAGGGGTAATTCCACGAACCACCAAAACCACAAAAGTTAAGAGGTTCGAAACTCAACTAATCGTCCAAATGCTTTGTCACACAGCCACTGGATGAGGCTTGAGTTTGAATAAAGGGTCCAATGGGTGGCCACAATGGGCAAGATCAATAGTTTTGTGAATGACTGCTGACTTCAGATCATCACCGCCCATAGACCTTCATCTCTCATCTCTTCATTTGCAAGAATCCCATGCTCAGATCCTCTCAATAGATGCAGAAAAAGCATTTGAGAAAATACAAAATCTTTCTTGCTAAAACCCTCAAGAAAGTAGGGATAAAGAGAACGTACCTCAAGATCATAAAGGTCATATGCCAAAGACCCACAGCTAATATCATCCTCAATGGGGAAAACCTGAGAACTCTCCCCCTAAGGCCAGGAACACAACAAGGATGTCCACTCTCACCACTGGTGTTCAACATAGTGTTGGAAGTCCTAGCTTCAGCAATCAGACAACAAAAAGAAATAAAATGTATCCAAATTGGCAAGGAAGAAGTCACACTTTCACTCTTTGCAGATAACATGACACTGTATGTGGAAAACCCGAAAGACTCCACCAAAAAACTGCTAGAACTAATCCATGAACGCAGCAAAGTCACGGGATATAAAATTAACATACAGAAATAAGTTGCATTTCTATACACCAATAATGAAGCAGCAGAAAGAGAAATCAAGGAATCGATCCATTTACAGTTGCACCGAAAACCATAAAATACCTAGGAATAAACCTCACCAAAGAGATAAAAGATCTGTACATTGAAAACTACAGAAAGTTAATGAAAAAATCGAAGAAGACACAAAGAAATGGAAAACAATTCCATGCTCACGGATTGGAAGAACAAATATCATTAAAATATCAATACTACCCAAAGCACTCTACATATTCAATGCAATCCCTATTAAAATAACACCAGCATTCTTCACAGAGCTAGAACAAACAATCCTAAAATTTGATTGGATACAGAAAAGACCCCAAATGGCCAAAGTAGCGTTGAAAAAGAAAACCAAAGCTAGAGGTATCACAATCCCAGACTTCAAGGTGTAATCATCAAAACAGTATGGTACTGGCACAAAAATAGACACATAGATCAATGGAACAGAATAGAGAACCCAGAAACGGACCTACAGATGTATGGCCAATTAATCTTCAACAAAGCAGAAAAGAATATCCGATGGAAAAAAGACAGTTTTCAGCAAATGGTGTTGGGAAAACAGGACAGTGACATACAGAATGAACCTGGATCACTTTCTTACACCATACACAAAAATAAACTCAAAATGGATTGGAAGACCTAAATGTAAGACAGGAAGCCATCAATATCCTATAGTAGAAAACAGGCAGCAACCTCTTTGACCTCAGCTACAGCAACTTCTTACTAGACATGTCTCCTAAGTCAAGGGAAACAAAAGCAAAAGTGAACTACTGGGACCTCATCAAGATAAAAAGTTCTGATGGTGAAGAAAACCATCATCAAAACTAAAAGACAGCCTGCAGAATGGGAGAAGATATTTGCAAATGACGTATCAGATAAAGGGTTAGTATCCAAAATCTATAAAGAACTTATCAAACTCAACCCCCAAAAAACAAATAATCCAGTGAAGAAATGGGCAAAAGATACAGACACTTCTCCAAAGAAGACATCCAGATTGCTAACAGACACATGAAAAGATGCTCAACATCACTCATCATCAGGGAGATACAAATCAAAACCACAATGAGATACCACCTTCACACATGTCAGAATGGCTAAAATTAACAACTCAGGAAACAACAGATGTTGGTGAGGCTGCGGAGAAAGCAGAACGCTTTTGCACTGTTGGCAGGAATGCAAACTGGTGCAGCCACTCTGGAAAACAATATGGAGGTTCCTCAAAAAATTAAAAATAGGGGTGCCTGGACAGCTCAGTCAGTTAAGCATCTGACTCTTGATTTCGGCTCAGGTCATGATCTCACAGTTTGTGAGGTCAAGTCCTGCGTTGGGCTGCTCGCTCTCTGTGTGGAGCCTGCTTGGGATTCTCTCTCTCGCTCCCTTTCTCTCTCTACCCCTCCCCTGCTTGCTCTCCCTCTCTCTCTCTCTCTCAAAATAAATAAATAAATTTAAAAATACCTATATGAAAAAAGAAAAATTATTTTAAAAAATTAAAAATAGAACTACCCCATGACCCAGCAATTGCACTACTAGGTATTTATCCAAAAGATACAGAAATGGTGATTTGAAGGGGCACATGCGCCTCCATGCTGATAGCAGCACTATCATGGAAAGAGCAATGTCCATCAACTGATGAATGAATAAAAAAAAAGATGTGGTATTTATACGCAATGGAATATTACTCAGTGACCAAAAAGAACGAAAATTTGCCATTTGCAACAATGTGAATGGAACTAGAGTGTATATGCTAAGCAAAATAAGTCAGTCAGGGAAAAGTAAATATATGATTTCACTCATCTGTGGAGTCTGAGAAACACAACAGATGAACATAATGGAAAGGAAGGAAAAATAAGATAAAAACAGAGAGGGGGACAAACCATAAAAGACTCTTTAATACAAAGAACAAACTGAGGGTTGATGGAGGGGTGTTGGGTGGAGGGATGGGCTAGATGAGTGATGGGCATGAAGGAGGGCACTTGTTGGGATGAGCACTAGGTGTTATACGTAAGCGATGAATCACTAAATCCTACTCCTGAAACCATGACTAGGCTATATGTTAACTAGCTTGGATTTAAATAAAATTTTTAAAAATAATTAATTAAAAAAGAACGAATCCCATGCTCACCAGTTGGTGCATGTCAATAAAATAAATAGACAACACAAGTTGTTGGGCTTAAACCAATCCCTCCAGAGCTGACCCTCCCTGCTGTTCAACCCAGATGCTTCCTCCACCTGTGATCACCCCTGCAAGTTAAGAGACATTCTGATTTTATTTAATACCAATATGGGAGAAGGCTCTGGGAGGGACTCTTGTCGGACAAGAGCTTCAGACTCCTGTAGCCGCAGGGATGAAGACAGAAGTGTGGGTACCTGGCTGCATGGGGAGGCCAGCAGTCGTTGGGGCAGAGGTGGGGGTGGGGAGGTTGGAAGGGGTAGGGGGAGCTTGCTGATTGCAAACACAGTTCAAGCAGCCCAGAGCAGAGTTTCTCAACAGCGACACTTGAAACATTTTGCACTGGGTAATTCTTTGTTGTGGGGAGGCTGTTCTGTGCACCGTAGGATGTTAAAACCCTGGTGTTTTAGCTCAGGCCGCAAGGATGAAAATACTCTAGCTGGGTGGCTCAAACTATAGAAATGTATCTCATGGTTCTGGAAGCTGGAAGTCTGTCATCAGAGTACCAGGGGGGGTTCTGGTGAGAGTCCTCTTCCTGCCTTGCCGATGGCCACTGTTTTGCTTGTTTTTCAATTATTATTATTAAGTTTTTTCTTTTTTTTCATGTTTATTTTTGAGAGAAAGAGAGACAGAGTGTGAGTGGGGGAGGGGCAGAGAGAGGGAGGAGACACAGAATCCCAAGCAGGCTCCAGGCTCTGAGCTGTCAGCACAGAGCCCCATGCAGGACTCGAACCCATGAACCACAACACCATGCTCCAAACCGAAGTCGGACGCTTAACCAACTGAGCCACCTACGTGCCCCAAGTTTTTTCTTTTAATTCCAGTACAGTTAACATACTCTTGCTGTATCCTCACAAGGCAGAGAGGAAGCTCCCTGCAGCTCTTGTTAAAAAACACTAATCTCATCATGAGGCGCCCCCCGCCATGACCTAGTTACCTCCCAGAAGCCATCCCTGCAAATACCATCACATTGTCACATTGGGCTTTAGGGTTTCAACCCTAATCCTCATGAATCTGGGGGAGACACAAACATTCAGTCCGTAACATCCATTTCTACCCACTACAGTCAGTAGGACCGCCACCCCCGGCAAGTTGTGACAACCGAAGCTGTATCTGCAAACCATGACATGGGCCCCTGGGAGGCAATCGCCCCCATTTGAGAACAAGTGCCTTAGAGGACAGAGTGGGGACAGAGGCAGGGAGAAGCCCAGTGGGAGTTGGACACTGGGGAATACAGAGTTGGGACAGAGTGGGGACAGAGGGGTGGGGCCAGGGTGCCCGTGGTACCAGAGAAGCTGGTGGTATATCATGCCAGGTGCTAGAAACTCCTGCGATGACCCAGCCAGGGAGGGAGGGGAAGGGAAGGAGGGGCTCAGAGGAGAGAGGGTCACTGCTTTCAGCCGGGAGGAGAAAACATTAATAAAATCAAGCTCCACACCCGCAGGGAAGAAATGAAAGCGCTCATGAAGTTCAAAAGCAGCTTACATCTCACTTTTTGACAGAGAGAGAAACACTTTTCAGTAGGAAGGGGAACAGAATCTTTTATTAATAAATGGGTACCCTGTGTTTGCCTGGGCCGCCCCACATGGGCTTAAGGTTGGGACTATTTTGACCATGATGATGTGGATGTCATTGACTCTTCCTCCAAGAGCACTGGTGGCGTCTCAGCCTCTTCCAGAACCTACCACCGTTTACACACACACACACACACACATCCGCAATTACTCTTGGAAGTCCTCACACAGTTGCTCACATGTCCTCCTCAGGGTCTTCCACGAAAAGTCTGCCCATGAATTCTGCCTCAGCGTCTCCCTCCGCAGAGGACCCCCCACCCACACCCCCACTCTTTGCCAAGCTGACCCTAGGGTCCCCACACCAGCCACCTCCCTCAAGCGCCAGATGGCTGCCGGGCAGGGATATGCCTCCTCCACCTGCAGGGGCACCACCACACCACTGGGCACCGTGGTGTCGCCCCAGGCACTGTGCTGCTGTGGCCGTGCATGAAGGCCCAAAGCCACACTGTATTTCCTGGGTCCTCGGTACGACAAAGACACCCCATCCTTCATGCCCACTGGGGCAAATTTGCCTCTTCCTTCTGCCTCAGACTGATGAGCAGGAAAGCATCGTCCTTCCGTGTTCTGACTCAGCCCCCTTGTCTCCACAGGACTCAAGGCTGAGACCCAGGAAGGTGTATTCGAGGGTCCCACCTCAGGCAGCACATAGAACCATCTGGCAACTTCCAACAGCTGAGGCCTGAAAGAATTTGTTTACCAGAAAACCCATCCATCCCTCAAGCAAGCCGACTTCCAGTGGCCTCCCCATTCCCCACAAAACATGGCGGAAATCCCACAGAAGGGGCGGCCCAGGCTCAAGCTCTGGCGGCCACCACCCACCCACTGCCCACTGCCCATGCTGTCTCTACATCCATACACGCGGTGCCTGGAGGTCCTGGGCCTCCTTCTCAAAATATTGCATTACTTATGAAAAAAATATTAATAATTCAGGGAAAATCACACCCCACCAGAAACTTCTGTGAGTTCTGACTGGTATTTATTGGTTGCTAACTCTGCGCCAAGCAGGGCTCTAAGCCCATTTCGTGAGTTCCCTCATCTAATGCCAACAACAGACCTCTGCCGTTGGTGCTATTTCTGCACACGTCATACGTGGGGAAAGTGAGGTGCAGGGCAGAGGTAGGAGGCGGAGCCGTGCACCAGCTCCATGCAGGGCCCTCAGGACCAGGAGGAATTAAGAGGATAGGGAGAGCTGAGGCAGACGGGGTGGGAGAGGGTGGAAAGGTGGAGAAAGACCCCCCTGAGTGAGCTGCCTGCAGTGGAGGGGGCGGCACTGACCTTCTTGCGGCTCCCACGCCCTGGGTGCGCCCTCGGGATCACGCTGCCCATACCCGGGCACCTCCTCAATGGGAAGTCTGTGCAAATCCTCACTGGGGCAAAGGGTTGGCTCCTTATCAAACCTTTCTCCTGTACCCACAGGCCTGCTTGCCCATATCTGATGACCCTGCTTTTGCCTCTAGGCCTTGGGTGGGATCTGGATCTTGCTTCTCGAGGGCACCCCTGCTTGGGTTGACCAGCATGGCTCTGACACCACCACCACTAGCCCTCCCCCTCCAGTTTTTGTCACCTTGCATGGCCTACACACACCCCACCCCACACCCAACCTTGTCAGCACCTCACCCTGGCCCGGGACCCACAGCTTCTGGACCCTCCCTGACCTGACTGGTCCACCCACCTCTCCGTCCACGGTGCCTCTGCCCTGAGCTCCTACGCGTCAGTCAACACCCTGACCTGAGCAGTACCTGCCAGACACCAGCCGCTGCCCACCCCGGGGCCTCTCTGTCACCAACACCCTCAACCCTCCTCCTTTCTGCCTCTCAGCCCACACCCCCTGACCCCTTCCTGACTAACAAGCCTGTGCCTAGATGCTTCTCCCCATCCCTCCCTCCTGCAGCTACCGGAATTTCTCAGCATGGCCCAGACCCCTAGGCGAGCATTACCAGGGGCCCTTGTTTAAAACACTGTTGGCAGTGACATAAGCCAGACACAAGAGGACACATGCTGCATGATTCCACTT
The DNA here is from genome assembly GCA_028646485.1 of Cryptoprocta ferox. NCBI lineage: Eukaryota > Metazoa > Chordata > Mammalia > Carnivora > Eupleridae > Cryptoprocta > Cryptoprocta ferox. The sequence goes on along the minus strand of CM053575.1, from coordinate 8,670,768 downwards.
ATCGGAGGTCCCTAGAGCAGTCAATCCATAGAGACAGAAAAAAAGACGGGTGGGTGGCTGCCAGGGGCTGGGGGAGGGGGAGCAGGGAGTTAGTGTTTCACAAGGACAGTCTCTGCTTGGAAAGATGAAAAAGTTCTGGAGATGGATGGTGGCCATGGTTGCACGACCATGTGATTGTCCTTAAAGCCACCAAACTGTGCACTTGAAAAATGATTCAAGGGGCTCCCGGGTGGCTCAGTGGGTTAAGCGTCCGGCTCTTGCTTTCAGCTCAGGTCGTGATCTCACAGCTTGTGAGATCGAGCCCGGCACCGGGCTCCATGCTGACAGCGAAGAGCCTGCTTAGGAGTCTCTCTCTCCCTCTCTCTCTCTCTCTCTCTCTCTCTGACCCTCCCCTGCTCACTCTCTCTGTCTCTCTCTCTCAAAAATAAATACATAAACTTAAAAGAATAAAAATAAAATACCAATGTCTTTAAATTAAAAAAAAAAATTTTAAATGCTGTGACACAGAATTTTGAGAGCCGGGTAAGGAAGCCATGTTTTCAACCAGCTCCCCAGAGGGTCTTCTGCACCCTAAGTGTGAGAACTCGGAACCGTGACCCCTTCTGAGCTGCGTAGGCTGAGTCAAGTCACGGAGCCTGCTGAGCCCCACTTTCCTCCTCTGGAAGTGGACCTCACACCCTCCTTCTGCCCTCACACCCCCGAAGGACTACCTGCCAGGAACAGACATGTAAGGAGGTAAGGACAACACGTAAGGAGGTTGCTGACTTCTTGGAGGCTGAGGCTACCATGTGGCAAAGGAGAGAAGAGCTACCGAGACCAAGAGCCGGGGGCCGGGAGAACAGGAGGCCTCTGGGCTTTCCTGAGGGGTGAGGGCTGTCAAAATCCCAAGGGATAATTGGCTCAGGGAGTGGCCGGGCCACTCCTGGCCAAAGGAATTACACGCGCAAAGGCCCGGTGGCCTCTGGTTCGTGTGAAGAGAGCAGGAAGGCCGGCTGCGGGCTGTATACAAGAGCAAAAGAAAACCTGGTCAGAGGATTGTACTCAGTCCGGGTCCCTCAGAGGCAGCCTAGAATCTCAGTGGCTCTGCTCCGAGGTCTGCAGGAGACAGTGTTATCTTAAGAGCACAAAGCACTTGGCCTCTTTATCTTCACACGGTTCCCTGTGGTTTCTGGGGATGGCCTCCTGCCTCCCACAGCCTCAGCCCGGCAGGTCTGGTCAGCACACATTCCATTCCCCCAGCTGCATCTGGGGCGGGGTGCGGCTTGGCCTGGGGCCTCCCCAAACGAAAACCGGGCCCCTCCGGTCCCTGCCCGGTGTTCCCCACAGACCCTGCCGGTAGCTAGGGGCCCTCCCTGCGGCCACTGTAACCGCTTTTCAGACCCCAGGAGAGCACTGGTGGAGGAGGGCCTCCTTTTCTTTTTTTGTCTCCTCCTTCGCTTTTCCCAAAACTGACCACCCCTAGCCGTGTTTAGAAAAGAGGAAAGTTCACACCATACAGAATCACTTGAAAAAATACACTTGAAAAAAATATATAAATTATAATATATAAAAATTATTTATATATAAATTATATATATATATACATATATATACACACATATATTAAACCTCCCAGGCCTTGGTGCCCAAGATTTTCACTTAAAGGTGGACAGTGAAGGTTAGAAAGTACACCTACTTCAGGGGTGCCCGGGTGGCTCAGTCGGTGAAGCATCTGACTTCGGCTCAGGTCATGATCTCGTAATTTGTGAGTTCGAGCCCCACATTGGGCTCTGGGCTGACAGCTTGGAGCCTGGACCCTGCTTTGGATTCCATGTCTCCCTCTTTCTTCCCCTCCCCTGCTCACACTTTCTCTCTCTCTCTCTCTCTCTCTCAAAAATAAACATTTAAAAAACTAAAAAAATAAAAGTACACCTATTTCAGCACTTACTGTAATAAGATAGTTGGACAAAGTTTTAAATGGCTTTATTTCTTTTAAAGACTCTCGTTCCCTTGGGTAGCGTGGGGTCTGTAAAGTGGTAAGTATACTAGGAAATTACCTAAATGGTTTTGTCAGGCCTGCATTTTTGTCTCAGGTACAAGAAAGGTTGGGAGGCGGCCAGACCGCTCCTGACCCGTTTGCTAAGCTGTCCCCCCTAACAGCCTGTCACTGTGCACAGGGAGACCTCCTGGACAAGTAGCATAGGCCTCCATCCCCTCCGTCCCAACGGTGCACCCTCCCTTCTACCTTGGTGCGGGACACCCCTAGCGTGAAATCAAAGTCCTCTTTCTAGAACCGGCTCTCCAAGTGGGTGATCCAGCCCTTTGTGCAATCTTGTCCTTTTCCCTGTTTCGCTGTGAAACTGTTCTTGAACGTGTTCCAAAGTGGCTCTAGGGAATATTCATATCTCAACTGTTTTTCGCTTCAGTAAAAAGCGATGGCGAATTTGGCCGGGGCCGGCAAGCTGGAAACCCGAGGAGACAGCAATAAGATGCCAGGTGCCCTTCTAGATTGGTTCCAGATTTGTAGAAGGGTGTCACACCCCGCAGGGCAGCAGGAGGCAGGACTCGGGAAGCCTCGCCCAGATCCTGCTTCCTGCCAGGCAGGGCCGCCCTCCGTCCCCTACCCGAACCCACCAGGGGGTGCAGGCAGGACCCAGTGACCAGCTGTCCTGGACAGCAAGAGCCACAGAACCCTCTCCTTGCTATGCTTGTCCCAGCCCCTTAATAAGTCCCTCTGGAGACTGGTCTTTTAGGGACCGGAGAAACTAAAGCTCAAGGGTTAAATTTCATTCTTGAGATGTGTTAGAGTTCATTCTAGGTACATCAGTTCGGAGGCTAATCAAGCAGACTTGAGACGAGAGAAGAGGGCCTGACCCTTTCTGAAGGGCCCAAACTCTGAAGCCCTGACCTCCGTCCCCAAACAGGGCCTTCCTTCTTGAACTCTCTGCTATGCAAGGGATTCTGTAGACAGTTAAAAAAAAAAAATTCCCCCTGGATTTGCTGCTTTCTGATCTGACCAAGTCGGAATGTGTGGCGCCAAGGAGGAACACTCCTTGCCTAGGCAACGACAGCCTTGCACGGGAAAACAGGCCTCGGAGAATAACCTCCTTGACCTTCCCAAAAGAGCCCAGAGGCTGCCTTCCATGAGTAACCAGAGGTAAGAACCGAGCCTACAGTGTAATTGTGGGGCTGATCCTTTGTCACAAGGTTAAGTAGGATGAGAAAGAAAGTGTGAAAGGCTGAACCGTGTCCTCAAAAAAATTCATATGGAGAAATCCTAAGTTCCAGCACCTCAGAATGGGACTGTTTCAAGATGAGTCCTTAAAGAAGAGTTGAAGGTAAGGTCATTAGATGGGGTCGAATCCAATATGGCTGACATCCTTACTCCCCAGAGGACATAAGCACACGGGCAGTTATAGAAGGAAGACCATGTGGAGACCCAGGGAGAAGACCAGCATCTATCAGCTGAGGAGAGAGGCCTCGAGACCTCAACCCTGCCGAGACCTTGATCTTGGACTTCAGCCTCCAGACTTGGCACTTCGTTCCAGAGGCCATGGCGAGCGAATGCAGAAGACGGAGCCGCAGAAAACCTCCTGCCACCCGTGTACGTGATGTGACGAGGAGAACGGAAAGACTAAAGAAAAGTGAATCTGCCTTGGGTGTGGACAATCATGGTAGTTTGGGGCTGGGTCCACGTAACTACATTTCCCAGAAGGCGCAAGTGCAACGCTGCCATTTTGCTCTGCTCTGAAGGTGGCTCAGGGCAGATGCACCCCACGCACCCTGTCGCCGCCCTGCTGGCCCACCTTGGTGGCTCCCGGCAGCCGCTGGGCCTGCAGCACCTCCAGCTGCCGGGCCAGTTGAGTGTGGCTTGAGGGCCCCAGCTCGCCCGTGAGGTCACCCCTGCAGGTCATCATGGAGAATGCAGGCAGTGAGACCCAGACACGGTGCCAGTCTATCCCCCTGCTTCCATCCTCCCTCCCGGAGCCGGCCCACATAAGACACAAGGAAAATACCCCATACAGACTGCAGACCCACCTCTCGCCGTCACGGGAGCTCTGCCCTGTGTGATAAAGCCCCTCTTCTCTATAGCTCACGGGGGTTCTACTTCTCTGATCAAATCCTGACTGATACAATAACCAACAGAAAAAATTCTTAGTAACCTTTTAAGACCAATAACCTGATTGTGTCCCATCTGTTTAATTCTCTGTGGTAGCAGTTTGGGTGAGGAGGCAGTGAGCTCTTAGCCGGTGGAGTCAACACTGTGCCTCCCTGCCAGACTCAGAACCTTCTTTAGGAGCTTCTTTTCCCACTTGCTGTTCCCGTCTGTGAATTCTCTCACACTGCGCTCCCTTGCTTCCCCGCATCTTGCATCATCTTAGGCTAGACCCTCAATGCTTCATTCCCGCCTCCACTTCTACCCTCAGACCTGCCGCTGCCACCCAAACTTCTGCTTCTAGAAAGCCACCCTGTAACACACTTCAAAGGACATCGCAAGACCAAACCCTCTGCCTAGATGTTAAGACCTTTTATGATCGGTCCCCACTCTACTGCCTCCCCATCCTCCCCACCACTCCTCAGCACGTGCCCTCTCCCAAGTGAGGACCACCTCACCTTCCCTGTTGGGGTCTGCCGTGCCTACTCCATCCCAGGGCCACCCCTCAGATTGTCCCCATGCTGTGGAACCTCTCATTCTTCAAGGCTCTAGGCCCACCTCCTTCACAAAGCCATCATCGAGACCATTAGGTGTAGCGTTCTAGAGAAAGGACTCTGGAGCTAGCCAGCCTGGATCCAAACCCTGGCTTTGCCCCTCCCAGCTTTTTATCACTTTGGGCAAATCACTCAATCTTTCTGAGCATCAGACTTCTCCACTGTAACATAGGGTTACAAGGTGCACCTGCGTCTTAGGGTTCTCATGGAGATTTTTGAGTTAAGTCACATAAAGCATCTGAATCATGCCTGACACCCAGAAAGTGCTTGATATAGATTAGTTCTTGTGTTATTTTTGTTTTTATTATTACCTGACCATTCTGACCATCTCCAATACTCTTTTCCCCTGAATTTCTACACCTAGGCTCATAGAGACCACATCACTCAAGCACATAATTATATTCAATCTTGTACTGTTCGCTGCAATTTCCTGTGTAACAAAGAGGAACAAGGACATTTTCTCTGTAATCGGAACATCGATAGGCAATAGCTTATTCATGAACGTCAAACATTCCTCATTCCTCGTGTGCAGAATAAGCAGGGGAACTTGCCCTGCTTTTTCCTGATAGCATTTAACCCCTAAGAGGCCTAGGAGGAAAAACATGATGATAGCTAACGGTTAGGAATGTGAAGATATGCAGATGCCCACGTAACAGTCCTGAAACTCACCCTGGTGCATCTGATCCCCAAAAAGATGACATTTTGAAAGACATGGTTTTTACATGAAGAAGACATGCCTGGAGGGTGGCCTGATCAGAGGCAAGGACCTCAGCCAGCATCTGCTTCTGCAGAAATTGCACAGCACCCAAGTTAGGGGAGACCCCAGGGGGCCACTAGATGGCGACAGACCAGGTAGGGTGGGTCACAGGACTCCCTCCATGGGCCTTCTGGTTTACCAGTCAAACTGCTGAAGGCTCATGAATTAGCCAGATTGTAGTTCAAGACAATATGGGAGACAAGGGCACTCCACTTTTTCAGGATTCCCTTTCTTCAGCTTTAAAATGAAGGAACTGGGGTTGGGGAGGGGGGCCTTGGGTGGCTCAGTTGGTTGAGCATTTGAGTTCGGTTGAAATCATGATCTCTAAGTTAGTGAGTTCAAACCACACATGGGGCTTGCTACTATCAAACCAGAGCCCACTTCAGATCTTCTGTCCCCCCCTCTAAGCCCCTCTCCTGCTTGCATTCTCTCTCAAAACAAATAAATAAATAAATAAATAAATAAATAAATAAATAAACATTTAAAAAATAATAATAAAATAAAATAAAATGAAGGAATGGGTGAAACCAAAGGAAAGCTAACAGGCCACCCAGTTCTGAAATTCTGCACAGTGTTTTCTGTACAGCCAGGGAGGGCTCTAAGAGTTTGATTTTTGCCAATACCCCCCCCCAAGCAACCTACAGATTGGATGCAATCCTTATCAAAATCCCAATGACATTTTTCAGAGAAATAGAAAAAGCAATCTTAACATTTGTATGGAACCACAAAACAGCCAAAGCAATCCTGAGAGAGACTAACAAAGCTGGAGGTGTCTCACTTCCTAATTTCAAACTATATTATGAGGCTACACTAATCAAAACAGTATGGTATTGGCAAAACAACAGACATATAGATCAATGGAACAGAATAGAAAGCCCAGAAATAAACCCATGCATTTGTGGTCAATTAATTTACAAAAAAGAGCCAGGAATACACAATGGGGAAAGTATAGTCTCTTCAATAAATGAGAGTTTGATTTTCCCTTTCCCCATGAACAGAGCAGTATTAGAAAGAAGAGAGGAAAAAAACAGAGCCCTACCTGTGCCTTGATGCATTTGGGACTGGAGCCCTCCTGTAGAGGTGACAAAACTAAGGGTGAATACAGTAAGGTGGACAACTTACCTGGGTTCAAGTCCCAGCTCTGACCCTTAGAAGCAAGTCATGAGGCCCCAGTTTTCTCAGCCATTGCATAAGGCTAATAATAATTCTTATTTAATGCACATATTGATTGAAGTGTTAAGCACTTGGCACAGTACCCAAACCAAAGGAGGTGCTCAAATCATTAGGCTATTCAGCAAATGTTGACTGGTGTCTCCAAAATGACAGGCAGTGTCCCAAGGTACTGAAGCACGGTCTTAGAAAAGACTCTACCTTATGGAGTTGACCTTTAGAAGGAAAAGACAGATAATAAGAAATGACCAAATAATAATGGTAATAATAAGAGTCAGATTTCCTCAAAAGCCTAGGTGAAGAATATGAAGAAAAATCTAACAGGGTAAATGGGACAGAAATCGGGGTGTGATTTTAGGTAAAGTCCTCAGAAAAGGCCATTTGGAGAAAGCAAGACTTGAATGGACACCCGTTAAAAGCAGTCATTGTTAATCCTCATTGTCAGTGCCCTGGGTTTGGTACCAACAAAGTATTTCTCTTAGTGTTCAAATGGACATTGCTGCTCGACAGATCTCACAAAACCAAATGTCTGAGCTGGAAGACACCTTGGAGATTCTTGATTTCATCTTATAGATGAAGAACTGAGACCCAGAAAGGTGGATTGACAAACCCAGGGCCACACAGTTAAATTGGAGACAGAGGCTGCTCCTGACTCTACAACAAATGTTCCTGCCTCTGTTTTGTTCCCTGTTATCTCCAGCTGACTCAGACCCATGTGAAACAACTGCCTGGAGCCTGGAAGATTTCTATCCTGGTATTGTATTTCAGGCTTCACTCTAGCTCATGGTTAATGGCTGTGTAGTCTGAATACTTTTCATTCAGACACCTTTCACAGGAAAAAAAAATCAAAGATTTGCAAGAATACCTCCATGAACCAGTGACCCCAGTTTAAATAATTAATAATTAGAGGCCATTGCCTCAAGTGGTCACAGGGTACTGAGAATACCATCCACGACAAATGCAAACACCTCCCACTTATGTGGCCCTCCTTGGCTGTAAGAAGGGCCCCACAAAAGTATCTTTCCATTCTTTCTTTTTTCTTAGAGTGTCATCAAAATGTGAAAACAAAATTTCGAATTGTGTTGAATCCTCGGGCCTCTGAGAAGATTACCCACAGAGCCCAGTTTGAGGAACACATGTATGGGACATGTCTCTGAAGGACTGTGTATTTTAAGAGAAATTTTTGCAGCCATCAGGGACATTTTAAGAACCCACTAAGAAGAAAGGGAGTGGCAAATGCTGGCCAACCAGTTTCACTTCATTTTAAAGCCGCCCTGGGCCAGACGGATGACACTGGGCCCTTGATGACAGTGGGATCTTGACACCTCTGCACAACTGTCAGAGGCATAGAAACATCAGGGGGCCATTAAGGTAGGGACCTCACAGCACCGCCCATTCATTCAACAGATACGAACTGAGCACCTACTATGTGCTAGGCACTGAGGATACCACAGGAAACCAAACAGAGCCCCTGACAACATGAGGCTTACCTTCTAGTGAGGAAGAAGGAAGCAAACAAATTAGGGTGTTAATCTATGTCAGAGAATGATATGGAAATGGGTAAATGGCAGTGCCTGAGGTCAGGGGAAGGAGGGCTTGTTACTTGATGTATCAGAGAAGGTCTCTCTGGTCAAGTGACACTGGAGGGCAAAGAGTTTATCAAGGGAAGAACGTTTCAGGCAACTTCACAGCAAATGCAGGAGCCCTGAGGTGGAAGACCAAGGAGACCCTTGTGGCCAGAGCTCAATAAAAGACGAGAGATGAGGTCAGAAGAGCAGTGAGGGTCAACAGACCTTTGCGAGCCTTTGAGATCTGTCTCAAGACAGATGGGGAGCAAGGGAAGGTCGTGAGCGACCTGCTTATTTGGCTCATGTTTTAAAAGGCTCGAACCTGTTGCTGGGCTGAGAAGAGACCAGAGGGTTCCCAGGCAAGAAACAGGGAGAGCGGGTTGGAAGCAGATGCCACACTCCAGAGGAGAGACCTGGAGGCCTCGACCAGGGCAGTGGAGATGCGAAGAGGTGACTAGATTTTGCATCTGGAAGATGGAGCTAATGGCAATTGTTAATTGTCTATATACAGGATATAAAGGAATTAGAGGAGTCCAGGGTGAAGTCAAAAGGGGGATCAGTCGGTTAAGTGTCCGACTCTTGATTTCAGCTCAGGTCACGATCTCATGGTTCGTGGGATCAAGCCCTGCATCGGGCTCTGCACGGAGTGTGGAGCCTGCTTGGGATTCTCTCCTTCTCCCTCTCTCTCTAACCCTCCCCTACTCACACACTCTGTCTCTCTCTCCAAATAAATAAATAAACAGAGAAGATAAAAGAAGGGAAGGGAAGGGAAGGGAAAGGAAAGGACAAGAAGAAAAGAAAAGAAAAGAAAAGAAAAGGAAAAGAAAAGAAAAAAGAAAAGAAAAGAAAAGGGTGGTTGCTAGGGACTGGGGGATGGGGGAGGAGGGAAGGGGAAGTGTTTAGGGGGTTCCTGTTGGGGAAGGTGAAAACATTCTGGAGACAGACAGCAGTGGTGAGGGCTGCAGTGAATGTACTTAATGCCACTGAACCGGACACCTGAAATGGTTAAAATGGTAAACTGAATGTTACGTATATTTTACAACTTTTAAAAAATAGATGGTGACCTCATAGTTTGGTCCACTGGCAAGGGCTCTATAAGATTTACAAACACAAAGGCAAATGAAAAATTATCCCAGAGTCGTCACACAGTTAGTCGTGGGCACAGGACTATCTGCATCCCTTCCACCCAGAGGCTTCAGAATTGGGGGAGGGAGAGCACTGCGGGAGGGGCAGGGGCAAAACAGAAGCTCGTTGCAGGCAGAAAGGACAACACAAAAGAGGACAGGACTGGAATAAGATGCTCAGAGAAGTGGAGTGAGCAAAGGGACAGGGACAATGAGGTGCGCAAATGCTGGGGGAGAGCTGATGGCAGCTTTGTTGACCAAGAGCAGGTGCCCATGGTGGCCAGTCCCAGGTGAAGTTGGCGAAGGGACATAATGGCAAACAGCTCACCCTTCCTGTGTGTCTAAGCACCGTACAGGGACTAAGGTGCTAAATCCACGCGGCCACCATGTAAGAGGAATCGCCCAATCATCCCACAAGCATTTCACCACTGAGGACACTGGGACTTCCCAAGCTCAGAGTTTGGGCAGGAACAGGATTCAACCCCAAGCAGTGCAGTCCCAGAGCAGGGCTACACAGCTCCTGGCGCCAGACAGTGGGACCTGTGACACCGTGGCCAGTTTCCCAGGCTTCCACTTGAGCATTTAGGACACTGTGTGACCGGGGTGATGCCTTGACTGCAAAGCCCCGCTGGTCCAGACCTCGCAGTCTTATCCCAAAGTCCACGAAAGTGGGGGACGTAGAAGTTGGTTTCTTTCCATTACCACCCCTCTTTTTTTTTTTAAGTAAGCTTCACACTCAACATGGAGCCCGATGCAGGGCTTGAACTCACGACCCTGAGATCAAGACCCGAGCTGAGATCAAGAGGCAGACGCTCAACGGACTGAGTCACCCAGGAGTCCCTAGAAGTTGGTTTCTAAGGAAACATCATGATCGGGGGAAAGCCTCAGACATAGTCTGTCAATGTGTCCCCAACGAATATAACTGTCATCTTCACCAAGGTGTATGAAGACAAAAAGCCACAGCAAGTTCCTCTAAGCTCCACAGATTTTATCTGAATCCCTGTTCTCAGCTGCTTAAATTCTGCCTCCTTTAGTGCCGACTCTCAATAAATGCTCATTGAACTGAATAGATATTATGCATCAGAGTTTAACAAGTCCTTTGAGGGGGTGCCTGGGTGGCTCAGTCGGTTAAGCCTCCGACTTCGGCTCAGGTCATGATCTCGTGGTCCATGAGTTCGACCCGGCATCAGGCTCTGTGCTGCCAGCTCAGAGCCTGGAGCCTGCTTCAGATTCTGTCTCCCTTCTCTCTCTCTGCCCCTCCCCCACTCATGCTCTGTCTCTCTCTGTCTCTCAAAAATAAATAAACGTTAAAAAAAAATTTTAATAAAACAACTCCTTTGAGGAAGGGGGTCAACTCCCAAACACCTTTAGATCTCAAGACACTTCACAAATGTCGATGAAGTACATCGTATAAGCAAAAAGTGCTGCGTGGGGAAGGCAAACACTGTGAGAAGCTAGAATTCACTCCCCAAAGGGCTGGAGAGTACTATCCAGCCACGTGCGTCTGGGAAGCCAGCCCGAAGCTCTTGCCATCGTCTCTTTTACGCGCCTGGCACGCTGTGCCGGGGACCCTCCAGGTCCCCACTGGATGGGAAGGCTGGCAGAAGCCGCGTACTGTGGGAGCCAAAACAGGGATGCCCAGACGCCACGGGAGAACACAGAGAAGGGACACGGAGCCCAGACTTGGAGGCTCGGGTGGGTCTGGGGTCGTGACTCAAATGCCCAGAAAAAACAGGAAGTGGAAGGTGTGTGTTAGAGCATCGTGAACACACCGCGGCGGGGACTGGCACGGTGACCTTGGGCATCTGGGAGCACTTTGCTCGGCCGGAGTGAAAGATGCTTGACTGGTCTCTACTTAAAGCTCAGTCCAGCCACGGAGGAACAGATCTGTGACAGGCAGACCAGTTAGGAGGCGACAGCAGTAAGCAATGACAATCTGAGACGTCAGGCCCCGTGCTCGGAAAAGCAGGCTTGAACCAGCAGGCCCCACGAGGTGACCCAGAGAGAGTCTAGAGTCAGGAAAATAAAGACCCCAGGTCAGGTCCTGGGAAATTCTGCCATCTGCAAGCTTGTGAGAAGAGAAAGGTGCCCCGAAGGGCCTGGGAAGGGAGGGGGACGTCCCCCCTAACCACACAGACATCAAGACAAGAGATGTGGGGCACCCGGGTGGCACAGTCAGTTGAGTGTTTCAGGCTCTTGGTTTCAGCTCAGGTCTTGATCTCGCGATTCATGGGTTCGAGCCCTGCATTGAGCTCTGTGCTGACAGTGCAGACCCTGCTTGGGATTCCCTCTCTCTCCTTCTCTCTCTCTCTGTCTCTCCCCAGCTCACGCTCGCTCGTTTGCTCTCTCTCAAAATAAATTAATCAACTTTAAAAAAAAAGTTTGGGAGCGCCTGGTGGTTCAGTCGGTTAGGCGTCCGACTTCGGCTCAGGTCATGATCTCACAGCCCATGAGTTCGAGCCCTGCGTCAGGCTCTGTGCTGACAGCTCAGAGCCTGGAGCCTGCTTCGGATTCTGCGTCTCCCTCTCCCTCTCTGCCCCTCCCCGACTCGTGCTCTGTTTCTCTGTCTCTCGAAAATGAATAAACGTTAAAAAATTTGTTAAAAAATTTAATTGTTAAATTTGTTAAAAAATTTAATTGTTGTGCAGGCCCAAATCATGGCTATGACCTGGACTGAGCCAACAGTCCCCACCCACCCACCCCCCCCTGGTTAGTCCCCTATGATCCGGGACTTCGACTCTGCGGACTTCGACTGCTTCCTCCCTCTCACCCTTCACGTGGGTGTCTCCCCTCCAGGAGGCCTGAGAAAACATTTCCTTTATAGTTTTTCCTTAAACTCTGGTTGATCTTCAACTAGACCTGGATACTAACCCTTTAATCCTGAATCTCTGGCCTCCGCCCCACCATGAACTCTGCATTTAATAGACACTGTCCCATAGGGGGCACCTGGGCGGCTCAGCCGGTTAAGCATCCGACTCTTGATTTCTGCTCTGGTCACCATCTCATGGTTTGTGAGTTCGAGCCCCGAGTCGGCCTCTGCGCTAACAGTGTGGAGCCTGCCTGGGATTCTCTCTCCCTCTTTCTGTCCCCACCCCAAAAACAGACGCAGTCCTATAAACATGTAAATAATCCCCAGCAGCCCTCCATTCAAAGAAAGCCCTCACGGTACATAAACTAACTTAAAAAAAAAAAAAAAAAAGCAAGCCTTGAGAATTCTTCTGTAGCAGGTGCATTCTCCACATGCTTTTCAAAAAGCTGAAGGAGGAGGAAGATTCTAATTTCGAGGCTCTGGGGAGGGAAAGATTTCTGTGCCGGGGAAGGCATGGTCCTCTGCGGGCGCTCCGTGAGCCCTGTGGCTGGATGGAGGGTATCCTTCCCACAGCCATTCTTTCAGGCCCCCCCTCCTCCTCTCTCACCTGCATTTGGGATGGAGATTGAAACTGCCCCCACTCAGCTGCCGGTTTCCTCAGGCTTAGTCTGGTCTTTGCATCCCAGTGCTGAAGGCCGTGGTGTGTTCTAACAAGGACAAGGATGATCACAGGTCACTCTTCAGATCGTCCAACCGATTAACATTGCTCAGTGGGTGCCTGAAAAACCCAGAGGCCCCAGCTCTACCCCCCACCACATCCAGCCCAGCCTCTTCCTCCCTCACTTGGACGCTCTCCCTATCAGAGAGATAACAGAATCTCAAGAAGGGAGTTGGCAAAAACTGAAAGTCATCCTTCTGTGAAAGTCCAGTGAATCTCATAGAAAGGGGACAATGCTATCTCAAGTTCATCAATCCAGCACACCCAGTCCCTGTCCATAAGGATTTTTCAGGGGCAGAAGGAGAGAGATAAGGTATCATGTAATACTGCGAACGACTTGCTGTCGAGCAAAGGTGTAGAAAGGACGGTTGTGAGTTACCATCCACTGAGCAGCTTCTCTCAGTTGTATGCCGTGGCCCAGGAGTCCCAATCAGTGGACTAAAAGTCCACTGAGGAGCTCTGGAAACTTCTGGTAGGAGATCTCCAATCCTGGGTAGCCACCATCTTGGATGGGGGCTCCCATCAGGAAGGAAAGCCCATCTGGCCACTGGATTCCGTCTGACAGCAACGTGAAAACCAGTTCATGGAGAACATGATTGCTAGCAGCAACTTCAATGGAATATTCTTTCCATGGGTGTGCACAAGTTGAACATCACTCGAGAAATTACTCTTCCCCCAAGAGAAAGTAACTTGGAGCTTGATGAGTGGAATGAGTCTTCAAGTTCAATTGGTGAATTTTCTTATTCACGTTTCCTTCTCACAGATGGTTTATCTCCCCTGCCCCAAGCTTTCAGAGGGATGTTGGGGGCACTTAAATTTTTCCTCACCATGAGTAATAAGATCTCCCACTAGACTTTCCTAAGGGCTAGAACCATGGATTATGTGTCTTTGTGTCCCTGTTTGTAGAGCTTAGCACAGTGTCCCAGATGCTCTGGAAATGTTTGTGGCTTAGAGAGAGGGGAAGGAAGGAAGGAAGGGAGGGAGGGAGGGAGGGAGGGAGGAAGAAATATTCTTTCTGCTGAATGATAACAATCAATGGCATGAAAACCTCCAAGGCACCTAAAAACTACACATACATTAATCCCATCACACTTCTTAGTCCACACATTTTCAAAAATTCTAATAGATGAATCAGGTGTGAATTATTTTAGAGAAACAGTCTTGCCTTTTCCATATAGGGTTTGGTTGAGTAACTGAGCATTGAGTGATTCTTTCTTCTATTTTAATTTGTTCAGTTTTCAATTATAAAATGAGACTCCGAATAAGTCCAAATAACCACAGAAGAAAGGAATGTTTTTTGTTTCAGAAAGGACTGAATAGTAATGGCAAACACATCAGCACTTACCGCATGCCAACCGCTATTTTAACTTGTGTGTTAACCCCTTGTGGCAACCGTGGAGACAGTCGCTGCTCTTACTTCTTTTTACACAAGAGAAAACAGGCTCAGAGAGTTTGAGGAACTTGCCCAAGATCACACAGTTAGGAAGTGGCAGAGGTAGGATCTGAAACCAAGTCCCCTCGTTCATGAACCCACGGTCTAAACCATAAAACCATCCACTCATGTTCAGCAGCATAGATTAGAAAATATGAAAGGGGGAAATGTTCGAGCCAAAGTTACTAGAATATCCAAAATAAGGAGTTACCCTGAAGAAAGTATGGTTCTTAGCTAAACATAGAGATCACCTAGCAGTGCCCTGTTGGGGTACCTTGTGGCCAAAACTTGTACGCTTTAGAAATAACAGAGTAAGGGGTGCCTGGGTGGCTCAGTCAGTTAAGCGGCCGACTTCAGCTCAGGTCATGATCTCACAGTTCATGAGTTCGAGCCCCGCGTCGGGCTCTGTGCTGACAACACAGATTGTATGTCTCCCTCTTTCTCTGCCCCTTCTGCACTCATGCTCTCTCGCTCTCGCTCTCTCTCTGCCTCTCAAAAATGAATAAATATTTTTAAAAAAAGAGTAGAAAAGGAATTCCGTTCCAATTCACTTTAGAAAATGAAACAATCAAATTTTTAAACAAATGGTTTTCTGATAGAAATACAAAATTAATCTGAAACCATCAAAACAAGTCACAGCCCTTAAAATCCTACAAAAACCAAAGGAAGGAGCCATTATTCAATCCAGCCATATTGGAGGCTGGTTTCAACTCAGTCACCAGAGATTAATACTAAGTCACTAAATGATTCTTTTTCTTTTTTTAATGTTTATTTTTGAGAGAGAGAGAGAGAGAGAGCACGAGCCGGGGAGGGGCAGAGAGGGAGAGGGAGACACAGAATCCGGAGCAGGCTCCAGGCTCTGAGCTGTCAGCACACAGTCCAACTAAGGGCTTGAACCCACGAACCATGAGATCATGACCTGAGCCAAAGTCAGACGCTTAGCTGACTGAGCCACCCAGGCACCCCAGAGCCACTAAATGATTCTAAGCTAGACGTCGTTAGTAACAAAGAACCAGGCCTAGAGAAAACTTACAGGGGGAAGAATCTTTTACAGCAGCCGTTTTTATATTTTCCTGAATACAGAGGTTGAGAAAAATAGAGCAAAGAACACATGGAGTCCAGGTGGGAGTAAGGGAGGGAAACAGTTAAATGAAATTTAAACAGTGTAAAATCCCAAATGCTCTTACAGCTTTTCTTCCTTTTAAAATGCGCTTCTCTGTGGAAAACATTGTCCTAAGTGATGTGTGAGCTTGGACAAGATTAAGGTGGGATCCAGCCCATGGCTGTACCCGAAGATGGCCTTGATGATAACCTCAAAGTCAAGCAAAAGACAAAACCAACTTCAGCTGACATGTTCTGAACTGATCAAAGGAGAAACCCAGAGGCTGGGGAGCAGAGAACGCACTGCTGCTTGAGATTGGACAATTTGACGTGTCATTTGGGGACACAGCCGCTGTGTGGCAGGAAGGGACCACGGGGAGGCAGAGGTCATTCCCCTGCACCCTCCAAGACCCCAGATTCTTGTGTTTTACATCTAAAAGTCATGGGGGGCAGGGGTGCCTAGATGGCTCAGTCGGTTAAGCGTCTGACTTTTTATTTTGGCTCATCGTGATCTCGCAGTTCATGGGATTGAGCCCCACCTCAGGCTCTGTGCTGACAGCATGGAGCCTGCTTCTGATTCTGTGTCTCCCTCTCTCTCTGCCCCTCCCCCACTCATACTTGCTCTCTCAAAATAAATAAATAAACATTTTTTTAAATTTCTAAATAAAAATTTTTATGTTTATTTTTGAGACAGAGACAGACAGAACATTAGCAGAGGAAGGGCAGAGAGAGAGGGAGACACAGAATCTGAAGCAGGCTCCAGGCTCCGAGCCGTCAGCACAGAGCCCGAAGCGGGGCTCAAACTCACGGACCGCGAGATCATGACCTGAGCCGAAGTCGGACACTTAACCGACTGAGCCACTCAGGCGCCCCTAAAAATTTTTTTTAAATAAAAATAAATAAAGGTCATGGTGGAGTCTGTGGGGAAAACTGATCTGTAACTCTGTTCCTGATTATTACTCCATGTAAAATAGTTACTAAGTAACAAAATACATAGCAATTAAATTGTATTATTACTATACATGCGGTTATATTACTAAAGTGAATCACTCACAATTTCCTGGCCAAGAGGATTGAACTGAACATTTTTATTCTAAAAATGAGATAATGGTTTTTGGCCAACAGATTGGGAAAAAAATAAAAGAGAACTCTAAAAACCAATAAGGGTATTGCGGCGTCTGGGTGGCTTAGTCGGTGAAGCGTCTAACTCTTGGTTTCGACTCAGGTCATGATCTCACGGTTTGTGAGTTCAAGCCCCGCGTCAGGGTCTGTGCTGGCAGCATGGAGCCTGCTTGGGATTCTGTCTCCCCCTCTCTCTGCCCTTCCCTGCTTGCTCTCTACCTCTCTCTCTCAAATAAATTAATTAAATTAAATTAAATTAAATTAAAAACAAATAAGGGTATGGAATGGGAATGTATGTGGATACAGCCTTCTGGGAGGGCAATTTTGAGTGGCTATTAAAATGTTAGGGGCGCCTGGGTGGTTCAGTTGAGTGTCCGCCTCCCGATTCTGGCTCAGGTCATGATCTCACAGTTCGTGGACTTGAGCCCTGCATCGGGCTCCGCGATGAGTATGGAACCTGGTTAAGATTTTCCCTCTCCCTCTGCCCCTCTCCCCTGCTCATAAATTCTCGCGTGCCTGAGCGCTCTCTCTCTCAAAAAAAATTTTTTTAAGTTAAATTTTTGTTGTTGTCTGCAAAATAAAGAAAAAAATTAAATCTTTGGAAATGTTCATCCTAAAAATGTCTTCCTGCCCAATTCCTTGTTCATCCGGGGTTGAAAGTATTTTACTGGCTGCGATTACTTCAAAAGAGGATGTCCATTCAGCAAATATTTGTGCACCTACTGTGCACCTACTGTGCACCTACTGTGAGCCGGACACTGTTTAGACTCCGGGGAAATATGAAAAATAGCTGCCCTGATGGAGTTTATGTTCCAGTGGAGTTTGCGGCATATCTGCTTTGCGGGGAGGGAGGTGACTCTGGGAGGGAGACACGGGCTGATACGACATGCCCAGTGGCAGGGACATGGCATGGAGAGGCTCCTGTCATCTCTTCTAGGCCAGGGAAAAAGGAAGAGGTGAGAATGGTTTCAGGCCTTCGGACAGACCCACAGCGCCCGCCTGGGCCCCCAATGAACACCCCCCCATGCCCTCCAGCCAGCGGCACAAGGTGGGGTGTCTGGTCGGCAGCTATTGGGGCCCCACCCCGGGCCTCGCGGAGGGATTGAGACCCAAGTGGGGAGAGAGGAAAGGCTGCGGCCCAGCTCCCGTTGGGGTCAGGAGTTTGTAGCTCCTCGGGGCTACCAGGGAGAGGCCCTATTCTGCATGGGGCCCCTTAGAGTGAAGATGGCGGCCAGCGAGAAGGATGGGCCCGTGTGCAGAGAGTGAGTGGGAGGAAGCCAGAGTGGCGAGGGAAGGAGCCCTGAAGGGCTGACAGGGCTCCACCGTGGCCCAAAGCGGAGAGGACATCCGGCGGCCCTTATGGGGCCAGGAAGCCATGTGAGAGCCTGCTGGTCCTCGCCTTCCTCCGCCCCTCTGTCCCCCCACCAGGCCACCTGGCTTCCAGCTCTGCCCCTGTCTACACTGAACAGCACAGGGAACAGAGTAGGCGAGGTGACTCGAGAGAGAGGCCTCAGATTTAGAAAGCGGAACTAAGCTCACTGCGGGGATCACTTTGCAACGTATACGAACATCAAGTCATCGCGCGGCACCCCTAAAACTAATACAAGGTCATACGTCAATATTACATCTCAGTAAAACTAAAAAGAGAAAACGTGGAACTGAGTTGTGGTTTGTCCAAGAGATTAATAGTAGAATTTAAGGTGAGGAGGTTAAGGGAATCCTGTACCCCAGACCAACCTGCATTTCAGAGGGATGGCAAGGAGAATGCCCATGGTAAACACAAAGGAATGACTCACTAATAGTGAAATTGCAGACATCCTGGATGAGCCAGTGGGGGGAGATTTCAGGCCAGGGTGGGTCTTTCCTGAGGCCTTCAAATCACACCTTATAGGCACTGGGCTGCCCCACCTGAACCCAGGCCCAGCAAGCTTCTCTGTCAGCCAGTTCACACGGGTGCTGGAAGACTGAGATAATCTGATTGGCCGGGAGATTCGTGTTTGCTATGGGAAGACTGGCTTTGTTAACGATCAAAGTCAGGTTTCAACCTGCTCCTCCCAAACCTACGTGCAGTCCCTCATAGAGCCCGACCCAGGGCGTGGTGAGCAGCCTTGCAGAGCTCTGATGATTTCTAAATTCCAAGTGGGCTTTAAATTTTTTTAATGGTTTTTTTTATTTATTTTTGAGAGAGAGAGAGACAGCGTGAGCAGGGGAGGGTCAGAGAGAGAGGGAGACACAGAATCCAAAGACAGGTTCCGGGCTCTGAGCTGTCAGCACAGAGCTGGACGCGGGGCTTGAACCCACAAACCGTGAGATCATGACCTGAGCCGAAGTCGGGCGCTTAACCGACTGAGCCCCCCAGGCGCCCCCCCAGGTGGGTTTTAAACTGCTCCGTAGTGGATACTGGAACCCAGGCTGCCTAAAGAACCACTTCCCTCTCGTTTCTTTTCCACCTTAAAGTTTTGTTTAATGTTTATTTATTTTTGAGAGAGAGCGCGCGCGCAAGTTGGAGAGGGGCAGAGAGAGGGAGACACAGAATCCCAAGCAGGTTCCAGGCTCCGAGCTGTCAGCACAGAGTCCGACATGGGGCTCGAACCCACCAACTATGAGATCATGACCTGAGCTGAAGTCGGATGCTTAACAGACTGAGCCAGCCAGGTGCCCCTCTTTTCCACTTTAAATTAAGAGAATCAACTGGGGGGGGAGGAGGGTTCCTGACCCACCGATTCCCATATCATCTCGCCCTCAGCTGGGGAGTCCCTCCCTCCAGGGCCCTGCTGTCTGTGGGTAAGGAGCCAGCACAAACACCCGGTCAGCTGCCAGAGGACAAGACCATGTTGGGCTGGGAACGGTAGCCCTTCCTTGGCAAATGGGCATTGCTCAAACATGAGGCGCCCCACGAAAACACACAACTGCATACCCGCTTCCCCAGGAGGCTTCTGATCTCGGTGCCTCAACATCTACTTTCTAGAAGGCCTTTGCCCAAACCTGGGGAAGATAAACACGTTTACCACCCTCCGGCCCTGCTGTCCTCGGAGGAGGCTCTGGAAGGCGTGCGTGTGAGCGCCGGTCGCGGGGGCACTGCAAACACTCTCGTGCGCTCACATGCCTGCCCGGCGCGGCCAAGTGCTTCCCAGCCAAGTACACAAGGGCTTTGTCTCATTCTGCAAAGGTCTGCGCTGGCAATGGGGCCGCTGCCGCTGTGTTTGTCCAGCTCAAAGAGGAGAATGGCGGGGTGGGGGTGACGCAGTTTGTCAAGACAAAGGGAAGGGCAGCCCCACCTTGCTTCAGGTGGAAAACACAACTCTCCACATCCTGGCTGGGCTTTCCGGTCGAAAATTTCACTAGGAAGGAAGGGGGGGAGGGGCAAGAAGGAGGGGGGTGTGTGCAAAAGAAGGCACTTTCTTTGTATTCCTCTCTTAGTAAACAAAGCCTGCAACCAGAATCTCATCAGAAAGACTTTTTTTTTTTTTAATTAATAGAAACAGGGGCGCCTGGGTGGCTCCGTCCGTTAAGCGTCCGACTTCGGCTCAGGTCATGATCGCACGGTTTGTGGGTTCCAACCCCGTTTCAGGCTCTGTGCTGACAGCTCAGAGCCTGGAGCCTGCTTGGGATTCTGTGTCTCCTTGTCTCTCTGCCCCTCCCCTGCTCTGTTCCCCCTCTCTCAAAAGTAAAATAAATATTATAAAAATAAATTAATTAAAGTAAAAAAATAATCATTTGGGAACAGAAAAATCAAAAGTCACAATTCCCAGACTCGGGCAACGAGTGACATTTCTGAGGCCAGCCACCAGTTTCTCGGAGCAAAGGGATCAGATTTCGGGGGCCCCTCCTCCTCCCTTCAGTTCTTGGTCATCAGCTCTCCACTGCAATTCTGGTGGGGGGCCATCTGGAACCTCCCTGTCCCTACCCACCCACCCCTCCTCTCCCACAAAACCCCTCCTCTCCCACCAAACCCCTGCAGCCCTCATCCCCATTCAGCACCCCCTCTGCCCTCTGTGGCCACCATCTCACCTCCTGGGTCTCCAGGCTTTTCTTTTAGCCCCTTTTCCACCCTAATAAGGCAGCCCCACACCCTGGCAAGGCGTGGATTTTGAAGTTTGCTAACTGATGGGCTGCAGGCTTTCCGCCGTCCTTGACTGAAGTTAAATCAGACTCATCCATCAGCAGCTCGAGGAGACCAGCTGATTTGCAAAACCTATTAGCAACAACTTACTAGGGAACCAGTTCTGGTGTGTGTTTCTTTTGTTGATTTTCTGGGTTTCGCTTTGTTTTTGTTCCCGAAGTAGAGGCTGACCAGTTGGAGAGGTCGGAGACCGGGGAAATACACAAGCATGGGCAGGAGGACCACTGGAGCGCAGGTTGCTAAGGGGAAGGGTGCGAAGTGACACAATAGTGACCGAAGGGCTTACTGAGTTTCTGCTGTGCATTGTGTGCCTGGCGCTGTGCCGGAGCTGTGATGCTGAACAAGCCGGCTGCATCCCTCCCTCACAGAGCTGACAGTCTGATGGGGGAGGCAGACAGACAAGCAACTAGTCACCGATAACTTAGGACGAACAATGCTGAGAACAGGAAGCTACAGAGCTGGTGGGGGATAAATGCAGACAGGTGGGGGGTGTGGGGTGGGGGTGGGGGCCAGGGAAGAAGAATCCCAGGAAGAAATGCCGCCTAAACTGAAATCCAACCGATGGGGAAGAGAAACCTGCTTAAAAGTCAGGGGGCTGGAGACAGCCGGGAATATTAAAGAGCACTGGAAAGAGCTGGGTGTGGCTCAGAGGCTCGATGCAGAGGTTGACAATGGCCAGAGTGAAAAGTAGGGGAGGTCTTGGAAGACCATAGCGGGAGCCCCACCCCGCCAACCCCGAGCCAGAACACGGAAAGGCTGAGACAGACACAGCGCTCCGAGCCACCTCCAAGACCTTTTCCTACCTGCGTGAACCTGCATGTGGCTCAGGCTGTCTCAATAAACCATTCCTGTTCAACGTTTCACTCTTATTTAGTGAGAGCTAATCAGATACCCATGAATACAGAACGAGTCCAGTCCGTGTCTGAATAGAGTAAGCAGGAGACATGCCCTGTTCCCCGTGTTTTTTCCTGTACTTGCTTATGCAACCAGAAAAGGTCCTCCGTGATGACGGAACAAGGACATGGCCAGCAAGCTGCGTCAGACGCACAGGACCCAACCATTTCCCTTGCAGCAACGGTCAAAGGCTGAAAGCGAATGTGTTTGCAGGACGTACCGTGCAGGCTTGTCACCCGGCTTGCTGGCAGCGTTGGGGATCGCTGTCTAGGGCCAAGAACCCTAGTAACCCAAGGTGTTTATTTCCTTTTCATAAACAGTAATGTGTAATTTCCCATTTCTAGGGACAATGATTACTTCAAACAAAGGGCAGTCACCAAAAGCGGTATTTAGGAGGGAGCGGTTTTCTTCCCTAAGAGGGACTGCAGCTCAGTGAAAAAAACTAATTAGGAAAAAAAAAAAAAAAAAAAAAAACACCAAAAAGCCCTTGGCTAAAAGTATTCATTTGTCTCTTAGGTGTGAGTCAAATACAAGTGATTTTTGGAAACCCAGGGTGTCCGAATAGAGAAAGAAGAGCAAAAAGCCACCTCCTCCTGCCCGGGCCTCCTGGATTACCAGCTCTACCCCCTGCCCTGAGTGGAGTGTGCTCACCTTGGCACTCCTCCCTCCCCACAGCTAAATTCCTAGAATTTATTTTCTAGGAATTTAGACAATCCACAATGGCTGTCTCCACTCTCTCACTTGACCTCCCTAACCTGCCTGAAGGGCCCACTTGAAATTCAAGTTGCGAGCTGAACTTGCACTGTTACAAGTAGAAAATGCCCAGGCATTATTCCACCCTGCCTGTCCTCATTCCAGCCCTCCCCACCGCCCCGGCCACTGGACCCAGGCTGCCGTGCACCCAGAGGGAAACCACACGCTCAGGTGAAGACCCAGGGCCCCAGCCACAGGGCACTGGCTGAAAGGGCCAGAGGTTGTCAAAAGCTGGGCCAGAGTGGAGACCTCAAGACAGGCAGGGGTCAAATACCCGGCTACGAGCAGAGGTGCTGAACCCTCAGGGACCCAGTGGGGAGAACAAGACAGGTACCACCTCTGTAGCCTGTGAGACTTTGCTAAAAGGCTCTCCTGTCCCCAAAATGCCTGGAGCTGGCCCGCCCAACCATCTGAAATAACCACCTTAAGGGACCCATCCCTGGGGCCCAAAAACCCTCTTTTTTTTTTTTTTCCAATGTTTATTTATTTTTTAGAGAGAGCGCAAGCAGGGGAGGGGCAGAGAGAAAGGGGGACAGAGGATCCGAAGCGGGCTCCACCCTGACAGCAGCAAGCCTGAGCCCCATGCAGGGCTTGAACTCAGGAACTGTGAGATCACGACCTGAGCCTCGGACACTCAACCGACAGAGCCATCTAAGCGCCTCAGCCCTCTTTTTATTTTATTTTTTAATATAATTTAATGTCAAGTTACACATACAGTGTACACAGTGTGCTCTTGGTTTTGGGGGTAGATTCCCATGATTCATCACTTACGTACAACACTCAGTGTTCATCCCAACAAGTGCCCTCCCCAATGCCCATCACCCATTTCCCCCCTCACGCCCCACCGCATGAACCCTCAGTTTGTTCTCTGTGTTTAAGAGTCTCTTCTGGTTTGGGGCGCCTGGATGGCTCAGTCAGTTGAGCATCCGACCTCGGCTCAAGTCATGATCTCACGGTTTGTGAGTTCGAGCCCCGCATTGGGCTCTGTGCTGACAGCTCAGAGCCTGGAGCCTGCTTCCGATGCTGTGTTTCCCTCTCTCTCTGCCTCTCCTATGATCATGCTCTGTCTCTCTCTGTCGCTGAATGATAAATAAACGTTAAAAAAAATTTTTTAAGTCTCATGGTTTGCCTCCCTCCCTCCTCTTTCCTTCCCCTCTCTGTTAAGTTTCTCAAGTTCCACATGAGTGAAAACACACGACATCTGTCTTTCTCAAACTGACTTATTTCACTTAGCATAATACCCTCCAGTTCCATCCACGTTGCTGCAAATGGCAGGATTTCATTCTTTCTCATTGCCAAGTAATATCCCATTGTATATATAAACCACATCTTCTTGATCCATTCCACAGTTGATGGGCTCAGCCCTCTTTTTAAATGTAAATGTCCCAAAGTATTAACATCTATGGCCCTGGCACTCTCTGGGACAGCAGTTTCTTGAGGGAAGTCTGGCCTAAGGGGGGAGCTAGCGTCCCTGCACTATTTGGAGTTTAGGGACCCAGCAAGGTAGAGAGGCTAGCTCTCCCTGCAGCCCTTGGAGGTGTGGACTTGGCCTCGAGCAACTTCCCAACAGCCCTTCAGAGTCTTTAGTCCCCAGTTTCCTACCAACGGTGCCCTTCCCCCCATCCCAGTGGCCACCCTCACCACCCTCATGGCAGCCCTGAGGTGGGTAAAACTCAGCCTGGCGAAGGGTCAATGGGACCCAAGGATGGACTTGGCGATTGGCAGATCAATGCTCCCTGGATCTGGCCCTCACCCCTCTGCTTTCCCTCCCTCCCTCCCTCCCTCCCTCCTACTCCTCTGGGACCCAGAGTTGCTTTGGGAGACTTTTACTCTCTGGACACTGGTGGCCCCATGATTACATTATTGGGGGGGGAGCTGAAGGGTGTCATCTGGTTTTTGGCTAAAGCAAAAACCAGAGGTTAGACTGGAGTTTGGGGAACAAAGTGACATTGCAAGTTCACTGTTTTACTTAGGTTGTAAGTTCTTTGGGGGAACCAGGAGGGGCTTATGGAGATAGGAAGTGAGGCTAAGCTGCCCCCAAAGCCTTTTGCCCTGTCCCTGCTCCCTGCAGGTCCTCTCTTCTTGCTCCCAGCTGTTCAGTCCAAGCTCCCGCCTCCCCTTCTCTCCTCCCAGCTGTCTTCCCGCTCCAGGCCCCCTGGCCACGATCTTCTGCTTTCCCTATAGATTTCTATCTGCTTCCTTCTTCCCTAGAGCCCCCATAATCTTCCTAATAAAGGGCCAGTGGTCCCAGTTGGTGGGGGGCTCAGTTCCTTCCCCTGGAGCAGGGTGCGGTGGCAGGTGGGTGGGGCTTATGCGCAGATTGTTAGCAAGTCCCCGGCTCTAACTGGCCACAGCCCTGGAGCCATCAGGGCCTGGCGGCCGAAGAATAGAAAGGGAGGCTCTCTCCACAGTTGAGAAAGACTCTGTTCAGCCCCCAACTCTTCTCTGAAAGCCCCTCACATTGCCAGGCCCACCCCCGGAGAGGGAGGTCAGCCCTGCAGGGCCCAGGGCTGTGCGCAGGCCTGGCCTGCATTCCCACCGTGGCAGGGCAGCGAGGCCTCAGGCTGGAGTGAGCCCAGAGGCTTCCAGGCCGCCAGGAAGGACAGCGATGGGGTGGGGGGGGTGGGACAGGGAGTGGGGCTACTTGTAATGCAAATGCTTTGATTGCAGTTACTCCCTTGTTTATCACTAGCACAGAAGAGGGAAGACTAGGGGGGAGGAAAAGACCCAGGGCAACACTGAGCAGGAGGGGGGCTCGCAGAAGCTGAGGGCGCTAAGCCACTTTGCTCGAGGGCCCGGGAGTCTCCCTCCTGCCTCCAAAATGGGCAAATTGATAAGAGCCTTTTCCTTTCCTTTCTGGGCTGGACCAGAAACCAGCTAAGCTCCGCGGTCTTGAATTTCATTCCAAGTTCCCCGTCTTTCTCTTGCTCCCCCCCCAACCTCCCCACACTTCACTTCCACACCTTACTCCTGTGCCCTCTGATGCACTGTGTACCCACAATCCTCTCCAGACCTTGAGAAGGTTACAGACTGTTTCCAACACGGTCTTTCCCGGTTCAGAGCAAGTAGGAGGCACGGGCTTCTCAGTCAGACCCAGTTTGAATTCTGCTATATACTAGCTGTGTGACGCTGAACATATTGCTTAACCTCTCTGAGCCTCGGTCTGTCTGTAAGTAAAAAAAATAATACCCACTTCATGGGGTTGTTGTAGAAATCAAAAGAGACAAAAAGCGTGTACAATCATATAAAATGCCAGACACAAAGTATTCAAGAGTAATCACTAACACATAGTGTTTACTTTATGCCGAGCACTATATGTGTTCATTCACGTCACCCACACAGCCACACCAGGAGAGAGAGGTACCATATTATCCCTATTTTATAGATTAGGAAACTGAGGCACAGAGAGGTTCAATCACTTGCCCAAGATCATACAGCTAGCAAGAGGAAGAGCTGGTAGATATTATTATTAATTATTATTATTCCCTTACTGGACAATAAGCTCACTGAGGAGAGAGGCTTCGCACATACGTATTTTTTAAATCTTTTTTTTAACATTTATTCATTTTTGAGAAAGAGAGAGTGCGAGTGGGGAGGGGCAGAGAGAGAGGGAGACACAGAATCTGAAGCAGGCTCCAGGCTCCAGGCTCCAGGCTGACAGCTCAGAGCCCAACATGGGGCTCGAACCCACGAGCTGTGAGATCATGACCTGAGCCGAAGTCGGATGCCCAACCGACTGAGCCACCCAGGCACCCCCTGAGCATACGTATTTAATAACTACTTCAGGGATATCGTTGAAAGGTCAAGGCCCTACAAATTTCAAGAGACATCTTCCATTTCCTAAAACCTCCCCAGAAAAAGATCCCCAGTTTCCACAGGGAAACAGCAATGGCATCATGGGAAAGGAGGGAAAAAAAACCAACGATTTTTTTAAGTCAGAAGGTTCTCATTGACCTACCAGAGTCACCTCTTCCCAGCTCTGTGAGTTGAGGCTGATAGCTTCACCTCCCCTAACCTCACCTTTTTTATACCTTCTTGCCTTAATGCTGAGAGCCCGGGGCGGGGGGGTGGGGGGGGGGTGGTGAGATCTCAAGCGATAAGGCACTAGGCCGGACTGGAATGCCCTGTCCAAAGAGAGGGGCTTTTCATTCTTAACCCTTCCCTACCCTTGCCCACCCCCCACCCCCCCCCCCCCCCCGCTGGGATGTGTTTCCATCAAGGCCAGGCCTCTCCAGTGTGTGGTGGAAAATAACAGAGGGTTTTAAAGGGAACTGAAACCACACTCCTCAGCAGAATGGTCCCCACATTCGCTGTGGCCCATGGCTGCCCCTCTACATTCAGCCTTGAGAAGCACTTGTGGCTCCCGGCCACGGCCACGGCCACCGCAGGGCTATGCAGAGGCTGGTAAACAGCGCATGGCATTCTCCGCCTATGGCAAGCATTCATGCACCGAATTCTTTGTCCTCGTGAGGACAGACAGAGAGCTACTCTGTGCTGGAAAACCAGAGCCCCGTTTGCAAAAGCCCCAGCCGGAGAGCACGCCAAGGCCAAGGCTCACATGCCACCAAGCCCTTGTGCGCTTGCGAAATAAACTTGCCCAAACTTGGACTTCTCTCTCGAAAAAGCTTGGGTTAACTTGTTAATTCCAAAGGGAAAGCATGGCACTGGTACAATGGAGAAACTTGGCAATCTGCTCCTTAATCAAGGGCTCCAAGTCCTGCGGGTCCTGAGAAGTGACCCCACACGGCTTCTGTGGTGTTCCTGCCCCAAATGTATAACTCGGATCTAACCAGCAGGAAAACAAACAGATCACACAAACCCAGGCCGAGGGACGTTTCTAGAGAACCACCGGCCCCGCATTTTCGAAAAATATCAATGTCGGGGCGCCCGGGTGGCCCAGTCGGTTAAGCATCTGACTCTTGATTTCGGCTCAGGTCAGGATCTCACGGTTTGTGAGTTTGGGCATAATCGGGCTCTGCGCTGACAGTGCGGAGCCTGCTTGGGATTCTCTCTCTGTCCCTCTGTCTCTCTGTCTCTGCCCCTCCCCTGCTCTCTCTCTCTCTCTCTCTCTCTCTCTCTCTCTCTCTGGCTCTCTATCAAGAATAAATAACTTAAGGGGCGCCTGGGTGGCTCAGTCAGTTAAGCATCTGACTTCGGCTCAGGTCATGATCTCACAGTCCGTGGGTTCGAGCCCCGCGTCGGGCTCTGTGCTGACAGCTTGGAGCCTGGAGCCTGCTTTGGATTCTGTGTCTCCTTCTCTCTCTGCCCCTCCCCTGCTCGCATTGTCTCTCTCTGTCTCTCAAAAATAAATAAAAAACATTTTAAAAAATTTTTTAAGAATAAATAACAAAACTTAAAAAAAATTATGAAAACCTTTTTTAAAAAAATCAATGTCAGGAAGGACAACGAAAAGCAGAAGACCTCTTCCAGACTGAAGAAACCAGATGGAAGAGACCATGAGCACTGAATGTCAGGTGGGATCGTAGACATAGGTTGAAGCCAAAATGGGAATAAAGACCTTGGCAAAGGGCAATTATTGGGCAATTCCTAAAACTTAAAAATGGACTGTACGTCAGATAAGCATATTTTACCAATGTTAAGTTTTCTGAATTTGCTTACTGTATTGCATTATTAAAGAGGATGTCCGTGCGTGCTAAATTATTTGGGAGTGGTCTTTGCAATTTACTCTCAACTGATTTCAGCAAAACTGACGATAATGATAACCTGTGCATAGATTAAAACAAACGAGGTAACACTGGTAAAAAATCTAAGTGAAAGGCATATGGATTATTCCATGGATCACTCTTACAATGTCTCTGTAGGTTTAAATGCAAAATAAATACCGTCTAAAAAAGAAAAGAAAGGACCTCAGGGGCGCCTGACTTGTTCAGTTGGAGGAACATGCGACTGTTGATCTCAGGGTCATGGGTTTGAGCCTCGCGTTAGGGGTAGAGATTACTTAAAAATAAAAATCTTTTTTTTTAAGTTAAATAAATAAACAAACAAAAACTCCCGAACCAACAAATAAATAAAGGAATGTCAGTTACATGCTCAGCTACACCTCCCAGATATTATTTATGTCACAACTAATGTGCAATAGCAGCGCTGAGGCGGGACTTGGCATGGATGAGAGAGCGTGCTAACAACACGCTAAGTCTCGGTGGAACACTGGAGACATAGCAGTAATTCACTAAAGCTGCTGTTGCTCGAAACATTTGATCCAACCTACCAACCACACAGGAAAATTAGTTGCACTATATTATAATCACACCTTGGTTTTTTTTTTTTTAATTTTTTATTTATTTTTGAGAGAGAGAGAGACAGCGTGAGCAGGGGAGGGTCAGAGAGAGAGGGAAACACAGAATCCAAAGCAGGCTCTGGTCTCCGAGCTGTCAGCACAGAGCCCGACGCAGAACTCGAACTCACGAACCCTGAGATCATGACCTGAGCCAAAGTAGGATGCTTAACCGACTGAGCCACCCAGGTGCCCCTAAATGTGTTTGTTTAAAACAAAAATTGTCATATTACTTCGTGATCAAATACATCCCACGTGATGAGGGCTCGTTTCAGAAATCTCAAAATACAGATATTCAAACTTGCTTAACAGAAAAATGAGAGCACTGGGTCCTTGGCCTGATTATTCTCTACCTGTAGCTCCCCCTTCGGAGCCCTTCTCCCTGCTCCTCTGCCTCCAGGAGGCTGGTCCCTTCACCTGCAGCACCTGCCTTCAGCTCACACTGGGTTCCAGGGAACACCATGTCTTCCCCAGGCCCCTTCAGGCCCCTAGGCAGTGCCAGCTTCCTGCCGTCCCTGCTCCCATCATCCCTTGTTCCAAATCCCAGATTTAGAAATGAGCTTTTGTGAAAGAAAAACATGTACTGGGGCGCCTGGGTGGCTCAGTCGGTTAAGCGTCCGACTTCGGCTCGGGTCATGATCTCACGGTTCGTGGGTTCGAGTCCCATGTCAGGCTCTATGGGGGCAGCTCGGAGCCTGGAGCCTGTCTTCGGATTCTGTGTCTCCCTCTCTCTCTCTCTCTGCCCCTCCCCTGCTCATGTTCTGCCTCTATCTCAAAATTAAATAAACATTTTAAAAAATTTTTAATTATTTACTGCCATTTGTGAGCACGTGGTGCCTTTCAAAGTCATTCGATTTTTGAAATGTCCCCTTAGCCACACAGTCTTTGCACACACTGTCACACTGCCTAAAGCAAGGTATGAGGTGAGGCTGCCATCCGCGGATAGCTCTGTGCGACTCTGAGGAAGGACCCTGGGGAGACCAGCTCCTTCCTCGGCCTTCAGAGCCTCCTGAATCTGGGCCATGCAGGACTTTGGGAAGCATCCTCATCAGGGACTGAGAGAGGGCAGGTGATGGTGACGAAGGCGTCATGCAGAAGAGAGGGAGAGTAGGAAACGAGAAGGGCCGGTGGGCCAAAGAAAAGCCGGCTGGGATGGGTCCTCGACATGCATCTCCAGCCCCGCCACCTCCTCCATGCTGCCCCTTCTACGGTAACAGCCACCACAGGAGGGAGGGCTCCTGTTCCCAGGCCACTGGCCTCCAGCTTGGGTCTGATGTCGAAGAAGGCAGCTGAGAGGTTTCTCACGTTTTTAAAAAATGTTTTATTTATTTTTGAGAGAGAGACAGAGCGTGAGTGGCAGAGGGGCAGAGGGAGGGAGACACAGAATCGGAAGCAGGCTCCAGGTTCCGAGCTGTCAGCACAGACCCCGACTCGGGGCTCGAACCCATGAACCGTGAGATCATGACCTGAGCCAAAGTCGGATGCTTAACCGACTGAGCCACCCTCTCAGGTTTGGGTGCCCCCTCTCATGTTTGGGTGGCCAGTAGCCATGGTCCTTCTCCACCCTACCCCCCACCCGTGACTATCCCGGCCAATGAGATGTCACCTGGGAGCCCAGGAAGCACACTGCCCCTATTGTGCCTGGTAGAAGCGTGATTTACACGTGTAGGTTTCCAGTGTTCAAAACACTCCCACATCCATCACACCGTCCGGCCTGGGCGGGTCTGCGGAGGTCAGCAGAGGACAATGCTGAGACCATGGGACAGCATAACTACATGCTGCTCAAAACAATACTTACTGAGTGACGGGGCCCTGGGAGTCACCACTGGCCTACAACCAACCCCCTTCTTCAAGCTAAAAAAAAAAAAAAAAATGTTGGGGCGCCTGGGCGGCTCAGTCGGTTAAGTGTCCAACTTCGGCTCAGGTCATGATCTCATCCTTCGTGAGTTCAAGCCCCGCATCAGGCTCTGAGCTGTCGGCACTCTCTCTCTCTCTCTCTCTCTCTCTCTCTCTCAAAAATAAATAAACATTAAAAAAAATAAAATAACATTTAAAAAAATGTGAATTGATATATTATTGACAACCTGGGTAGTTCTGTCCAGCGAACCTTGCCAGCGCCACACTGGGCATCCCCCCTGGGTGTGTACACGAGTGCACCCCACGGTCCCCCACTCGGCTCACCCTCCAGACGCCAGGGCCACACAGCTCAGGCAGCACGCACACCCGGTCCCACCGCACACCCCACAGCTTTAGGGATTGGGATTTGAGCTCTGGATGAGTGAAAGGAACACCCTTGGAGGGCGCCCAGGTAGGGGAGCACAGAGGGCAGCTGCGAGCAGGTGTGTGTGCCGGCAGGCACGTGCGTACTCACTCCCTCAAAAGTGTGGATGGAGGGATTTGCACCTGTCTCTCTAGGACTCGACACCCACCCTCATGGTCTTAATAAACAAACATGGCGGTGACAAGCATGCCAAACCCTTAAATGCGGTGCCCTTGCACAGTAGACAACCCAAAGATCTGAGCAGACTCCATGGCCCTGTGGATACATATCCCTATTTTATGGGTGAGGAAACTGAGGCTCAAAGAGGCTAAGTGTCTGGCCATCACAAAAGCAGCCATAGGTCAGTCATCTTAAGAGAAGCAGCAGAGGTTCGAGCACCACCCTTGTTGCCTCTTTCCAAAACCAAGCGCCACCCTTGGGCTTTTATCTCTGATCTCAGGGCGATCGGAGAGGGGCAGAGCTGTCTCCACTGGGAGAAAGGTGGCAGCTCTGGGAGGCGGCGAGGGGAAGAACTGGGTCCGATTCTTTTGGTGTAAGAAGGCACTGCCCTGGGGCATCTGGGGGGCTCAGTCAGTTGAGCGGCGGGCTCTTGATTTCGACTCAGGTCATGATCTCACAGTTCGCGGGATCAAACTGTACACTGCACTGGGCTCAGCACTGTAAGCACAGAGCTTGGGATTCTCTCTCTCCATGTCTCTCTCTAGCCCCCTCCCTGGCTCCCCGGCTCGTGCATGCATGCACATGCTCTCTCTCTCTCTCAAAAATAAATAAGCATTAAAAAAAAAATTAAAGGGGCGCGTGGGTGGTTCAGTCAGTTAAGCGTCCCACTTCAGCCTAGGTCAAGATCTCACCGTTCCCAAGTTTGAACCGCCCTTGGGGCTCTGTGCTGACAGCGCGGAGCCTGGGGCCTGTTTCGGATTCTGTCTCCCTCCTTCTCTCTCTCCCTCCCCTACTTGTGTTGTGTCTCTATATCTCAAAAATAAATAAACATTTAAAAAAATTTTTTTAATTAAAAAAAAAAAAAAAAGAGGAATCTGAGGCCCAGACCGGGCAGGTAACTTGGGGCCACCCAGCAAACCTGTGGCCAAATCAGAAATAGATGGCAGGTCTGTAACTCAGAGCCAGAGAGAGCCCTTCCTACAACTCCAAAAGGTCTTATGTTCCACTCCCATCGGGATCTTCTTACCCATTCAGAACCATTTCTAAATCGTGTATGCACATCTGAGGATGCAAAGTTGGTGGGTGGGTCCTGGGGCACAGAGCGGCCAGCGTGCCAAGCCTCTCTCCATTTCTCAGCCATGGTGCTGCCAGCCTCACCCGGAGAATCAGGCAGCGAAGACTTCCCCATTAGCCATTAAGGAAACCAGCAAGTCCGCTTGGCTGGACTGAGTCTGAACTATCAGGGTGGGTGTGCAGGCTTCGTACTCCCAACACACAACGCAAAGGCACAAGGCATCAGGGTTAATAAACAGCTTTATTTGCCTTCGACAGCATCAATTTCCTTACATTCTCCATTAATTTGCCATTAAAGTGCGGGAAATCTTCTTAATCACGATAACATTTATTAAAAGAAATCAGAGCTCGTTTCAGGAATGTGGCGGTCACGAAGAAAACATCTCTCCTACAATCCCCAGAACGGGAGCCCCTCGCGTGGAGCTGGTGGGTTGGCCAATCTGCAAACAGATCCTACTTCCCTCTCACCATGAGCACCAAACTGGCTGGGACCGCCACCCATGGGGGAAAAAAAAAGCAATGTTACAGAGATCTAAAAACACCCACACGCCCTGCCCGCCGGTTCCTCTCGGCCCTCACCGGGTGTCTGCTGTTTGACTCGACCCAATCTTAGGAGAAACGGAGGGGTCTGACCCTCCCTACTGCCTTCCACCCCACCCCACCCTTGCTAACAAAAGCCCCAAAAGTCATTACAATGAAAAAGTGGCTTTCCATTACCCCAACCTAACAATGTTCAGTAAAAATGAGGATAATAAACACAAAAGCTTGCTTAGTAAACAGGAGCTCTCGGCGTTCAATGCAAAAAAGAAAAAAAAAACTGAAATCTTAAGGCAAATACTGTCGACTCTGCACCCGGGCTGGACGAACTTGGAACTCTGCACCTGTCTGGAGAGCGCCGGCCGTGAGCTTAAAGGCGGTTGGCTTTTCAGCGCTTGCTACTGGCAGAGGCCAGACCTTTGCATTATGCTGAGGCTGTCTGTCGGCGTGTTTCTCTTTGGAGTTTATATACAAACACACCCAAGGCTGATGTATTTTTATACATATATGTACACCCACACAGAGACCTGCTACTCTTTCTTGGAAACCACGAGTTCCACCTCGGGAAGCTGGATGCCAACCTTATTCCCGCTGTCATTGCTAGAAGAAGAGGACAGTCGGGACTTCTTAGAGGCCAAGGACACGCCACTGCCCTGCAACTTGCCTGCCTCGTCATCGCTCCCAGTCACCTCATAGTGACCTTTGCTCTTTGAGCCCAATCCACCGAAGGTACCAAATTTCAGTTTCCCGTGTTTCCCTTTGACTTTCCCGCCTTCCAGTGACACTTCCCCACCTTCGAACTCCAAAGTCCCCGTCGGGGTGGAAGGCGCAGACAGCTCCCTTTCGTCACTGAAGGAATTGGAGCGGTGCCGTGGCTTCTTGCTTTTAAATAAAGAGAACTTGCCTTTGGGCGACGATGTTTCGGCCTCTGCCTCTCCTTCCAGAGAGCCTAGGCTGGCCTTGGAGCTCTTCAGGTCGCCTTTGGACCCTGAGATGGATGCTTCTGGTGAGCCAGTGACACCACCTTTCCCTTTCGGTTTGGAAAAATTGAACTTGGGCATTTTGATTTTGGACTTTTTAAGTTTTACGTCGGACTCTTCCCACTCGCCTTCTCCGGCACCAGCCTGGACAGTAGCCTCCACTTTGGGGAAGTTAATATCCACCCCTACTTCTCTGCCAACCAACTCCCGGCCAGAGAAGGTGAATTTGGGGATCTTCATTTTGGGGAATGTTACTTTTCCAGATCTGCTTTCCAAATGACCTGGAGACCCAGACACACTCAGCCCAGGACCCTGGAGTCCTTCTACCTTTGGTCCTGAGAAATGAAGTCCCCCAGCAAGCTTGGGTACATCCATGGTGAAAGTGGAGGATGCCTGGGGTCCTTTCCACTCACCCCCAGAACCTTTGACACTCATATGCCCTTCACCCAGGCTGACAGCTGGGGCTCTGACACCCCCTGAAACATCCACACCTCCTTTGATTTTTGGGCCCTTCAAGCTGACACCGAAATCTGACTCAGGAGATGCCATATTGAATGAAGGTCCCTTCACGCTAATGTCGGGAGCGGCCCCATGGAAACCTATTCCTGAACCTTTCAGATCGCCTTTGATTTCAGGACCAGAAATCTGCCCGGCTGGGAGTTTCACGTTCACACCTGGCAGCTCCACGTCACATCCAGAGGACTTAACCCCAGGCATCTGGAGGTTTCCTTCTAGGCCCTGCACACTGAGGCCCGGAAGACCTCCTCCAATAGTGGGGCCTTTCAGCTCGCCAGTGGCCCCGAGGCTCCCTTTTATTTTTGGTCCTTCCAAGTTCAAGTCCATGTCTGGTGCTGAGATTTGAGGGCCAGAGATCTGAGGCCCTTTCAGGTTCAGGCCTCCGAGGTTCACATCCACACCGGGCCCCTTCAGTTCTCCAGTCACTTGCGGCCCCTTGACATTGATGTCCAAGTCGGACCCTGGAGTGGAGATGCCAAACTGGGGCAGTTTCATTTTGGGAAGTTTAATGCCACCTTCAGGTGCCTCCAAGCTGAGATCAGGGGCTCCTACTGATACCTTAGGGCATTTGATGTCACCAGAGACAGCCAAGTCTCCCTGCAGGCTTGGTCCCTTCAGGGTCACGTCTGGCGCGCCAAGGTTTATCGCTGTGGCATCCATCCCTGGCACTTTCACACCATCTCCTTCCATCCTCACCTTTCCACCAACACTTCGGAAGTCAAGCCCTGGGGCATGCACCTTCATGCTGGGAACAGAGGCATCCAAGTCTCCCTTCAAACTTGGTCCTTTCAAATTCAGGTCAAGGTCAGGTCCAGAGACTTTTGGCATAGAGAGGTTCACTGAAGGCAAGTCTACTTTTGGCCCCTTCAGAGACACATCGGGTCCTTCAAGACTCACATCAGGTGCACTCAAGCCTCCTTCAAGAGAGGGCAGCTTGGCATGGACCTCAGCTCCTCCACCTTCCACATTCACACCAGGGACACCAATCTTGGGCATTGAAAACTTGGGGAACTTGATTTTCGATTCTGGACCTTGCAGATCTATGTCTGGTCCTTGCAGTCCTACACTGGGGACATCACCCTTTATCTTTGGTCCTTTCAAGTTAACGTTCACATCGGGGATGGAGACCTGAGGGGCAGAGATGCTGAACGATGGTGCTTTGACTTTAGCATCTGGGCCTTCAAGGTTGAGGTCAGGTGCATCCAACTTTGCCTGCACCCTGGGGCCTTTCAAGTCACCCTCTATTTTGGGGCCTGAAACATCCACACCCGGCACCTTCAACTTGGGAGCCTTCAGCTTGATGTCGGGACCTTCCACATTAATCCCTGAAGAAATATCCAGATCGGGTGCCTGGATTTCACCCTCTATTTTGGGGCTAGGGAGGGGGGCCTCTGCTTTAAATTTAGGTGATTTAATGTCAAATTCTACATCTGGAAAGTACATCTTTCCAAACATAGGTTTCTTGGTTTTGGGGGATTTCACATCAACTTTAAGTGTGGCATCTGGCCCTGCAACATTGACCTCTGCATCAGAAGTCTTGAGACTGGCATCAACTTCGCCCCCAGGAACATTCAAATCAAACCCCTGTTTTTTGGCCTTCATTTTAGGACCACTCATGTGAATTTTAGGCATTTTAAACTTACTTTTCTTGCCCTTGCCACCAACACTGATGTCAGGAGTCTCAACATTCAGTTCTGCCTCAGGAACAGTCACATCCAAGGAAGGTGATTTGAAGTCCGCTTTGGGGCTTTTTGCCCCAAATCCAAACTTGGGTTTCTTAAATTTGGGAATTTTAATATCTGGGCCCTCAACATTAAGATCTGGGCTCTCCATGTGTACATCTAAGCTTGGAGCTTCTAAATCAACTTTGGGCCCTTTGAGGTCCAGTTCATCACCTTCTAACTTGGGACCAGAAACCCCAATTTTGGGTGTCTTGAGATGCAAATCCACATCAGGTAGAGTTACTTTAGGGGCAGATATATCCAGCGATGGCATCTTCAAATTTGGGCCACTCAGCTTGACATCAGGGCCTTCAAAATCCAGACCTGGACCCTTAAGGTCTACTTCTGGGCCTTTGAAAGTACCTTCAGTCTTAGGGACAGACACATCAAAATCTCCTTTGACTTTGGATCCTTTCAAATCCAAGTCAACATCAGGCATGGAGATCTTGGGAGCTTTGATATTTATCTCTGGCATCTTGAACTTGGGGCCCTTCAGTTTCGCATCTGGACCTTCAATATTGACATCTGGAACATCAATGTCCACCTTGGGTCCTGAGACATCAATGTCAGCCTTGGGCAGGTTCACGTCCACTTCTGGGCCCTCTCCTTTGAAACCTGGCATGTTGAACTTGGGCATTTTCACTTTGGGCATCTTCAGGTGCCAGTCTGGGCCATGAGCATCCACATCTGGGACGTCAATGTCCACTTTGGGCCCTTTGATGTCAACTTCTGGGGCCTTTAAGTCACCTTCCACTTTAGGCAGAGTCACATCCACATCACCCTTTACCTTGGGACCTTTCAGGTGTAAGTCAATATCAGGCATGGAGATCTTGGGAGCTTTGATGTTCATCTCTGGCATCTTGAACTTGGGGCCCTTCAGTTTCGCATCTGGACCTTCGATATTGACATCCGGAACATCTATGTCCACCTTGGGTCCCGAGACATCAATGTCAGCCTTGGGCAGGTTCACGTCCACTTCTGGGCCCTCTCCTTTGAAGCCTGGCATGCTGAACTTGGGCATTTTCACCTTGGGCATCTTCAGGTGCCAGTCTGGGCCGTGAACATCCACATCTGGGACGTCAATGTCCACTTTTGGGCCCTTGATGTCAGCTTCAGGGCCCTTGAGGTCACCTTCCACTTTAGGCAGAGACACATCCACATCACCCTTTACCTTGGGACCCTTCAGGTTCAGGTCCACTTCAGGCATAGAGATCTTGGGTGCCTTGAGGTGCAGGTCAGGCATTTTAAACTTGGGGCCCTTCAGTTTCCCTTCTGGGCCATGAATGTCAACATCAGGAGTGTCTATGTCCAGATTAGGGCCTTTAACATCCACTTTGGGGCCTTTCAGATCTCCTTCCAGTTTAGGAATGGAAATGTCCAAATCTCCCTTTATTTTCGGTCCTTTCAAGTTCAAA
The DNA here is from genome assembly GCA_028646485.1 of Cryptoprocta ferox. Taxonomy (NCBI): domain Eukaryota; kingdom Metazoa; phylum Chordata; class Mammalia; order Carnivora; family Eupleridae; genus Cryptoprocta; species Cryptoprocta ferox. The sequence goes on along the minus strand of CM053575.1, from coordinate 8,633,530 downwards.
TCAATGTCACTCATGGAGATTTGTGGAGTTTTGAAATGGACATCAGGCATCTTAAATTTGGGACCTTTGAGTTTCCCTTCAGGACCTTCAATGTCCACCTCTGGCCCTTTTAGATCACCTTCCACCTTAGGTAATGAAAGATCCACATCCCCCTTCACCTTTGGCCCTTTCAAATTTAAGTCAAAGTCAGGCATGGAAATCTTGGGGGCTTTAATATGCATCTCTGGCATCTTAAACTTGGGCCCCTTCAATTTTCCTTCTGGGCCTTCAATGTTGATATCAGGAGTGTCAATGTCCAATTTGGGGCCCTTTATGTCAATTTCAGGGCCCTTGAGGTCACCTTCCACTTTGGGCAGAGAAACATCCACATCACCCTTCATTTTGGGGCCCTTCAGGTTAAAGTCAAGGTCAGGCATGGAGATTTTGGGAGCTTTGATGTTCATCTCTGGCATCTTGAACTTGGGGCCCTTCAGTTTCGCATCTGGACCTTCAATATTGACATCTGGAACATCAATGTCCACTTTGGGTCCTGAGACATCAATGTCAGCCTTGGGCAGGTTCACATCCACTTCTGGGCCCTCTCCTTTGAAGCCAGGCATGCTGAACTTGGGCATTTTCACCTTGGGCATCTTCAGGTGCCAGTCTGGACCATGAACATCCACATCAGGGGCATCAATGTCCACTTTGGGCCCTTTGATGTCAACTTCTGGGGCCTTTAAGTCACCTTCCACCTTAGGCAGGGAAACATCCACATCTCCTTTGACCTTAGGACCTTTCAGGTGCAAATCAAAGTCAGGCATGGAGATCTTGGGGGCTTTGATGTTCATCTCTGGCATCTTGAACTTGGGGCCTTTCAACTTTCCCTCTGGTCCTTCAATGTTAACATCAGGGCCTTCGATGTCCACCTTGGGTCCTGAGACATCAATGTCAGCCTTGGGCAGGTTCACATCCACTTCTGGGCCCTCTCCCTTAAAGCCTGGCATGCTGATC
>CM053575.1:8568505-8632040 GCA_028646485.1 Cryptoprocta ferox | reverse complement strand
TCAAGTTCCAGTCTGGGCCATGAACATCCACATCTGGGACATCAACATCCACTTTGGGGCCTCTGATGTCCACATCTGGCACTTTCATTTCACCTTCTATCTTGGGCACAGACACATCCACATCCCCTTTCACTTTGGGACCCTTCAAGTGTAAGTCCACATCAGGCATGGAGATCTTGGGGGTCTTGAAGTGCATCTCGGGCATCTTAAATTTGGGGCCCTTCAGCTTCCCTTCTGGACCTTCAAGGCTCACATCCGGGGCTTCGATGTCAACCCTGGGTCCAGAGATGTCAATGTCAGCTTTGGGCAGGTTCACATCCACTTCTGGGCCCTCCCCTTTGAGGCTGGGCATGCTGAACTTGGGCATTTTCATTTTCGGCATTTTCAGGCTCCAGTCTGCACCTTGGACTTCCACATCTGGTGCTTTAATGTCTACCTTAGGTCCTTTGATGTCCACATCTGGAACTTTCATTTCACCTTCTATTTTTGGTGCAGACACATCTAGAGATCCTTTCATTTTGGGTCCTTTAAGATCCAAGTCGACATCAGGCAGAGTCATCTTAGGAGCTTTGAAGTGCATCTCTGGCATCTTAAACTTGGGACCTTTCAACTTTCCTTCTGGTCCTTCAAGGCTCAAATCTGGAGCACTAATATCTACCTTGGGTGCAGAAATGTCCACATCAGCCTTCGGCAGGTTCACATCCACTTCTGGGCCCTCCCCTTTGAGGCTGGGCATGGTAAATTTGGGCATTTTCATCTTGGGCATCTTTAGGTTCCACTCAGGACTATGAACTTCAACATCAGGGGCACTGACGTCTACTTTTGGCCCTTTGAGTTCCCCTTCCAGCTTTGGCACTGTAACATCATAGTCTCCTTTTACCTTGGGACCTTTCATATGCAAATCCACATCAGGCATAGAGATCTTTGGGGCCTTGATATTCATTTCAGGCATCTTAAACTTGGGACCCTTCAGCTTTCCTTCAGGTCCTTCAATATTCACATCCGGAACTTCAACATCCACTGTGGGTCCTGAGATGTCAATGTCTGCCTTGGGCAGGTTCACATCCACTTCTGGGCCCTCTGCTTTGAAGCCAGGCATGCTGAACTTGGGCATTTTCATTTTGGGCATCTTCAGGTGCCAATCTGGGCCACGAACATCAACATCTGGAGCATCAATATCCACTTTGGCACTTTTAAGTTCAACATCAGGAACTTTAATCTCCCCTTCAACTTTTGGCACTGTGACATCGTACTCCCCTTTTACCTTAGGGCCTTTCAAATGTAAGTCCACATCTGGCATGGAGATCTTTGGGGCTTTGATATTCATCTCAGGCATCTTAAACTTAGGTCCCTTCAATTTCCCTTCTGGTCCCTCAATACTCACATCTGGAGCACTAACATCTACCTTGTGCCCAGAAACGTCCACATCAGCCTTGGGAAGATTCACATCCATTTCTGGGCCCTCTCCTTTGAGCCCTGGAACACTGAACTTGGGCATTTTCATCTTGGGCATCTTCAGATGCCAGTCTGGGCCATGAACATCCACATCTGGGGCACCAATGTCCATTTTGGGGCCTTTCAGTTCTCCTTCAAGTTTTGGGGCTGTTACATCATATTCTCCTTTCACCTTTGGGCCTTTAACATGTAAATCTACATCAGGCATGGAGATCTTTGGTGTCTTGACACTCACTTCGGGCAGCTTGATATCAGGGCCTTTAAGTTTGCCTCCCAGGCCTCCTATGTTGACATTCGGGGCCTCCATGTTCACGTTGACCTTGGGCCCTGAAATACTGACATCTCCTTTCGGCAGTTTCACATCTACATCTGGACCCTCCCCTCCAACTCCTGGCGTGCTGAACTTGGGCATTTTCAGGTTCCATTCTGGGCCATGAACTTCCACATCTGGGGCACTGACATCCACTTTGGGTCCTTTGATGTCAACTTGAGGGACTTTGATTTTCCCTTCTCCTTTTGGGAGTACAACATCCACACCCCCTTTCACTTTAGGGGCAGCCACATTTAAGTCTACATCTGCCATAGTGATCCCATAGGTGCCTGTTTTCCCAGAAGGACTACTAAGCTTGGGTCCTGTCAAAGTCCCCTCAAGGCTAGGTGTCTCTATGTCCACTTTGGCGCCTTTCACTGCCACTTGAGGGCCTTTAACATCACCGTGCACCCCAGGCACAGAAACCTTAATATCTCCTTTCAGTTTAGGGGACCCAAGGCTCAGATCCACATCCTGCATGGAGATTTTAGGTTTCTGAATAATCATTTCAGGAGTTTTGACTTTCGTACCCTTCACCTTCCCTTCCAGCCCCCCAGCAGCAACTTCAGGCACACTGACGTTCCCAGAGACCCCAGGAAGAGTCACGTCACCTGTGGGCAGTGTCACATCAATGCCAGCTCCCTCTCCCTTAGAACCTGATACAGAGAATTTGGGAACTTTCATCTTGGGCATATTCAGTTTGCCGCCAAGCCCGTGAATATCAACGTCAGGGGCTTGAACTTCCACGTTGGAGCCAGTGATGGTGCCCTCGATCTTGGGCGCAGAGACATCCACCCCTATGCTCCCCTGTGGCTTGGCACCTTTCAGGCCTAGACCAGCCTCAAGTGATGGCCCAGTGATTTGGGGGCCTTTCAGCTTCCCCTCAAGCCCCTCAACATTGGCAGAAGGAGCGCGGACTTCTAGCTGAGGGGTCTGGATGTTCCCACCAACGGTCAGGCCTGGCTTGCCGCCCTTGTGCCCCACAGAGAATTCAGGGGCAGAAGCATTCAATCCTGCCACTGGCGCCTGGCCCTCGGGCCCTGTCGAGACACCAAATTTTGGCACTTTCATTGTGGGAATTTTAATCTTCCCATTACTGCCACTCTCAAGAGCTGGGTCCTGCACCTCTACTGCCCCACCCCCAAGAGAAGACGAAACGTCCACTCCTGGAACTTGGACCCCTCCTTTGCCACCCAAGTCCAAGCCCTTTGCGCTGACACTGACGCCTGGGCTTCCCACCTTTATCCCAGGCATGGTGACCTGGAGCTTCGAGTGGCCAGCACCTTGGAGCTCTGGGACCGAAGCGGAAACGGACCCCGCTCGGATGTCCGCAACAGAGCCTACAGTCGGAGACACTGCCCCCGAGCCTGAGGGCAGTCTGATCACTGTCTTGCCAGGGTGGGTGTCCACATCCACAGTGGAGATTTCAGTCAGTTCATGCCGTGGAATCTTGATCTTGAACTCAGGGCTGCTGATATCGATGTCCCTGGTGCCTTCACGGCCTGTCACATCAACAGTGTAGGCCGTGACCCTTCTAGTCACTGTGATGGTGCGGCTCTGGGTCTCCCCAGGATCCCCTTCTACTCCATCCTCCGACTTCAGCCGAGGCTTGATCTTCGTGGTGTAGATGCGCTGGTACTCCTCATCATCCCCGCTCTGCAGAAAGACACGCCCGGCAGAGGTTGAGGCAGGGTCTGCCCGAGTTACAGACGCCCGGCCACAGCCCAGCCGACAACATGGCTGCCTGCTTCCCAAAGGCGCTGGGACCCGAACGGAGACCCACGGGGCCTCCTGGGGCGGAGCAAAGGGGGCCGAAGAAGTGGGCTGACAGCCACCTCACAGGAGGAAAACAAATTATTTGGGGAAACTCTGGGAAGCAAAAGCCATGGGGAGAGAAGCGGGGTAGACACCCCCCTCCCCATCACACTGTGTGGAGGAAGGATTTACAATCCATTCTAGATTCAGATCGGCCTGTCAAGTCCCTGGGATGCCTCCCGGGTGACCATTTGTGTGCGGACTTGACCCTTTAGGCTCTCGACTCTCAACTCACTGGCTTATTTAATCGGAAAGGGGAATCCTCTCAGGGACCTCGCAGAAGGCATTTGTTGAGACTCACTGTGCTTGGATTAACACTGTCACTTTGAGGACCCATTCTGTGTTAAATAAACAAGCCAGCAGAAGGAGCCAAGAAATGTCGCTCAGGTACTTTGCTGCCCAGCCTTTGAGTCCGGGGCCTCTGGAAGTTGAAAACCGCTGCCTGTGAGGCAGAGCTGGGCACCTGTGAGACTATCTCGAAGATTCTCACAAAGCAGCTGACCTTCCTCCTGGTATGTAGGACTGGACACCAGGGGTCGGGTTCCCACGCTGGGGGCGCCCTGACGGAAGACGTTTCAGGGTGCCATCAGCCACACGCCACACGCAACTAGGAACGCACAGACTGGCTCGACAGAGAACACACACTCACAGAGAGAGAGAAAGGAGGGGAAAGAGCCACAGGAGACGTCCAGCAGGCAGACACAAGGCTCAGGACGTGGCCAGCAGGTCAGAGTGGCCGGGGGAAGCTCAGGGCGCAGACGGGCCGTCGAAGCACTCACCAGAACCACCTCGGAGCTTCGGGAGCTGAAGACTTCATGGGTCCAGGTCTGGCCGGGCTCGGGAGAGCGGTCCCCCTTGCGGTGAAGCTTCAGGCCCACGGTGTGGTGCCCCATGGTGTTCAGCAGCTGTGTCACCTCGCCTGACTGCAGGTTGTCAAAGTAGATGGTGGCACCCACAATCTGGTCCCCTGAGCAGGGAAGAGCAAGAAGCAGGTGAGACCCCCCCGCCCAGGGTCTCGGGGAAATAGCACCCAGCCACCACGTGCTGGGGCCTCGAACTGACTTATGTTTAATGCATCTCACGACCACCCCTCAAGGCAAGTGTGGTTAAGATGCGTGGTATCGATGAAGAAACTGAGGCTGAGCGAGGCCAACTAATTTGTCCAAAGCGGGAGAGCTCAGGAGCAGTGGAGGGGGGACTGGGGACGACGTCGCCACCACCCTCCATCGCCGCCTGCCCCGACGGACACAGAGGGGGCAGGGGAGGGCGGGGCTCGAGTACCTACCAGCCTGATGCCCCTGGGACTGTGCCCCTCCGCCCACCCCACCCCAGCACCCAGCCCGCACCCTGGGGTGACTCACCCTCCTTGACCACCCCAGTGCGGGCCGCAGGGGAGTTCTGCATCACCTCTTGCACAAAGACGCCGTCGTCCCTCTGGGCGATGGTAAGCCCGTGGGAGCCGCTGCCCTGCCAGTTGGGCAGCAGCAGCTCCCGGGTTGTCTCCTCCTCCTTCTCCATCTTGGGTGAGGTAAGAAAATGGGGCTCAGGACCATGGGGGCTCAAGGGCATGAGGAGAGGAAAAAGCCAAGGATCTCTGGTGCTATGAGCTTCCAGGGAGTGAGGCAGTGTTTCCGAGGGGCCCGTCTCCACTGTGGAAATGTCCCCAAAGTACCACAGAGGATATGGAAAGTACACACTGGTTGCAACCGACCTTGGCGCTAGCCCGCCCCTCATCCCTTCCACCCAGGGCCCTGCCTCCCAATGCTGCACAGGGCCCCTCCCCTCCCCTGCCCCTCCCCTCCATCCCACCCTCCCTCCCACGGACCTTTGGCAGGACTCAGTTCAGGAGCGGATGCCTTGCCAGGAGCCCGCCCCTCCTTCCTGTCTTCTCAGTCTCTCTCGTCGGGAATCTCGGTCACCCGGCCTAGGGAAAAGCAGACAGGGACACTGGCACCCAACAACTGGCTTGCTCGGGATCCCAAGCGCAAAAGATGGTGGAGTGCTCTGCTATCCGGACCAGACCAAGACCTCAACCTTCCCCACTGGCATCATTCCATTTGGACGTGACTCTCCAGCCCGGGATCACGGAAAGGGGGGTTTAGGGGAGGCCAGACTCAAGCTATCAACCCTGGCTCTGCATCTTCCCAGCTGTGTGTGTGTGTGTGTGTGTGTGTGTGTGTGTGTGTGTGTGTGTGTGTGTGTGAGACCCTGGCCAAGTCACTCAACTTCTCTGAACATCCACTTCCTCGTCTGTGAAAAATGGAGACGGTACAGGATCTCCCAGAGGACTGAAGGAGAGAGAGAGCATGTGTGTGAAAAGCTCTGGTGCACACGAGCTTCACGATACACACCTTCCTTGGTGGGTTCTTTATAACAGCTCCAGGAGGGACGTATTACCGTCCCCATTATACAGATGGAAAGACTGAGATTGCGGGGGGGGGGCAGTCATCCCGGGGCCCACAGTGAGAACACCACTCAGCTTGGGCTCTGAGTCCACAACTGTCTCCCCTATACCGCATCAGGTCTGTGGCGGTCACTGGTGAGAGACTCCCGGTCCCCAGCACTGGGGGCGAGTGGCAGCCCTGATGACAGGAATGGTGGTGCCTTTCTTCCCCTGGTGACACACAATGACACTGGCTCACCCGATCTAACCCAGTCCTGAGGACCAGGGGGACTCTCACCAGCTGGGAGCTCCGGGCACAGCAGCTGACAAAAAAGAAGGCTCAAGCCCCCCCCCAGGGCTGGCCCCCGCCCGAGAGGCCCGAATACAGCTGAGCTGCCTCGGGGACACGGTGAGCCAGGGCCCATCTCGCTGCCCACACTGGGCCCTGAGCCAGGGCCCAATAGGTTCAGGCACTCGGGAGCCAAGATGCCCTCTGGCCACAGGATGAGCTGTCAGCTGCACAGGTGCCCTGGGAAGACACGAGGCAGGACTCTGGATACAGTCAGGGCCCGCAGCCACCCACACAGAACGGTGGTGGCAGTGTCACCCAGAAGCGTGGTCTGTGAAACCGTCGGGGGAGGGGGTGCTAAAAATCACGCCGAGCCTCACCCAAAGCCCCACCCTGAAGCTGTTTACATTCAGAAATTAGTCCACCAATCGATCAATACATGCACCCTGATAGCGTCTTGCGTGCGTGATTGTACCAGACACAGCAGAGAAAGCCAGCAAGGGACACACAGGGCCGCCCCGCGCCGTACTCCACGCCGCGTTAGATTGTTACCTAATGTCCCTCGCGCGTCCTCGCCACGTTTCCCGGATGCACTCTGGCGATGGGGAGATTTAAAAGACTTAGTTCCTGTCCCGGATATAAATTATGAGCAAGGTGCTCTGGGCGTGACCCATTTAGCCTCAGAATGTTCCAGAAGGTTTATGAGCCTTCTGGGGGGTGGGGGGATGAAATATAAAAGGAAAGAAAGGGGCAAAGAGAACTATTATTTGTTGGGGGGGGGTTGTTTATTTTTGAGAGAGAAAGGGAGAGACACAGAGTGTGAGTGGGGGGAGGGGCAGAAAGAGGGGGAGACACAGAATCTGAACCAGGCTCCAGGCTCCGCAGCACAGAGCCCGATGCGGAGCTTGAACTCACGAACCCTGAGATCATGACCCGAGCCGAAGTCGGATGCCCAGCCCACTGAGCCACCCAGGGGCCCCTTTGCCAGCTTTCTTGAAAGGGTTAGAGTTTGCCTCCAAGGACGGGATTGTGTCTCTTGGAAACTCATGGGCACTTAGCAGCTGTGGGGTCAGGCAGATCACAGCATGGGGTGGGGGAACCAGCCACACAGACCCCAGTCTTCCCCCACCATGAACTCATACAGGCCGTATTTATGACACGGGTGCCGCCTAGGAGACCAGCAGAGCCACTGAGAGTGAGTGGCCTGTGGGCACAGGGGTGAGCTGGGGAATCCCCATCCCTCGGGACAGGCAGAGATGCCAAGCAGGGGAGCTGCCACAGGAAGTCACGCGGACCCTTCCCAACAAACAGCGAAGCTGCAACTGGAAGGCGCCTCCGCCCGGCAGCCAACACCAGGAAGCCGGCCCTGCAGACAGGGAGCCGGGCAGGGATGGAAAAGGCTTCCGGTCCGAGGGCTGCTCAGATCTCGGAAGCCACTAACCCCCTTAGCACCCCGCTCTTCCTCCTCGAGCAGGGCCCCTTTTCTCTGCCCAGCATCCTGGTCCTGAGCCAGCAGCCGGCAGGAGCAGGGGAGACACGAGCCAGCTCACCCTCGCCCACAGCTCAGCCCCACCCTCCCTCCTTCCCCGATGAGTCACTGAGGCCGCAACAGCTCCAGACATGCAAAGGGTCACGCCTAAAACCAGATAGACAAAGTGCTTCGTTGGCCAGACCCCTAGGTGCCAGAGGGGCCGGGGCTCCAGTGGAGACAGACCAGGTGTCCCCAGAAGCACAGGGGGGACCGGCTAGTGCACCGGAGCCTGGGCGCCTTAAATAAGGAGGAGAGAGAGGCATCTGGAAGGTGAGGCCTCCACGGCCTGCAAGAACAGGAGCCGTTGGACCCAGGGCTGCAGGCTGGCACCGGCAGGGCCCCTGCTCCCTGGCTGCCCAAGCTCAGGGCTGTCTTTCTGGCACAGCTAGGAGCAACTCCCCTCCCCTCCCACCTGCCCTGGGCCATTCAGGTGGCCGGACATGGGGGTGCTGGTGTGGGACTCATGATCCTGGGGGGCAAGGGGCTGTTTTCTGCGTCTGAGACCCAGCGCTCAGTCTCTCCCACATCCCTGGAGCTCATACCAAACTTCGATAGATGGTCCCTTCTTCTCCTACACAAGTCCACCAATGCCAGGCTTCCCCCAGGGCACTGAGGGCACCGCCCTGCGGTTACCCAAAGGAGGGTCTTTGGAACTTGGGGCAATTCTGCATATTCAGCCAAGATTCATAAGTCTTGGGAGTTGGAAGACATCTGAAAGCCATGCTGTCAACACGGTAGCTGCATTAATTTAGATTATATTTAAATTAACTTAAATTAAGGGGTGCCTGGGTGGCCCCGTTGGTTAAGTGTCCCGCTCTCACGGTTTGTGACATCGAGCCCTGCATCGGACTCTGCGCTCACCGCTCGGGGTTCTCTCTCTCTCTCTCCCTCTCTCTCTGCGCCTCCCTCACACTCTCTCTCCCTCAAAAATAAATAAATAAACATTAAAACAATTAATTGGGGTGCCTGGGTGCCTCTGTCGGTTAAGTGTCCGACTCCGGCTCAGGTCATGATCCCATGGTTCGTGGGTTCAAACCCCACATCTGGCTCTGTGCTGACAGCTTGGAGCCTGGAGCCTGCTTCAGGTTCTGTATCTCCCCCTTCTCTCTGCCCCTCCCCTGCTCATGCTCATGCTCGCTCGCTCTCTCTCTCTCGCTCTCTCTCTCTCTCTCAAAATAATAAACATTAAAAACATATTTTTAGGGGCGCCTGGGTGGCTCAGTCGGTTAAGCATCCGACTTCAGCTCAGGTCATGAGCTCACGGTCTATGAGTTCAAGCCCCGTATCGGGCTCTGGGCTGACAGCTGGGAGCCTGGAGCCTGCTTCAGATTCTGTGTGTGTCTCTCTCTCTGCCCCTCCCCTGCTCATGCTCTGTCTCTCAAAACTAAATAAACATTAAAAATTTTTTAAAAAATAATTTAAAAATAACAAAAACATATTTAATAAAATAAACTAAATTAAAATTTTAGTTCGTTGCTTGCAGGAGGCACATTTCAAGAGCTCAACAACCACACGAGGGCTTCCACATTAGACAGGGCGGGTGGGGAACACTACCGGCACGGCCGAAAGTCCCTGTGGGACAGCACTGTCTGGTATTTACAGATGGGGAAGGCAAGGTCCAAAGAGGTGAGAACGGGAGAGTACTGGGGCTCCAGGACCCCCATCTGCCAGCTCCCTACCCCGAGGCCCACCTGACACTAGCTCACAGTATCCTTCGTGATGGGAGGGACCGGAGCGGAGACCCTCTAAGGCAGAGGACTGCTTGGAAGTCAGAGAGAAGTCAGTCCGCTCCATCTGTAAGGCTGAGAGACCACACATCTAAGGCCTCAGGGACACACACTGTGACGCACCAGAAGCAGTGAGAGAAGAACGAGGCTGTCCTGTCAATTCAAAACTGCCAAGAGGATGTGCAGCCCCTCTGTGGATTGGGGACAAGACCCTGGCGGATCCAGGAAGCAGACTCCTTGCCCAGGGCAGAGGGTCCCTGCAGAGGTGGCGTCCAGAGGAATGTCCTTCCCCCACTGCGCTTAGGGAACAGAGACAGTCCCTTCTTCCCAAGAGTCGGCATGAAGTCAGCCGTGGGGGTGGGGAGTGGGGGGGTGGGCAGGAGGTCCAGCCTAGTTGCTGCTACAGCCAAAAACAGTCTTGCAGCCAGCATCAGTGTCAAGATGACAGGAACTGATAGACGCACACTCCCCGAGATAGGGCCATGGGCCTCAATGCCTCCATGCACCAAACCCGAAGACAAGAGGCGCACCGGAAGGGGAACGAGTTTGAGTATCTGTGCCCCACAGGATGGACACCGGAGGTGGCACTCCTGCCCACTGTCGGGGGGGAGGGGAGGGACACCAAGAGCGGTGGAACCTCTACCCAGCACAGCAACATGCGCACGAGCGATCGGACCCACCGTCCACACAAGGCAGGGAGAGCCATTCCCCCCCGCCCCGCCCCTCCCCTCCGGCTACGCAGAACAGAACGAAATGACTCACACCCTAGGTAGAGACCTCCGCCAGAGCGAAAGTCCCAAACACTTAGACTAGGATGAGGGGGTAGGATATTCAACGAAAAGAGAGACCCACCCAGAGGGGCAATCGAGGCTCCTAAACACTTGGCAGCAAAGAGGAAGAAAAAGCCCCACATGGAACGAAAACGCCCAACAGAGAGAGAAAAAGAGAATTCTGCACAGCTCCTGGGGTGCCCCAGTTCCACGCTTGGGGTCTCGTTCGATCCCAGACACAACCCTGTGTGATTAATAATTAACATCCTGGTTCCAGCGATGCAGTAACAGCCTCCCGGAGGTAAGATGACTCCCCCCAAGGATGAGCTAGAGACGCAAGCCCGGGTCTCTAGGACTCTGTGACTCCAAAGCAAACGGTCTTTTGCGAGGCGGAGGGATGGAGGCGCAAATAAATACACACACAGGATGAGAAACCACAGAGAAAGGTGCACGAGGGAGACACACAGAAAAGAGAGATCTGTACTGGAGGAGGAGGGCCAGAGAGACGTCCACAGGAAGATGGAGAGGCCTCCGTGCACATCTAGAGGGAGATGAGGTTGGAGGGGCATTAACCCCGAGAGAGCGAGGGAGGGACAGACGGATATTCCAGGAGGGGACCCAGAGACCCAGGGAGCAGCAGGAGACATCGCCGGGACAGCAGTGACAAGGAGGGAGGGCAAGAGGCCACCAGCCTCCTTTGCCCACACACCGGCCACTTCTTGGCCAACAGCTTGGGGGCAGCACACCCAGATGGGCAGAGGTCCAGGGATCCTGGAGCCCAGGATCTGAGGGGCCCTTTGGTTCCGGGGCTCGTTGAGGCCGTGTCCCCAGGACTCAACAATCCTGAGCTACACAGATCCTAGCTCACCTGTAGGCTCTCCCGGGCCCCAGCCAGCCAAGGCCAAGAGAATCATCCCCTCTGGGGCCTGGGGGACATAAGAGCCACTCTAGAGAAAGGCACAAGTAGGGCAAGGCAAGTATTTCCACTCACTGGGAACAGACACCGCATGAGGACCCTCATCCCAGAGGAACAAGGAAAAACGAGGGTGGCATCTCCTCTGGGGCCCCAAACCTCGAAATGGGCCTCCCTGTACGTAGCTGCCACGTGTGGAGAGCCATTCCAAGAAAGACAAATGAGGAAACGCACATGGCGCGTGCGCACAGACGCTCATCAGCCCCGTTCTCCACCCTTCGCAGCCCTGAGCGGGGCCACAACCCCAGCCTTCACCCTGTCCCAGCAGCCACCTGGTCTGGAAAGCCCCGGGCCCTGCCCATCATGGAGGGCGCCTACACCTGTTACCCGGGTGCCCAGGAGTCTGTGTCTCCCCTCTACCTGGGTGCCCCTGCCCATCTTCTTGCTCCCTCGCTCTCTGGGCCACCAGCGCAGCCCACGACGCCCATCAGGAGGAAGTTCCTCCAACCTCCTCTCTCCAGCCCTCTCCTCCCCGTCAGCCCCTCACCACCACGGGGAGTTTCCTGCACCTCCACTTCCAGGGCATCCCCATTCCTACCCCACCAGCCAGCTGCCCACTGGCTTCCTCCATGACACCTCTCTCCACCTCTCTCCCCTGGCCATCTAGCGCTGCTTCCTCCCACCACCACCACCACCCACCCCCACCGCCCCCAGTGAGCTCCAAGTTCTCACTCTCAGTGGGGAGGGAGAGTCCCTCGTCCTCCCCTGACCCAGAGGGACTCTCCTCCTCCTTGTGACCGGCCTGGGGCCAGCAGCACATTATCCGGCCCAAGTGCCCCGAGCCTGGCCACATAGCCAGGGAAGAGAGAGCCTTTATCCAGGACGGCTGGAACTAAGACACCAACTCCCAGGGTGGCACCCTCCACGGGGCAGGCGTGGTGAAGAACACTCCGTCTCACCCTGGGGGAAGGTTACAGGCGGGAGGGTGCAGAAGCTCCCGGACCACAGGCCAGCTCTCCGCCCAGCGGCCAGGCCACGCTAGTGCAGGGGCTCAGCGGCCAAAGAGCTGCCCCCCAGCCCCCCCCCCCCCCGCCCCGGCCGGGACGAGAAGCCGTGATCAGCTCCAGGCACTTCCCCTTCCCCGAGAACCTCCGCTCTGGCCCCCAGGGACAGGGCAGGATGCCCCTCCCTGACCAGCCGTGTGCAGCACGCCTCGTCCGGCATCACTCGGCCATCGCCTCACTCCCAGGGGTGTCCTCACCCTCCCGAGGGCCTCTGGACACAAACTCCGGGGCCCAGGACCTGTCCAGGATGGAGAAACTGACTCCAGTGCTTATCTGCAGCCCCTCCAGCCCCTGTGAAACCTCCACCACCCGGGCAGAGTCACACTGCTGTCCCCTGCCCTACAAGCCCCAGATGCGAGCAGAGTGACACAGCCAGGACCACCATGCACAGCCAGAGGGCCATCTGCTCACAAGTGATAACACACACCTCCCTGCTAGGACACCGGTGGTCACCGGGACGCAAGGCCACAGTGAAACCACCACGCTTGGACGCAAGGCCTCCAGCCACAACCACCCAGGGGTCCCCCAGGTGGGAACTGAGGCCAGGGTGAGGAAGAGGGGCTCTGTCAAAACTCCAGTGCTCATACTCATTCCTGCTGAGCCCCACTGTGGCTCGTCCACGCAGCCCCCGTGCCAGGCAGGGAAGAAACTGAGCTTATTCTGGAAGGCCTGGGAACCCAGCAGAGATGGTCAGAGACCGGGACATGCCAGCTCCCCGGGGGGTCTGGATGAAACCCATGGGGGACAAAGAGAGAGCGAAAGGCCCTAGACATTGGCCACCGCCCGCCGGACTGAAACCAGCACATTCGAAACCCTCCCCAGCTGCCGCCTCCCTTCCTCTCCCTCTCCTCTCAGGCACAGGGCACGCACAGGCTTACGATGAGCCCAGCTCCAGGGAGAGAAACTTGGGGGCGCTGGGGACTGGTGGGGGGGCGAGGAGAGCCAGCAGTGGGAGGGTTCCCATGAAGAGTAGGATCAGCTCTCCTGGTATGCCTCTGTCTGTCCCCAGGCGGTTCCCAAGTTCTGAGGAAGATTAGTGACCACACCCCAGAGCCCCACACACCCCTCCGCCCCCACAGCTTTGCCCCAACCTCTCAAACCAGCTGCTCAGGCTCTGGGTAGCATGCTCCACCAGGCCCGGCCAGGCAGTTCCGCGCTGAGCCAAGGAATCTAGCCTGGCAATGCCCGGGCACCGCCACACAGGGCCTCCCCGTTCAGGTGATCCCGGAGACCCCCCGCACCATTCCCTGCCCTTGTCCACTGCTGGCCTTCTCCCCCGCCCACGAATCTCCCATGGTTTACTCTCTCGGGTCCCACCCTGGGCCCCGGACCTGTAGCCTCAGGACCCTGAACCCAGTCTGGCTGGTACGAGTCCTCCACTCTGCGGGGTTAGCTCTTCAAGGAACTGCCCAGACCAGGACCCCTGAACCATTGCTAAGGGCCTCCAAGTCGGCAGCACTAAGCCCCGCATGACTTACGTGGCTCCCTATGTGTCCTTGTTCAATGACCAGTGTCCCTGTATATAATCTCTTAAGGACAAGGCTTTAGAGAGAGGCTTAGACACTCTCCAATCCCCGTTTCGAACCCTGCAGACCCCGTGGCCTCTGCTAGCCCAGCTCCCAAGATCCCAGGTCCTCTCCTTCCCTGCCCCACGTCCTTCCAACCAAGGCTCACAGCTCAGAGCAAGGAGGTGCCCCCTAAGCCTGGGGTGCCCTTGTGCTCCCCACTCTGAACACTCTGCCTACCCGGCCCTGGCCCAACCCATCAATCCCTTTGAGCCAAGGAGAAGGAAGCTTCCCCATTCAGCTTCAGAGAGGAAGTGAGTACCACACCCTGCCCCAGGGCTTTCCCTCCTGGGGGGGCAGAGGAAGAGAGGGAAAAAGCAAACAGATTCTGCTCCCCTACTTTAGACGCAGCCTAGGTGTGGAGGCCTGAAAACGCCTTCCAAGGCATCTTCAATCTCTTCCTCTTCCCCCCCCCCACCCCACTCGGGTGCCTTCACCTATCACTACAGCCCCACACTGTCCCTATGTCGCGCACGACATCAACACAGCCCCCACCAGTGCTAGGCGGTGCAAGGAAGGGTAGGTGCTCCCTATCATCCGAGGCTGGATTCTAACAGAAGGAACTGTTTTCAAACCAATTCTTGGGAGCCCAGCGCTGTGCTGGGGACCCAGAGGTAAATACCGGATGTAGCCCCTTCACCTCCAAAGCGCCAGGTCATTCTCTAAGGACCCCACCGCCATGGGATGATCCCACCCTGCCTTCCCACAAATCCACTCCGCAGAGCAGGGCTCTCAGCGGCCACCGAAGACTCCCTGGGCGCACCTCACCACCACCTCTCTGCAGCCACACCCAGTGGAAGGCGAGAGCACACACCACGCACACACTTCTCCGTGGCCACGTCGTGGGTGCAGGCGCCCAGCGAGAGCCGCGAGCTGCCCCATCTGCCCGCTCGGCTCCCCTCCCACGCAAGGGGCACAGCCAGGCCTGCTCAGACCCCACGTGTCCCTCGCGGCCAGCGCTGCCCAGGGCTGCGCCCCCGCATCCCCGGCCCGGGCACTGCAGGGGGCGCCCAGCCCAGCCAGGGGAGGGCCAGGCCCTCGCGCACTGCACACCCTCTCCCTGCATGGGAAAGCCTTACATAACACCGCTCTCCGAACACACCCTAAGCACTCGGCCTTTCCAACTCCATGGCAGGACCTCGTCCCCCAACGCTCTCTCCAGGAGCGCCCCGCTGCAGTGGAGGGTCCCGAGAGCGCAGCGAAACCCTCCTCCGACGCGGAGCCCCGCTCCTGCCCCCATCTCCCCACACACAGCCCCTTCCTCCCCCTCCCCTTTGCCCCTCACCACTCCTCCCCGAGTTCTGGTTTGAATTAGTCAGCGGCTCCAACCACCACATTCCTCAGGCTGCTGGCGCCCAGCCAGGCGCTGGGGCGGGGGCCATCCCGCCCGGACGAGTTTGGGAGCGGGGTGGGGGAGAGCGCGCCGCCCCCGAAGGGGAAGGGGCGGTCCCGAGGGCCGGGCCGCCGCACCGCCCACCCCAGTGCTGGAATCTCCCTAATTACGCCCCCCACCCCCACTCCCACCCGTCCCGCCGTGGGGCGCGCTGCAAACGTCCAGGCGGCGCGGCCCCGGAGGACGAAGGGAGTCTTCTGGAGCCGGGAACGCGGAGCGGCCAGACTAGGGCGGGGCAGCTGGAGGGGGGCTGAGAAAGGGAGAGGCCGGTGGTACAGAACTGGGTGGGGCCGGGAGGACTCCGGACGCGAAGTTTGAGGCGGAGGTGTGGGGCGCGGGGAGGGACAGCGGAGGGGGCGCGGGAGCGCGGGGGCTCCGGGAGGGGCCGAGGGGCCGCGGCGGCGACCTCGGAAACTTCTCCAGTAAACACGGAATAGGAGCGGGAGCGGTGCGCTGGGCCACCGCCCCAAGGAGGAGGGGATGGGACAGGGGCCACCAGCCTACCCCCCCGCCGCCCCCCGCGGACCAGGAACGGGGCTCCCTGCCGTGCGGTAGAACCAACAGTCAGCCCTCGAGAGAAATAAGGACTGGAGCAAAGCACGCTTCGGAGCGATTTTCCAACTTTGCCCAACTCGCGCCCCACCTCCGGAGGCACCGCTTGGCTCCCGGGGCGCGACGCGTCGCCTCCCCGCGCGGCCCCGGGGCTGCCCAGCTTCGCTCCGCGCCGTTTGAATCCTCGCGGTGCGCCTGGCCCAAGAGCCCGGCCCCCACCCTGCAGCCCACCTCCCCTCGCGCGTTCGCGGAGTCCTGTTCCCGCGGCGCAGCGGTGCGCCCCGTGCCCCTACCTGCGCGCTCAGCCCCGGGGCACAGCCATAGCCCGCGCGGGGCCCCAGGTCGCGGTGCTGCGGCTGCTGCAGGCGGCGAGCCCCGGTCGGGGCGGGTCCGGCAGGGCGGGCGGTGCAGTCCCCGCGGCGGAGCTGCTCCGAGTGGCCGGGCCCCCGCGCGCGGAGGCGGCTCTTGTAACTCCGGCTCCGGCGGGCGGGTCTGCCCCGAGCAGTGGGGAGAGGGCGGGGCCGGGCGGGGCCGGACTGGGGCTGGGACAGGCGCGCGGGGGCCAACCCTACAAGGACCCGGGAGGGGGCTGCCGGGGTGACGGGGGTGGGGCCACTGGGGGTCGCGGGGACGAGGGGGCGCCTCACGGTCCAACGGGCTGCCTTAGCCCGCCCCCATCCAGTGCCCCCGGCCCTGACCCGCGCCTGGATCTACCCCCAACGTGTGCGGTGTGTGGTCTCCTCGGCCAGAAGCCCCTCGAAGCTCCCCAAGGCTCATCCTCCCAGCTGGAACCGCGAATCAGCTCATTTTGCGGGAGCGCCTGGGGGGCTTGGGTGATTCGGCCGCGACCTCCAGCCTGCCTCGGACCTTTTGAGTTTTCTCTCAATCCGGGCACCTCCACTTCAGAGTCCAGGCCCCTGCCTCCTCACTGGGTTCCCGAGCTCCAGGCAGCCGCGCCCATTTCTCGCCTCGCCTCTTTCTGAGGGCCCCCAGCCCCTCCCCCCACAAAACCGGTCTGGAGACGCTGGCCCCACCCCTGGAGTTAGGGTGCCCACGTGGAGGCACCAGGGCCCCACGCACCACGGTGCTGCTCCGGCCGCTGCAGCGACACGGGTGTCAGGCCGGCAACCCCTGGAGGAGCAGAGCCGGCTGCCCCCCCACCTCCTTCTGCAGACCCCCTGCAAGCCCGAGCGCCCGCCTTTCCTCTACCTACCGTTTCTTCTCCGAGTCCCTCCCCCACCTCCCCACTTGCAAGGACGCTGTTTGCAGATTTACTGCCGTTTCCCACAGCCGCTTCTAAACTCCAAAGATTTTATTAACCGCTTAATGATGGGGTGCAGGGGGGCCTTCTGGCTACGCAGTCCCCTTCCACACTCCCATTCTCTTCTCCCTCGACGAATCCTCTTACCCTCCCTCCTAGACGGCCACCCACTACCCGCGTCAAAGGCAGCTTTCCTTCCTAACTTCCCAAATGCTGAGCAAGGGAGAGAGACCCCAGGCCGGGGGTCCCGAGAAGACCCGGCTCCAGGCAGGAGCTCTCTCCTCGCTGCAAGATCATGAGTGGGCTGGGGCTGAGACCTGCGGTCCTGTCCTCTGAAATGGCAAACATGTTTACAGGCTAAAAATACCCAGCAGCCAACTCTGCTGCCAGCCCTGGGGGCTGTGTCCCAGGTCCAGTTACCAGCACAGGGTACAGGCCGTGGGGGAGGGAAGACACAGCAAAGGAGCCATAGCTGTGCAGACTCCTATAATGGACACGGAAAGGTGGAGACACATGTGGAGACAGTCAGACAGGCATAGACATGCAAAGACAGACAGACAAAGCAGAGACTGGAGCACTAGCATTCTCTCTATGTCTCTGTGTCTCTCTATGTCTATTGTCTCTCACTTGCTGTGTGCGCTAGTGTTCCCTCTCTCTCTCTCTCTCTCTCTCTCTCTCTGTCTGTCTCTCTCTGTCTCTCTCTCTCTCTCTCACACACACACACACGCACACACACAGGCACCTAAACAGGGACTCAAACCCATGGCGGAGGCAGTCCTACCACACACACAAACATCACAAACAGCCATAGACCCAGGCTTTCCAAAGAAGCACGTCCTACATTTTGTTCTGTGTCCCTTCTCTAGAACCTGCCTTATTTAAATGTTTGTTTATTCTTGGGAGCGCCAATGGGGGAGGGGCAGAGAGAGGAGGCAGAGGATCCAAAGCAGGTTCTGCGCTGACAACAGCGAACCCCTTGAATGGGGTTGTCAAATCAAGAACCCTGAGATCATGACCTGAGCCGAAGTTGGACATTCAACCCACTGAGCCACCCAGGTGCATGAACCTGCCATATATATATATAATATATATATATATACATACATATATATAAACTTTTAACAAATATATATTTATCTATATTAAATAAATATATATATTTATATAAATAAATTTTTCAACTTTGGGATGCTTTTAAAACACAAAAACCAAGAGCTACTTATTTCCTTGACCAACGGCTTTTAATTATTTCATTTTCAGTAACATTGATTCAGCTTTTCAGAAACAGACCAAGAATACAGATAAAGTGGCCCTTAACGCTCCAAGTCAGATAATCCTTGTTGACATTTTTTAAATAAAATCAATGCCTCCATCTGGTGAGGAATGTAAACAACACAGAAAGGTAGGACAATAAAAAGTAAACATCTCCCTCCTCCCTTCCCCAGGCCCTCTCCCCGAAAGTAACCACTGTTAACAGTGTACCAAAGGATTTCTAACTTTATGAAATGAATCACCTGGTTCCTTGAAAGTGCAAGTTTTCCCAGGACATACTTAAATGGGAGTGGATTTACCTAGGTTCTCATAAAGGTGGCTCGGGATGATTTGCCGCAAAGACTATAGGGGATCTGCAGAAGGGCCTTGGGAGTTTGGAGGGAGGAGCTGGAGCAGGAACGTGGGGGAAGGGTGCCGGCCTGGTGCTCTCGCTGCAGCCTGGGCTCCGGCAGCCCCCCAGGAGTGAAAGAGCAGAGGCTAGTGTCCTGGGCTCCAGGCCAACTTATCTGCTCCATTGTTTGTTCTGGCCACCCTCTTGGTCAACAGAGAAGGCAGGAGGGGCTGGGTTTTGAGTGGCCGTAGAGCAGGGTTTACTGTCCAGGTACTTCATTCAGAGGTAGGCCTGTCAAGGTCCCAGGTGGGGGGTGGTCCTGGGGACTGGCTCTTGCCCTCCTCCATGCGAGGAGTGTAGCGAATGGGGTCACCCAGACCCTTGCCCCGTACAAAGCCATGATCGTGCCTGCTAGAGCTGGGGTTTCCTAGGCCAGCCTCTTCAGCCCAGGGGAAGGGAATATATTCAGCAATTTTCGGTGGTATGATTGGAGACACACACTCCTCTGGAAATTTCTGCCAACCCTTCTCCTTCTGCCCACTGCTGTAGCCCACCATCTCTTACCACCACCCCCCCAAAGCTACTCTAATGGCGATGGTGTCTAGTGCCACACCAGGCACTATCATGTGTTAGCTCATTTAAGCCTCACATGCTCTGGGAGGAATGGTCTGAGAGGGTTAGTGGTTTACCTAAAGCCACGCAGCTCTCAGAAGCAGGAGTCAAAACTCCCGCTGGCATCTAAGCTCCATGAGGGCGGGGAATTTTTTGTTCTTTGCTCTCTGCCCTGTGCCTAGAGCAGTGGCTGGCATATAGCAATCAATGAAGAACACTGTGGAATGAATGAATGAATGAATGCACTACAGGCACAACTGGCCCCACAGCCCTTGTTCTTTTCACAACAGCTCCCTGAACCCCACACTCCCCTTCACTGTCAGCCTCCAGGGAGCAATTACCCCACTCACAGACCTCTCATGCAACTACACAGTTATTGTGTGTCCAACACTAGGCCAGGGGCAGGGAATGGAGAACTTGACCCGATGCAACCCCTGCCCTCAAGGTGCTCAGTCCTGAAGGAAATGTATTCTGAGTTCCCTGCAGGTCCTATGCGTTGGGAAAATCGGACATTATCTTTTCTGCCACGTCTTTTAGTCTTTTACATGATACCTCACCGCCCGCCCACCCACACACACTATTTTTTTAGTTATAAGGATTCCCACGGTTTTGCAAAGAAAACCCTGTATCTTCTTGAAGGTTTCAGATTCCTCTGTCAAAATAAGGGCTACCCCGGGGATCAGGGAGGACTTGGGCGCTCTTGCTGACACTCCATCACCGTTCAGAGGCATGCCACACCACAGTCCTGCAGATTCGTTGGCAGAGCTAGGTGAGTTCTAGGACTCGTCATCACTGGGATACCCCAGCTTCCCCAGAAGTTTTGCTTCCTCCCCCCGGGGGGTTCCCTGATGTGTACACAGTGTGTGTGATAAACCTTGGGCTCCTCGGTTGCCAGGCGACGTGCCTGTTTTGTTCCTATTATGCCCGTTTCCATAGCAACCACAAAGGGAGCTCTGTGGGCAGGCCCCTGGCCAGGGGATTCCCCTTCCCCTCCCTCCTCGCCACAGTCCCCTTCTCTGAAATCAGTGTATTACAGGGGAGACGCCGACTGCTCACAAAGTAATCATGGCTTTGAAACTGTGATCCCAGAAAGGAAGTGAAGTGTGCAATCTGTTTGCAGTCGCTTCAAAAGCAGACTCCCTGCCCCTCCCATGAGGGCCCTTTGGCGTGTCAGCCTTAGAAGCAGAGAAATGACTGTTACCCCTTCTTTGAGCCATCTGGGATCTCCCAGACCCACCTCCAACCCCATACGCCCGCGCACTCACACACACACACACACACACACACACACACACACACCCGGAACTTAGCATCTCTGCCAAACACCAGGCCCTTCGCTGTTCACTTTTCATTGCCTCCTAATCTGTCTTCCCCAGAGAACAGCCTACCCAGTGGGTGATTCTGGCATGCAAACATTATGTCCTCAGCAATCGTCACACCCCAAGCTCCTCACGCGAGCTCAAAATACGAAGTCAAGTGTTCCAGCTCGGTTCAAATCCCAGCCTGGATTTAAACCTCACACTTCAAATAAGGAGTTCCTGAATCACTCAGATCAGAGAGCCGGGATACCGGAAACCCGCCCATTACACTCAGTCCTAATTGGAATCTTCAGGCCAAAGCAAAACCCAAGTTGAAGCTGATAAGAGAACAAGAGACGCAGGCAGGGCTCTGAGTGCCAACTCTGGGAGGAAAGAAGGCACAGGAAGACCGTCCAGGCAAGAGAATGGGGACGAAGTGGGCAGGGAGAGCGGGACAGGCGGACACACCTGTCACTGCCTGATTCCAAGCACAGTCAGAGACAGGTGTGGGTGTGCAGATGCGTGGAGAGCAAGAAGATAGAGGAAGTGTGGAGCTGAGATTAAGGAAAACGGTGGCAAAGCTCGGTTGAATAAGGCTGAGAAGGAGGAAAGTGGGGGGAGAAAAGAGGAGCTCAGAACTGAGCTGGGGACGGGGCCGGCTGACTGTAAGTAAACAGGAGCCGAGGGAGGGAGCTGGAATGAACAGAGCAGCCACCGCCCCAGCAGGGAGCGGGGAGCGGGGAGGGAGGGGGACACCAGCCTCCTCTCCCCTTTTTTGGAATTTGCCTTTCCGCCATCCTTTCCAACTTCCTCTGCCTTTCCCCCAGTTGCAGGGGGTGGGGGACGGGGGGGGGGGGGAAGAGACCAGCCCCGGGTTTCCCTCCCTCTTCTACTTACACT
Organism: Cryptoprocta ferox; assembly: GCA_028646485.1. NCBI lineage: Eukaryota > Metazoa > Chordata > Mammalia > Carnivora > Eupleridae > Cryptoprocta > Cryptoprocta ferox. The sequence continues at coordinate 8,610,599 of CM053575.1, read as the reverse complement.
TCCCAAGTCCAGTCGAAGGAGATCAGGCTAAGTGGTGAAGGAAGGGCCTGGGCTGCCCAGAGCCTGAGTCACCACATAGTTGAGGTTCCTGTCACTGGAAGGCCCAACTCTGCTATACACTCTGTGCCCTCTGCCCGCCCCAGGACTTGGAGCACCAGGCGTTGACCTGCCCTGGGACTCGCTCCACTTCTGTGCTGCTTCTCACCCAGCCAGGGCTGCTGGCAGCCTCGGGACACCACCCTGTCTCTGCCTCCCAACCCAAGTGTCCTTGGTGCATCCATCCGACTCACCCTGCAGCTTTGGGGGAAGCGCCCTCCTGTTCTTAGGAGCCAAAGTGACTCAGTGAGTGGCTTCCAGAACTGTGGAAAGGCCAGCGTGCCCCCTTGCTAAGTCACTTCCCCTCTCCGGGGCTCATTTCCTCCTGGGTGAAATAAAGGGAGTCCTTGATGTGGTCTCCCCGGCAATCCTGCATAAGGTACATTCTGGAAGTCTGAGTCAAAGAGATAGAGTGTAACCATTGAGGAGGATGGGAGAAAGGGGTGTGTTTGCTACCCCCCCCCCCAATCCTACCAGGAGTTGGTGGTGTGAGGCATAGGCACCACCACCATAGGGCAGCCAACACCCTAGGTGACTGGGTGATTCAGGCCCCACATAGAGGCGGAGTGGCAGGGAAGCACCCCGTGGCTTCCCTGTGACTCAGGGGAAATGTGGCGCTCCCAGAATGACTGCTCAGGGTCCCGCTATAACCCACTCATTTCCCTCACTCCTAGCAAGCAAGCTTCCCGTTGCACTGCAGGCCCCACTACCTTTGATGGGCCCCCCCTGAGCTCATCATACGGCCTCCCTGGCCTACTCCACCCCTCCTACCTGGCCTCTCCAACCCCTCTTCCCTCGGCCTTCAACCCCATAGCCCTCCCCGCCCTGCCAGGTCCCCTCATTTACCCTTTGGCTCTGCCCATCCTCACTATCCACCCCCATCCCTGTGGAGCCAGCCAGATGATTGCAAAAGGGCTGAGGCAGCGGGAGAGGCCCTCACATGACAGCTGTTCCTGCTGCAGAGGGGAGGGGGCAGTTGGAAGTAGAGGGAAGCACATTCCATGGGAGATCTGATCAGAAATAGCCCCAGACCCTGACCGTCCAGCCCCAGTTCCGCACATGGCCAGCGCATTGTGTCAACAAGGTAAGGTCAATAGGCTCTCTTTGTAATCCTGAGGGTATCAGGAAATCAGGGGGCAGGAGGAGGCTCCCCAAGGGGAGGGGGCCAGAAGAGTGAAAAGAGCCAAGGAACCTCTCGAGATCCAGATGGGTCACCAAGGGCACTTCGCCCATGTAAGCAGGTCCCACCTGCCCATGGTGCTCCCCCTTACGAGACGTTCAGTGCTAGCGTCCGTTCAGTGCTAGCGTCCGGCAGCCGCCGTTACCCGCCATTCCACCCATCCCTTGGGTGCCGAAGCACTGGGACACCCCAGTCATTCCACTGGAGTAAAACGACAGCCTCCTCCCGGAGCCATGCCAGCCTGATTAGAGCAAACAGACAGGAGCAGGTGGCAGTTTCTCTAACCTTTCAGGAGTGCCTATCTTTCAGCCCCACAGCATTAGGGGAGGCAGAGAGACGAGGGTGAGGACCCCAGAACTGCACTCATACGGAGGACCAGAGCAAGTTGGGGAAGATACCCTGCACCGTAGGTACAACCTGGTGGGGTGAGCCAGGAAGCCAGAGTCAGCCAGGAAAACCCATTTTGATTGTCTGGAGCGAAAGTTCTGGGTTCTGGGGACAAAGAGTGCTGGTTGCCATGAAAACCCCAGTAATAATTTCAGAAATGACTGGGTGGAGCCTCCAAAACACTTTATTCTCTCCCTTCAACATTCTAGACCCTTCCCCCACCTTTCAAAAGGGGAAGTGGCACATTTGGGGCATGTGGGCAGCTGGTGGGATGGGCCCGACCCAGTGTGCCAAGCAGCTGTCCAGCTCCAGCTCAAATAGGACATGAAAAAAGAAATATAGAAGACAATCTAGGTCTTTCTTGGAAGAACTTTAAAGGCTTTCGACTTTTTAATAAGTGACTTAAGCAGAAGCGCCAACAAAGCGAAAATAAATAGCTGCTTATGACCAGTATCTACTGGTTTATATACAGGCGTTCCCATGCCCATTCAGGGCTCCGGCAAGATTTCATCTGCACCAGCAAGGACGACGGGGATGGAGCTGGAGAGTATCGTGCTGAGCGAAAGAAACCAGTCAGAGAAAGACACATAGCATATGATTTCACTCATACGTGCCATTTACAAAACAAAACAAACGAGCAAACAGAAAAGAGAGACAAACCAAGAAACCGACTTAACTACAGAGAACAATCCGGATGGTTACCAGAGGGGAGGAGGTTGGGGGGCTGGGTGAAACGGGGTTCGGGGACTAAGGAGCACCTCTGGTCTGAGGAGCACCGGATGATGATGTATGGAAGCAGTGAATCACTATACTGTACTCCTGGAACGAATGGGACACCGTATGTTAGCGATACTGGAACTCAAGTAAAGGCAAAGATTTCATCCGCAGTCAAATGCACCTCCAAGCCCCTCCGACAACCCCCCTCTAGGTTCTCCACCTCCCTTTCCCGTCGCTCAAAGGTTTTGCCCAGTAGGTGGATAAAACAGCTTCCCCGGTCCATCTTACCCTAGTTCTCCAAGAGCTGTTCTCAGCCCTGACCCACTCGCAACACCCCCTTTCCCTCCCTGCCCGCGATCTCAGCCCCAGCCGGCCTGCGCCCAACGGTGGGCGCCGGGATGCCAGCTCTAGGGGGTGTCCGGCAACCAGAGCCGTCCCCCCTGGCGCAGGCGCTCCCGGGCCGCCTGGGCGAGCCGGGCGGGGCCGGGAGGAGCGGAGCAGCCGGGCCGGGCTCCAGCAAGCTCGCGGGGCCCCTGCCGGCCCGGGATCGGGGAGGGGCCAGAGTCCCAAGCCCGGGGCTGTGCGGTGACTCAGGCCTCCCCGGGGCAGGGCGGGACCCGACCCACTCCAGATGGGCCTCCCCTCTTCCCCGCCCCACATCTGCCGCTAGAAACTCCTGCTGTTAACCTCTTTCCTGCCCACACCGGCGGGAAGCGACCCTTCGGTTTCTTCCCGCTTTGGAGGACAACAGCTTTGGAGGACAACAGCGAGAGCGCGAGCAAGGCAGCCAGAGGCCCCGACACCCTCCCCTCGGGCTGCCCACCCCACCTCCGCTTGTGGGTACTGGCCCTCCCCCAAGGGCAGGCCGGGCCTCATCCAGCAACCTGGCCGCCCTTCTCTGCACCAAACCGCCAGAGTTTGGGGGCACAGGAGGCAGGACGTGAGGATGAGTCACGCTTCCTGCAGTGGGAGAGAGGCTGGGTCGGCCAGACCCGCCCAGTCCACGAGGGGTGCCAGGCCTGCTGCTGCCCCAGCTCTAGCCCACCCCGAGGAACCCCCCTTTTCCACAACAAGGCCTCACTTCAGGGCCGCTGCTGACTAAATTATTCAGCTCCTGGGAAGACCCGAGGATACCAGGAAGCGGGAAGGGCGGGGGGAGATGACAAGTGAGGGAGCACGGAGGTGTGGTGGGAAGGGAGTCAGACAGGTTCCGCAAGGCCCCAGCACCCAGCGCAGCAACTAGCACTTTCAGATCCTAACCCCGAGCAGCCCGGGAATGCACGGAAGACAGGTGGCAAGTTTGGATCCGGCTCAGGATGACCCGCCAGGGAGCAAACTCTGAGCAAGAACCAACCCATCCTCACCCAGCTGGATTCCAAACCACAGCTCAGCTCGGCTCATTCTTCCCAGGACCCCCACTGGGAGTCCAGGTACCCAGCTGGGATTACAGCCCTACCCCCTTCCCGAGCTACCAGACCCTGTCTATACCTGGAAAGATCACCTTCTTCCCCTCCCAACCAAAGCCCTTCTCTGTGCTAAGAAGGTGGGAGGGGAAAAAAAAAAACAACAACAACCAACAAAATACATAAAACCATAAACTAGAGACCAAAGGTTGAGGGGTGACCGTTTCTGCACGGGCCTCAAAACTGTGAATCAAACTAAGCTTTCCTGCTTCACCGGTTAACACACAGGGAGACCTTCAAAGCTCTTCAGAAAAGAGAGTAGGAACAAGAATCTCTGCAAAGCGTAGAATAAAAATTAAGCTCAAAGGCGATAAAACAGTAACCACAGGTCTGAGCAGGATTTTTAGATGGGAATTAGGACCGCTCTACATCCCGGGAAGCAGCAGTGCGCACTTAAGAGTACGGCGGCAGGGACCCCCGCTGGGTTCAAACTCCTGTCTCCACAGGCAACTGTGTGATCACAGGCAGGTCACTTAAATCTCTGAACCCCACTTCCTTGGTAGAAAGTAGACATACCCCAGGGGTGCCTGTGGGGCTCCGTCGGTTAAGCGTTGGCTCAGGTAATGATCTGGCGGTTCACGGGTTCGAGCCCCATGTCAGACTCGTACTGACAGCCCAGAGCCCACTTCAGCTTTGTGTCTCCCTCTCTCTGCCCCTCCCTCGTGAGTGCACAGCCTCTCTCTCTCTCAAAAATAAACATTAAAAAAAAAAAATACCCCATAGATGGTCCACAGCCAGGTTAGGGACAAGAGACCAATGCCGGTTCTGAGTACTCGGTGCCTGTATTCCCGCTTCTTTGAAGTATTTAAAATATGACCTCAGATGCCACCGCCTACCTACCTTCCAGAGCATCTGTGAGAAATAACTCGAAGCTCTCCATACACTGTGCACTATTGTAGTTAGTTCTTAGCACCGTTAGCAGGCACCCCCTCGCTTCACTGGGGAAGGTCTGCAATCTGGTCCTTAAGAAATAGGTAGCTACTTGGGGCACCTGGGTGGCTCAGTCAGTTAGGAGTCCAACTTCGGCTCAGGTCATGATCTTGCAGTTTGTGAGTTCGAGCCCCGAGCACAGAGCCTGGAGACCGCTTCAGATTCGGTGGTCTCCTCCTCTCTCTGCTCCTCCCCCCAACTCTTAAAAATACACAGACATTGAAAAAATAAGGTAGCTACAAAGCTCCACATGCCCACCCACCCTACCTGCGTCCAGTCTCCCCCAGCTAGGCTAGCAGACAGTCATCACGGTAGAGGCAGGGTGAATAAAGTCACAACTGAGGAAAGGCCTCTCTTTCTGCTCTTCCGAAGACTTCTCCCCTGCAAAGGGAGGTACTGCAGGCTCATAAAATACCCTGCTGCAACATATCTAGTCCCCTTTGAAGAAGCCATCACTCACAAAGGAGGCAGGACAGGTAAGGGTTCAATGTTCAGTTTCCTTTAATGACCCCCATCTCCCTGAAGGGCAGGTGCAGGCAGCTAGGCGACGGCAAGAGATGTTCACTTGAAGATCTTGCCCTGATTGAAGGCTTTGCCCACATGCTGGAAGGCCCCCTCCCAGGAAAAGTACTCTCGGACCAGCGTCTGGGCCTCCTCGCTGCCAGGATCCAGTTTCCGCCACGTATAAGACTCGTAGTCCACCTGCCAGTCCGGACTCAGCTGGGGAGAAAAGGCCAGGTTGAGAAGCATGTGGTCTGGTTATCAGACACTGTCCCACACCTGTTACTTCCAGCTCAGACACATGTCATCAGCTCCTCAAGTGCCTGTGACCGTGACAGCTCCTTCCTGTACGTATTCCTTGAACTCTCCTGAATGCCTACAAGGCACAGGAATCAAAAGTGTGTTTCCCGTACCCTTGCCCCACCCTCCCCCAGAAACAGACTCCTCCCCTACACCTCTTTCCTCACCGGAAAGGCAAGCTCCTGGCCTCGGAAGACCCAGACTCCAGAAATGGAGCTGCTATTGTTGGTTCCAAAGAGGATGACACTGGCAAAGGCGTTCTTCCTCAGCTTGTCCAACCGCTGGAACATTCCTGAAGGAGCGAGGGAAAACACGCTGCCTTTCAGATCACATCACCCCACTACCTTTGCCCTACCCTCTCCCCTTGCAAGACCCACCCTCCGCTCACCGGTGATGAGGTTGCAGCTCATGAAGGTCTGGGTGAGCTCTTCCGGGAAGCGGTACTCGGAGTACCACAGAGACCAGCCATCCTTATCAAAGTGCTCCCAAAAATACGGCAGCGCCACAGAGAGGGTGTCCTCGTTGGAGTATTTGCGCTTAAATTCATCCAACACAAAGGTACTGAATGGAAGGAAAAGGCAAGGTCGATGTGGAAGAGGGCCTAGTGAGGCAACAGCGGGTGATGGGGCTAAAAGAAGACGAATGTACTTGGTTCCAAGGAAGAGTCACTGGACTGGCAGATGGACACAGCCTTATGACAGAAGAGAGCTAAGGGGATGTGGAGAAGGGTCTAGGGCGCTCCTTTGCTCCCTACCTACTAAATCGGCTAGGACTGCGGAGGGGGAGACCAGCCCCTAGGGAGGCACGGTGAACTGCTGCCCCCTGGTGGAGACCTAGAATGAGCGCTCCCTTTCCTTCCTGGCAGGCCCCTGGGCGGGGGGGCGGGGGGGCACAGGGTGCTTTCCCATTGAGTCACACTTAACTGACTCACTCAAGTCTCTTACCCCACCACAGGCCTCTTTAGGTTACATACACTACAACGTGACAGCAATGTAAGCAGTGAACATCTTCAAAGGGACTCCACCCCAGACCTTACACCCGTGGCCTTTAGTCACTCTGCCCGGGAACAAGCCCGGATGCTGAAAAGCCCTTAGGTTCAGATTATCCTTGAAGCGCTCTGGCTCAGAGCTGGCACTGAGCAGAGAAGGCTCTGTCGCTATGGAGAGGGCCCTCCTTTCACGGCGTAGCAGTTCTATTTCTTTTCTTTGCAGTCAGAAAACCACACGCTGAAGACAATCACCCACGATGCCAGCAAACAAGGCAACTAATTAATATTTTTATACACTTGCCAATGGGGACTTTCCAAAGATGATGTATGTAGTACTCTGCCTTCTACAATCTGTTCGTGTGATACTATGTCACCCTATTGAGAATTTTTTCACAAGTGTTTTAATGGCTGGGTGCCTGGGTGGCTCAGTGGGTTAAGCGTCCGACTCTTGGTTTCAACTGGGTCATGATCTCAGTTTGTGGGTTCGAGGCCTGCATTCGATCCTCGCTATCGGCACAGAACCTGCTTGGGCTTGTCTCCCCCTCTCTCTGCCCCTCTTCCCAATGGATCACTCTCGCAAAATAAATAAGCCAACAAAATGTTAAAAAATAAAACCTTACTAAATGTTTAATTGGTTCAATTATTCATTAGCATAAATAATACTAACAAACCCTGGAGTTAGACACCATCCCTTTCCCTCTCTCTCCAGATAAGGTTAAGCGGTGCAGTCTGCCCACTGTTTTGTTATAGCAAAGCAGAGGCCGGACTTTAACCCTGGGCCCTGTGTTCCTTCCCCAATACACATCAGAGACCTCCCCTGAGGACCTTCCACCTCGACCACCCAAAAAAGGGACTGGGGAGTTTTTTCTTTACACCCTCCTGAACTGTTGGAACTTTATAATTTGTGACCATGTTGCATCCACTTTCCCCCAAAATGGCCACAGGCTCTGAACAGCTCCTGGAACAAGTTTAGCTGGAAGGCTTTAAAAGGACTAGAACGAACTCGGGACAAACAGAAGTATTCATCTTTGAAGATGTTACCTTTGTGACCTCAAAAATCCAGGGCAGGGGCGCCTGGGTGGCTCAGTCAGTTAAGCATCCACCTCTTGATTTCGGCTCAGGTCATGATCTCACCGTTCGGGAGATCAAGCCCTTAGGGCTCCATGGGGCTGCTTGGGATTCTCGCTCTCCCCGCTCTCTGCCCCTACCCCGCTCAAGGTCATGCTCGAGTGCTCGCCTGCACACACACACACACACACACACACGTGCGCGTGCGTGCACACGTTCCCACTTTCTCTCAAAATAAACAAACATAAAAAAAATCCAGGGGGAAATCATCTCAGTAACCCAGCAGAGCGTCATGGCAATACCACAAATTGGTATTAAGCAACATTCGCAAAAGGATAGAAGAAATGCAAAGTTTTATTAAAGATTTTCAGTTTATTGGGGATTTATTTTCTGCCCAGAGTATACTGACCTAATGTACGTGAAAATCTCTAATAATTAATGGTATCTATGTTACAACAGTATACGTAATTCGGGTTGGTTACCACAGCCTGTTTACACACACCAAAAAGCCTGTTCACTCTTGACCTGCCCCTGTGTTAAGTTCCAAGTAAATCACTTCAGTTCAAAAAGAAATACATCGGTAAAGAACAGCTGCATCTGAAGCCTTCCTTGGTCTTATATGAGCTTCTAATAAGCCTGAGGACTACACTCCAAGTTGCTCCCCAAATGGGGAAACACCAGCTCCTAATCGTGACCATCCAGCACGAAGACGCTCATTACTCACAAGTCTCCGTGCTCCTACCATACCCAGCCAGCAGTGTGCGCCTTCGTGCTGGGTTATCCCACACGAAACCATCACATGGAGCCTGAGGGGTCCAGTCAGTTAAGTGTCCAACTCTTGATTTCAGCTCAGGTCACGATCTCCCAGTTTGTGGGTTTGAGCCCCACAGTGGGCTCTGCGCTGCCAGAGCGGGCTGCTTGGGATGGAGTCTCTCTCTGTCTCTGTCCCTCCCCTGCTAGCACTCCCTCTCTCTCTCAAAATAAATAAAGGTTAAAAAAAAAAAAAGAAAGAAAGAAAAAAAATTATAAAATAAGGGAAGGCGAACCGTGTTAAACGCTAACGGAACTAGTGAAAGGCTGGACGGTGTCGGCAAAGGCAGAGTGAGCAGGTGAGAAAAGCAGGGAGAAATGAGAACTACGTGAAGTGGCTACAGTCAAGGCCGGTCTCATAATGCTTACGATTGTTTTTTTTTTAAGAGAGAGCGAGCACGTGCACAAGGGCAGGGAACAGAGGGAGATAGGTTAATTCCAAGCAGGCTCCATGCTCAGCGAGGAGCCCAACACAGGGCTCCATCCCATGACCCTGGGATCATGACCTGAGCTGAAATCAAGAGTCAGACGCTCAGCCAACTGAGCCACCCAGGCACCCCGTAACGCCTGTGATTCTACTGAAATGCCCTAGGGCAGTGACAGAGGACCTGAGTATACAGAAGTGGGCAAGTACCATTTCCACCCGAAAAAGTTTCCTTTGAGCGAATTCTTTCTTCCAAGAACCCCAACCTTTACTGAAAAGGTTGCAAGTGGATAGGGTGATGACCATCCCATCTACTGCCTTCTCCTTGAGGGGTTTAACCCCCCCAATCTGGGACACAATCAACCAGACAGGCACTATGGAGCCACGGTCGCCTTCCTTGGTCTCAGTGAGAATTTTTATACTGTCTGTTCATCACAACAGTAAAGATCACAATCAGACAACACTGACCTGGTGTCATGGCTTCTTCAGCAAAGCCAGCCCAGCAGGGCAGACACTCGGCTCTCTGCACCCTCTCACTAGGTAAGTTCTGAGGGCTCTCAAATCTTACCGAGCATGCTCAATACCACTTTACCGCCACAGCCAATGTTGTGCCCGTCTACTCTCTTTGCTAGAAAGGGAATTCTTATCTTCTTCCCAAATACAAGAAACATACTTAGAATCTGCCTCCCACTTTTAAAATTCACCCAATTCTTGGGGCGCCCGGATGGCTCAGTCAGTTAATCATCTGACTTTGGCTCAGATCACAATCTCTCAGTTCGTGAGTTCCGGCCCCACGTTGGACTCTGTGCCGACAGCTCAGCGCCTGGAGCCTGCTTCGGATTCAGTGTCTCCCTCTCCCCTCCCCTGCTCGCTCGCTCAAAAAAAAAAAAAAAAAAAAAAAAAAAAAAAATTTTTTTTTTTAATTTATGAAATTCACCCAATTCTGAGGATAAACTCAAAGTCGCTTTACTTGCAAACAAAACATCCTCCACTTTTGCGTGGACAAACTAACACTCTGGGTCCTTGCTATGTAAGAGAACACAGCACAGGGACGCCGTGGCCTTCCTGGATCCCGCGCCCCTGACACTCCAATATCCTTACCTCTTGGGCAAGTGAGCAAAGGGGTCCTTGGCCTTCGGCTCCGCAGCAAGCGCCTGCTCACACTCATCCATCTCCTCCTCAGGAGCAGGGGCCGCGGCCTTTTTCTCCTCTTTCCGCTCAGCCTGGGGCTTCTGCTTCTCTTCCCGAGAACCTTTCTCCTTCCTTGGTGTGTCCTTTTTAGGCTGGCTCTCTGCAAACTTTTTAGCTGGTACACAGGAAAGGAGAGAATTCAACGTCCTGCCTCTTTCCGTGTGCCTGTAAAGCCAGGCGGTGAGTAGGGCAATGGAGGACAACTGCTGGGCGGGACTACCAAGGGGTCTGGGCCCTGCCCTGCCCTCAGTTCCCCACTTGTCCCTGATCAAGAACACAACCCCAGGCGACAACTATGCACCATCCCGTTTCCAGACGTTATCACTAACAAGTGAGGGACTGTCTGCGTATAAAACAAGCTGCCTGAGATATCAGTCACTACATGGGATACCCTACATTCTGTGGGTCCACAAAACCCAAAAGCCTGATGGGAAATCCAGGGATTGAGACTGAGAAAGCCAGCCCCTGCACCGGGTCACACAGCTCCTCCTCCTCCGACTTACCATCAAATTGGGCCATCTTCTCACAGAGTTTCACCTCCCCCAAGACAGCTCGGAACTGGGGCTGGTTAATGCAGGTGAGGAACCAGCGGTTGGTATTGGGGAAGGCCTGGCGGAAAGAAGGCTCCAGGACCTGCCACAACAGAAGCGTGGAGACCAAGTCAGTGGAGAGAAACCGTGACCTTGACACGGACACAGAACATAGCAGTCAGTTCTACGGTGCTAGCTCAGCAGTACTAGGGTTCAAATCCTACACCGTTTATTAGCTGCTACGTGCCCTTGGGCCAGGTCCCATGTCCCCTCACCCATAGAGCAAGGCAAGACTACGATGATGCCTGCGAGGCCCCTGGCGCAGTGTCTGACACAAAGCAGGTGCTTTTTCTTCTTTACAACTACCACACTACTGATCTGGACCAGTATCAGTCCAAGAGCTGCTGCTCGGGACCCACAAAGAAAGGTCCTGAAGAGTTCCAAGCCAGAGACCCTTGTTTGTTTCTAGACCAAAGCTCCACCTTCCTCTCAACCCCCCAGATGGCAGCTCCCTAAAATCTCATCTTACCCCAGGGGCTACTTCCCATTTACCTTCCTCTTTTTCACAGTTCAGTCCAATGTAACAGGTGCTCGATCCCATCCTTCACTTACTACAAATCTACTTAGTACAAACGTTTATATGGTACCTTACTCCTTTTTTTAAAGTCTATTTATTTTGAGGGAGAGAGAGAGAATCCCAAGCAGGCTCTGCACTGTCCGTGCGGAGCCCGATGCAGGGCTCAAACTCACGAATTGAGAGACTGTGACCTGAGCAGAAACCAAGAGTCGGACACTTAACCATCTGAGTGACCCAGGCACCCCGGGCACCTTACTCCTTTTACAAAGTCAATCCACACCTACATATTCCAGTGTTTTAAATGTCATGTGTCAAAAGAACAGAAAGAAGGGAGGGAGGGAGAGAGGAAGGTTTGGGGGCTGGGGGGCGCCTGGGTGGCTGAGTTGGTGGAGCTACCGACTTTGGCTCAGGTCATATCTCATGGTTCGTGGGTTTGAGGCCCACGTAGGGCTCTGTGCTGACAGCTCAGGAGTCTGGAGTCTGCTTCGGATCCTGTGTCTCTGTCTCTCTCTGCTCCTCCCCCACTCATGCTCTGTCTCTCAAAAATAAACATTAAAAAACAAAAATTTAAAAATATATAAAAATTCAAAAACAAAAAAGGTTGGGGACACCCGATACTCATTTTCCCAAATAAACAAGGTTAACAAAAACCATCTACGTTAACGACGCGATGTTATTTTTTTCACCAAACTTCAGAAACTAAAGAATATTCAATGACAAAAAGAAGTAAAAACTCAAAAGCAAAAAAATTATTTCAATATATTAAACAGTCCTCTAAACTACTAAACTTCGTTTCGGAAACAAACTTATTTACCATCTTTTAGTTTGCTAAGACCAGAGAGAAAATGACCTTGGCACGGAGACAGAACATAGCAGTCAGTTCTACGGCACTGGTTCGGCACTAATAGGGTTCAAATCCCGCGCCGTTTATTAGCTGCTACGTGCCCTTGGGCCAGGTCCCATTTCCCCTCACCCGTACAGCAGGGCAAGATTACGATGATGCTGCCAAGGCCCCTGGCGCCACGTCTGACACAAAGTAGGTGCTTTTTCTCTTTTTCTCAATTACCACACTACTGATCTGGACCAATATCAGTCCAAGAGCTGCTGCACGGGACTCAGCGACACGTCATCTTCTTTGACCCGATAACGTCAAGAGTAATTACTCCTACCCTGGTTTTAGAGCTTACAGAGAAAAAAGGACTAAATGATTTCTCCATCCCTCTCACACTCACCTCTACCTACAACTTGTAAGTAATGAAGCCAAGAACCGAACCTAGTTCAGCCTCCGCAAGATCTTCATAAACCAGCTCTGCCTGTCTTTATAGCTAAGCACAGCTGCCTTTCCCAAGAAACACACATAAACCAAACGAAACATCTTAGCTACCCCAGGGAAATCAGGACAACGGAACATCACCAAACTTCTCAGGAGGAGGAACAGTGGCCTGGTCCTCAAATCTGGGATTCCTAGAGTCGAGCTGTTACCTGAGATGACTCATCGGGCTCATCCCTTCGTTTCTTTTGTTTTTTTTTAAACATTTATTTATTTTTGAGAGAAAGATCATGAGCAGGGGAGGGGCAGAGAGAGGGGGGACACACAGAATCGGAAGCAGGCTCCAGGCTCTGAGCTAGCTGTCAGCACAGAGCCCGACGCGGGGCTCAAACCCACGAACTGTGAGATCATGACCTGAGCCGAAGTCGGATGCTTAACCGACTGAGCCACCCAGGCGCCCCTCATCCCTTCATTTCTAACCCCACCTACCTACCTACCCTCTGCCGACCGGGTTCTTTATAAACGTCACCTGTTTATAGAGCCACAACAGGGTGCAGACAACTGTGATGTCAGCCAGTGTCACACGTTCCCCCACCAGGAAAGTCCTTGTCTTCAGGTGAGCATCCAGGAGCCCCAGAATTCGCCTCACTTCCTCCTTTGCATTCTCTGTGGCCTATGGATTTCAAACGATCAAACTTAATAGCAGGTGCCCACCCCTTTCCCTGCTCCCCCCTTCCCAATAATAGAATTATGGTAGCGATTTCACTTACTAAGTTCTGGCTCATCCCCAATGTATCAGACACTGAAGTTCTCAATGTCAAATTTCTTCACGGTGCGGTCTGGCTTAATTTCCCACTATACTGACCACAGTCCTGTATTTTTGGGTTTCAGAAGGAACCTCAGAGGTCACCCGGTTTAACCACCCTCCAGCCATTTGGCATAGCTTTTCTACAGCAGGAATCTGTCCCCGGACCACTCAGGTCAGGCACCACCTCCCCTGGGTCTGTGTGACAACACAACCTGGATACCGTCGACAGCCCAGCGCTCCAAACTCACACCCCAAAAATTAGATCTTTTATTATCTGTATGTTCTTAGCATCTGTTTTCCTCAACCTATTTTATTCCTTACTCCCTGACACTCAGGAGCTGATGCCATCCCCGCCCCTGGCTTCCCCCCAAGTTCCAAGGGTTACCTGCTTGTTGTGGTGCATGATGCCCAAGGTGGGGAACACCCAGGTACTGGCTGGGGGCACTATGTCGCTATCGGCAAAGCTCACCCACTGCACCACCTGGGCTGCTGCCTCAGGAGTACTTCCCCGCAGTTCCTCATTGCTCACTGCAGAGGCAGAGCACAAAGGTCAGAACTTTGGGGTCATGCCAACACCAATCCAAGTCCATGAAAATTCCTCCCCTGTCACTCCAGCTCGCCCTCATCCTCTCCTCCCTCCTTCGTTCCAGACCTTCCCATCCCCACACCCACCGCAAATTACCATAGTAGGCAATGGCATTGCTCTCGAACACACAGAATCCATCGTCCCCCTCAAATGCTGGAACCTGGGACAAAATGGTTAAGAGAGAAGTAAAATTTAAAATAATAATAATAATAATAATAATAATAATACGTAAAATAACACAGAAATTTCTCACTAGCCAATCCCAGGAACTAAATTTGTTTTGGATAAAAGTTCTTCTATAAGACTGATGACCCTTACTAAGCAAACCACTGATACAAGCTATTGGTACTCTGGAACTACGGAACCAAAAATGCTCAAAATTCCCTGGTATCCCTTACAATCTGAACTCATGTGGAAAACCCTAAAGATTTAGATATTATCAAATGTTTATGTAAAATCCCTCAATCAAATAGGCAAAAGACCAGAAACCAAAGGGCCTATTCTTGAAAGCGGGGTGGTACTCCCCACACTGCATTTATTTTTTCTCTGTTTAGCATGGTTATTTACTGATCTCTATGAGCCCCTCGGTTGGCTCATAAGCAGATACCTGATACATTTGCATTAGAAACAACCAAAACTCATTCTCTCTCCCACAAATACAAAGAAACCGGTGAATTTTACAACAGGTCATGGAACAGGCTCTGCCTTATTTCTAACTACGTTTGGCAAACATACACTTACCTCAAAATAAAAGAACGTTTAAGTCAATGAAACGTAAAAAAAAAAAAAAATTGTACTATGGAAAGCGCCCTTTTAAAGATGGAGGCCATCTTCAGGCCTCCTTGGATTCTCAGGACCAGAGACCCCTCTCCACTGTCCTACTCACCTTGCCGGCAGGAAATTTACGGAGAAATTCAGGGGTGCGGTTGGTTTGGCCAAAGTGGAAGTGGGGTGGTGCGGAGAGCACGCGGACCTGAGCCCCGCTGTACTGAGCAGCAATGAGAGCCTTGAAGGCCCTCCAGTTTTCAGGATATGTGTACAGGGTCTATGGGAGAAGGGGGGGGGGGCAGAGAGAGGTGGAGGATATTAAGGAGTAGAAGATTCCCAGTCCTAAATGTCACCTCCAGGGATAAATTCCCTGAGTTTTTCCCAATCCGTTCAACTCCCTCTGTTACCCCTCTGGTGAACCAAATTCTCTAGCATCGGTCAAGTGTAATCAGAATCCCCTGAAATGCCGGGGACAGAACTACACACCGACTGCTAAATAAAGCTTGTTGACAGGCTTGACCTTCCCTAAGGACAGCTCTAGAAGCATGCTCATCCCCTCGAACGTGTCTTCAAGAAACCCTTCAGAACTTCTGGCTCCCGCAGACTCCACCTGCCGACTCTCTCTCTCTCTCTCTCTCTCTCACACACACACTCCTCCTCTCCCTGGTTTCATTCATTGATGGTTGGCGAGGTCCTGCCTACCGCACCGCCGAGCCGCTCACCCCTTTAAGGCATCATCCCCGTTTCTCACACACACCGACCATTTCCACGTTCCCGTCAGAGGAAACCGAATGCCACCTTCTCCTCCCACATCAACCCGGTCTCCCCAAAAGCCCGTTCCTTCTGGTCACGCATACCGTCCCCCCCCGGTCCTGTCCCGCAGTGAGTTCCCTGGCAGGAGCTTCTCCTTCTCTTAACCTGGCCGGCACGGTCCAGTTGGCCTGACTCCACCGTCCGGAGATTCCTCTCCTTCTCCAGCCTCCCCGATGACGAAACCTTAGCCGTGGACAAGCCATACGTGCCCACAAAGACCCTCGTCTTCACCCAGTCCCCGCTGTTGCCCCACAAAACGGTCGCAAAAGTTGTCAACCCGCCCGGATATCCCGTCTCGAAGCGGCAGTGAACCCGAACCCTTTTCTCAGGCCCCAGAGGACCAGGACCCGACATCTCTTTTCTCCACTACCCCAGACCCTTACACCTCTTTGGCCTCCGAGAGCCCCAGCCTCAGTTCCCCTCCGGGGCCTGGAAGCCTTGCTCTCCAACAGCACGATCTCTAGACCCCGCACCAGTTCCCCACTCGGCTCCAGAACTCCTCTGACGCCGGAGGGCCCCACTCGGGCAGAGGATGGCGTCGGATACGGTGAGCAGCATCGCCAGAGCCGGCAAACTTACCCCAGCCGCCATGGTGATTCCGCAGAGAAAGGGGGTGGGGTTCTCGGCGCTGCCGCAAAGTAAGCCGTCCGGGAGGGAGGGGGGGGAAGGGGAGAGCCGTGGAGAAACAGCAGCCGCAAAGCGAAGACGGCATAGAAGGCATACGCACGACAGTTCGGTATCCCGCGGCAGCAGAGTTGGGAAAAGAGAGGGGTGGGGCCTGCTGGCCTGCGCGGAAAAGCTCGCGCCTGCGCAGTGGGACTCTCGACTGCCCCCCCCCGCCCCCCCCCCCGCCCAGGCCTGGCCAATCCGAGTCCCGACGTGGAAGTAGAAGGCGCGGAGGGTAAACTGTGTGAATGGGCCGGGATCCAGGGCCTCCCCTGGGCAGCGACGTGGCAGAGCTGCCAGCTCCGGGCCGCGCGGGGTCCCAGAGGCGTTCCCCTCCAGCTCAGGAACACCGTGCCGACTCCCCAACATCAGAATTGGGGGACACTCACTGGAGCGGAAACAACTCCCGCGCGGATAATCCCATGTGTTCCCCGATCTAGTTTTCTAGAGAGGATGAGTATCTAACGGGAGCCCAGCTCAGAAACCCTCTGCAGATGTGAGGTTCCCTCCCATTCAACCACCCTGCGGCTCCGGGACGCAGTTACTTGCAAGAAGGGCTATGGTGCTGGGCCTGCAGCAGGGGAGGGCCGGCAGAGAATACCGCGGATCCCTTCCGCCCGTCACCCTGTAGGGGCAGGCAGTTTACCCATGGTGCGCTGTCCTTTACCCATGTAACCCTCAACCCCAATTTCAGGCCGTCACCATCTAAATCTGGGCAGCAAGGTAAACGTGGAGGCAAACTTGGTTCTCCTCACAGCTACTGCCCAAGCCACCCACCCAGCACCCTAGCCTTCGGGAACTGTGCTGGGTGGGCTCCAGGTGCAGGAACACACACACCATCATAGGGCCTCGGTGCGAGTTGTGATGACTGGTATGATGGAACAGGCTGACACACGTTTTAGGGTGGCCAAAGGCACCTCTAAAAGGAGGCAGTAAAGTCTGGGGAGGGGAAGTACTGGGTGGAAGGAGGATCTCTACAGGGGAGGGGGGGGGATTAGAGGACACTGTAGTGTTTATTGAGTAGCAGCTTTATTGCCCCTTCGGGTCCCTGTCTTCACTTGAGGAGGATTCGGAGCGCTTGAGGGAGGAAAACCTGTAAGAAATGATGGAGGTCAGGGAACAGGCCTTGAGAATCCTGGAGTGGGGTCACAGTGAGAGTCTGGTCAGCCTGGGAGGTGGACACCACAAAGGTCAGGAGCGGCTCGGCCGCTGGCCTCTGTGCAGCACTGCTGGGTCCTCTCAGCTCCTGGGTCACCTGAGCCTCCACTGCCAGCCACTCTGCCGCGCCGGCACCACCTCCGTCTCGATCCTTGGTTTGCTGCTGCAGGCGTCGCCGGGCACGCCGCCGGCCCTGCCACACTCGGTGCCACAAGACACAGCGCCAGCTCACTGAGGAGAGGGGCACCCCCTTCCCTGCCTCACCCCGGGCCCCTTCTCCTGCTGCCTCAGGCCCTTTGGGCCCCTGCTCTGCCAGTGCCGCATGGCCTGCCCGCCCCTCCTCTCCAGGGACTAGGTGCTTCCCGGCCACGTGGGGTGGCTCCCCTGGCCGCCCAGGGCTCCCCAAGGCCCAGTCCTGCACCGTCTCTCCAACCTCTATAACCATTTCCTCCACCCCGTCTTCGCTGGGGTCTCCCGTACACTCCCGCCCCTCCTCCCGCCCCTCCTCCCAGCTCTTTTCCTGCCCATCTCGTTTCAGTCTTTTGCTTGTCCCTCCCTGGGGAGACTCCTCAGGTCCACCTCCCTCCGACCGCAGTCTCTTGGTTCCCTGTTCTATATGGCATCCCAGTGCTTCCCTTAACACCTGGGCCAGGGCAGCAGTGAGCCGGGTGAAGGGAGCAGGGGGTAAGGGGATGGGCGTTGCGGACAGCAAAGAACTAGGGGAGCTGGGCTCCAGAAGGGGGAGCAGCCCCCAGTCCCGGCCCCTCGAGGAACGGCGCTGGTACTGCAGGCTCCGGCAGTAACTGGCTGCCGCTCGGCAACAGTTCTGTAGCCTCCCGGCCACCCGGCTGGTCACATTGGCTGCCACGTTGTGACTCAGGTCAAAGGGGTCCTGGAGATTCATGGGGCCAAGGCGCAGACCCTCCCAGCGATTAGAGGGCAGGCCCCCCGCCACAGGCAGTGCCTGACCCTCTCGCAGGGACAGCAGTGAGCCACGAAGATCCCAGCAAGAGATGCAGGAGAAGAACTGGGCTAGCAGAGAACCTGGAGGAGGAGGAAGACCAGGCAGAGAGGGTTACTTAAGAGGCCAGAACTGAGACAGGCCTGCACGACAGGCACTCCCTTAGAAGGACTTTCTGGGGGCGCCTGGGTGGCTCAGTCAGTTAAGCCATCCAACTTCGGCTCAGGTCATGACCTCACGGTTCGTGGGTTCAAGCCCCACATCGGACTCTGTGCTGACAGCTCAGAGCGTGGAGCCTGCTTCGGATTCTGTGTCTCCCTCTCTCTCTGACCCTCCCCTGCTCACACTGTCTCTTTCTCTCTTTCAAAAATAAATAAAACAAAACAAAACATTAAAAAAAAAAAAAAAAAAAAAGGAGGACTTTCTGTTTCCTTCCAAGTAGCTCAGAAGGTCAGAAGCCAGGCTCCTCTGGTCTCTCTAGACAAGGGGTCCAGCCTCTCTGCCCCGGGCCGCCAGCAACATCCTTCCCCCGACACCGCTCCTTCCCCTTGCTGGCTAGCAGCGTGACCTTGAACAGGCCACGTAACTGCTCCAATGCACAG
Source organism: Cryptoprocta ferox (assembly GCA_028646485.1). Taxonomy (NCBI): domain Eukaryota; kingdom Metazoa; phylum Chordata; class Mammalia; order Carnivora; family Eupleridae; genus Cryptoprocta; species Cryptoprocta ferox. The sequence continues at coordinate 8,591,805 of CM053575.1, read as the reverse complement.
TTTCTTCCTCCATAAAATGGCAGTAACGATACTCGATGTCCCATGAGGTGGCTGTGAGGACCGTGCCTGGCAAATGGTAACTGAGCTACATTGCCTATGGTCGTGACTACCATCATCTATTAATCCTTTGCCGGGCTCCCCAGACTCACCGAGGGGCTCCTTATTGGTACTGGGCTCCAGTCGTGAGGCCTCCCTGGGGAAACTACAGTCCCAGCCATCCACCTCCACCTGTTCGCCCTCACCTGTGAAAGCGAAAAAGGGGAGGGTCAGCCTGGCAGCAGGAAGATTTGGGGGTGCTAAGCAGAGATCTCATTCCTGGGGTAGCTCAGAGCGTATCTAAACGCGATGAGGAAGAGGAAAGCTGACGCTAACGAGGTAAAGAGGCTGGCGGCCACGCTGCTGTACCTGCTTCCTGGGTGAGCTGGGATACAGTGGGCAACACAGGAGGGTCCCTGGTCTGGAGGAAATAGATCACGAGCAAGGTCAGGGCGTAGTTACTGAGAAGGGGGCCACTCCCTGGGTAAATAATAATTCCAGTTAGATTCGGGGTGCCATCGACCACCCTCCCTGGTTTTCTCAACCCTGGTTCCCGTGCCTGCCTCCCCTTCCCTCCCTTTGCCCCAACACCAGCTCCGCCCCAAGTCTGTCCTGGTGGCCCCTCACCTGACAGCCCTCGGCCCTGAGCCCAGCAGCGGAGGGTGTACACGAGGGGCCGTACGCGCCCGTCCAGCTCAGAGCAGAGACTCAGGAAGCGGGAGTTATGCAAGGCCAGCCTGGAACAAAGACTGGGGTGTCAGTGCTCGGGGACCTTCGGAAACTTTCACACCCCAGCTCCCATTCCAGGCTTGCAGAACGGGGGCCCGCTGGAAGAAAGCCAAAAGAGCGTTCCCCAAGTGTTTGCTGACACAAAAGCCATCAATGTGTTGGGGGAAACGCTATATCCTCTATGACCCTCCTGGATAGGCCATTCCAGAAGCATGTAGTTACAAGGCTGCTCAAAGCCTCCCATGTGGAAAGAAACAAAGACAGGAAGGGAGGAAGAGAGAGAGAGAGACAAAGAGAAAGAGAAGGAAAGAGGAGGTGGGGGAGAGGGAGGAAAGGGAGAAGCCGATTGGCATCTAACTCAGCATTTCCCAAACTTACTCCACCCTGACTCTTTTCCAAATCCTCTAAGAACGGTATTCCAAGGAACACGCTTTACATTCATGAAAATGGATGCCAGACAGGTGACAAGTGGCAGAAAGAGGGATGGGACCCAACACAGATAACCTGGACGCTCAGCAAAGCAGGAACTTCCTGCACAGAGGCTCCCTCATCACCACCCCAGCGCCCGCTCAGCTGCCCTTCCCCAACCGCCCCCCCCCCCACAACAAAGGTACCGGTTACTGAGGGACACGTCACCGTGGAGACCGGAAGGCCGATGGCAAAACTTGACCACGGGGCGCCGGGCAGAGGGCACAGTTTGGACTCGGTACACTCCAGGGACACAGCCCCGGAGAATGGACCCCACCAACTCCAGCATGGCCACCCCGTCTCTTTTCTCCCCCTCTTTCAGGGCCTCTGCTAGTTCCAGGGCCTTCCCCAGGTCCCCCTCTCCCCGGTCCTCCTGCAGCGGGGAGGCTGGAGGCAGGGACTGGGGAGAGGCAAGAGTCTCAGAGGCCAAAGCAGAGTCCGGAGTCTGGGGTGCCAGGGAAGAGGAGGGAGTTTCAAAGTCCAGGGCTTCCGAGTCTTGGGGAGAAGGAGGCTGTGAGTCTGGAGGGGAAGCCGGGGTACAGGCCAGGCCTTGAGGATCCAGTGGGGATGCAAGGGCCGAATCCAAAGACGGAGACTCCGGAGCCTTTGGGGCTGGCTGTGGATAGAAACGAGCTGCATGAAGAGTCACCTCTCTCGCTGTTGCCCACATGGGCGACACTCCCTGAGATCTATTCCTGCTGACGTGCATCCCAAGGGCTTTATGTACATTAACTCAATTAGTCCTCACAATCCCTTTTTAAAATTAAAAATAACCTGGGGCGCCTGGGTGGCTCAGTCAGTTAAGCGTCTGACTCTTGATTTCGGCTCAGGGCATCGTGTCACGGTTCGTGAGCTCAAGCCCCACATTGGGCTCGGTGCTAACAGTGCAGAGCCTGCTTGAGATTCTCTCTCCCCCTCTCTCTCTGCCCTCCTCTGCTCGCGCACTCTCTCTCTCTCAAAATAAATAAACTTAAAAATAAATCCATTTAATTCCGTTAAAAATCACCTTTTAACGCCACAAAATAAATGGTCTGTATTCTACCAAAATATCACAGTCACAAAAGACAAAAGGCGGCAGAGGAACCATAAAGGAGACTGAAGAAACAACGCCAGGCCACTGGTGGGCAGCTGATGAGGGCACAGGCTGGAGACTAAAGTCTCGTAACGTGTTACACGTGCACCAGGTAACATGCCCCTACTTGCTAATGGTCCTGCGGCCGAACACTAGGACGCCTTTGTGCTTCCCTGGTACACACTGAACTACTATGGGCATCACGTATGCAACCTGCTCTCAACTGATTCTGAAAATATAAAGTGTGTGTGTGCGTGTAAGGGAGAAAGAAAAAAGGAATGATAAATTTATTTTCATTTTTAAAACAATTTTTTATGTTTATTTATTATTGAGACAGAGAGAGACAAAGCATGAGTGGGGGGAGGGGGAAGAGGGAGACACAGAATCCGAAGCAGGCTCCAGGCTCTGAGCTGTCAGCGCAGAGCCCGACGCGGGGCTCAAACCCACAAACCGTGAGATCGTGACCTGAGCCTAAGTCGGACGCTTAACCGACTGAGCCACCCAGGCACCCCCATGATACATTTATTTTTAAAAATGCCCTTTGTGTGGGGCGCCTGGGCGGCTCAGTCGGTTAAACATCGGACTTGAGCTCAGGTCATGATCTCACAGTTCCTGGGTTCGAGCCCCACGTCGGGCTCTGTGCTCACAGCTCGGAGCCTAGAGCCTGTTCCAGATTCTGTCTCCCCCTCTCTCTCTTTGCCCCTCCGCCGTCTGTGCTCTATCAAAAACGAATAAATAGACTTAAAAAAAAAAACTTGTTTAAAATAAGCCTTTTTGTAAAGTAGGAGTTTTCCTGTGAACCTCAAACTGCTCTAAAAAACAAAGCCTTTTACAAAAATACTAACAACCTATCCTATTCCAAAAGCAGAAACTGTACATTAGATATTAGAAAATAATAGATAAGCAAAACCATAACCCCCAAATTTCTTTATTGTATGTCCTTTTATATATTTTTTCCCAAAATAAGGCATTATATACACCGTTTTGAAATCTGATTTTTTCCCGTTACAAATCCCATGTATCCTATGTCAATTCGTATTCGCTCTATCTAATACCCATCCACATTCACACTTCTCCGATGACAATAACCCTTGCAGGTAGTTCTATTATCCCCATTTTACAGATGAGGAACTAAGCATGAGAGAGATGACCATCCCCACTGACTCTTCCCTGCTGCCTCCCTGGTCACTCACCTGGGACTCTTCCAAGTCACCCAGATCCAGGAAGAGGTCAAGATCACAGCCATGGACATCAAAACTGTTTATGGAAGACCCAAAAGGGTGGACCACACAGCCTGGGTGCCGAGCAGAAAATAAAGGTGGGGCGACATTAGAGAGGAGTACGGGGTGGAAGAACACTGGGGCACAAAGAAGGAAGAGCCGCCGGATAAATGCCTCTAGCTGCCGGTGGGGGGGCTGGGGACGTGGACTTTGGGGAGGGAAGAACAGGGAGACACGGAAAGGGAGAGAACTCACCAGGGAAGAACTCTGTGAAGACCTCCTGCATCAGGGCCACGACGAGGCTCCGAAGCTGCCGCTCAGCCTCGGACAACTCCCTCAGCCCCACGAGCTTCACCATTTGCGCCCCGACGTCTGGGGCCTCGGCTAGTGCTTTGGCCAGCTGGTGACCGTCAGGGGCCACCCCTTTGGGGGATTTGGAGGCAGGGCTCTGGAACTCTTTCTGCTCCCGTGGCCGGACACGCAGGCGATGTCCTCCCAGGCTGTGCTGGGGCTGTGACAAGACAGCTTCCCGGGTCTCTATGTCCCCCATCTCCACAATAGCAAAAACTCCCTGGCAAATCACAGCAGGGGCAGTGATCAGGGTTTTGGAACCAAGAATCCAAACGCATGGTTTGACAGTAGGTGAAATTCTTTGAAATTGGGACCACCCTGTAAGTTGGGAATATTTGCTTAATGTTTCTAAACAGGGAACATACTTAGATAAACAATTCTCAGGGTGCCTGGGTGGCCCGGTCGGTTAAACATCCAACTACCACTCAGGTCATGATCTCACGGTTTCACGGGTTTGAGCCCCAAGTAGAGCTCAGCACTGACAGTGCAGAGCCTGCTTGGGATTCTCTGTCTCTCTTTCTGCTCCTCCCCCACTCACGCTGTCTCTGTCTCTAAACAAATAAATAAACTTAAAAAAAAAAAAGATGAAGGGAATGGAACAGACACTCCAGAAATTAAACCCATACCTCTATGGTCAACTGATTTTTAATACAGCTGTCAAAACCATTCAATGAGAAAAAATTAGTCTTTTCGACACATGGCTATGGGACAACTGGACAGCCAGATGCAAAAGAATGATGTTGGACCCCCTACCTCACACCACATACACAAATGAAAATTAATAGACAGATGGGACGCGGGAGCAGCCTCACCAGCAACACAGGCCTGAATCACAGACGAGGGGTGATAACATTCTAGAAGGATGGGTCCAGAGCCTTGTAAATATACTAACAACCTCTGAACTGTATACTTTAAAAGTGTGAATTTTAGGGGCTCCTGGGTGGCTCAGTCGGTTAAGCGTCCGACTTCGGCTCAGGTCATATCTCACGGTCCGGGGGTCTGAGCCCCACGTCCGGCTCTGTGCTGACAGCTCAGAGCCTGGAGCCTGCTTCGGATTCGGTGTCTCCCTCTCTCTCTGCCCCTCCCCGCCTCAAGCTCTGTCTCTCTCTGTCTCAAAAATAAATAAACATTAAAAAAAAAAAAGTGTGACTCTTATCACTCACCTCACTTCTACCCAATGCCAAACACAGCAAAAAAACCAGTGAAACAAGCAAAAAGGCAGCCACTTGGACCGGCCCAGGCCCATCTTCCAACTCCGAGGAGTCACACTACTCACCAGACTGCAGTTCAACACCAAGTTTGCCATCAAAGCCCCAGCTAGGAATTAGGTATCTCTTTGCCTGGCCTTGTCTCTGCACACATATTTTTCTCAAGAACCCCACTGAGGGAATCAGGGAGGACAGGGTTACCAGATCCAGAAGGCTGTATCCTGGCCATTTTTTTCTTCTCAATACCATCACCCCCAGCTAGTGCGATTTACTGAGGGCTTATTATTACTTTCTTTTTTAATGTTTCTTTATTTTTGAAAGAGAGAGACAGAGACAGAGACAGAGCACAAGCAGGGGAGGGGCAGAGAGAGAGGGAGACACAGAATCCGAAGCAGGCTCCAGGCGCTGAGCTGTCAGCACAGAACCCGACGCGGGGCTCGAACTCACAGACTGCGAGATCGTGACCTGAGCTGAAATCGGACGCTTAACTCACTGAGCCACCCAGGCGCCCCACTGAGGGCTTATTATAAACCAAGCAGTTCACATAAACTATGCCTAAGTCTCACGAGGTTCCTACACAGTATATGTTATTATTTCCATTTTAGAAATTAAGAAACTAAAAACTCGGAAGTAACCTGTGACTGCCTCCAAGTAAGGGGCTTAATCCCCCAAATCTCCCACTTCCCCAGTGATGATCTCCCTCAAGGAAATGTTGTGGAAATTAAATGAGATATTGTTTGTAAAGTACTTGTCACACGATTGGTGCATGATAATCATTCAATAACCACTTTAGTCGTTATTGTTATGACAATTAGAAGCCTCAGAAACTTGAGGTTTAAATTCAGAAAAAGGTCATTCTTTACAACTGAAACAAATATGAACAAAAATGGAGGTACTGAGTTTTCTGAAGAAGTAATCTGGGGCAGACACTGCCAAGTGCCCACCCAATAGGCCTTCTCCCTTTGTTTTTTTGACAGAGGGCGCAAGTGAGCAAGGGGGAGCAGAGAGAGAGCGAGAGCCAGAGAGAGAAGCAGGCCTGACCTGAAGCAAGGCTCGTGCTCACCCACTGCGGGGCTCAAGCTCACCTGATGGGGGACTCGAACTCAGGAACCGTGAGATCATGACCTTAGCCGAAGTCAGATGCCTAACAACTGAGCCACCCAAGCGTCCCCTCCCTTTTTTTCTTACCAACAGAACCCTGTTGGCTAGGTGTCCAGCAAAGAAAACATTTTCCAGCCTTGCCTGTAGCTAGGGGTAACCATGTGATAGAATTCAGGCCGATGAGATATAAGAAGTCTGATGAAGAAGGCTGTGGAAAATTTTTCCTGGAAAATAAAGAAAAGCAGGGGCGCCTGGGTGGCTCAGTCGGTTAAGCCTCCAATTCTTGACTGCAGCTCACGTCAAGATCTCACAGTTCGTAAGATCACGTCAGTATGGAGCCTACTTGGGCTTCTCTCTCCTCTCTCTTTGCCCCTCTCCAGCTCGCCCCCTGCCTCCCCCCCCCCGCCCAAGTAAATAAACAAGCATTAAAAAAATTAAAGAAAAGCAGGGGAAGAAAGTCAGGCTCAGCTGGCACCAGCCTTTTATACTGTCCTTCAGCCTGCCCTTTTCTTTTTTCTCCTTTATTTACTTATTTGTTTATTTATGTATTGGGGGGGGGGGGGGAGAAAGGGAAAGAGGGAGAGAGAATCCCAAGCAGGCTCCATGCTCAGCTTGGAGCCCAAAGCGGAACTCGATCCCCACAACCCTGGGATCATGACCTTAACCAAAATTAAGAGTCGGATACTGAACCAACCAACTGAGCCACGCAGGCAGCCCCAGCCTTACCTGCCCCTTTTTCTTACCTGAAGATGTGCAAGCAGCATTATCACAACTAAGAAGTGAGAGCCACTTGCCAATTAATGACAGAGCAGGAAAATGGGAAAGTCCTAGACAGCCCAAGACTAGCCATCCTGTTAAAAAGAACAATTAGGGGCGTCCGGGTGGCTCAGTCGGTTGAGCGTCCGACTTCGGCTCAGGTCATGATCTCACAGTTCGGGAGTTCGAGCCCAGCATCAGGCTCTCCGCTGTCTGCTGTAGATCCCCTGTCCCCCTCTCTCTCTGCCCCTCCTCTGCTTATGCTCTCTGTCTTCGGAGGCCCAGACCTTCGAAGTTAAATATTTAAGTTAAATAAACTTTAAAAAAAAAAAAAAGGAACCATTAAACCCCTTTGGTTTAAGCCACTGTGGGTCGGTTGCTGAACGCAATCTCTAAGGAAGGCACACCCCGGCCCATCTGAAGAGAAGCCGTGGGCGGACAGGGAGCCAAAGTCATGCCTGCACAAGGAGAATACAACCTCGGAACTATAACATGACGACACAACATGGCCGTACAACACTGAGCTTTTCTCGAAGGACTAACGAGAAACTGACAAAAGGTCTGCCCGGAAGACGAACGGCACCACAAAGGACAAGCCTGTGTGTCTAGCACTGTCCAGGGGACAAGGTATTTTGATCAGCTCCCATTCATACCTCTCACCGTAAGGTAATAAACTGCTAGCTGTTTTATCAGCCAGTGTGTCGTGGGGTTCGGACAGCTCTCCCAACGGTGCGGTCTCAAAGCACCTACTTCGTGGTAATTACTCATCTGATTGTCCACTTTCTTCACCGGACTGTAAGCTCTGTCCCTGCAGGGGTCACGTCTATCCTATTCACGACTGAAAATGCAGCTCTATGCACAGTGCCCAGTACAAAGTCGGCGGTTGATATTTGGCAAGTCAAACGAAGACTGACTGAATAAATAAATGACCACTAAGTCCCCCAATGACTAACTCTGGTGAACTAATAAAACCCAAGCAGGGACCAGGGAGGGGGAGGCTCACAAAGCTGGACTGGCCCAAGTACTGTGGTGTCCACTGAGGACAAGCCCACCAAGGATGAGGCACCAGCCGAAACAGGGCTGCTGGTTTCTCTCTTATTTCTTTTTGTATGTGGCACACCTGACTCATTCTTTACCCCAAGCGCCCTTCACACTACCTTGTCCTTGTCCATGACCACACTGGCCACCGGTCCGAATGCCCCGAAGTACTCCGAAAGCTGCGCAGAATCCACATCCCGGGGAAAGCCACTGACAAACACACTTCGAAGACCCTGGGCCTTTCGGGCAGCTCGAAGTTCTACCAGGTGCCGGTGCTTCCGGCCTCCCAGATGGGCATCTAGGCTGGGTCCTGCAAAGATAAACATGAAACAAAAACATCCAAATCACTCTTCAGCAGACCTACCCCCTGACTTTACTTAAATGCATCCCTAAATCCTACGAATCCTTCCAAGCCCCAGAAAGTGTGATCTTTGAATCAACAAAGTCCTGGCTCTTTTCCCCTTCCTCTCTTGTCCATTTGTCTACATGATGCATTTGCTCTAAGTGGTTCCCCAGAGAACTAGCCGCCACTTTTTCCTTAAACCATCTCTAAGTGCTAGAGCAACGCCTGCAAATTGTAAAGAAATTAACAGGAAACTTACCCAGGTCATACACGGAAGAACTAAATAAACCAGGACCCTAGACTATTCCCTCATGAATCATCCCTACGGATGGTAGAGAGATCGCAAGGGCAAGATCTGAAGTCACGCTGCCCACGTTTAATTCTCAGCTCCGGCAAGCGGGGTGAGATCTTGGGGAAGTTACTTAACCTCTCTGTGCATCTCTGTGCGTCCACGAAACGAAGGTATTAACAGTTCCACACAGGTATTATGCACGTAGAGTACCTGGGTACATGTTCACCGTGGGAAAAGTTCAGCTGCTATTATTATTATATTTTTTTATTAGATTTGGGGACCGCGGCTTATCGTCACCACTGTGTATGTGGGGCCAGGGAAGACGACCCTGGATTTCTGGCTTGCCCTTCGGGACAAACAGTGGTACTGCCATCCACAAAGAAAAAGAACGGAAGATCCTGTTTAAGGAAGATTATGATTCCAGTTTAGGGACGATCACGATTCCAGACTTCAAAAGTGGAATCTGAGGTTTCACGGAGTCCCCTGCGCTGTCACGCAAGAATGCCGTCTACTTTGCCAAACCCCCCTTCCAGTCATGCACGCCACGCTACTTCGCCCATCTCTGCCTTTGCGGAGCTCCTCTGTAGGGATCCCCTGAGTTAAGTGCTACTTTCTCTGTGATCCCACTGACTCCATAGAGCACTGGAATTGCCTCCATCTCTAGATGGTGAGCTCCTTCATCTCTGAATCCCCTCACCCCACCCAAGTAACAGGCACAAAAGGGGGCGTCCGACAGATGGCGGTCGCAGAGGGAATACGATCATGAAACTTTCGTTGTAGCGATTCCGGCCACAGGAAGGAGGGGGTGAGGGGCTGGGGCTTTCCCCACTCTCCAACCCCTGCATACGGGCGGAGTGAAAACGGAGGTGAGTGACCCTACCAACCGACTTGACAACTAGGACCCAAAGACCAAAACGCACAACCACCCCCTCACAAGCCACCGCTTACGGTTGGCTGTCGTAACGTGGCAGAGGCAGCAGCGGAAACCCCCACGAGGCAGCGATTGGACATCCGAATCCACCGCCGCCATCGCGACTCTCCAGTACGGACAACACCCCACTCCCGCCACCACCGGAACTCACGCCTACAAATCGCGGCGCGCTTGGAAGCGACTTCCGCCAGTCCAATAGGAAATGACGCCGCAAGGCCGATCGCGCAGGCACACTCCTCCGGAAACTGAGTACCGCAGCTTCAGGGTTCCGTTTCCACCCTGCTTTATTTTATCTTATTTTACTTTATTTTATCTTATTTTACTTTATTTTTAATGTTTTATTGATTTTTGAGAGAGCGAGAGAGGCAGTGTGAGCAGGGGAGGGTCAGAGAGAGGGAGACACAGAATCCGAAGACAGGCTCCAGGCTCTGAGCTAGCTGTCAGCACAGAGCCCGACGCGGGGCTCGAACCCACGAACCGTGAGATCACGACCCGAGCCGAAGCGGGACGCTCAACCGATTGAGCCGCCCAGGCGCCCCTCCACCCTGCTTCAAGTCTCCCCCGCGCTTCAGGAAAAGCCGCCCATCTTTGATACTTATCTGCATGCGGTAAGCCGATTGGTGTGCTCTGAGCCACTTAGGCGTTGATTGGTCCAAAGCATCATGAATATTCATACGGCGGCCACAAAAGCCGGCGCCGGCGACGGTTTAAAACCCGCGTGCTCTGTAGTCGTTGGGAGGTCGGGGCTGGCCTGTTAGCGCCTTCCTACGAGGGGCGGTTAGAGATCCGCGGCGCTGCTGCATCCTCTACCCCTTATTTACCTGGCGAGTAAAGGCGGAGGATGAGCCGACTTCACGAAGCTCAAGGCTGTCCCTGGTCTCCCCAAGTTCCTTAGGGCTGTTACTCTCTCCTGCCCTCTGTCCTCCCCCAGAAATGAGCATTCTGGGACCACTTCCCTAGCCCTGGTTGGGGAGCTCTGCCCCCGTGGGCACCTTCTAGACTCCACTCAGCCCGCGGCCAGATCGCTGCGGTCCCGGTGAGTCAGGCTTTCCTTCCGCAGTTGTGGGCTGCGTGAGGTGTACTCACGAGGCGCCAGAGCCACCGGCCCACTTCAAGGCAGGCGATGGAGCCTACCATGTGACAGCTGAGTGGAGACACCGGAGGGAGAAAATGCTGCTTTCCCCAGACTGGTAGAGTGGTCAGTTCCTCCCGATACCGCTGAGGTGTACGCTCGAAACGGGGAGAGTTAAGCAGCCTTAGGGACAGAGAACATGACACGGAGAGGACTCTCAGATGGGCTAAGCAGCCCCCGCCGTGGCTGTCGCCCCACCACTTTGGACTGTGGAAAGCACCCTGGACCTGAAGCAGACATCTCAAGATCTGAAACCTTAAGCGAAGTCCCGACTGCTGAATCTGTTCCCCTCTCTCTCTGAAGTGTGGAAGGAACACCCAGAACAGTCTGAACTTCTTGTTCGCTCTCCGAAGGCGCTCCTCCTTGTTGGGCCCTGCTCGGGCTTTGTTTCCCAAACCCAAAAAGGCAGGAGACAGCCCTAGAGTGGACCCCAGTAGGAAGGCCGTTACTGAGGCTGGTCTTGGGAATCCTTGAAATGGGAACTTGTGCAAATAAACCACAGAGCTGGGTGGTAAGATTCTGCAGTACCCCCCCCCCCGCAAGGTAGGTTACATCTTGCCCTGACTTCCGGCAACTCCCAGAATTTCCTGAGAGGTAAGGGTCAGGAAATAGAAGAAAAAGCACCTTCATGCCTCCCTTCCTGTGGAAGCCACCAACCAGAGTCGGCGGATTCCAACTGTTTTGAGTGAATCTGCTTGAGATCCAGCGCCACAGGGAGCTGGGGTTCCCCGAGAAAGCTAGCGGGACCAGGCTGCCTGTCCGTGCTGCTGATCTCAGAAAGCTGCTCCCAGGGCAAGCCCCATCTGTATCTTCTTCCTTATCCCTTTGTCCTTTATTTCCCCAACTGAAGACCCCCTCCACCCCCCCACCCCCCCCACACACACACACTTCCCCTTGGCAGAGAACAGCTGAGCCAGGAGAAGCTGAAGAAAACAGCTTTTTATTTGTTACTATAAGAACCAATTACAGAATCCGAAGTTAAAAAAACGGACAAAAGATCTTTATTTCTGAGAATTGGCGTACAAAAGGCAGAGGGGACAAGGAGAGGGAAGGAAAAGAGAGAGCATGGGCTGGGGTTGATGCCAGCTTAGGGGCCTCAAACTCCAATAAGGAAAAGTCCGGACACCGGACAGGAAGAGAAACCCCCATTAGAAAAAAAAAAAAAAAAAAAGATATAGACATGGCAGTCATGGCAGTGCACGCCCCCCACCCCCAACCAGGTACCACCACCTCCTATCGATTTCCTCTTCCCCTCCCCCGTCCCCTTTCACAAAGGGAGGCAAAATTTTTAAAAAATTAAAAAACCCTCCCCCCAAAACTGTCCAAGACAACTGTGGGTCCTACCCCCCAAAACAGGCTAGGTTCCCACAATGGACCAAGTTCCTGCAGTGTGCCCTCCACCACCAGGCGTGGAGAAGCATGGGGAGGGGACAAGCCTCCAAGTGGTAACACCAGAGGGCGCCCCGATCCCCCCCAGAGGACACACCCTCACTTGCTCCCTCCCTCCCTCACTCCTCATTCCCTTTGATACTAGAGGGAAGGGAGGTTGGGTGCCCTGGGCACCCACCCTCTAGCTTTCAGCCCACCTCCCTCCCCCCTGCAGATGCTCAATCCTCCAGGACGATGGGCTCGTTGGTGCTGGCAGGATGTGACGGTGCAGAGAGCGGGACCGGGGGCCGCACTGCAATCAGTGGTGGCTTCACCTTCAGGGGCAAGTTGGGCCGGCGGGCAGCCCGCCGCATTTCCAGGTGGGTCAGAGCCTTCCGCAGGGCCCTGGCCAGGAAAATAAGAGTGGAGTGAAGAAGGCTAGGACCCTCCAGGTAACCCCCCTCGCCCCACACTGCCCCATTCCATGCCACAGTTCTGCCTTCTGGCCCATTCTTTCCTGGCATCCCCATCCTGTACCCAGTCTTCCTGGAGCTGGTCTTGCTCAGAACGCCTATTGTCCTTACCCACCAATCTGGATTATCCACCTCTCAGCCCCTGCTGTGGTGGGCTCCCTACCTGGTATCCTTTGTGGCCACAAACACCACAGGATTGGGGGCATCAGCCGGATTTAGTTTCTGACGCTTGGCTGCTGGCTGTGAGCTTGAGCGAATCCCTGAGGCCAGAGGCCTTCCATTGGCAGAGAAGGGGACCCCTGCTCCTGCCATCTGGAGGTGGGGGGGCGGGGAGCAGGCAGCACAGTGAGAGAGGGCTCACAGATCCCGATCAGAAATAAAAGCCCACCCAATCGGCCTGGCCCATTCCAGCTGTCAACTCACAGTCTCATAGGCCCGTTTCACCATAATGCCCCCCAGACCCCGGTTCTGGGTCAGCTGGTTTCTGTTGATTGGGGTCTTGGTACCCCGAGGTGTTTTTGGTTTCAGAGGTGCCTGGGCCACTGCCAAGAAAAAAAAAAAAAAAAGTTGGAGAACTTTCCTGTTTTCTCTTCTCTACGTAGTTTCCCAGGGCATCCCCAAAAGCAGTCGGGCAGTTACCACAGGAGTGTGACCTTAGCGCACTATGGTAACGTTGGACATCTTATGAAAACCATTATTAGTCGACAAGAATAGAGTTTTTGTTAGACTAGACCGCTTTGGACTCTGACAGTAAAAGGATGACAGAGACCCTGAGACCACCTAACTGGTTCCCCATCCCATACCCACAGTCTGGTTCCCCATCCCATACCCAAATCTTTGACAATAGTTGCCAGGGGCAGCCGCACCAGAGGGTGAATCTTCAGTGGAGTCTTTGCAGCCTTAGGAAGCCGAATGGAGCCTGCAGAGCAGAGAGGGAGGCTTCTGAAGGGGCTTCGCTAGCCAGGCCTCTCCTGCGGCCGGGAGCCACATCTAATCTCCTACCACACTGCTGTGGCCTGCTGTCCCTGTTGTCACTAAACCTCCAGAGAAAACACTGGTCTCTGCTCTGCCTTCTGGCCAGAGCACCCCCGGCCTGCCACTAGCCCCACCGCTCCTGCCCTTACACTCTGCCTTGATGGCATTGGCATTGATAGGGGCATAGGGTCGTCGGGCAGCCCTCCTCGGCTGTAACAGGTCCCTGCACATGCGTCTGGCAAGACGGGTCAGCTTTGTGGTCTGAAGCAGGAATGTTTGCCTGTTCTTAGCCAGCAGCTTGGCCCGGTTGGCGCTGGTCGTGTAGGGGGAGAGACTTTGGGCTTCTGGTCGAGACAAATGACCCCTCGAGTGTGGCTCCTGGAAGAAAGACACAGGAGAAAGGGAGAACATGGATGGGCACTGAGGCTCCCTCCTTTCCTTTATTCTCTGCCAAAAGCAGTTTATTCCTGCCTGATGTCTTGACTGCCATCCCAACCTACCTGTCTCCCCAGCCACCACCAAGCACCACCTCCCCACCCCACACACATCCAACCACCTTTTAAGCAGTTGGGTGTTCTGGCCTTCACCTGAAGCTCACTTCAATATGCTTACTGCCCTCCCCTGCCAATCCCAATCAGTCCTTACTGTTGTGCCCCGAGCAGCCCCCTCAAGCTGGGTCGGGGTCTTCAGTCCCCCATACTTCTTCCAGTAGATCCAACAGGAAGCACAGAGGCGGCACTGCATGTTAGGTGGGCCCCAGGCGTACCACTGGGCAGACTGTGTGGCTGTGGGAGCATGAACAGAAGGGGGAGTTTGGGACAAACACGCCACCTGAGCCCCTTAGGTCCTCGGGCCAGAGAAGACCTCGTCCAGCACCCCCCGCTCCCGCCCCCAGTCAACATCCCTGTCCCTCCCCGGAACTCACTGTGGCAACTCTCGCAAGTCAGGCCCTTCTGGAATCCAGCCCCGTTCATGCCAGGTTTCGAGCCCACAGAGATGATCTGGTTAGGATTTGGCTTAGTACTAATGGGAACAGTGTGGGGAGGAAACCAGGAGCCAGTCAAGAAAGAGAATCCATGTCCACCTCATCCCTATCATTCGACCCTCTGCCCCTGACTCCTGCCCACCGCCAATCACCGAAAGGAGCATGGGGGGGGGGGCAGAGGGAAGGTGGAGAGGGAGAAAAAGGACAACCTCCCCCCCCACCACACTTACTACGTGGGGATATAGACTTGTTTTAGTTTGCTGTCTGCTTCAGCAGCTTTCAATCTTTTCTGCAAGAAGGGAAAACAGAAAGAAAGAGAAGCATCAGAGCACCTCCACGGGATGACGTCTTCAACTTCAAAGGCAGGGGTGAGCAGGAGGCCCCTGGTCCAGCCTTCCCAGCCCGGCCCATACCTGCTGAATGTAGCGGTCTGTGGTTTTCCACATGTAATAAAACTGGACTATGCTGGCGAGTGACTTCCAAGGCAGCTAAGGAGGCAGAAGGAAGAAAGCTGAGCTGGTGCCTGGCCCCAGGGCCTTGTGCCCTCACCCGCCATCTCGTCCACCTCTCGGCCCAGCCCCGTCCACTCACAAAATCCTGGCGAATATCATTGAAATCCTTGCCATACTTCTCCAGGGCCTCCTCAAACAGCATGGCCTCCGAGGCCGACCACTCCTCCATCTCGTCCCGACACAGCACCGGGCCCCCCTGGGGCACCAGGGTCGACATGGCTTTAGCCAAGTCGTAGCCGTTCCTCTGCAACGTATCCATCGCGTGAAACTACAAGGAAGGTGGGAAGCAACGCGGAATGCCTGAGACCCTCCACACCGGGCTCTCAGAGACCCTTCCTCTGTCCCCCGGCGCTGCGGGTCCCCACAGAGCCCCCAGCCTGCCCGACTACCCAGCAATCTCTGCTCACCAGCGTGATATCTCGGGAGGCAGCGGCTGCACTCATGTGCAGGCTTGGCTGCCGAATGGAGCTGCTGCAATCTAGGGCCCTTGCAAAGGTCCCCACAGCCCTGAGGGAGACATTGAGAAGTTAAGAGAGAGAGAAGAGAGCATGAGTGAGCCGAGGAACTCAAGCCGGAGAAGGAAAACCACGCAGGCCGCCACAACCAGTCAAGTCCGCCTCTGAGAGCCCGCTGCAGTGTGTCCACGCCTCCCCCAGCCCGTCTCGCCCATCCACCCACCCCTCACCGGGCCACCACGAGAAACTGATCGATCTGCCGGTCTGTGAGAGGGTTGTCTGGGTCCCAGACCTTCATCTCCATCTTCTGTTGGTTCCGATTATCAGATTCTCCTGGGGAACCGGGGCAGTGGCAACGTCAGGGAGAGGGCAAGGGGAACAACGGGGGCCCCTGACACAACAGCATGTCATTTCCCCCCCCTTGCCTCCTGCTTGAATTCTAGCAGCCGCCTCAGCTCTCCGCCTTTGCTTCCTCCCTGTGCCCACTGGCCTTTCTGGTTCCCAAGGTCCCAGCCAGTCACGGTGACGGCACAGAGCCCTGAAGGCCTTGGGGCCCTATGACTCCACGGCACACCGCTCATGGGGACGACGATGTTACAGGACTCGGCGGCCACACGCTCTCGTCCCATTGGCTTACCCTCTGCCAGGCGATCTGGGATCTCAGCTTGGTATTTGCAACCAACTCGGATCTCCCCCTGATCGGCTAGAAGTGTCTTCTGCACAGGGTCGAACACCAGTGAGTAAAAGAAGCAGTCCTGGAGACGGGGGTAGGGGGTAGGGGAAGGTATGTGAGCGGCACTCCTCAGAGGCAGGGGAGCATCCAGGGTTCCCGTGACAGGCGGTCTGTGGACCTGACCCTCATTCCAGCCCTACTCTCCTCTTGCCTTCTGGGGCATCCCCACTCCCCTCCTCCTTCTCCCCACACCTCTTTCTCACCTCCTTTTCCAAGTATTGGCTCAAGATGTCAGTCTCATTCAAGAGGGTCACACTGCATTTCCCCCTACAGACGAGAGGTCCAAAAACCCTGGGTGACCTCGTTCCCTCCCCACGGCACCTCCTGGACGCCACCCCCCCCCCCATCGTCTAAAGAAGTGCACTCAGGCCGAGGTGGCCCTGATTGTCCCATACCTTATGTGGGTGGCTGGTAATGATTCAAACTGCCGAGAAAGAAAAAGCTCCCGGTGCTTCAGTTGGTGTCGCTGCTGCTCTGACACCCCCGGTTGCTTTGACTCCTCCTCAAACTCCCCTGGGAGATTAAGGAGGAAGAAGTCAAGTCAGAAACTAATTCAGAAAGAAGCCACCTTGGAAGCTCTAACCCCGGGGAAAACACTTCCTATCCCAGCTGTTTTTTTTCACGTTCCCCAGGCATCTGCCTTTTATACTCGCAGCCCACCGGCTTTCCCGCTTAGCCCTCTCCCCCGACGCGGTCCTCTCAGCTCCCCATCACCAGTGCGTTGGGAAGAGCTGCTGAGGTACAAAGAACGCCACAGAAACGCATCCTAAACCCAGGTATCGATACTCAGATGCCCCTCGGAAAGCACGACTCTGCCCACACTAGGCCGAGCAGGAATATCGCACTCGCCTCTCCTGCTCAACCGGCCTGAGGTCGAGAAACCCAATATGGTGAAAAACTGTCACATCGGGTTGTGTTTACTAGTCCTTCCTTTCAGATTTCAGGAGACCCTTTGCTCTTAAACATCCGGCAGCCCTCACAATCCTTCACTGTCTGCTTGGCTACTGAGATCGTGGGGCTTCCAAGGGCAGGATCTCCCAAGCCAGTGCCAACAACCTTCCTTCCCAGGAGCTGTGAGTTGCCCCGAAACCTTGGTGAAAAAGGGTTAACTTGGATGGGTGCCAACCAAAGCGGGAGGGGGCAGGAGAGCCACAGGCCCAGGCTCATTGGTGCATTGTTCCCAACCTCAGGGAGAAGGGGGGTGGGGGTGCAGCGGGCTCCACCCCTCGCCTGTGTGCTCCGGAAACCCTGTGCGAAACCCTGTGCTGAAGGCAAGGGGGGGACCACACCCCCCACCCCTTCTGATTGGACAAGGCCAAGGTCAGCCCCTGCCAGATGGGCCTGGAAACCCCAGAGGGCCAGAAAACTTGGTAGGCCTAGCTCCTTGTTAACCCCTTCATGCTCAAAGCAGCCTGAAATAAGGAAAATAATTTAGGGAGGAACAAGAGGAAGATGAAAGAAAGCCATAGCAGGAAGGGAAAAATCAACTAAGGAAAAGAGGAGCTGTACTTTTTAAAAGAAGATGAAATCATACAGAGAAAGAAGAGAAGACAAAAGGGAAAGATGGAAAATGGAGTGGAGAAAGACAGCAGAGGTGAGAAAGCGCAAAAAGGGCAAGATAACTTTCCGAGCTTCCTCTTGGGTCCCGCCGGTGTATTCTCGCTGCCTCGTGATCACACAGCTAGGCTCCTTCCCAGTTACGCAGGCTTCTAAGTACAATCTCTTCCTCTTCACCTTGACCTTTATGCTCACCAGCCATTGTCCCAATGTACCCAAAACGGTCCCTCAGGGTCCTGCTTCTCTACGGGCTCTTCTGCCTCCCCTATTTAAACACTATCATCTCTTTTACAGCTATCGTTCAGATGCACACGCTCACACACAAGCCGTGTTCTGACTTTCCTTATCACTGACTCTCCACGCTGCATCCAACCCCAACGTGTAGAAACAGGCCTCCTTCTGTGGACCAGGCATTTCCCACCCTCAAACTCACAGCCCCGGCTTTGGGCATGCTACCAGGGGAAGCACCTGCAGGGACATGCCCAGACCTCCGATCATGGGAAAGGGGGAGACAGGGAGGGTGGGGGTGGGGCGGGGATAGGAAGACACTCACTGGCATTGCTATCGGCCAAGCTGTTGAGGCTACTAGAAATGTCCCTTCGCCGGAAAAGGCACACAACCTTTGCCTCCACGTTTCCATTTGCCGTCTAAGGTGGGGGGGAGGGGGGGAAACGGCAGTTAAAATTGGTCGTTTAAAAGTGGAAACACATAAAGAGACTAACAACAGTAAAGTTTCTAAGGGGTGAAAATAGAAAGACCCAAGAAATTAGAAGGGTTTTTTTTTTTTAATGATTTTTTTTTCTTTTAGAGAGCGCAGGGCATGAGGTGGGGAGGGAAGAAAGAGAGACAGAGAGAGAATATCAAGCAGGCTCCACGCTCAGCATGGAGTCCAAGTCGGGGCTCCATCCCATAACCCTGGAATCATGACCTGAGCCGAAAGAGAACGGGACCCTTAACCCACTGAGCCACCCACACACCCCAATAAATTATAAAGAGTCTTACATTGAGGGACAGACTTCCAAACTTTTTTCCCCCCAGACTTTCCTTTTCCTTAGCCCCCAAGGGAAAGAATAGGAAAGTTCCCACCTAGTTCTCAAAAGCCTTTCCTGAATACAGTGACTGACTGACTGAATGAATGAATATGAATGGGCACTTAGGATAGGGCTGGTTTCCTCTGGGTCTCTCTCTCTCTCTCTCCCACCTGAAGTTAGTGACCTCAGAAGAAAAAGACCCCCTGGAAGGAGGAAGGTACCCGAAGGGACAGGGGTGGGGCTCTGCTCCACTCACCTTGTTGAGCTCCTCAATCCGTCTAACCAGGTAAGGATTGCTGGATGAATTCTCAAAATAGACGTAATCTGTAGGAGGGGGTGGGGAAGCACCGGGAAGATCAGAGGAGGAGATGGGAAAGCCAGAGCACCAGCGTAGGAGAGAAAGGAGGCGGGAGAGGACCCCGAGAATAAGGGTCCAGGCAGACAGAACGCTGAAATGTGGAAGTAGAGAGACTACGAGAAAATAAGGGATTTCCCCCCACCACCACCCCTGACCACCTAAGTTCTAATGTCAGATCTTTCGCTCAAAAGCGAGTCTCAACGAAGGGACAAGAAGCAGGGGGTCGGCCCGCAGTTCCCACAATTCGGCGATGTGGTTGCGCCCCGGTATCAACCAGGCGAGCGATTGTTCGCTCTAGCGCGGGGCCCTCGCCTTTTAGAGCCCAGGCGCACAATAACGCCCGGGGGAGAGGAAACCTCCCGGCGGCTCCCGCTCAGGTGGCAGAGCTGTCGCCTCGGCCCTTCGCGCCCCCTGCCTGCCCTGTCAGCTCCTTCCGCACCACTTTCCCAGGCCCCACTCCCCGACCCGGGGCCCCAGACGCAGCCCCGGGAGTGCCGTCGGGGCAGCCCGCAGGCTCTCCGGGGGGGGGTCCTCGGCGCCCCGCCGTCCCCGCACCCTAGCTCCCCGGGCTCCCGGTTCCGGTTCCGGTCCGCGCTCGGACCACGCCGCCCCGGACGCGGCTCCCCGCGCTGCCGGGTGCCGAGCCTCTCCGGCCCCGGCCCCCGACTTCTCCCGCCCCGGACCCCGCAGCGCCTGCCCCCGGTACTCACCCCCCACCCGGTACATGTTGGCCGCCATGGCCGTTCCCGCCGCCGCCTCCGGCCGCACAAAGGGGTCCGGGAGGCTCGCGGGGGCAGGGCTCGGCTCGAGGCGAAGCCCCGAGCGCGGGGCGGGCGCTTCGCGGAAGTCTCGGTCGGGCCCGCGCAGCCGGCACCTCCGCTGCCTCAGCCGTCGCGGTTCATCCCGGCCCGCGCTGTCGCCGCCGCAGCTACCGCCTCACGCCCGGGACGCCGAGGCCAGCGCCGGTCCGCTCGGCCTCTTCCGGAACAAGCTCGGCTCCCGCCGGACCGGAGCCAGGTTCTGGCTTCCCCCCGCCCTCGCCGAGCCCCACCAGACGTAGGGATCTGCCGGCCGCCGGGAAGGCTTGCCCTGCCCGCCTCGGGTTTCGCCTCCTTCCGGAACACCTTCGGCCGATCCGGAGAACAAGGCCCGGCGCTCGGCTCAGGTCGGAGAGCGAGACCCCAGAGATCGGCTACTTCCGGAAGAGGTTCGGCTCCCTCCGGCCAACCGCGGCCCGGCGCTCGGTTATTTCCGTTGCAGCTCGGCCCCTCCTCCGAGGGCGGGAGAGGTGTTGGGCTTAACTCTCTCCTCGCCGGAGCCCCTTAACTCCGCCTGCGGCTGAGAAAGACTCGCGCGCCTTTGCGCTCCGCCGGGTTATTTGCAAGCGGCTTTGCCTGTTAATTTGCATGAATGGCCTACGCTCCCCTACTCCTTCCAAACTCCTCTTTGCCTTCATCGCCACCCCCACAGGGCCCCGGAGGCGCCCAGCCGCGCCCCACAAAAGGACCGGGAGGCGACTTTGCTTTTGGTTTATTGCCCCTCAGCAGGCGGCGGGAGTCAGGGCCCAGGCTGGGGCTGCCCGGCTCAGCCAGCGGGTCTCTACAGTGTGTGCGGGGGTGCCGTTCGCCCCCTCCAGGGAAACGCGCGATCGGGAATGTCTCGAAGTCGAGGAAGGGTCGGCCCCTGGTCCTGGGGGTTTTGGATGGGCGGGGCCGCGCCGCAGGGCCGATGGGTCCCCTCCGGCAGCGGTCAGACGTCGAGAGAAGAGGCGGGGGACAGAGAGGGGGTTCGAGAGGGCGTGGCGGGCGCCGGCCCCGCGCCCCCAGCGCCCAGCACTCGCCACTGGAAGATGCTGGCGTCCTTGCCGCCCAGCGAGATGAGGTGCGAGTCGTCGTGCGTGAACCGGACGCTGGTCACGTGGCTGCCGTGGCCGCCGTACACGAGGCTCGGAGCCTGGGCAGGAAGGAAGACCGAGCTGCGGGGCGGCCGCGGAGCCCCGGGCCCGGCCCTCCCGGCCCCAGAGGCCCCAGGAGGCCTCACCTTGGCGCGCGCGCACGGGTACTGGAACAGGTGCACTTTGCAGAAGTCGTCGGCCACGGCCACCACGCGCTCGTTGTGGGAGCGGCACAGGGAGTTGATGTCGGTGCCATCGGAGCCGTCTGGCCACACGCCTAGCACAGCGGCCGGCCTCAGTAGGGGCTCCTCCCCGCGGCCACCCACGGCCCAGGCTCCGCACCGTTTCCGGCGCTCCGGCAGCCGAGGCCGCCCACCGGCCGCGTTCCAGGCAATCCTTCCCGGTCCCGGCAGCCGCGCCGAGGGCCCAGAGGGGCCTCCTGGGCTGAATCTGCCGGTTTCTTGACACCCACCCCTCTGACACACGCCCAGCATTCCGAGCCC
This sequence comes from Cryptoprocta ferox, assembly GCA_028646485.1. Classification (NCBI taxonomy): domain Eukaryota; kingdom Metazoa; phylum Chordata; class Mammalia; order Carnivora; family Eupleridae; genus Cryptoprocta; species Cryptoprocta ferox. The sequence continues at coordinate 8,570,284 of CM053575.1, read as the reverse complement.
AGTGCGGGCTCCACCTTTCCCCGCGCACACCCCTCCCGCAAGGTGCGGAGACCCTGCTCACCATAGACATGGAAGCCCAGCACGCAGGTGTAGGTGGCCCACTCCCGGTCTCGGCTCTCATAGCGATTCCTCAGCAGCTTGCAGCCTCCAGCCACGTCCCCTGGGGAGAGGGAGCCCACCCAACTCAGCTCCCACCCTGCCCTCGGTTGGGAAGACACCCGGAAGGGCAGGTTGGAAAGACTAGCTTGAGGTAGTGGCATGTGATCTGGTCACCGCGGTAGCCCTCAGCCCAGGGCAAAACCCAGCCCCATGCACTTCCTGAATTCTGAAGTTCTCCTAACAGCTTATCAGTTCCTCCTCCCTGGCTAAGTCAATCCCTCCACACCTGCCCTGAGAAACTTTTCCCAAACGGTCTTTTCCTAGTACATTCCCCCCAACTCCCTCAAGTCCTCATGCTGTAAAGCTGTGTGTGGGGTTTTCCAATTCACAATATTTCTCCTACCTGGACAATTCCAACCCCATTTCAACCCCCTCTCCCCCTGGAGCTGCCTACATATTCTTCATCCCCACCCAACCAGGAGCCTCCCCCGCTCCGAAACAAAACCCATCCGATCACCCATTCCCCGTGCTCTCCCCTCCAGCCACTCACAGTAAAGGATCTCATAATCCCCAGAATTGGACATGATGAAATTCCCATCCTTGGACCAGTCAAGGTGAGTGATGAAGCTGGAGTGGCCCTGGGAGCAAGGGTCAAGAGACTAAAAATGTAGCTACCATTTCCCATCCCCAGGTGCCCCTTAGCGCATGAGACCCCTTCAAGGAGTTTACCTGCTATGGCAATGCCCCCACCCTCCACCCCAGCTTCCTCACCACACAGCGGCCAAAGCGGCTGGACTTGGCACCGTCACTGGAAACGCTATAGATGTAGATCATGTTGTCATGGGAACCGATGGCCAGGTAAAACCCATCTATAAAGACAGTCACTCAGAGAGGGAAGGACCAGGGACAGGTCTGGGTCCAGGGTGGGGTTGGCTCCCACCTGGGCTGTACCGGACCACTGAGAGCTGCTCATTGCCATCAGTGACGTCAGACACGATCTCTCTGGTCTCTGTGTCCAAAACCAGCCACCTGGAAGGGAGGGGGTGGAAAGCAGGTGTGAGGTTACCCATCCTGGCAAGTTGGTGAGCCTCAGAGACACCAACAGGAAGGCTGTGATGTAGAGACAGGTTGCCTCTGCATTCTTATGCCAGGAAATGGGAAGAGACTAAGGAGAGAGAAAGGCTGAGGGGCTTCTGATGCCGCTAAGAAAAGAATACAAGGACCTGTCACTTCCCTGTGTCAGTCTCTCCCATGTCCCTCCTATCCCCACAGCTTCTCTACCCTAAGCTGCCACTCCCAGGCTCTGAGGGGAAAGTGGTTGGGTGTGATGACAGTTGCCACAGCAGAGCAGAGGAGGCCTGGGCTGCAGAGAAAAGCACTGAGGAGCGAGAAGGTACAGTTGGGGCTCCGGAGCAGGCAGCCGCCACACTCCTCCACTGCCACCCCATTAACAGGGACCCTTCCCAAAGCTCCGGCTTTCCCCTCCCAGGAATCCTGGCTCCTCTCACCTCCCTGTGTTCAGTCCCACGGCCACAACTGCCCCGCTGGGGTGGAAGTCAGCACAGAGACCAGTCTCCTGGGAGGGGGGAGAAGGTGAATTCAAGAAGATGCCTTTCTAGTGAAGGTTCCCGGACGGACACCTCGTCATGTTGGTAACACCAAAGCCTTCTCCTCCCAAGG
>CM053575.1:8489542-8558881 GCA_028646485.1 Cryptoprocta ferox | reverse complement strand
TAACTGCTCCTCCTGCTTCATCTTGGGCTTCTCCGTCCGCGTATGCCACACCAGAACCTGTCCCGGGAGGGTTTCAGTTAGAAGTGGGCCCTCTGTGCAGAGCGGACTCGCTCGCCCCCTCTCCATACACAGCGTTGGCTGCAAAGTGTGAAGTTGCAGGGGGCTTTAGCGCCTCTAAAATGGAGGCCCCTCGCCCGCTCTGTGCTCCACGGGTGCCCAGGAGACTGCTTTCCTTCCCTGGCTCCCAGCTTCCCCTGCACTACAGGTAGCAAGGTTGAGTCCGAACCCTGGACGGTCCCTCATGGTTCAAACACCCAGCCTGTGAGCCTCCTCCCCAAGGCCTTACTCCACCTTCCCCCCACCCAGCATCCTGCCATACCCCTAAGCCCGAGTTCTGCCCACCTTCACCCCTTACCCGAGTGCAGTTAGCGGCCCGTGGCTCCAGGTCCTTGGGATCGACCAGGTGGCTCAGGAGACTGCTCTCCAGGTGGCCCCGGGGAGCAGTAGCGTCAAACTGGGCGTTGGGCTTTGCCAACAGCAAGGGCAGGGCAACAGCGAATCCTGCCATATCCACTGGGAAGGGCCTGTTGGGCTCCCAAGCCGTGTGGAAGCCCACAACCCGGCCATCCTGTACCCGAGGGCCCTCAAATCGCAGGCCGCCTACCAGCCCCACAGGCCACACTGAGACACCACGGGTCCAGCGCATCTGTGAGAGGTCAGGAGAGACGAAGCAGAGGGGGTGGCCCGGGGGCAAGGGAGCGGCAGGAAGGAAGGACCCCGCTGGGGTCACTCCGCCCAACCGCTCCCCCCTCCTCACACACCAGCCTGGAGCAACACTGGTAACCAAGGCAACCGGCGAAGCTGGCCCCGCCTGGCCTCTTTCCCCATCCCCCCCGCCCCAGTGCTCACCTCTTCAAAGAGCTCCCGGCTGTAGGTGTTGTCATCATCGGCAAAGTACACTACTCCCCGGGTGCCAGCCGGCGGGGGGTCCTTCTCTCCCCCAACAGCGCCCCCTCCGCTCCGGAGCCAGTCCAGGGCCCTGTTCCGTTGTTCCACACCTCGGGGCCGAACCCAGCCTGGCTCCCCCTCCCTGAGCCGCTGGGCCTTGGGGGTGAGGACTGCCAGGTGTGTGAAGAGGAGGCCCGAGGCAGCCAGCAGCCCAGAGACCAACGGGGTGGGGCCCTCAGCATCCTCCACCAGCAGCCAGTGCAGCCGGGGCACCAGGCTCAGCGTCTGGGACAGCCGCACCAGCTCTGCTTTTTGAACCAGCCTGCAGGGGGAGAGATGAAGAGGAGGGCAAGGGCTGTGCGCCGTTTGCTCCCTGCAGCCAGTATACGTGGCCTCTCCTGGGCCCCTTCTGGTATCCCCCCCGCCGCGGTCCTTCCCCAGCCCCAATACCCAAACTCCTTTCCTCGCCTGTCAACGTCACACTGCCGGTGAGTCCCTCCCCTGTTCCTGCAGCCCATGTCTGTCACTCGCCTCGACCCCAGGGCTCTGGCTGTGGGAGACTTTAAGTTAAGGGGCACAGGCTTCAGAATCAGACAGCTCTGGGTTTGAATGCCAGCTCTGTAACTTATTACAGGGGGGGAAATGGGTCAGATCGCCCCAAGCCTCGGTTTGCTCTGCTATCAAACGGGAATAACAGTACTTTAAAACAATGTCGTCTCGAAGATGAAATTTTAATGATTTTCTAAAATACCCCGAGGGCCAGGTCCTCTTCCTCCTGTGCTTGGGCTTCCTGGTAGAGGTATTTAGAGGCGCCCTTTGCCTCCTTCCTCTCCGGGGGAAGATTTTCCGGAAGGTAGACAAGAAATTGGGAAAGGGTGGCCCAGTTTATCCTTCTAGGCTTCTTTATCCTTCAGATTGGTCTGCCTGTCCCGGGGTTGGTGCTGTGTGTGTGTCAGGGGACAGGGTCTACAGCTGACTGTGCCTCGATGTCAGCCGTCTGATTTCGGGGAGGTGTTAGCAGTCTCTTTAGCTATAGATCCAAAACCATGTTCCCCAGTTGGTTTTTTTTTTATCAATAATAAAGCTATGTTTTAATTTAAAAAAAAATAATAAAGCCCTTAGCACAATGCCTGGTGGAGAGGCATAACTGGTATGAAGTAAGGCCAAGCCCTTTTCTATTTCAATTTGGTCAGCGGTGCTCAAGCTTTCTCCCCAAAGGATCCCCAAGAACTCTCGAGCAAGCTCCACATTTCTTTGAAACATAGAGTTTCAAAGATAGAGCCATAAAGGCTCTATCTTAAAATTTGTCAGGAACTCTGTATTCCATTTCATAGGGTAGCCCTGTCCATTTTAATGGAAAAACAACCATTTTCTCACCCATCTTTGAGGAAACACGTGGCTCCTCTATCCTGTCACTTGGCATGCCCTAGATTGAGAAACAGCCCCCGGCCCAGTGACTCCCCAGACTCCTCCCCAACCTCCACCTCCTGGCCCATGCCAGACCTCTTGGGTGCACCAGAGCCCATACCTGGCGTAGGTGGGGGTAACGACATAGATAGTAGGCAGGGCCTCAGGCTCAGGGGGCTGGGCAGGGGCAGGGGGTGGGCGGCGGAGGTCAGCCTGCAGCTGGGAAATCCTCAGATCCTTCTGCCGAAGCTGTTCTGCTGCTGCCCGCAGGGGAGGGAGGCAGTCACATGGCTGGCCTGGTCCCAGGAAGCAGGGATGGGGGCGGAGAACCACAGAGAACCACATGTTGAGCATCCCGAAGGGGCATGACCTTCTCGTTCAACTCCCAGCCAGGGCAGCCATCTCCTGACACCGTCCCCAACAGCCTCGCCTACACCCCTGGTGGTCTCAGTCAGCAGCCTCCTCCAGCTTCAATAGATTCCATCTGTTAGAGCTTTCATTCGGATATTGAGCTGATCATCCGCCTCTATCCCGTCTCCCCGCTGGTCCTAATGTTGCCTTCTGGAGCCATAAAGAGATCAATCTCCTGAAACGGGGCAGTCTCTTAAATACCTGAGGATCAAGCCTGATCTCTAAAGCTCTGAGTAAGAGGCAACATTCAATCTGTTCCCTTGGCTATGTAACCAAAGACTCATAAAATTCATTGATTCCGTTATTGGATAAATATTTATTGAATGCTCCTCGTAGAAGGCACAGCCTTAGGTGCTGGGGATGCCGCAGGGAGCAAAGCAGACATCATCCCTGCCTTCACGGAGCTTTCAGTTTAGTGCAAGAGGCAGACACGGAGCAAAGAAACAAATTAGTAAAATCATGACAAATCGTGATAAGGGCCACGAAGGGAACACGTAAGATACAGAATAAAAGAGACTCCAGAAAAAGAGGGGTTACTCTAGCTAGGGTGGTCAGGGAAGGCCTCTCTGAGGCGGTGACATTTGAGCTGAGACCCGAAGGATGGGAAAGAGGCGGCCAGGAAAGAGCCGGGAGGAAAGCACTGCAGCCAGAAGGAACAGGTTAAGAGCTTGAGAGAGCAATGAGCGTGGGCTGTTCGAGAAACTGTCATGCAGCCTGGTGGCCGGAGCGGCGCGAGCGAAGGGAAGGAAATGGGGTTGGAAAGGAGGGCGGCAACAGGATCATGCGGGGCCTTGCGGACTCTGGGAAGGAGTCTGCATTTCGTCCGAGGTGCGGCGGGGAAGCCGCGGTGCGTTCTAGAGCGGGGAGTGCGCCCGGCGGCCGCAGAGGGCTGTCGGAGGGCCGAGCCGGCTGAAGGGTGTCTGCGCGGGGGTTCGACCCCAGGGCGGGATGCAAGGCGGCCGGCGCCCTCGGACGGGCCCGCCGCACCCCCGCCCCGCCCCGCTCACCGAGCTGCACCAGCGCGTAGAGGAGGCCGGCGATCGACACCAGGAAGTAGGCGAGAAACACGTTCTTCAGCTTCAGCTTCATGGCCGTGCCGCCGCCGGCGCCCGGGCAGGCGGGGTCCGGGGGGGCACGAGGGGTCCCCGCCCCCCACCCGCCAGCCTGCAGACCCCGCCCCTGCAGCGGCCCCGCCCCGCGTCCCGCCTTCCTCACGCTCCTCTCCTCGGGCTCCCGGGTGCTGGAGCCAACGGCGCGCGCCCGTGCCCACTTCCGGTCAGTCTGCACACCGCTCCCCCGGATTAATTTCCGGTCCCACCGCCTCGTTCTGGGAACCACGGGAGTGGGTGACGTCACATCCGGCGTGTTGAGCTCGCGTGGCGGGCAGTCAGCCTGGTGGGAGCGACTTTGAAACCTTCCGCCTGAACGCCAGTTCCTGTGCCCAGATTTCCTCATTTTCATTCATTTGTCTATCAGTCGCGGCACCCAGTAACAGCTCAACAAAGACTCGTCACACAAATGAATGAAATAGGACTTGTCACGTGCCAGGCCTGTGCTCTGGGTGTCTGTCACGCATTCCTCACTAGAATCCTGAGATGGGTGATATTGTCCCCACACTACAGACGAGTAACCAAGGTTAACAAAAACTGCGGATTGCCATTGTGGAGTTTTCTGTCCCTTCTAGATCTGTACTGTTTCCTCTGACCATTTCTTAAACAGAGGACCATAGGTGAGAGGGTAGGGGGAGTGGGGAGCGGGGTGCCAAGGCAGCGGGCCACCTCCCAGGAAAGTGGAAGTATTTCTTGATGGTTAAGCGTCTGACTTTGGCTCAAGTCATGATCTCCCAGCTGGTGGTTTGAGCCCTGCGATGGCCTCTACGCTGACAGTGTGGAACCTGCTTGGGATTCTCTCTCTCTCTCTCTCTGCCCCTGTCCCACTTGCTCTCTCTCAAATTAAACACACACACACATTTCTTGAGTTGAGAATTCCAAGAACACATCCCCTAACTACTCCTAGGCACAAGCCTTCCTGAGGAGTCCTTTTCCCTAAAAACAAAACAAAAACAAAAAACGAACCCCTCTAGTTTCTTGTAAAATAACCTCTAAGACTGGTGGTCAGTCTACAAAATGGAGAGAACCATTTCCCATCACTGAAACAATGGGGAATTCGTGAAAACATGGGACAAAACAGCTGTTCTATTCAAGAGGGACCTCATCAGCTCTGGTCACTTTTTTTTTTTGAGAAAGAGCGTGCAAGCAAGGAAGGGGCAGAGAGAGGGAGAATCTCAAGCAGGCTCCGCAGGGCCAGTGCAGAGCCCCACCCGGCGCTTGAACTCACAAACCTCAAGATCATAACCTGAGCCAAAATCGAGTCGGACGCTCAACCAACTGAGCCACCCAAGTGCCCCTAAAATATTTTTAATGTTTATTTTTGAGCGAGAGTGCAAGTGGGGGAGGGGCAGAGAGAGGGAGACACAGACCCTAAAACAGGCTCCAATCTGAGCTGTCAGCACAAGAGCCTGATGTGGGGCTCAAACCCATGAACCGCGAGATCATAACCTGAGCGGAAGTTGGATGCTTAGCCGACTGAGCCACCCAGGCGCCCCTCTGGTTACCCCTGGGCCTACTAAAATCTGATGACTTTGGTGGACCCCTCTATGAAAATACTGGCATCTAGCAAGTTGAAGACCACTTGCACTTGCTCGTTTTGCTGAACTGCTGAGGCTTATGCTGAAGCCAGATGAACATCTCAGGCCCTCAGGCTTCCAGGGGTCTGTGGTTCAGGCCAGAACTAGAATCCTGACACCAACAGCGACTTATGGTTTATCTCTTTATTGTTTCTCCTTTTATCAAAACCTGTCACAGCTGGGGGCCAAGAGGAAGTAAAAAAAAATTGCCACAAATATTCCCCCTTGTCCCCAGTTAGTCCTGCCCCACCCCCCACCCAGGGCTTCGGGCCCACCCTGGGCACACATGATCATCTCCCCCCACCCTCCGCCTTCTCGCAACAATAAATACAGGTGACCGTGATTCGATGAAACCACAACTGATTTCTCCATCTTGAATGCCCCTCAAGGGGACAAAAAGGGGGCAAAAGAAGTTTAATGCCCATCCCCTCTTAAAGAAGAGTGGAAACTTCTTTCCCCCAAAGGGACAGGGAAGACAGAACTGCCCCTGTCAGAACTGCAGCAGCTCTAGAAGCAATCAGGGAGAGGAAAGGTTGGGGTGACAGGGAAAAGGATGTTCTCCAGCAACCTCACTCCTTTGATCCACTCAGCCCTTGTCAGGTAAGGGGTGGTCCCAGTGTATCAGTGGGGCATATAACGGGGAGAGCTGACAGAGAAGAATCAGGAGGAAGAACTAAAAGGAGGGAGAGCAGTTTGGTGGGGAGAGGTGGGGAAGGAGAAAAGGAGCCCTAAAGCTCACTGCCCTCATCGTCTTCCAAGAAACGGCATCAACACACAAAAGGTATGAATGAAGAGGGCCTGGAGGGGATTCAGGGCGCCCAAAAGAAAGGAAAAAAAGGGAAAGCAAGGGCCTCGTGGTCCCCAGGCCTTCACAGGTGAATATGCTCCAGTTAGAGCACCAGAGCGCTGGGGGAACGGAGGGGGACGGCGTCAGCAGGGTGGGAGAGGGCAGGAGAGCACGAGAGGAAGTCAGAGCCCAGGGACAGCTTCTCTTCCTGCCCGGAGGCTGGCAGCAGAGTCCGGGCCTTCAGATAAGAAAGGTGAAGTCTGGGGAGGGTCACGCTCTAAGGTGGAGGGAAGAGGAACTCCTTCCGTAGCTGCCGCACTCCACCCCCACCCCCTGCCCCGCCGGCATCCCTTGGGTTATCGCAGGTGAATGCTCCAGTCAGATGCCACGCTGACGCCAGGCTTGCGCAGGATCAGCACGGAGGTCTCAGGGTCGTGCTGGAAGGACAGGCGGCTTTCGGGAGATCCTGGTGGAAAACGAAGAAAGGGTTCCGCAGCTGCGGCAACGGCTCGTGGCACAGCAACTACTTTCCTACGGGCAAAGGTGTCCCCACCCCAGGGCCCAGCCCTGCTCGTCACCTTCGGTCTGGAGTAGCACGGCTGCTGGCTTTCCGGCCCCTATTATCACCACCCGCTCAATCCAGATGGGCGTCTCAAAGTGGCCTCTAGGGTCTGCTGAGCTACAGGGAGCAAAAGCAGATGCCCATCAGGGAGAGATGTGTCAGAGCAGAAGGAAGGAGGAGACCCCGAACGAGGACATACGCGAGAGAGGAGCACCATGCGCGGTGGGCATCCCCGAGGCTACCAAGGAGGAAGGGGCACTTCGTTACCTGGAGACCAGGGTGTTGCCAGAGAATGAGAACCGCCGCAGCAGGAACTCATGGCGAGTCTGATAGTTGAACGTGTGCCCATCATCTAGGAACAGCTCTCCTTGGGCGGTACCCTGAGCAGGAGGTGGGATGGGTGAGAGCCTGGCCCCAAGACAGAGTGAGGGGCGCTCCCCGGGGGGCTGAATCCCAGGGAGGGAGCAGAGGGCTGAGGGGGCGCCGTGCCCGCGTGCTCACCTGGGGACTGAGAGCAACGAAGAGAGTGATGGGGTCATCCTTCATGCAGTCGGAAGAGCGCCGCACCCGCATCCATCGGGGGATAATGGTCCCTCCACGCTGGAACACGGGGATCTAGGGCGAGAGCGGCGCTGGGACGAAGTCGCCCCACTGTCCAATCTTGGGCCCTGCAGCGTCTCTTGCTCTTCCCCATCTGTGCCCACTTAGGTCCCGGACCCCGAAGCACACACTCTCTGCTTCTGGAAACTTACAGGCAGACGGGGCTGGCAGCTGGGCCGGGCATACTCACACTGCTTAGCGTGACAGGCAGGTACAGGGTCTGGGGGCCATAGTGCTTCTGGTAGCTCTGAATGTCATACCACACCTGCGGATGGCAGGAGAGGTACTTGGTCGCTCACTGCACAGGGCCGCCATCCTATTTGCCCTCTTTGGCCTCTACCACCTTTCCCCACCACATCCTTTCTTCCTTAACTCACCTCCCCTTGGCCAGGCAGGTAGATCTGCACGCCGTGAGCCCCGGAGTCTGATACAGGGTGAACCAGTAACGCATCTCCTGAGACACACCAGAATCGACAGTGAACCGAGGGGGTCGGTTCCCAGACAGGGAGCACCAGAATGCCTGCCCAGCCTCACTCGCTCCTCCCTCCCCTGGGCGTCCACAGACCCACTTCCTCCCACAAGTGCTCACTGCTCAGCCCTATCCCAACCCACCATCACCCGGCCTCCCCATTTCTCACCAAGCAGGAACTGGTCATCTATACTGAAGGTGGTCACATCCTGGGGATAATGCACCCACAGGGGCCTAGGGAGGAAGCAAGACAAGAAAGGAAAACACCTGCTGTCTTGGCAGATGTCAAAGATGCTACCCCAGGAACTGGAGGGAAGAACAGCACAACCCAGGAGCCTCAGCCATGCGCCCTACCGTTGGGCTAGTCATTGAACTTGCTAACCCATCTCCTTGCCTCCTCCTCCCCCGTCCCATCTTGAAACATTCGACACGCAACTCTCCAGTGGCCATTTTGTTGTCCTGGATCCGGTGAAGTTTTCCTCTCCCGTGTTCTTCTACCTCGCCCTCCAGCTCCCTACCCTGAGACACACTGGGCTTTCTATTCCTGGAACACAACAAACTCACTGCCGCTTTATAATTTCTGCACTTGCAGCCTCCTCTGTGGGAACATTCTTCCTCTAGGTCACAGAACTCCATCTTCTTCATTCGTCAGGCCACCTCTCACTTGCCCTTCTTCTTAAGAAGGCCATTTGTAGAAACCTAATTCCACGACCCTGTTCTATTTTCTGAGAAAGCTTATCGCTATTGGTGATTTTCTTATTTGTATATTTGCATACGTCTATCTTGCTCCCAAGGGCAGAAGGACTCTTTTCTGCCTTGTTTCAGGCTCTGGGGACAGTGAAGAACAACGCCTGGCAGTAAGGTTTACTGCTGCTTATCCCCTAGTCTCTTCTTACTCTTGACCTTGAAACCAGAATTTTCCTCTTTCATAAGGCCCTGGTGAGTGACAAGAGGCCGAGAGATGGAGCCCAGTCCCCACTGTCCCTCAGCCACCTCGGCTCACTCTACACAGACCCAGCCGAATGCCTTACCTCATGACAGGAATGCCTTCACGATGGGCCTGATAGAAGAGAGTGTACCAGAAGGGCAGCAAGGAATAGCGCTGGCCCAAGGCATCTCGGATGATGTCATGGTACTGAGTAGGTAACAGCCAGGGCTCTCGCCGCCCAGTGTCCAAGTGTGCGTGTGCCCGGAAGAACGGCTGGTAGGCACCCATCTGGTACCAGCGCACAAGGAGCTCCGGCTCTGGATTTTTGAAGAAACCGCCTACATCCGCTAAGAAAGGAGAGGGAGGAAGCAGGTTGGATAAGTGGGTGCAGAAGGGCTGCTGCCCAGGGAGCTCCCCCGGGGCCTCAGCCTGGACCCTTAGCTCGCTCTGTTCGCGCCAGGGTCCCGTGCCCTCTACTTGCTCCTCTCCCACCAAACTAAGACCCCCAATTCCTACCACTCTCACCTCCACAGAAGGAAAGTCCCACCAGCCCCAAGCTGAGACACATAGGGATAGAGATCTTCAAATGGTCCCATTCGGCAGTGTTGTCCCCTGTCCACACGGCTCCTAAGGAAGACAAGGGGGATGGAGCTTGCGAACAGTGAAGGAGCTCCGCCGCTCACACGGCTGCCGCATCTGCTCCAGGGCCCCCAGGGTCCTGCTGAGCCCGGCACGGCAGAGTTCACAACAGCACTTGAAAGGGGACCGGACCCCCCCACTCCCTGGTTCCCTCCGAGTGCCAGGGACGGCGGGGTGGGGAGGGTGGTGCAGCGCGCTGCTCTCAGAGGACGGCTGCGTGGACCGAATGCTCGGAGAAGCAGGCCCCGGCGTGTCACTCTTCCGATCTGGCCTTCGCACCCCCTGCCAAATCTTACCGAAACGCTGGGAGCCGGCGAAGAAAGCCCTGCTCAGGACAAAGGGGCGCTCTAGGCCCCCAGAGCGCAGCACCAGCCCCTCCGCAGTCGCCATGTGCTGGGTGGAGACAGGAGAGGTCGGGGGGTGAGGAGCAGAAAGCCTGCCATCATCTGGTGCGAGTTCCCCGGCCCTCAGGCCCTCCTCACTCTGCCTCTTACCACATAGAAGCCATAGATGTTATGCACGTCTCGGTGCTCCCAGCCCCCAGAATGTTGGGCATCCTTGAGCATGGTGACCTCAGGACCATTGAACACAGACGGTTCGTTCATATCATTCCAGACATAGAGGTTGGGAGCTGAGCCCTAAGTACACAAGGCAGAAAACGGGGACAGAAGGACAGAGGAGAGGAAGATGACAGACTATGTGAGAACTCCTAGGAACGCAAAAAGAAGCACGTCTCAGGGTCCTCCCAGGATCATCCAACCTCGGGATGAATACAGGCAGCCACCACAGAGGGGCTGGCCAGCAGAGAATGACAAGCCTCAGGGAGGCAGGGTGGGAAAGACAGACGCGGGGAGGGGAGGGGCTCCCATACCTCGTAATTGTCAAAGCTGAACATGTTAGCCCACCAGGCCCTCATTGTGGGATTGGTGAAGTCAGGGTAACCGGCTGCGCCTGGGACAAGTTAAGGGTGGCTATCAACCGCCAAGGGGCAAAATGGCTCCCATCTTCCCTCCCTGGTTTCACCGAGAGCCTCTCCCTCAACTCTGGGCCCACCTACCTGGCCAGCACCAGCCCTCGTAGTCGGAGCCGTCCCGGGTTTTAACATACAGACCCTGGTTCTGCAGCTCTTCGTGTACACGGTAGCCGGAGTCCACCTTGATATGGGGGTCCACGATGGCCACCAGCTGTAGGGGAGGAATACGGGTGCTCAGAGCGCTCCAGGGCTGCTGTGCCTGGGAAGACCGAGCATGGCCACAGTCCTCTTACCTTCCGCCTCTTGGAGGCCAAGTGTTCGAGCATGGTAAGGGGCTGGGGGAAACGGCTGGGATCCCAGGTGAAGTACCGCTTGCCGTCAGCATGCTCGATGTCCAGCCAAATGACATCACAGGGCAGGTTGTGATCATCGAAGCCCTGATCGACTTCCAGCACATCGGCCTCGTCCCGGTAGTTCCAGCGGCTCTGGTGGTAGCCGAGGGAGAAGAGCGGGGGCAATGCCTGGGTCCCTGCAGGCACGGGGGTCACAGTGGGGTCAGGCCCAACCCGGGGCCAACGGGAACACCCAGAAATGGAGGGAAGTTTGTCAACCAGACAGAGAGCGAACGGGACAGGGCTGGGAAGGAGGCGGAGGCACAGGACTTTTGAAAATGCAGTCACCCCTTTCAAGAAGATGAGGGCCAGCGAAGGACACCGCCGGCTGGCAGAGAGGGGACGCGCGTACCTGTGAGACTAGCATACTGCCGGAACACGTCAGATACGGAGGGCCCAAGCAGCAGGAAGACATCAATGATGCCACTCTCCGACATCCAACGGACATCTGTCTGCGGGGTCTCCCCAGAGCCCTGCAGGTAGTCTAGCATCTTCCCAAACAGGGTCTACAGAGGGGACCACAGACCCAGTTCCAACAGCCGCCTTCTCCTTCCGTGACCCAGCGACAAAGCCAATGTTCTCCTCAGAATCCTCACGCAGCCGGCTCCTAACGAGTCACTCTGGGCTGAGATGAAGGGTCCAGGACCACACCATCTAAAGCAGCGCTGTCCCCATGCCCGGCATGTGATCACCACATTTCTTTCCCAGCACTTAGCACCACCGAACTCCCCCTGCCTTGTGACATGTCTAACGTCTGTCTTCCGCCCTGACGGTGAGGACCTTTCCCCCCTCAATGAGCAACACATCCCCAGCACCGAGAAAAGCATCTAATACGTGACACGGAGTCAATAACAAACGTACCAACAGTAAGTACAGAAAAGGCAATCCCTTCCCCATTAGTGTGTGTTTTCTGGAAATTACCGGGGAACTCACAGGCTGTTCCCAAGGCCACGGGCCCCTTCTCTGATGCAGTCCCTAAATAGGTACCCCTGTGGGCCTCCCGCCAGCCTCCTCTTCAAAGCAAATGCCCTAGCACACTCGGCTGTCTCAGGCCTGAAGACGCACTCCCTCACTGCTCCCTGCCTGTGCGCTCACCTTCCCTGCAGTGTTAGAAGAGATGTCAACCCAGGTCTCTGCGGCATTGAGCCAGAAGATGCCCAAGTCCCGCTGAGGGCTGTGTGCCAGGAGCACAGGCACAGACCCGTACAGGGCCATGGGGTTGTAGAGCTCATACTGGAATACATCCAAATTGTAGAGGCGATACGGCTCCCCACCCCTGCAGGCAGGCAGACAGACTGGCCTCAGGCTGTGGCACCCGCAACCTCCACCCTACAGACACAGGTGAGTGGTAAGAACCGGCTCCCCTCCCCTTACATGAAGAACTTTCCGATCACTGAAGGAGATCTGGCCACAGGAAGTGATTCACGCTTGTTTGGAGTATCCAAACTGCATGGACACCACCCCACAGCCTCAACTTCCAACCTCTCTCCCCCCTCCCCTCCCCTCCATCTCCGGATGTCACACGGGACTCACTCAGTGACCTTCAGCCTCAGGTTTTCAGCGTGCTCAGGGATCCCATACACATGCTCCATGCCTGGCAGAGAGAAGTCCAAACCCACAGATGTGGGGCCTGGAAGGAAAGCAAAAAAAGGGGCTCCAGAGCTTCTGTTTGACAAGGGAGTCCCAGTGTCCCTGCCCAAGGCTCTCGAAGTCCCTCACCATATGGCTTGCTGTCGGAGTGGGTTTTGAATGTCTCCTCCCAGGCTCCTGGCTCATCTTTCTCTGCTTTCCCCTGGGTCTCCTCTGGCTGTGAGGAGGAAAGCAGACCACCTCCAATCACACACTAGCTCTCTCTCCCCCCACCCTTTTCTAAATGCTGCCTCCGATGAGGAGACTGAGCTCAAGTTTCCTGTGGGCCTTTCCCCTCCGGCCTCCCGGCCAGCCCTGCCCTTGAGCTCCAACCACCTGGCCCACCACTTGCCTTGTCACCGTCCCCAGGCGTCTCCTCGGGCTGGGCCCCACCGCCCTCAGCTGGGTCTTTTGATCCTTGCCTGGAAGGTAGGAGAGCTGTCTGCTCCAATCCAGAGGGGGCAGGGACGAGGGGCTAGTGGAAGGAGGGGTAAGGGAATAGAGAGCCAAGGGTCCAAAGGAATGAAGGCATTGGAGGAAGGGACTGAACGTTAAAGATTGGTGAGGGACCCCAGTGAGCAGATAAACGTGCAAAGGACGGGGAGAGAAATGAGAAAGGGAAATGAGTAAATGCCACCACGAGGGGCCTTCCGCACACAGGACCAAATGCCCAGCCTCTGCCCACTTCCAGAAGAGACAGGCAGGATGGCTCCAGTGCCTGCCCCGGGAATGCCAGCACTGGCTACGCTGCCTCCGAGACTCTGGCCCCGACTACTGTCGCTGGGCCTCTGCCTCTTGGCCTGACACCACAGGGTTTTGCAAAGACAAGTGGGTCATTTCGTGGTCAAGCCCCTACGGACATACGCAGGGACTCAAACAACAGGTCCTGCCAAAGAATATGCTCTCAAGGGCGGTTGGCAGCAGCTCCACCTAGAGCCTCAGTGCACCCCAGCCAAGAGCCTGAAACCCCAGCAACAGACAGCCATCTCTCGGCCCCTTGGCAAAGCAGAAAGCTCCCTACATTCCTCAAGGACTTCCAGCATTTCATCTTCCTTCTCCCGGGGGGCTCCCAGCCAGGGGAACAGGGACTAGGGACCAGATACCCACACATCTGGGGAAAGAAGGGTGAGGGCAGGGAGGGGCAGGGGAAGGTCTGGGGCACCTTCCCCTGGGGGCCAGAGTGAAGGGCAGGTAAGGGCGGAGGAACGGATACAGTACCAGTGGCCATGGATTTACCTAGAGAAAAGGTTCTTGATCTTATCCCAAATGCTACCGAGCGTGACACTAACTTTATCCGAGAAACTGGGGCAGAAGGAGATGGGTAGGGAAGAGGAAAAGGAGGCACAAAACCAACACAAAAACAGAAACATAAAAGTGAGTTTCAGTCGACAAACTTCCAGAGATGGGGGGGGGGGGCGGGGGGGAAAGAAACAAAACAAAACAAAAAAAAACAAAAAAAAACAAAAAACAAAAACAAAAAAGGAAGAAAATAAACCTGGGAAATGTGATGGTATGAGAGGGGAAGGAGGGAAAGGCAGACCCAGGCAGGCCTCCCAGAGGAGGTGCCCAGGGTACAGTTCAGGGACAAAAGTGACTTGACTCCTGGTCTGTACAGGAAACGGAGAAAACTGTGACCCGGGTCTGCTTCCTACCCTCCCTGAGAGTCAGCTTCTCCCAGCCCCCAGCCCCTACCTGGTGGTCCTGCCACCCTGTCTCCTCCCAGGGAACCGGTGCCAAACCCACCACACCCCTAGGCTCTTTCACACCAGGTCCTCTCTGGTCCCAGCCCCTGTACTCACGGGACCCTGGGGGCCCTCTGGTGCTCAAAATCCAAGAGTCCTCGGGCATTGACACTGAGCAAAAGGCTGCGGTCCTCTAGCAGGTCAAGGCGGAACGGCCGCGCCGTCAAGATGATTTTATAGGGTCCCTTGGCCACAGTAAGCTCCACGCTGTTGTCGTCACGGCCAGAGACAGAAAGCCTAGGAAAGAGATCGGAACGGACACAAGAAGTGCAAAGGGCCAAAAGTAGTGCAAAGGGCCTCTTCTGACACTTCAGAAGAGGGGGGACCTGTGAAGGGCTATAGGCAGTGTGGGGATAGTGCCACGGACGGACAAATGGAGCAAAGGAATCCAGTAAAGCCCGGGCCATGGACCGAAGCGTACTTAGAAGTCTGAAACATAACGGGGCTGAACACAGCAGCTCAGTGAAGAAAGAAGGACTCTCCAACAGTGAAGAAGGAAAAACAGATTTCAGGAATAGGAAGAAAATAGTATTATCTATGTTCCTACCTCATACTAGATACTAATATCAACTCCAGACAGGTTATAACTCTTTATTTATTTATTTATTTTTTTAGAGTAATCCCTACGCTCAACGTGGAGCTTGATCTCAGGACCCTGAGATCAAGAGTCGCATGCTCCACTGACTGAGCCCGCCAGGCACCCCGAAGTAAGATTTTTAGAAGAAAATGTAAACTTAAAAAAATATATATAAACAAATACTTTTCTCACCTTGAAACAAAAAATTCTTTAAACATGCCTTAGGAGCGCCTGGGTGGCCCAGCTGGTTAAGCATCTGACTTTGGCTCAGGTCATGGCCTCGCAGTTCATGAGCTCGAGCCCCTCACTGGGTGAGCATGAGCCCTGCTTCAGATGAGGTCAAGCCCTGCATTGGGTGAGCTCGGGCCCCGCTTTGAGGGAGCCCCGCTTCGAGGGAGCCCCGCTTCTCTCTCTTTCTCTCTCTCTCTGCCCCTTGCTCACTTGAGCCCTCTCTCACTCAAAAAACTAAATAAATAAAAAATAAACACAACTTAGAGGGCACCTGGGTGGCTCAGTCAGGCGTCTGACTTCAGCTCAGGTCATGATCTCAGAGCCCACTTCGGATCCTCTGTCCCTGTCTCTCTCTGCCCCTCCCCTGCTTATGCATGCTCTCTCTCAAAAATAAACATTAAAAAACAAAACAAAAACACAACTAACACCAGAATTAAAAATTGATAGGTATGACAACAGTAAAATCCTGAATTTCTGCCTATCAAATCCAAATTTTCTACTTTAGATGTCATCAAAACAAGAAAAGTTGGAGAAACTGTCCCAGTCTAGAGAAGCCTAAGGAGACATGACAACTAAATATGTTATCCTACGAGGGATCCTGGAGCAGAAAAAGGATATTAGGTAAAAACGAAAGAAATCTGAATAAAACATGGACTTTAGTCAGTAACAATAGTATCAAGCCATCAGGGATGACAAATGTACCGCAGTAATGCTAACAACAGGAAGAAAGAGGAGTGCAGAGTACACAGGAATTCTCATAAGATCCTTGCACTACAGATCTAAAACCATTCTAAAATTAAAAAAAAAAAAAACCATTCTAAAATAAAAAATTTCTTTTTCAAGACACCTTTAGGGAAGTAAAAAGCTAAGCTACAAACTGGAAAAGGATACCTACAATACAGGTAAGTGATAAAGGATCAAGACTAATGAATGGGGCGCCTGGGTGGCTTAATCAGTTGAGCCTCAATTCTTGGTTTCGGCTCAGGTGATGATCTCATGGTTCCTGGGATTGAGCCCGGCGTCAAGCTCTACACTGAAAGCGCGGAACCTGCTCTCTCTCAACATAAGTAAATAAGCATAAAAAGAAAAAAAAAAAGACTAATGCATTTCTGGGGCACCTGGCTGGCTCAGTCGGTGGAGCGTGCGACTCTTGATCTTGGGGTTATGAGTTCGAGCCCATCGTGGGCGCAGAGATTACTTTAAAAAAAAAAAAAAGAAAAGAAAAGAAGACTAACGAATTTCCACAAATCAGTATGGATGAACAACGTAACAAGAGAATGAGCATAACTATGAGCTACTGTTTCACAGAATTATAAACCAGAATAACAGATAGACACGTGCAGAGATGCTGTCTCACTAATAAACTGGGCAAGACAACCGAGCCAAGACCACCACACAGCATCATTCTACAGCCACTCTATCAACCAAAATTCAGTCCAACAATACTAAGGGTCGCAGAGGATGTGGGTCAAAGAGGCTTCCCCTACACTGCCAGTGGAAGTGTAAATCGTTGGCTGCTCTGGCTCTACCTTGGAAAACTGTGTTTCCATATTCTATAACGCTGCAGCTCCTCTCCTAGATCTGCCCCAAAGAGAAACTCGTGTGCATGAACACAGGAGACATGGACAAGAGGGCTCATGCCAACACTCTGAATAGCAGAAATACTGGGAACAACCCAAATGGCCCTCAACATAGAAAGGGATCAATGAGTTGGGATATATTCATATGTCAATAGTCTCCAGCAGTAAACATGAATTTCTAAACCTACCTCCAACAGAGTTATATAAAGTTACATTAAAAAATGGAAATTCCAAGGCTGCCTGGGTGGCTCAGTCGGTTGAGCTCCCAACTCTTGATTTTGGCTCAGGTCATGATCTCACGGTTTGGGAGATCGAGCCCCAAGTCAGGCTCTGCACTGGCAGCACGGAGCCTGCTTGGGGTTCTCTCTCTCTCTCCCTCTCTCTCTCTGCCCCTCTCCTGCACATGTATGCTTGCTCTCTCTCTCTCAAAATATATAAATAACTGTTTAATTAAAAAAAGAAAAAGAAAGAAAATTCCAGAAGCCCACATTCACTAAGTTACTTGCCCTGTAACACTCAAAACCAAACACAACTATATCATTCATGGCTTAGGCATGTAAACACAAATATGTTTGTGTACGTATGTTCTTACACATACATGATATAACTGTAAGAACAAAACAACAAGGGAATGATAAACCTGAGAATAACAATCACCTGTGGGGGCAGTCAGGGGCACAGGATAGGGAGAAGTATATGGTTGGGTTGGGTAAAGGGTAGACAGCGAAGAGCGTTCACCGTATCATTTTCTAAATTAAGTACTTAATAGAAAGCCACGCATGGGGTGCCTGGCCGGTTCCATCAGAAAAGTGTGTGACTCCTGATCTTGGGGGTCATGGTTTCGAGCCCCACATTGGGCACAGAGATTACTGAAAAAAAAAAAAAAAATCTAAAAAAAAAAAAATAGAGCCATATGCGGAACACTCATAATGACAGTGAGGCATGACTCAAGAATTTGAGTAATCCTATTCTGAATATCTGAGGAAATAGAAAGAAAAAAAGAAAAGTGATCGGAAGGAGAGCGAAGGCAAGAACCAAGCACACAGATACTAATGCTGGAGAGCAAGACCTGGGGGTTTGTTTATTTCCTCTTGCATCGCCAGCACCTGGCCCAGGCCTGGCACGGAAGTGGCAGCAGTATCTGTTTGCAGAATGAAAGAAGACAAAAAGCGAAAGAGAAAATACATAAAACAGAGGGAGAGACGAGCAAGATTGAGGAGAGTGGCAAGATGCTAGTCAGCTGTTACTCCAAAGTGGAAAAGAAAGCCAGCCAAATAAAGTTTCATCAGGAAGGAGCAAGGGGCCACGGAAATGGATATGCTTCTCAGGAAAAATTTACCGAGCTGTGGGGGGATCAGCCACCAACACATCTGGCACCCGGTATCGGGGCCGCCGGGGCTCCAGTTCATCAATCCTGATCCGGGTCATGTTCTTTTGAAGCCCCTGGAGCTCCAGCACCAGCAACACCTGTGAGGGCAGAGGTTTGGACATGGGAAAGGGACAGGGCTATACCACAGAACGCCCTCTGAACCCGCTCCCTCCTGAGGGGTATCCTCCTTATAGCCCTTTACCTAAGGGACCTGAGATCCGAATTCCCCACAAAATCCCAAGATAGCTGGGAAAGATGTTGGCTGGCCACAGGTTCACCTTTCCCGAATTACTGCTTAGCCATCTCCCTACCCCCCCCCCCGCCGACTCCTCCTTTTCTCCCCTGACCTTGGTGACTTCGTTGAGCAGATGGACCGTGAGGGCATCAGGACCAAGCTGCAGGGAGTCCAGCAAGGCTCGGTATGGAGAGAGGCCTGGCCGTATGCTTCGTTGCCTCCTGCCAAGTGAAATGGGAAGGTGGCAGGGTTCCCCAAAGTTCCTAGGGCCCTCTACCACCTGAAGGGTCTCCAGGCTACCCCATCTGCCACAGCACCCCCCCCACATGACCCTATTTTCCATCCCACTCCCCAAGAAATATCATACTTGCAGAAGGAACTCTCTTCACAGGTCTTAAAGTTGCTTCTATCCACAGCAAGGGTCACTCCCAGACAGACACCTAAACAAGTGAGTACCAAGCCTGTCCAAGACCTACAGAGGAAAAAGACAAGGAGGAAACGATCAGCAGCGCAGAGGTCAGAAAGGGCCCCCGCCTCCTGAGGGAGAGGCCCCGTCCCACCACAAACCTAAAAGGGGACAAAGGTGGAGTCTGGTCAAATAGAAAAGGAGGCAGAGTGGACATGGGGCGAAGTGTCAGGCGTGAGGAGCTGGCTCGCTCACTCCTTCCCTTCAAAAGCCAGAGGAAGTGGACAATGGATCCTTGGCCTTCAGGCGCCCTGGTATTGACTCTAGTTACATCAGCCTCTCAGAGGAAAGGAGCAGTAACAGCCAGCCCCAGGGGAAGTGGTGGTACCCTGTGAGGAACAGGGAAACAAAGCAAGCCGGGCCTTCCCATGGGCAAGGCCTTAGGGGGAGCTAGGGCGGAAATGTTAAGGATGTACCCTCAGCTAGCGTGCTGTCACAATGAATAGAGTCCTAACATCCCAAGCACCCTAGGCATCCTGGTTCTCTGATCTCCACCCCTGTATCTTCTAAACAAGTCACCACTACCACTACCTAAGCCTGAAAAAAAAAAATAACTGCTACATGTACTGAGTCCTCGTGCTCCTCCAGGGGCCTGGCTAACTGCCTATATCCCTAGTTTTCAACTCTGCCTGCAGTTTTTTAAAAGCGCCAACGCCTGGGTCTCACTCCCAGAGATTCTGATCGAAGTGGCACTGAGCGGGGCCTGGGCATCAATTTTTTAAAATTTCCCCAAACAACTCTAACGGGCAACCACCATTCAAAACCACTTTTTTATACACACTACCGCTTTTCCATTTCTTTCGTTTTCTTGGTGAACGTAGGGTTGGGGTTTTTCCGAGAGGGGAAAATTGAGGCATACAAGGCTCAATGATCCATCCAAAACTGAAAAGCTCATAAGGGGTGAAAGTGAGGTTGAACTCAGCTCTGCCTGACTCCGGGGGCCCACGTACTTCGTGATACACAATACAGCATACTACCTAAGGAAAGGGCCTGCGTCCTTGAGGACCATTACCCCATTACCACAAACTGTGGCTTCCCCGATGTGCTATCAAATGATAGAAAAGGGACTAACAGGCTTATTTAAAGAAGTCAGTTTGAGAGATATGTTCATCCGTTCTGAGTAAACCCTAAACAGAGGGTCTCAAACTTTAAGAATTACCTGCAGTGCTAATTAAGTGCAGATTCCCGACTTACGGAATCTGCATTTTAAACATGCTTTCCAGTGACTGATGCAGGTAGTCCAGGAGCACTTTCAAGAAAACAAAACACAGGATTCCTTTCTTCTCAGCCTTAACACTTTGCAACCCGCTAGCTAACAAGGCAGCTGAAGAGCAGGGCTTACTATGCACATTGTCTCTAGCATCGCCTCAGAACTGCTTCAACAGCTAAGCTAAGGAGAATCACCAGAAAGGAGATCACAGAACACAGTAAGCCCTCCAGTTCCAGAAGAATATGCAAAGCGAGGCAGGCCACACAGAAAAGTGAGGAAAACACCAGGCACTGTGGTTTGATAGGCCAACCAGGAATAATTAGTAGCAAAACAAGCAGGAGAAATGCTACCAGAAAACTCCATAGCAAGGCTGGTGGCCCAAGTCTTTTGGAGTGACTGCAGCAGGCACCCTACACCACTGACCCCATGTCTACGTGCCCAGAGCAGCAGTAATCAGAAATACAGGGACTTAAATATCCTCTGGAGTCCTATCTGCACAATCTATAAAATGGGCTTGGAGAAATGCCAATGAGGATGGGATTTCTAAAAGATCTTTCAAATGTGACCTGTTGGAAGGCTCTAGGTACTCGGGGATGCCTTGAAC
Source organism: Cryptoprocta ferox (assembly GCA_028646485.1). Classification (NCBI taxonomy): domain Eukaryota; kingdom Metazoa; phylum Chordata; class Mammalia; order Carnivora; family Eupleridae; genus Cryptoprocta; species Cryptoprocta ferox. The sequence continues at coordinate 8,538,436 of CM053575.1, read as the reverse complement.
AGCCCAGAGCAAGAGGTGGTCACAAGCCAAAGTCAGAAATGAGCCGCAGGGTAGAAGATGAACCCGTTTATTGTTTCAGATCACAGGCTTCCAAAGAGCTGACTTTACGGTCCAATCTTTTTTTCACTGCTGGTGACAGTACATGCCTCTCCCACCCCAGTACATCCGTTAGGTCCGGGTAAACGCTTTGTGGCGCTGGTGATTTGTTTTGAACCGTTTTTGTTTTGGGGTTTTTTTTTTTTTTTTTTTTTGTAATATAAACTCGAGAGCGCAGACCAAACCATTCGATTACATGTTGTGTTTGAGCACCATCATCCAGGCAGACCGTGAAGTTAACGTGCCCAGCGACCGTGAATACCGAACAAGCCAGGGTTGGTGTCCACGTGAAGACAAGGGCAGGGTCCGGGACTCGGGGGGTAGAGCAAGAAAGGTAGTGCAGGCCGGACAGCAGGCCGCGGGGCTTCCCGGCCGAGGGGCCCGCGGGGCAGCAAGCTGCGTTCCGGGAGGCCCGGTCGCGTCTCGTCCCCCGCCCCGATGGCCCCGCGCACTGCAGGAAGGAGGCGGCAGCGTTAGCCGCCGCGAGCCGCCAAGGGAGGGGGACGGCTGCGAGCGGCCAAGGCCAAGAAGAGCAAACGGCTGCAGCCCTCTTGAGCCGCCGGGCTGGAGCGGAGAGCCCCAGAAGCAAGGGCCCCCAACGCCGCGCGGATCTACCGCGAGGAAACTGGGGGCGCCTGAGGCCGCCTCCAGAGAGACAAAGGGTGCTCACGAGGCCGGGGGTGACAGAGTTTCAGGAAGACATACAGGAAAGAGAGATATGGGGTTTGGGGGGGGCCTGGGGGCGTCCCGGGCGTGCCCCGGGGTTCCGGGCTCCTCACCGCCTCCTACGCGCCGCCACTGCCGCTACCGCCGCCATCTTGTGCCGGGTTTGCTCCTTGACCCCGAGCCTCCCCTCCCCCCGCGCGCGTTGAGCCACGTATCTTAGCGCCCGCCCCTTCCGGCCTTCTGATTGGCCCGGCCAGAGAACGGCCGGGCGGCTACCCCCATTGGCAGAGCGCGCACAATAAATGCCCGCGGTGGGCGGGGTCAAGGGCACGGCTTGAGGAGGGGGGCGGGATTGTTCAGAGCCAGGCGCTGTCCGACTTTGCCAGCTCTTAAGCATCAGACAGAGGCACTGGACTCTGCTTTTCTCAACTCGGCAAATTTTATTTAGAAAAAACGGTGGGGGAGGAAAAAAGTGACAGCGCTCTTTAGGCCAAGGTTTAGAAGAGAGACCTCCACCTTTCTGCAGCACCTTAGCCCCCTGTCTCTCTCACTGCTTAACCTCCCTTGGCTTCCGAAGCATGGAACAGGCTATGTCCCCTGCCGAAGGAGAGTGGACGGTGAAGGTGCCTGGAAACGGCCAGAGAAAAGCCCCAAGCGGTCAATGTTGCGGTGGAGGACACTGTGCAGAACAGCGAGATGGGGTCCACCCTCCCCCCCACCCTCCCTGGAGAAGTCCCGGATGAAGCGGCCACGCTCGGACTGGAAGATGAATTTCTGGGGCAATGGCCCATGCTCCCGGAGAAAGCCCCAGACGCTGAGCAGCAGCAGACGCACTTCGAAAGGTGCCAGTTGGCTAAATACCTCGTGCATATTACCCAGGGCTGGTGGCAGGAGGCTTCCCTCAGCCATGACTGCTACCAGGGTGCAGGATGCCTCCAGGTGCCAGGGGGAGTGAGCTGTATCAGGGTGGCGAGAGGCTTCCCAATGACCCAAGAGGGCGGCCAGTAGCCCCCGCAAGAGCACGGAGCAGTAGCACAGGGCTGGGGGCGCAGCTGCTACCAGCTTTAACAGCTCAAAGAGCAGGGGCTGTTCCCGGAAGCGCCGGCCAATGCGGAGATCCCGCTCCACGGTGGCCCGGGCGTGCTCCTCAGGGGGCCAGGCTAGCTCCGCACCAGCTGCATCAGGACACACACTCTCCACTAACGTCACTGCCACTGCTTTGGCTGCTTCCGGGCTCAGGGTGGGAGTTCCCCAGCAGCCCCCACATTCAGTACCCCCAGGGGCACTACAGCAGTGCACCAGGAGACTGAGGAGGCTCTGGGTGTTATAGATCACTTCCTGCTGATCCCGCGACTGGACAAACTTGGGTGGCTTTAGGCCACGACCGATGACTCCAGCGTGGAAAACTGACCAAATCCCTCCGGGTCCTGGCACGGCTGCGGTGTGCCGCCGGTTTGTGTCCAACAGGGAGGCAGAAGCCAAAGGAGCAGAGACAACTGAAAGAGTCTCGTTGTCCCTATCCACTTCCCCTCCAAACAGTTCTGTGTTGCCCCGATGTAAGGCTCCTTCGACTAGCAGCTGCAAGACAGCCTTGAGCCCAGCTGGAGAGGTCTGAGAGAGGCGGGTGAGAAGCTGAGAGGCCGAAGCCACACCTGGGGGGCCGTGCAGCCTCAGAGAGGCAAAGAAGCGATGCACTCCAGCTCTCACCAGTCCCAGGAGTTGGGAGGGGGACAGGGCTTCTTGAGGAAAGGGACAAATGGCCAGGAGGGAGGCAGCAGCTTCGGCTACTTCCTCCTCAGGATGCAGCAGGAGAGGAGCCAGGTCAGACAAATGGGCTGAAGCAGACTCCCCAAACCGGGCCCCTAGGGCTGCAGGGCCCTCACCACCCTGCTGTTCCCAGCCGACCAGCAGTGCCAAGTTGCGCAGGAACCGGGCAGTGAAGGGAGGCTGCAAAGTCCCTGCGTGCACCCGAGCCAGGCAGCTTCGGAAAGCCAGAGGCAGGAGGCCAGAGAGACTGACCACCAGCCCCGCATATAATTGGGTGGCCAGACTCAATTCTTCGGGGCTGCGGGCCCGGCTCAGGAGATGGCCCAAGGCCTCAGGTCCACAGCTAGGCCGAGTATAGACAGAGAGCAGGCCCAGGAGCTGGTGTTGCCAGAGGAAGCGCTTCCGTTCCAGCCGTAATGTCTCTCCGCACAGCTCTCCGACGTGGTTTCTCAGCGCATCTAGAAAGGGCACAGGGCGGGGGGGTGGGGGCGGGCCCAGCACCCCTTCCCCAGGAGACCCTCCCCGGTGATGAACCAGTTTTTGTAAGTGCAGAAGCAGCAGCTGGATCAGCCGGTCACAGGCCTCACGCACAGTGTCCGGCACAGCCAGGCCTTGGGTGGTAATGACTGAGGCAGGCATGGCCGTGTCCACCAGGAACTGCAACAGGCGGTAGGCCCCTGCCCCAGAGGCTTGGCTCACCAGGTGCACAGCCAGGTTCAGCATGTTGTCCAGCTCCTCTCGGGGGAACCCCTGCAGGTGTTGCTGCAGCTGGCTCAGCACAGCTGGGGGCTTAAGGCAATCCACCAGCTCTCCAGAGACCGTGCCCAGCAGAGCTGGTGACATGACCGCCAGCTGCAGTAGGAAGGGAACTGTGGCCTGAAGGGAGGGGTCCCCACTCCGGCCCCCGGTGCTCCCTGCCAGGCTATCATGGAACATTCGCAGCAGCTCCCGTCGGATGCTGTCTCCGTGGCGGGAGGCCAGGTGCCCTAGGATGCCTACAACCGAGGCGATCTTGGGCACCCGTTTCTCCCCAGGGATAGCAGGAGATCCAGGAAAGGGGTCTATAGAGGGGGTCTGAGAAGAGCTTCCACCACTGCCACCAGCTCCACCTCCGGCCCCACCGTGAACACAGAAATCCTTAAGGCCACAAGAGAGAACGCGGGAGATGATGGTGCCAGGAAAAGAGGAGCCGATATGGGCCACAACCCAGTCGAAGTGCGGGGAGTGTTGGACAGAGGTATCCAGCAAGGCATCCACGCAGGCATCTGGGCAACTACCAATGAGAGCTGAGAGACACTGAACGTAGATGTCCATTAATGTGCGGGTGGCCCGGCAGCCCATCCACAGCTGCAGCAATTCGTTGAGGGAGCCAGTGGCATGGGGCACGCGCTGGTGCTGGCCTGAGTATGTGCTGCTCAGCTGCCCCATGAGGTCAATGGACCACGCGCTAATCACAGGTGCCCAGGCCTTCGGGTTGGCCCGGATAAACTCAGACAGCACCTGCTGCACTTCCTGCACCACATCTTCTAGACCAGGTCCCCCAGCAGGGACATGGGAGGGTGGGGGTGGACGGAGGTGAGGGGGGCCGGCCACAGGGCTTTCGTCCAAGGCAGCCAGGTGGGCCCGAACGCTCTCATCAAAGACGCCTCGCAAGTGGTCAAGCACAGCAGCCCGAGCCGGTGGCAAAGAGCGGAGCAGGAGGAGACCACAGCGAGCATGTTCCCGGGCCGAGAGTTGGTGGCCCAGAATAGGGTCCACGCCAGTCAGAAAAGCCTTGATTTCCTGGGACAGCTCCTGAGCACTGAAAGGAAAGCCAGAGACGCAAACTTAGAGCGCTGGGAGATGGTGGGCACATTACATTCCCTCTGGGAGCTTCGGGGTTTTTTTCCATGTACAACAGGGATAACTGTACTTCAAAAGATAACGTAAGTGAAGCACTTGGGCACCATATCAAGTTTCCATTAATCACCCCATAAACGCTACCTATTTCTCTTTCAGTAATAACAATAATATATCAACGTTAGATAACTCATCTCAGGTGCTCTTTAAGTACTTTGTGTGTATTATCTCAATCCAGACAACAGCCCAATAAGGTAGGTACTATTATGATCCCATTTTACAGAGAAGGAAACCAAGGTTAAGGAATCAGACTACAAGCTCCAAGAGGGTAGTAAACATTTCTGTGCTCTTCAACACTGAATCCCCTTCTACTGAGGTGCCTGGTGTATGGAAAGCACTCCATTAAGTATCTGTTGAATCGAGTAGGTAGATCTTGTGTGGCTACAACATCTGCTCTCAAAACACCTTTCCAACTGTACTGCCCTCCCGCCAAAACACAGGCACCCCCATTAAGGCCTCCTAGTACCTGTTTCCTCCCATAGCCTGCAAGCATCCTAACCACACACCACCTGGACCCCACATCAACCACCACCACCTTCCCACCATTCTCAGTGTGCCTAGGCTCACCGTATCCCAGGGTACAGACAAGGTAATGTCTGCCTCTCAACCCTTCCCCTCCCAAAACATATGGCTTCAGTCATAGAGGTTCAGAAGCCAGTGTTATGGGAAGAGGCAAAGTCCCCTTCCTCTTACTGCCTTTTCTACCAAAGATTTGCATCCTCTAGGGGCCGACAGCGCTCCAACTGTGCCGATTCTTAAATAAATAAATAAACCACCCTAAGGTAAGGGGGAGTATCTTAGTTGCAGGACAAGGGAAAGACTAGAGGGAAGCATTTTGTGGGCCTGGGTTCTCAGGGGGTCTCCATGAAGTCAGGGGGCCCTGGGTTTTCTAGGCTCTAAAAGGGGCAGGACAGCTGGGTTCCCAAGAGTTCTGATATCCCCAACTCCTGTGAGCACAAGGCCGGGATCTGGGGTAACGGGGCGCTGGGGGTTAGGGGGAGGCAGGACCGAGATCTTAGAAGTGCGGGCACTGGAGCCCAGAGTTTTGGAGAAGCAGCCCCTTACGTTCTCTGGGAACACCCGACCAGAAATCTCTGAGAACCCTGAAGCGAGTTCTCGAGGTAGGATCCGGGTTTCTGCCGAGAAAGCTGGGGGTCGGCGCGGGGCCGCGCGGTCGGGGAAGATGCCAGGGGCTCTGACTACCTGAGCGGCGCGGGACCGTGGGTGGCCGGGGCAGGCCCGGGAGGCCCTGGGGCCCCGGGAGGGTCGCACAACGCGGACATCCCGGAGCCCTAGCCGGAGCCCGAGGCGGGAGCGGCGAAGCGCAGGTAGCGCATGCGCGCTGACGCGAAACCCGAAAGGAACCAGCGACTAGGCTTCTCAGGAAAACCAGTCCGGCGACGTCCGCGACCCTAGTATATTGGTTCCGGACCGGAGTCGGGAATCCCGGGAGCAGGACTGCGACTGTGACAGCAAGAAGCCGACCTGCCCGCAACAGAACTGTTTTTCCCCCGAAGGGCCTTTGACACACAAACTAAAGCTGGCGCGGCTCTTCGCACCTGGATTTAATGATTTTTGTTTAAAGCCAAAAATACAAAATATTCAACTCACGAGGTTTTTTAAAAATGAAGCCCTGGGAAACATTTTAATCAATAAACAGTGACAATATTAAATGAATAAACAAATAAGTAAACAGACCGTTGACAATGGAGAAAACAGTTAAAGGAGAGAAGGGAAGGGGAAAGCAGGGGCGAAAAAGACGAAAAGAAGGCGGGGGGCGAAATTCCCAAAAGAGGAAGAGGAAAAGAGAGGGAGGAAGAGGAAACCCAAAATAAATTGGGCTGGCTGGGTTGTGGGTGTTCTCCCAGTCACAGGCTCGCACTACAGTCCTGTTAGTCTCTGTTCTTTAGGCTTTGCTCTCTCCCCAACCTGCCAACTCAGGGCCCTTCCTGTCCCTGTGGAGAGGGAGCTCCTGGAAACTATATGCGGAACTCCTGTGCATTCATCAAGGGCCCCCATAATGTCCAGTGCTGCTCCATTCACTGGCTGTGTCCTCTATCCTCCCTATGCCTATTTCCTCCTCCGGAAGTGAGAATGGTAAAAGTACAACTACCTCATAGGATGTTGTGAAAATTGAAACCAGGACATATGTTCACTGATCCTAAACATCGGGGTTCAGGAAGGAACAGTCAAGAAAGAATTCTTGAGACGTCTTCAGTGCAAAAAAGGGAACAGGACCTGTGGGCAAAAAGAGCTGCAACTGAATTTTTAAGGAGGGGCTGATGATAAATTTTCAGGTTGGGAGGGGGTTAGGGAGAGCATTAAGTCTCTAAGGAATTTGGAAGTGATGTTTCCAGGATCTTGAGGAGCTAGCTGTTGTTAGGAAAAGGTCATTTACTACAGCCTAGTAAACTCTTAGCTGTGAGACCCCTCGGATGTGTATCAGTGGGCCATATGTTTAGGGGATGATTACTAACATGTATCTTGGGCAGGTAGAGATAAAGGAAGTTTCGAAAGGAATTTATGACAGGATCCTGGAGGTCTCACTGTCAAGCTAAGGTTGCCTTTTGCCCCTAGCAACATATTAACATTGAGGCAGCTAAGCTTCCAGAGGAAGGCCACTCTGCTTGTCTCAAGTACTTGTCAATGGGCTATAAGTTGTAAGGAAGTTTATTTTTTTTCCTTTTGTCTTTGTTCTCCCCGTCATATACTCCCTACTAGCAAGATCTGTACTAGAACAATAAATAGTTCTGCTCCTAACACTGCCTCGAACTGGGACCCAACACTTAACCATCTCAGAGCCTCAACTTTTGATCTGTAAAAGGAGACTTTTGGGGTGCCTGGATGGCTCAGCCGGTTGAGCATCCAGCGTCAGGTCAGGTCCCATCTCACGGTTTGTGTGTTCGAGCCCTGCGTCAGGCTCTGTGCTGACAGCTTGCTCAGAGCCTGGAGCCTGCTTCAGATTCTGAGTCTTCTTTCTTTACCCCTCTCCTGCTCACACTCCGTCTTACTCTGTCTCCCAAAACTAATTAAATGTAAAAAAAATTTTTTTTTTTTAAGGAGACTGTTGAAACATATAAGTTCTCCAGGAATGGGACTATTATGTGGTCCTTGCTCTTAAGGATTTCATAGTCTAAAGAAGCCTGTTTCGGTGTTGGACAGATCTAGATTCGAGTCTGCAATTTATCAGGAATGTAACCCTGAGCAATTGACCCAACTGTTTGAAGCCCATTTCCTTATCTGTAAAACGGGTAGGTCTCCTATCTGACAGACTTTTTGCAATGATCACTTAACATCACTTATTAAGGGGTGCCTGGGTGGCTCAGCCGGTTAAGTGTCCAACTTCAGCTCAGGTCATGATCTCACAACTCATGAGTTGGAGCCCTGCTTCGGGCTCTGTGCTGACAGCTCAGAGCCTGGAGCCTGCTTTGGATTCTGTATCTCCCTCTCTTTCTGCCCCTCCCCCACCCACACTCTGTGTCTCTGTCAAAAATAAAAAAATATTTTTAAAAATGTTTTTAATTAAAAAAAGATCACTTATTAAAATCATAATGCCAGATACAGAAACTCTTCTTTGAACACAGTAAGCTCCTTCCACCTTCTACAAGGGTAGAAGAAAATTATGAAGAATGGGTCTACCAAAATATTAAAAATGTCTTTCCTGGGGCACTTGGCTGGCTCAGTCAGTAGAGTGTATGACACTCTTGATCTCAGGGTCATGACTTCAAGCCCCACATTGGGTGTAGAGACTGCTTAAAAAAAAAGACATAAATTAAAATTTTAAAAAATGTCTTTCCTTCTCCTTCCTATTGCCTCTCCTCCTCTCTTTCCTGCATCTGGATACAGTCAGTTTCAAACAAGTGCTTTTCCTTCTGTGTTCAAAACCGGACAGAATACTGTTTCCCTGGAGAAATGGCTGATTCCAAGTTTTAGGCCAGGAGGAAATAGAGATTAGATTGGAACATGTCATTGTGTCAGAAAACAAGGAAGTGCTCAAATACTGATGGCATTGTGTCCAAAGGACAGAGAGACCACCTTGAAAAAGCTCCTGTTGGCCAAATTTTGGCCAGGATTTCAAGCCTGTAAAAGCAATAGTCATAGATTATGACACACTGAGAAACAATCAGAATCCATAGTGATAATTTTATAGAGGAAGGGGTTTTCTTTACAGAATATGTCACATGAACAGTATCAGTGAATGAAGGATAAAACTAGAAAATTACCATTTTGCGCAGTAACTAATTCAGGTAAAGATGATCATGGGTGCTAAAATAACGGAGTGAAAGGTTTTTGGGGAAGAGGGTGTTCATAAAATCTCAAAGTAGCAGCCCCATAGATTACTTATGAATTACAAAGGGAAAGTATACCTTAACAATGGAGGAAACTGACAGACACCCACTTAACCAAGTTTCTACACTTAGAATCACTAATCATGAGACAAGCTGATACTACCTACTTTTTGATGTAACCAATGGGAAATGGATTATTCCTAAATAAACAAATAAAATTACACTGGACTCTTCAAAAAACATCAAGTTATCTAAAATAGGTAGAAGGTGTTGCTGAGTGAGGGGCACCTGGGTGGCTTAGTTGGTTGAGCATCGAGCTTCTGCTCAGGTCATGATCTTGTGGTACATGAGTTGAAGCCCTACAGGGGGCTTGCCACTGTCAGGGAAGAGCCCACTTCTGATCCTCTGTCCCCTTCTTATGCCCCACCCTCACTTGCTCTCTCTCAAAAATAAACAAACATTAAAAAAATAAAAAACATGAGACAAAAGAGATAGGACAATTAAATGAAGTACATGATCCTTGATTAGCTCCTGGATTGAGGGGGAAAACAGCGATAAAGAATATTATTGGAGGGGCTCCTGGATGGCTCAGTAGATGGAGCGTCCCACTCTTCATTTCTGCTCAGGTTGCAATGAAGGGTTTGTGGGATTGGGCTGTGTTGGGCCTCCCTGAGATTCTTTCTCCCTCTGCCCCTCTCCCCTCCTCACGCTCTCTCTCTTAAAAAAAAAAAAGAAAGAAAGAAAAAGAAAGAAAGAAAGAAAGAAAAAGAAGAAAGAAAAAGAAAGAAAGAAAGAAAAAGAAAGAAAGAAAGAAAGAAAGAAAGAAAGAAAGAAAGAAAGAAAGAAAGAAAGAAAATATTATTGGAACAACTAAGGAAATTCAAATATGAAAAACTCGGTATTACCTAACGTTAAATGTCTATATAAAATAATGTTCTGCGGTGCCTGGTTGGCTCAGTTGCTTAAGTGACCGACTCTTGACTTTGATCTCCTCTCAGGTCATGATCTCACTGTTGATGAGATGGGAGTCCCGAGTGGGACTCCTTACTGACAGTGCGAAGCCTGCTTGCGATTCTCTCTCTCCTCTCTGCTTCTTCCCCTGCTCTCTCTCTCAAAAAAACCCACAACGCAACACAACAAAACAAAAACCTTAAAAAAAAAAAAAAAAAAGTTCTCCAGGGTAAAAATCTCATCTGCAATTGACCTTCGAATGAGTCAACAAAGACACATGCATACATATTTACAAGTGCATAGAGATAAAACAAGTGTTGAAAAATGCTTAAAATTGGTAAATCTAAGTAGAATGCATTTATAAACGTTCATTGTACTAATTTCTTTACAGAGTTTGAAATTCAAAATATGAAGTTGGGCAGAGGGGGATGGGGGGGCAGTGGCAGGGGGAAAGGAGTTGCAACACTGGGCCCAAACCCTCCCTCTTCCAAGGAAGTTTACACAGATTAAATAGGGCAGAGAGATGTCCCCCCACCCAACACACCTCCACACAGGCAGCTTTTCACTTTAATTAAATACCCCAGCCCTGTCTTCCAACAGAAGTTCTGAATGTTAAATGGGAAAAATAATACTTGGTCTTCACTTTATTAAAAATATAATCCTGGGGTAACTGGCTGGCTGAGTTAGTAGAGCATGTGACTTTTTTTTTTAATGTTTTATTTATTTTTGAGAGAGAGACAGCATGAGCAGGGGAGGGTCAGAGAGAGAGGGAGACACAGAATCCGAAGACAGGCTCCAGGCTCTGAGCTAGCTGTCAGCACAGAACCTGACACAGGGCTCAAACCCACAAACCGTGAGATCATGACCTGAGCCAAAGTCGGACGCCTAACCGACTGAGCCACCCAGGTGCTCCATGCGATTCTTGATCTCAAGGTCATGAGTTCAAGCCCTGCAAAGAACTTATTTTAAAACAAAAGCTTATCATTTATTTATTAAAAAAAATATTTTTAATGTTTATTTATTTTTGAGAGTGTGAACAGGGGAGGGGCCGAGAGAGGTAGGCACAATCTGAAGCAGGTTCCAGGCTCCAGGCTCCGAGCTGTCAGCACAGAGCCCGACGTGGGGCTTGAACTCACAGACTGTGAGCGTCAGATGCTTAACCGATTGAGCCACCCAAGCGCCCCCCACAAAAAAAAATTTTTCAATAATGGTGGATTCTTTTTTAAGTTTACTTATTTATTGAGAGAGAGAGAGAGAGAGAGAGAGAGAAAGCGCAAGTGATGGAGGAAGAGAGAGAGCGTGGGAGAGAGATTTTCAAGCAGGCTCCACACTGTCAGTACAAAGCCCGACATGGGACTCAAACTCACAAATGTGACATTATGAGCTGAGCCAAAGTTGGATGCTTCACCAACTGAGCCACCTAGGTGCCCCCCTTTTTTTAAGATTTTATTTTTAAGTAATAATTACACCCAATTGGGGTTCAAACTCACAACCTGAGATCTAGAGTTGCACGTTCTACTGACTGAGCCAGCCAGGCGCAGAGGCTGGCTTCTCATTGCCTCTGCTCAAGTAAGCTCCGTAGGTCCTATTTCCTAACTGTCTTGTGTCCCCACTCACAGACCCCTCCCCAATCCTACATTTAATCACACACATCTCAGTGAGAAGTCCAGGGCTTTATTACAAATGGAGCTGACTGTTAAGGAACCCCGTCTCCCATCTTTCTTCTCCACTCTCTCCCTCTCAACACATTCCTACAGGGCAGCTCCCTAAGCCATTAAGGAAAGAGGAATCTGAGAAGAGTGAAAGGGGCCAATGCCTTCTCCAAGGTCCTCTGAAATAACCAGAGTCCTTCTGGCTCCAGCTGAGAATCTTCCGGTGGGAGGCGTGGGGATTTAGCTCTTATCTTCAAGGTCCTCCATGTCTACATCTCGGGGGGCTTTTGTCTTCCTTTGCCGTTTGGGCTGCGGTTCACTAGTCCTGGCTTGCCTCATGGGGGCTTCCACTGAGTAAAAGGAAAGAGGATGCATGAAAGACCCTCAATGGATCCAGGCTGCCCCCTGCACCCCACCTCTGTACCCCAGCCTCACCTTCCATGGCTGCTTTCTCTTTCTGGGCCAGCCGGATCTGCTGGAGGAGTTTTCTGCGCTTCTTCCCAGAGAGAGTAATGTTGGCACGTGCGCTGGACCTGAAGGGTTGGTGCGGGCAAAGATGTCCAGGTTAACCGGAACCACCGGTAGGCTGGTTCTGGCTATTGAAAACGCCTTTGGGGGCGCCTGGGTGGCTCAGTTGGTTAAGCGTCTGACTTTGGCTCAGGTCATGATCTCGTAGTTCGTGAGTTCAAGCCCTGCGTCAGGCTCTGTGCTGACAGCTCGGACCCTGGATCTTGCTTCAGATTCTGTGTCTCCCTCTCTCTCTGCCCCTCGCCCACTCACGCAGTCTCTCTCTCTCTCTCAAAAATAAATAAAACATTAAAAATAAAACCAAAAAGAAAAGGTTTTTGGAGTCAGGTAAAAAGACTTTGAAAATCTGGGCTCTGAAGTAGTTGAGTTAAATCTCTCCAACATTTAGCCATTAACATACTTAATACTATTCTCATATGTATACATAAAGTATTTTAACATTAAATGTTAAAGCATGGTATATAGCAAAAACTTGTAAGGGAAAACTATTTTTCTCTCCTATCTTCAATACTTCCTTTTATTTTATCTTATTTTAAGTAGGCTCCACGCCCAATGCAGGGCTTGAACTCACGAACTGCGAGGATCAAGAGTTGCACGCTCTATCAACTGAGCCAGCCAGGCACCCCTATTTTCAATACTTCTGACACCAGAAACGTGTGAGGCTTTCCCACATCAAGCCATTCTCAAATTCTCAGCGGACACTAACTGAGAGTCCTACAAATTTAACTCAATTCTGACACCATCTACTGGGAGAGTAGAATCAGATCCCACACGTTGGGGGCTCAGTCCCACAAGACTGCATTCTACTTCAGTGGCCAGTCCCTAGTCCAAGTGGTACTCCTGAATGACCAGCTATAAGTCAAGGTTCTCATGATCCCCTTCTCAGACTCACTAATTTGCTAGAACAGCTCAGAGAACTCAGGGAAACATTTACTTGCATTTACTTCTTTACTGTAAAAGGATACAATTCAGAAACAGCCAGATAGAAGAGATGCATAGGGGAAGGTATGGGGAAGGGGCATGGAAACTCCATGCCCTCTCCAGGTGCCACCACCTAACCAGGAAGGTCATCGGATCTCTGTTATTCAAGAGTTTTTATAGAACTTAATCTTCCCAGGTGGGTGGAGCTTAAGTTTCCAATCCTCTAAATCACCCCACCTTAAGTTATCATTAGCATAATCATAAGTGTGCCCAAAAGGGGCTCCCTATATGCCTCAAAAGACACTCCTATCACTCAGGAAATTCTAAGGGTTTTAGAAGTTCTATGCCAGGAACCAGGGACAAAGACCAAATATCCTTATTACACCACAAAATTGTAAATATTTACAATAAAGAAGTCAATGAAAGAATGGGATGGGAACTCCCATGGAGCCTGCTTGGGATTCTCTCTCTCTCTCTCTCTCTCTCTCTCTCTCTTTCTCTCTTCCCTCCACTCACACTCTCTCAGAAATAAAAATATTTAGGGGTGCGTGGGTAGCTCAGTTGGTTACTCTTCCTACTTTGGCTCAGGTGATGATCTCAGGTTTGTGGGTTCAAGCCCCGCCTCCACTCTGTGCTGAAAGCTCAGAGCCTGGAGCCTGCTTCAGATTGTGTGTCTCCCTCTCTGCCCCTCCCTCGCAAAAATAAATTAAAAATGTTAAAAAAAATAAAAATTTTTAAAAATTTAAATTTACGTATAAAAATCTATGTGAAGGTACAATGTTATCTGGGGAGGTGGGTGGGTCGACAGGTCTCCTTAGATTCTTAGTCGGGTCCAAGACCCAAAGAGAGGTTGTGAGCTACTAGTGTTGTCGCAGGCTAGCGGACGTAGGCACAAACACAGCGGACACACGTGCCTTATATAAAGTCAGCCCACAAGGAAAGCGGAGGTGATACTTGCGGCGGCGATCGACAGGGAGGGGAAAGGGGACTCGGGGGGGGGGGAGCAAAGGGAAGAGAGTCTGGCACTCACGCCCGCTTCTTGAGGTGGTGCCGCGTGATCAGGCCTTCGTCTATCACAGCTCCGACCACCCGGTGCTTCAGTCGCCTCTCCCGGTTCAACACCCGCCGTCTCTTGAACAGCTTCTTCTTCAGCTCCTGAGGGGGAGGAAGATGCTACTCAGACGCAAGCGGCGCACCGCGACCCAAGACCCCGCACCCGGCGACTCCGGCCCATAGATCCCATCTCTGGCGAGATTAGAGGGCTCCAAGACGCGTGGGGAAACAAAGTCAGGGCTCCCACACAATCACCGTTCGGGGCCGGTTGATCTTTCCCCCGGGAGCCCCCATGGCAGCGCAGCGACTGTGGTTCCCCGCCGGCCTTTGGGCTCTGCGCAGGGTCCGCGTGGGCCCCGCCCCTCGGCCTCCGCGAGCCAATCGCAGCCCAGGGGCGGGTACTGAGACTATATAAAGGAGCTCGGCGGGGTCCTAGACCCCCCCCCCGGACGGCGGAAGAGTACGTAGGTAGGTAGATTTCGGAGCTACGGGCCCGGGCTGGGGTTCTGGGCGGGGTCTGCGCACCCTCCTTTTCTTGGCGGCGGTCGGGTGTGCGGTCCCGGCCCCCGTAATGTACGGAGGCAGACGGAAAGGGCCCCGGCCCCCTCGGCGTCATGTCTTCGGTGCCCGCGGCTTCCGGTCCGCGGGTTCTATCCTCAAGCGCCGGGACACCGGCTCCAAGGAGCCGGGCGGAACCGAGGTTCTGCAGACTCCTCCTCCCTGGGGTGCTCACACCTTCTCCTTTGATTTCAGGTCTGGGGAGCCGCCCCTGGAGCTGGAGCTGTCGTGCCCCCGTCCTCTTTAATTTCCCGTTGCAAACAATAAAGGCCTTTCCTACGTAGTAGGTGTGTGTCCTCCTTTTTTCCGAGGTTGCCCTTAGGGAGGCTGCACGCGTTATCCCACAAAGCGGAATTTGCAACTTTTCTCTTGGGCCTCAGGCTCCCGCGGGAGTGCGGGCGACATTTCGCAGAAGGTTCTCTGGCCGACCTTGCCGGGATCTCCAGATGGCCGCGCTGCGCGCAACCCTCCACGTGGCGACCTTGGCGGCTGGGGCGCGCCGCGCTTTGTTGGGTAGGGAAGGGAGGCGGAGTGGGGAGGGCAAGGCGGGTTCTTACCGACCCGGTAGTCTAATCCCTGAAATTGTGATTCTTCAAACCCCAGGTCACCGGGGTTTTGGGGTTTGTTTTTTTTTTTTTTTTTGCAGCAATCTGATGAAACTTGGGCACTGGGTGACACATGTACCCCACTCGTGTCCACAGGCTCTCTGGCTGGTAGCTGCCTGGCTGACCGTCGCCTCTGGGATAAGCTCCATGGCGGTCCCCGAATCGGCAGCATCCCCACCTTCGACTGGTTCTTTGGGTATGAGGAAGCCCAGGGGTTCCTACTGCCGCTGCTTCAGGAGGCACCGGCCGCCTATCCACTCCGGGTGTTGGACGTGGGCTGTGGGACCTCCAGCCTGTGTACAGGCCTCTACACCAAGTGTCCACATCCCGTGGATGTGCTGGGGGTGGACTTCTCCCCTGTGGCCGTGGCCCACATGAACAGCCTCTTGGAAGGTGGCCAAGGCCAAACACCCCTGTGTCCTGGGCACCCTGCCTCTCGACTGCAATTCCTACAGGCTGATGCCCAGAACCTGGGGCCAGTGGCTTCCTCTGGCTCCTTCCAGCTGGTGCTGGATAAGGGCACCTGGGATGCTGTTGCCCGAGGTGGTCTGCCCGGGGCTTACCAGCTTCTGTCAGAATGCCTAAGGGTCCTAAGCCCCCAGGGCACCCTGATTCAGTTCTCAGATGAGGACCCAGATGTGCGGCTGCCCTGCCTGGAGCAAGCGTCCCAAGGCTGGACTGTGACCGTGCAGGAGCTAGGCCCTTTCGGGGGCATCCCATACTTTGCTTACTTGGTTCAAGGCTCTCATCAAAGACTTTAGTTCTAACTAATCTTTCCGTTGGGTGAGGAGAGGTGAATAGAATTTTTTTCATCTTTGTATGACGGCTGGGAAGCTAGGATCTGAAGCCTGGCCTCCACGTTTACTAGCCATGTGCACATATTTTTGAATGTTTCTGCACCCCAGGTTACAGCTCGGCAAGGTAGGAATAATAGGTGGAGTTGGGGGGATTACACGCAATGTTAGGTGAAACATTCAGGACTTAGCAATGCCAGGCACAAGATGTGTGCTAAATAGAGAAGGCGCAACGGATCATTCTCTAACCCCAACTAACTGGAATTCCTAAGGGCACAGATAGAGGAGTTCTTGTTTTTTTTTAAGAGGAGTTCTTAATCCAAATCCCAGCATTGACAGGTGTGAGCCAGTGGTCTAACCTCCAAGCCTCACTGTCCTCAACCTGAGGGCCTCCTAACAAACTTCACTGAAATGCTGAGGGAGAGAGAACAGACACTTACCCTCAAAGCTCCTGGGAGGCAGGAGATATGAACATTCCACAAAGCAGCTTCCACAGACACGGGAGCCTGTTGCTGGGTTCCAGAGAAGACCAGGGTTGGAGGCTTCCTGATACTCTGTGTCCTCCGGAATCCAGGAGACCTCTTGTTCTACCTGTTCCTGCCCCCAGCTGAGTTCGGGGTTAAAGGTTCTTAAGGGAGATCTGGGGTCCAGTGAGCTCCAAGTCCAGCCTGGAGGAGAGGGGAGTTGAAGAGCCCATTAAAAGTGAAAGGTATTCCTAGGTGGCTCAGTAGTTAAGTGTCCTACTTCAGCTCAGGTCATGATTTCGTGGTCCATGAGTTGGAGCCACGCATTGGGCTCTATGCTGACTGCTCAGAGCCCGGAGCCTGGTTCAGATTGTGTCTCCCTCTCTGCCCCTCCCCTGCTCATGCTCGCACACGCTCTCTCTCAAAAATAAATATTAAAAAGTGAAAAGTATTCCTGATATGTTATTGACTTTTTGAAAGATGAAACAAATTTGTGATTTTTTTTTTTTAGTTATAAAAAAGTAATACAGCAATTGTAATTAAGAGCCTAATTTCATGGCCCCAGTTTCCTCATGAGGATAAAAGGATCTCCCCCATCAGGTTCTGAAAATCATGAGATAAAAGTGTTTAGCACAGTGCTTAGCCTACTGTAAGTGCTAATAAGCTTTTATAACAGTATCTGATGGGGAAACTTCTAGAAGAAAAGGCATCCAAAATGTAACTTCTCTGGGTAGTCCATTTGGGATAATTTTATTACCTCCTCCCCCCCAGCAATGTCGATATTTTTAAATATTAAGTATATTTTAAAAATCATTAGAAGGCATCACCCCTCAGACATTAGAACTTCGCTCTAAAGTTCAACTTTGCCAGACACCTTGACTTTTCTCTCCACCTGTATGTTATTCACTACATTAACTAAGCATCTACTGTGTGCCTCGTACTGCTTAACGCAGGGGACACAACTGAGTTTTTCAACTGGGCCCTTCCCAGAACTTCCAGGTTGCAACCGCCCCACTGAAGCAGCTGCCTCCCTCACCTGCCTCTTCACTTTGGTCCTGGAAGAAGACCTCGGCCTCCTCTTCCTCATCAGTGAGCAGCAGCAGCTCCTCATGTGGCAGGCCAAGCTCGCCGCTCTCTTCACTCCCCTCAGAGGTTTCCAACACAATGGAGGGCAGGCGAGTCTTTTGAGAGACCTCCTGAATCGGGATAGCAGGGTGCTTGGACCAAATTGGAGGATGAGTCAGCAGCAGGACACAGGGTAGGGGAGTACTAACCTGAACATCCTGGTGACCTTCAACCCTGCCAATTTCTCCTCCGTCCATCCACAGAGGGCTGGTCGGCCTAGGACTTTCTGGATGCTGGGAGGAGGCTGGGCTATCTCTAGGCCAAGGCCCATCCTCCTTGCTCCCTGGCATAAGGGCCATGGGTGCTAATTCTTAGAGGGCAGAGTGGTTGAACTCAAAGTGGAGTACCCCTACTCAGGACACCCCACAGACTGCTCCTTTAATCTTTGGAGCCTGGCCCCTAATCACTTCTGAGAAGAGAATGACAAGCTAGGAGATTACGGGCCTTCCAGGGGAGGGGAAAATCCCAAGAAGTGGGATAGGAGATTTATGTCTCAGTCCCCGGTGCCACTGGGAAAGGCAGGAGGGGTAGGAGTCAGCAAGGGCATCTGATTAAAGCCCTGTGAGTGAAGAGCTTTGCTAACACACTTGGAATTTTCCTGATTGCTTTGCTTACTAGGTCTCCCAATTTGACGTTTCTTTGTGTCTGTCTTAATGAATATTTATAAGGTGTTTACTATTTACCAGTAACTGTTTTAAATGCTTTATATATAAACTCATCCAATTATCCTAAAACTATAAGATCGATACTGTCGTTAGCCCTATTTTCTGATGCAGAAACCAGGGCACAAAGAACTTAAATGATTTGCCCAGAGTCACACAACGAATAGGTAGCTTTCTTCTCCAAACTAGAACTCAGTATGTTACTCCAAACCCGGAGTTTTCCTGTTGGGGGCGGGGCGGAGCCAAGGGTTTCCCATGATGAAAAGACAACAAATTTACTTTCAACACGTTAATTTAACAAGTAAAACAAAAATAATAATACATAAATATACCTTTTCCCCAACCCAGTACATTTGGCTTTGAGTCTTTGTTCAGAAGCTAAGGGGATTTGGAGCAGATCAACAGATTGATGGAAGTATCCGGATGGCCAGTATGTGCTGCACTGAAAAAGCACAAGTTACTGTAGGAAACTACAGAGCACAGCCCTAGTCCTGTTTCGCCCCGGAAATTTCATATTTCGGGACTGGGCAGCTGTAAACCCCACAGCAACCATGAAGACACGCATTCCGACACGCACGCTCCCTTTAGCCATCCCACCCTGGACTTCATGACAGTGGGTCCCGTGCTCGGCCCTCGAGGCCAACGCTTCTGGACGCGCTCAAGCTTCCCAGTTAAATCCAGTTTTTTAAGACCCAGGGGCTCTAGATTCGAAGGTTTGGCCGAGCAGGCCCTCTCTAGCCCGACCCCGTCTCGATGGTTTCCTCCGGGGGCCGCTCTAGCCTGCGCGGGGGCCGGCGAGACGCCGCGGCTAGCTTTCCCGGCTGCCGGCGGCTCCGGGGAGCGCCTAGCCGGTAGCGCGCTCGGCCATGGAGGCCCTGCGCAAAGCGCTGATCGTGGGTGCCCTTCTGGGCGCCGGGGCTGGCGTGGGCTCCGCGCTCTTTGTCCTCGTGACCCCGGGAGAGCAGCGGAGGCAGGCGATGCTGAAGGTGGGGAGCGATTGGAAGTGCGAGGTGGGTGGGCGGGCGGCGGAGAGCCCCGGGCTGGGGCGCGGGGTGGGTCAGGGCTGCGAACCTCCCTTCCCGCCCGCAGGAGATGCCCGAGCAAGACCCGCGGCGCAGGGAGGAGGCGGCCAGGACCAAAGAGTTAGTGCTGGCCACTCTGCAGGAGGCAGCGGCCACGCAAGAGAACGTGGCCTGGAGGAAGAACTGGAGGGTCGGTGGCGGCGGCAAGTCAGCGTGAGCTGGGACTTCCGTCGTGGGCGCGGGGACCTTGCTCCCGCGCAAGCGTCCGAGGCGGCTTTTCTCCTCCGTGCGCCCAGCGGGGAATCCCGATCGAGGAGACCCTGGGAGCCGCTGCCGGCTGAGCACATCCCTCCTCAAAAGCTGCACTGACTGCGCTCTAACGTCCTACGTCGCGGGCAGGGGCTTCGGATGTGGCGAACTCAAGGAACCAATAAATCACGCTCCTCGGTCCAATCAGTCAGCCCTGCCGTCTGGCGCCTGTAAATATCTAGAGTGTTCTGGGGGTCCGTGCTGGGGACGCGGATGACTGTGGCTCCCACCTGCCCCCCAGCGACCACATTTTCAAAATACAAGTCAAGTCATGTGGTCTGGTCAAGCGTACTTTCAATGAGAACCAAGTGACATTCTTGAAATCAGAGCTATCGTGGAAAATCCTGTAGCAATAGGTGCCCATGGAGGACACTCTGGGTTTCCTGTCCTGTGAGGTTGGAGAGGGGCTTCTAGCATCCGCGTGTGCTATGATGCCTTCTGGGGCCATTGAATCTTTGGAGGCCAATTTGCTAGGAGGGAAAGGAGCATGCGTTCAGTCAGACAGATCTTCATTAAAGTCCTGCGTGTTACAAAACCTCATGGAGCCTCAGTCCTGTTACATAGAAGGTGATATCTTGAAGGTTGTTGTAAAAAGATTAACTTAGAATTGTAAAGTGCAGTGCTTGGCACAGAGCAGCCTTTGGATGTAGGTAGTGGGGTTTTTCCCCTTCCAGGTTTTCACCTTGGTAGTTTGTAATCCCTGAATCCAGTCATGGGATCTCTGAAGGGAACGAGATAAAGCTGGTAGTTGGATCGCACTCCACAGCTAAGTCCAGCAGTTCACTTCCCTGTGGTCTGTCTCACATCCTGTGGTTCCAAAGAAGATAGTAATCCAAGGGGGGTTGGTGGGGGGAAGCCTGCTTTTATTTATGTATTTGAGTGTGCACGCACATGGGGAGAGAGGGAGAGGATCTTTTTTTTTTTTTAATTTTTATTTTTGAGAGATATGGAGTGCAAGTGGGAGGGGGGAGGGTGCAGAGAGAGAGGGAGACACAGAATCCAAAGCAGGCCCCAGGCTCCGAGCTGACAGCACAGAGCCCTATATGGGGCTCGAACCCACGAACCGTGAGATCAGGACCTGAGCCAAAGTCAGATGCTTAACCAACTGAGCCACCCAGGTGCCCCAAAGAGAATCTTGAGCAGCTTCCACGCTCCGCATGGAGCCTGACACAGGGCTCAAGCCCAAGACCCTGGGATCATGACCTGAGCCGAAATCAAGAGTGGGATGCTCAACGGACTGAGCCTCCCAGGCACCCCTGCTTTTATTTAAATAAAGCCAGAACACTAAATAAATCTTGGTAACACAGAGGTGTAAATCCAGATGGTGCACTGGTACTGTTTTCACCCGATGGATGGTGAAGTCCTAAGCCAAACACACTTGTTATGTGCGATCTTTGGTTTAACCGTGGCCTCTTTCCGAGCAGGGGAATGAAAGGGGAAAGGTCAGCAGCTGTTTGAGGGAGCACGAGGATGAGAGCAGCACCAGAGGCCATTGGTAATGAAGCAGCTTGGGAGGTTCGGAGCCCGAGCCCTAGAGTCAGGCTCCCCAGGCGTGTGGAGGTTCTGCTGTTCGCTACCTGTGTTGCTTTCCGCAAGTCATGCTCTTTGGTCCCAGTTGCTAAAATGGGACAGTTGGGGGCAACTGGCTGGCTTGGCAGGACAAGCACATGACTCTTGATCTCGGGGTTGTGAGTTCAAGCCCCATGTTGGGTGTAGAGATTAAATAAAAACCTTTATAAAAATAAAATAAAGATGGGATAACCATACCAACCTCCAGATAACTGCTTTCCTAGCTCCGTTAATACACATAAAGCACTTGCAACTGGGGGCTACATATTAAGTACTTCACACTTTTTGGCAAAGAATAAGTGCAGCTGTGAAGGTCATGACAGCACTCCTCTCAACGTTTATGAATGGCTGAATTGAAAAAAATTAGTTTTTTTTCCTTCTTTTTATTTATTTTGAGAGAGAGCACATGCATGAGTAGGGGAGGGGCAGAGAGAGAGAAGAGAGAGAGAGAGAATCCCAAGCAGGCTCCACACTGTCAGTGCAGAGCCTAACGTGGGGTTCAGACTCATGAATTATGATGGCCTAAGCCAAAGTCGGACGCATAACTGACTGAGCCACCTAGGTGCCTCCTACAAAAATTGATTTTTAAACTTATTTTTCAAAAACTTTGAGAGAGCGTGCGCGCACGCGTTAGGAAGGAGCAGAGGAAAGAGAATCCCAAGCAGGTTCCACACTGTCAGCACAAGAGCCGGAGGCGGGGCCGGAACCCACGAACCGTGAGATCATGCCCTGGGCTGAAGTCAGACACTTAACTGAGCCACCCAGGCGCCATTACTCTTTTAATATTAAGCTAATACTTATTGGGAACTTATTAAGTGCCAGGAACTATACTAAAGCACCCTTTATCAGCATTATATCACACCCATAACAAGCCGCATTAACAGTTACTGTCATCCCTGTTTTACTAAGAAAGTAGGTACGCAGGCTTCAAGAAGTCAAGATGGGGGGCGGGGGGTGCCAAAAAAGAAAAAAGGCACAGACGTAAGGATCTCGGGCTTATGACTGCCTTACCCATAGGAGGAAAACGTGCTACTCTGTGTACTCCCCACCCCCAACGCTGCTCTTAACTTCTCAAATACAAAGATCCAGAGACTGTAATCAAGTTTCTTCGCTGGAAACTGAAGATGAAAAATGAGGTCTGTTCTGAATGCCTTCCCTTTAGCTTCTTCCTCTGCCTTAGTTTCGTCCCTCCCAGCCACACAGGAAGGAGTCAGGCACATACAGAACTCAGAAGGTCTATTTATTAGGAAGGAGATGTCAGTGCTTTATCAAACATGAAGAGGTTGCAGAGAGATGGGGGGACGAAGGCCTCTCAGCTGGGACATTTCTTGGCCACAATGAGGACAGCAGAAGGCACGAGTCCTGAAGATGGAAGAAATCAGCTTTGACCACAAAGATCCTTGCCTTTTGCCTCCCGACATTTCTGGCTTCGTACGGTCTCCACAAAGTCCCCTTCCCCGGCATTCCTTCCTTTCTCGGGCATCCCTGCCCCTCCCCCAAGTCCAGTTTCTGGTCGCATGTGTCATACCCAGCTCCTGCAGAGGCCGTTCCATGTCAGCCTCTGAGAAGGCCCGCCGGGGGAAGCCACTGAGCAACTGCACGGGGTCCTGGTCCCCTCCAGGTTCTTCTCCGCGGTGGAGCTCCACATAGAGCCTCACAGCTGCCAGCTGTTCCCGGGCCCGGAACGTCTGGGTCAGCGACGTCCCGTCTGGCAGCCTGACCTAGAGGGTGAGCATGAGACAGTACTGTGAGCGTCAAAACGGAGTGAGGTGCTCAAATAAGGAAAAGAAGAGGGGCAAAGTTGCCTCCTGCTTCCTCTTAGACTGAACCGGCCTGATAACACTTTAATTTTTTTTTTTTTTTTTTTTTTTTTTTAGAGACAGAGAGAGGAGGAGACACAGAATCCGAAGCAGACTCCAGGCTCTGAGCTGTCAGCACAGAGCCCGACGCGGGGCCCGAACCCACGAACTGTGAGATCATGACCTGAGCTGAAGTTGGATGCTTAACCGACTGAGCCACCCAGGCGCCCCGGCCTCATATTATGCTTTAAAGCACCTAATGAACCGCCGCTTATGCTGTGTTTTACTAAGCACTGAAAAGAGGCTCCCAGCTTCCTCACATTTTAACAAAGACAGGATCATCCAAAAACCTCTAGATAAATACCGCGCCATGCAAATGGCTGTGTAATAAGCGAAATGAAAACATAACCAACTAAAAAGGTACTTGCTGAGTAAGAGAGAAGCATGGATTTAAAGAAGACTGGGGCAAGTGAAATTCGATCTCCTTCCTAAGAGGAGGTAGGATTTCAAAAGTCATTAACAAACAAGGGAGACGTTTGGCAAAGGGAACATAACCCAGAAAAGCTCTGAGCCGGGTACCTTTTATAAAGCTGACAAAGGGGTCCCAGAAGCAAGACAGGAATTAGAAACAGTACCTGTATGCGACACTGGTCATATTCCCTCTTGGTGGGAGGCTCCTGGCTGGGAGAGGAGGGAACAGGACCTGGCTCTGTTGGTGCTGACAGCCGAGGACCCACACTACCACCATACTGGAGGAGGAAGGAAAACACTGATCAGGCTCGCCCACTCTTTTTTTTTTTTTTTTAACGTTTATTTTTGAGACAGGGAGAGACAGAATATGAGCGGGGAGGGGCAGAGAGGGAGACACAGAATCCAAAGCAGGCTCCAGGCACTGAGCTGTCAGCACAGAGCCCAACGTGGGGCTCGAACCCACGAACTGTGAGATCATGACTCGAGCCGAAGTCGGAGGCTTAACCGACTGAGCCACCCAGGTGCCCCACAGGCTCACCGGCTCTTAAGACAAACGCTGTACGCCCATCCTTTTCCTCTGAAGCTAGAAAACGGGTTTCTCCTGGCCTCCCTACTTCATTAGCCCAGTGCCTTCCCAATCACCTACCTTCTTGGCTCTCTCTGCTTTGTCTCTTTCAATCTTTTCTCGGACTCTTTGTCTGGAATTCGGACAGGAAGAAAGCAGGTCGGACACTGACAAGGCAAATCTAGATTCCTTTCTCCTCTATCAGCCAATATCCCCATCACCCGGACCTGGCTGCTAACTCTTCGGCCTTTTCCCTCCTCCGCTCCTCGGCAGCCCGACGCATCTCATCCTCCTGGAGCCGCTGCCGAGCGGCTGATAACTCTTGCCCTTGTTTCCTGCGCTGCCGTTCCCGTTCCAATGCCTCTCGCTCCTCTCTTTCTTCCCGCTCCCGCTGCTTCTGGGCCACCAGCTCCAACATCCTGTGGGGCAGAAAGGAAAAGAGTTGGGGCGCGGGGGCAGGCTCAGTCCGTTGAGCGTCCAACTTCGGCTCAAGTCATGATCTCACAGTTCGTGGGTTCGAGCCCCGCGTCAGGCTCTGTGCTGACAGCTCAGAGCCTGGAGCCTGTCTTCGGATTCTGTGTGTCCCTCTCTCTCTGCCCTCCCCTGCTCATGATCTGTCTCTGTCTTTCAAAAATAAATAAAATAAATGTTAAAAAAAATTAAAAAATAAAAAGAAAGGAAAAGAGCTCAAAAGGACACAGATTGAGAAGGGGAGTTTATAATGGATTCTAAATGACCCCAAGGAACACGCGACCCAAAACAGAGGAACAAAGAGGAAACCGCCAAGGAAGGACAGACGGAAAGCGGGAAGGTCCAGGTTCTTTGATCAGACTCGTGCAGCACGGAAAGGTGGAAGGTGACCCTCAGACATGTGACACTGTTCCTTACTATACCTTTTAGTCTGTTCCTGTCTCTCCGCTTCACTCAAAACGGGTTTGCCTTCTCCGGCCGGAGAGCTGGTTCCTACAAGCAAGCACATCAGTGTTACTGTCCGTTCGTCCTCCTCGAGCCCTCGTGAATAATCACATTGTGTCCCTCACTCAGGACCTTCAGGGCCACCTTGCTCCGAGGAGGTGGGTTCCCGGCCCAGGACGTGTCCAAGGGGGGTCGCTAGCGGCTCATCTACATCGGGGTCGTCTTCGTGTTCCATCAACCTGGCAGGGGTAGTCGGCAGGGACGTTAACAACGGGGCTGCCCCTTCCAGCAGTCCCCAGGTCCCCTGCCACCCGGTCTTGAGCGCTCACCAGTCCATTGCAGCCTCGATGCCCTGGTTCCCCGTGAGGGCCAGAGCCTTCTCCCTGGGGGCAGAAACACGGTGAATAACGCCCGCGAGCCATGGTGCGGGTCAGGCTGGGGCGTGGAGCCTGAGACCAGGCTGGGGGAAAGGCGCAGCCAGGTCCGCGACCCCCGCGGGCCAGGGTTAGGGGGGCTCCCTTACGCGCGTCCCCTAGGGAAGCCCATCTCGATGAGACTCTCCAGAGCCGTCAGCTCCGCCATGGCGCCACCACCGCCGCTTCCGCGGGGACCTGGAGGCGGGCGAGAAGGAGGGCGCAGGAAGGTCAGCGCTGGGGTGCCCCCGGGGCCGCGCACGGTGCCGCCGCCGGCAGCCCAGCCGGGCGTTCTCTTACTCACCCGGCTCCGGACCCGCCGCGGACACTGACGAGAAGAAAGCCGAGGGGAAGCGGAAGTGCCCGGATCTGTTTAGGTCACGTGGGGGCGGACGCGGACGGGTGCCGCCGAGAGCCAGAAAACACGGGCCTGGCCCTGGGGCCCGGACGCGGGGAGGGCGGGGATGGGCGGGGCATCCGGGTCGCGGGCCGGGAGGCGACCTCACCCCCGCCCCCGCCCCCAAGCTGGGACGCCCGGCAGCGGTGGGGAAGAGGGTTGGGGCAGCTCTGAACCCCATGGGCGGAACGAAGCAAGCTCTGAGCGCAGCCAACTGGGAAGTTATTTGGCATCGTGGATCGGGAGCCATAGAAATGTTCCTACTCTTTGACCCGCTCATCCTCTCCGGGGAGTTGAGCCATCCTCCGCTCGCCTGCCAGAGGGATCTTTGCAAAACACAGCTCTGTGATCCTGTCATCACCTCCCTGCTGGAACAGTCTCCATGACACACCCCAGTCACTTAGGACGAAATTTAAGTGCTTAGTAGTCTGGCTTCCTCCGTTGTTGTTGTTTGTTTAGCGCCCTCTCTGTAAAGTTGCGAATAACAATAAGCCCTTTCGGTACCTGGCCAGGGCGTGCTGTGTAAACGTTGGTAGTGCGCGGTTTCCTCTCCCACCACTTGCTGGTAATTTGTGCAGATTGCACAACAGGCCGTCTTGCTCTTCCAAGCCCCTGCGCCTACCTGTCCCTCGGCCTGGGATGTCCTGTCTCTTTGGTGGGACTGGTTAATCCCACTTTTCAGCCTGGACCCCAGGTTTGCTTTCTAAGGGAATCCTGCTTTGACCACCCCCTTGCCACCTCCCAGCTCCGATATTTACCCCATGAAGCATTGATTCCCCTGTGTAGTCCTCGTTGATTACTTAGCCCTACACCACTAGGCTTAGGCCGTTAGAGCCCTTAAGCTAAACTCACTTTGAATGTTTATTAGGAGGCAGAGTCAGACTAAGTTACTGATATTGATAAGCAGACGCGCTGGAGACTTTTATAGGATTAATGCATATTTAATCATCACAATCTATATGATTACACTACTACTAGTCACAGGAAAACACACACAAAAAGATGTCATGAAGCTGGTAAATAACCAAGCTAGGATTCAAACCCATGCAGTGTGCATTCACTAAATGCTATGTTGCCTCTCCATAGTGGAAGGAACATCAGTTTTGCAGCCAGATATCCTAACTCCTTACTTGTAGCCTCAAACCGTTTACAACCTCACATTTCTCATTTCTTCAAAGGGGTACTGTCCTAATAATTGTGGTGAAGAGTAACTAAGAATGCTTGCAAAGCACATCTTGAATAATGAGTGGGCCCTCGTTACTTGTAAGTGAATAAATGCTGAGGAAATACAGGAAGCAAAGAAGGGACAAAGTATGCACTACAGTGTGGTAAGTGCGATATAGATAACAAATGTATTCTAGATTTATCCTAGAAGTCCAATATATTTTTTTAAATCAATAATTATATAGGACTGCATTCTTTCATCTACTTCCAGGTCAGTACCCTATAGAAATACAAACATGTGGGGACGCCTGGGTGGCTCAGTCAATTAAGCCTCTGACTTCGGCTCAGGTCACAATCTCACGTTCGTGGGTTCGAGCCCCGTGTCGGGCCCTGTGCCGACAGCTTAAAGCTTGAAGCCTGCTTCAGATTCTGTGTCTCCCCGTCTCTTTTCCCCTCCCCGTCTCATGCTCTGTCTCTCTTTGTTTCAAAAATAAATAAAACATTTTAAAAAACAAAAAAAGAAAAAAAAAGAAATACAAACATGTGAGGATACACAAAGACATCCACAACAAACTCTGAGAGCGTATGTTCCAATAAAGTGACGGCTTCTGTCAGTTAAGGAGCATCGTCCTATGGAAAGTTATGCAGTCTTCGAGATGACTAAGGAGGCTCCGAAATCACGGAACACTGTGGAACACTGTGGAACACTGTCCATCATCCATTAAGTGAATAAAGAAAACATTTGCATTGACTAAAGCGCTGCTCTGCTAGGGGGTGATTACCTCCCGAGAAGAAGGGGAACTTTCCTTTATATTCTTCAGTGGTACTTGAAACTCGTATAAATGTTACTTCTATAATTAAACATTATAAGACCAGCAAAAATGAGGATGATACGCTGTGGCCATCCCAAACTTCTCTACATCCAGTTCAGTGAAAGAGAAATTTGAAAATATACACCACTCTGGGGGAGAAAAGGATACAGTACTCTGAAAAATAGGTGGGTGGACAGGGAAATGAAAAGGATCATGAAAATGGAAATGTCTTCCTTTAACATTTCCTTTAATGTTGGTACAGTGGATATACAATAAAACACAAATTGAGGGGAAGGGGGGACAGCCCTTGGATTTGGGAAATGTCCCAGACAGCAGCTCAGGCAGGGTCCCTCTTTTTCCATCCCATGTCAGCCACTCTTTTCCACCCACTTCAGACACAGGTGAATCCTGACTCAGGTGTGCCCACCTTCATATCTAAACCAAAGATAAAAGTGGGAGTAGCCTTCCCCCAAACTCCCATCCTGCAGCAGCTCGTTCTCAAAATCCCGGTGAAGCCACCAATGCGCCAGAGTCCTTTTGAGGGTGACAAGGGTGGCGATCAGCTAACTACACCCAACAGGTCTAATACGGCCGGGGCCTGAGTCCTCAGGCCCATGAGCTACGAATGGCTTCTACATTTTTACATGGTCACATGGCTAAGGAAGTACTCCTGTAATATCTTTGCTTTTATCCTCCAGAGCTGCGAAGCCTATATCATTTACTATCTGGTCCTTCAAGGACAAAGTTCCCAATGCCTCTGCTCCTTTCAAAATCTCAGCCTGGAGCAGGATGGCAAGTCTGGGACCTGAACAAGCTCTCGGCTTGAACGCTGAGACTCCGCTGGGGCCCGAGCACCTGGCCACCTGCTCGGCTGTCCAGGCTGCTCGGGGCAGCAGCGGGCACCGCCTCCTCCCAGGGAGTCCGGGCAGACCTCTCTCTCCCCTCTAAGCCTGGACTCAGCTGGGCCCCAGAGGCCCCCAGGCTGCTTCAGGGCCCTGCTGTGGGTTGGGAGGCTGCCCGGCGGGGACAGCCCCAGCGCTCCCGCAGGCAGAAGTGCCAGACCAGAGCAGAGCAGCTCAGCAGGGCCAGCGCCGTGCCCACCCCGATTGCCACATGGAGCAGGGTACGGGGTCTGGGGGGCACGGCCAGCCTCCTGCAGGGCCCCAAGGCAGGGCCACCCACCTCCTCGAGGCCCTCCCCACCTGCCGGCGGCACGCTGCTTTCTCCGGCCCCATTTGCAGCCACTACGCAGACAACGTAAGTGCCCCCGGGCTTCAGACCCTTCAGTTCTGCTCTGCGGACAGTCGAGTTGAGGGGGGGGCCCTTCTGGGGAGCCCCGTTGCCTTCCCAGAGCAGCAGCCAGTACTGGTGGACCGGGGAGAAGGGGGCGCACCAGTGCACTGCCGCACTGCCATCCTCGGCCACCACGTGCACCTCTCCCAGGCGCGGAGGGTCAGGAGGCTGCGCTGGGCTGGAGAGCCCGGGGCACAGGCAGGCCGTGGGTCCAGCCCTCTGAAGCTCCTTGCACGGCACCTGCAGGTGGCGGCAATGGTCGTAGTCACAGGGGACAGCAGGCGAAGGTGGCCGTGGGGTCTCATCTTCCTTCTCTTCCTTAAGGTCTCGAGGGCCCAAGGACTGTGCTCTGGGAACTAAGGAGAAGGTGACAGCCAGGAGCCACAGAAGGCAGGGAGAGCCCAGCATGGAGCCTGGAAGGGAAGGAGGTGGATAGGTCAAGACTGTCCAGACCCCATGCCTTCTAGGGCCCTTCCCTCAACGAAACCTCTGGGGACTGGGAACACAGCTGGGGGCCAGGAGGAGACCAGGCAAGAGGAGGAAAGGAGACCGACACTCTTCATTTGTCAACCAACTTCTCAACAGGCGATATGCACTTGGTTTCGGGCCAAAAGCCCCAAATACAGTCTAACACGAGAGACGCGGCTATGTGGCCAGCCATGTGTGAAGTACCAGAAACAGTTAACGAATAAGCAAAGTGGTGGAGGGGAAAAGAAGAGGAAATGATTTATTCAGCCTGGGGCAGAAAGGTGGAATAATTCCCAGCTGCCACCCAGAGAAAAGACCTAAGTAAAACAATTATCGGTGGGCAACAGGCGCAAAAACCCGAAAGGAGACAGAAATGAGAGGGGAGAGATGGAACAGAAGGGGAAACCAAGGACCTTGGAACCGTCCCCACCTGTCGAGAGGGAGTTCCGGTCCCTGACTGCAGCCCCCCTCCTGCCTCCCAGCACTCTTCCCTGGCCCCCAGCAGCCCCTCACCAGTAGGTGGGGCTTGCGGCCGGCTCAAATCTTTGACCAGAGGTCTGTGGGTCTCAGGCGAAGTGTCCGGGTGCCCAGGCTACGCAGTCAGGTTTTGTCAGTGTCTTCTCTTCAATTTCAATTCTGTTTTGGCCTGAAGCTTTTATACCCTTCAACTATGATGTCACCACCTAGCCCCCCTCCCCCGGCCCTCCCCTCTTTTCCCGTGAATGCCAAGAAGCAGAAGCGGGCTGGTCCCTTTGGAGGGCCTGAGTCACGGGGCCAGGGATTGGGGGGGGGAGCCACATGCAGCTGTTTCATCTGGAGGCCAGGATGCCTGGGTTCTGAAAGGGGATTGGAATGTGGAAAGCAGCCAGGAGCTGAGAATCAAAAGGCTGAAGTTATGTGGAGGGGTGAGGAGGGGAGCACGGACCAGAGGGCAACCTGGTTGGAATCAGAGAGGAAAACAGCTGTGGGCAGCATGGGGCCTGGGCTACAAAATGCTGTTTCGGTAAAAATCATACCACATCCATGGCAGTCATTTCCTGTCTTCTGCCTCCCCGTGGACAGAGAAAGGGAGGGGCGCACAGGCCAGAATGATGTAGCCCAGCTCTCCAGACCCGCCCTACACGATCCCCCTCTCCAGAGGGAGATGAAAGAATCACGTGGATGGAGTGGGCAGGAGAGGCTTTCTCTCCTTGGACTTCCTAGGTTTGTGAATGTGAAACAGCTGTACCCAAAATAGCCCAGGGTCTGGAGGCCTTCCCCACCGGGAGCCCCCAAGACAACCTCCTCCAATTCGGGGTGGCAGGGAGGATGCCTGGGGAACACGGGGTTTTCAAGGGGCCCCGAATCCATTTCAAGGAGTCAGGGAAGCTGCTGGCATGAAAATAGTTTATTGGGGGGAGCCGCGGGAAAGGGAAGGGGGTCAGGTGGGAAACGGCTGGAATGTGGGGACTCTGCCTTGTTCTCTTCAGGAACTAGAGCAGGTGGGGCGCTGACGGGGATTGCCGGCAGAGGGTTCAGAGCTGCCCAGAGTCTCGGGGGCAAGGGCAGGGGCAGGGGCAAGGGCAGGCAGGTTGGCCTCGGTCAGCAAAGCTGCATCTTCCCAGGAGCCGGAACCTGGGCCAGGGGAGGGAGAAACAAAGTTAAATGGGAAATTAAATAACCAGGGGCCCTTCTCTCCCAACCAATATAACCTCCCCCCTACCCACATGCCACCCTCCTCTGCCCAGGGCCCCTCCCATTCCCCCCATGCCGAGCACCCCTCACCATCACTGGCCTCTGGCTCCAGCTCCTCCTCTCCAGTCAAGGGCTGCTGATCCGGTTTCTCCTCCTCTAAGAGCTGACCCTCTGCAGCCACAAGGGGAATGCGGAGGTCAGACTGGCAGAGGCCAAAGGGGGACACCTGAGGAGGTGTTGGGAGGGAGGCTGGGCGAGCTGGGGCACCATACCTGCCCCCGGGAGGTCTTCAGGGCTCTCGCTGCTGCCACCGATGTCCTCTGTGATGTCTGATGGCTGCGTTGACTCCTCCTGGCCTTGGGGCCCTGTGCCTCCAGTGTGGGGGGAGGGCAGGGGAGGGCTAGGGCGGCTGCACCCAGGCAGCTCATCCTCCAGCCTGTCCTCTGACCCTCAGCCCAGCTGCGGGGGGCCTAAAGCTCTTCACACTGGGTCACTTGGGAGCCCCCTCTCACCCGGCTCCCCAACCTTCACGCTCACCTGGCAGATGGACAGAGATCCTTCGCTGCGCTGCCTTCCGGGAACCGTCTCTCTTTCGGATGTTTACCTGTAGGGGAGAAAGCAGTGAGCAGAGCAGCTAGGATAGACCTCTGGCGCCCCGAGACCCACAACACGCCCGCCCCAGCCCCGCCTCTCAGTCAAAGAAGGATCACGAAGGGGAGGGAGAGGAGGTCCTCTGTGACCTGCAGAGAGAAGCGGTGGTGGGGCCAGATGCCCCCCCACACCCAGTGCATGTAGCTGAAGAGCACGATGACGCTGAGGAAGGTGAAGTTGCTGGCGATGCCGATGAAGGCGCAGGTCATGGGGAAGTTGTACAGCAGGTACCTGGCGCAGGAAGGGGACAGCGGTTGCCGGAGGGAGGCACTAGCCTCCCCGCTTCGCATAAATCATTCCTGGGGAAGCTGAAGGCAGTTTCCCCTTCAAGACAGCCCCCAGGGGAGCAGCGGCTCCTCACCTGAGCCCGGTGAAGTGGGCGTGGATGCGGAGGTAGGCTCCGTACAGCTGGATGCGCTTGCTGTGGATCTCGATGATCGCGCCAGTGGTCGGCACATACTGCAGGGGCGGGGGGGGGGGGCGCGAGCGTCAGATCAGGGTTCCGCTGCTGTCACTCTTACCAGCCCAACCTGAGCCCCACTTGCAGCATCTGTGGCTGTCCCTGCTGACCGGCCCGGTGGCGCCTCAGGTAGAACTCTTGAGCTCCTGGGGAGCACCGTCTCTAGTCTCCCGTCACCTCCCCCCTCCCCCGCCCATAACCCCCCTTACCGAGTTCTCTCTGTATTCCGGGTAAAGCTCCACCTCCAGGAGCTGCTTCTGCTCAGCAAAGCCAAACAGCAGGAGGCTGGAGAAGACCAGCGTGTCAAGCATCTGGAGCAGGTTGGAGCGGTAATGCAACATCACCTGCGGGAGCCAGCGGGGGAGGGGAGAGGTTGGGGACGGTGCCCCCAGACCGCCACAGCCCTAGCAACTCCTCAACCGCCCCTGAGCAGCCTGTGACGCCTGCGCCTTCTTCAGGGCCCTGGCTCCCTCATTTTCACTTCCTACCACGCGCTCCCCACCCCCCCAAACCAGCCATTCCAACGGCTTGAGTAACATCCCTCCTCTACTCAATCCGTGTCTCTTCCAGCGCAACAAACACCCCTCTTCTGAGAATTACGTAGGTTAAGCCCAACACAGTCTCTGATCTTTCCGGCAAGCAGTTCTAGGGTCCAGAATAGACCCTAAGATCCAGCGCCCCAGTAAAAGCATTTTTCCCCATGTAGACATTAGGAGACAGGCTTCATCATGTGGCTCTGTTGACAATTCATGTAAGAACAGAGTCTCGGGGTGCCTGGGTGGCTCAGTCGGTTAAGCAGATGACTTCGGCTCAGGTCATGATCTTGCGGTTCGGGAGTTTGAGCCCCACGTCGGGCTCTGTGCTGACAGCTCAGAGCCTGAAGCCTGCTTTGGATTCTGTGTCTCTCTCTCTGTCTCTGCCCCTCCCCCATTTGCTTGCTCCCTTTCTCTCAAAACTAAACATTAAAAAAAAAAGAGAACAGAGTCTAATATTTATTGAACACCCACCCACCATGTACTAACAAGCATGGTCCATTTCTTTATCGGATCCAAAATGGTCTCGCTGTGGGGCCATTACTTTCATACCCAGTTAGTAACGCTTTGTAACCAAGGGGTTAAGGAAGTGGTCTCTCAGCTAGTAGGTTTCTGAGATAGAATGCCAGAGGACATCTGTTGGGCTCTAAAGAAGCCCATTTTAGCTCCCCTCTTCAGACTTCACCCCAAAGTGGGACATGCTCATCAGATATCTGGGGTGTCTGTCTGGCCTGGTAAATGGACGCCTCTTCCCGACCCTGAGGCGTCTGTGACCTCAGAGCCAGGATGTTACTCCCGAAGCCCTCCCCAGAGATTGACATCTGTTGTCATCTCCACACCCTCCCAGCAGGCCACGGGCACTTACGGAGCGTGAAGAAGTGGAGATGATTCGGCCGCCTCTGGTGTAGCATGAAATGGTGACTAAGAACATGCCCAAGTCTTGATTCACAGGGGACTCTGGTAGCTCAAGCTCTAAGGTGACGCGGTACGGCTGTCCATACATCAGCACCTGCCCAAAGTAGCCCCATCTCTTTTCAAAAACAATGGTTTTTCATTGTACGGTCTCTGTTCCACCTCCCCCCATCCCTCCGAATTCGGCTCCCATCCCCTTGGTTAGCAGAGCAGGCCTCTCGGGCTCGCATCCCAGGAGGGTGCTGCCCCCTTGTGGTGGCTAGGTCCCTCCTACTTCGGAGAGCTTCGATATCCTATGGCTCGGCTGAACTGAGCGGCACTCTGTTCTGAGAAAGGCTGTGTCACACATTTCCTTTCCAAAAGTGAACCATCCTGTTGCCAACTGGGCCATCTGTGACTCAGGCCTCTGTCCCCATGAGGCCATCCCCTTGGGCCCCGCCCGCCTTCACTTACATTATTAATTAACCAAGTGCCAAAAGTGCGAGCCACCTCTCAGTCTTTGTCACTCTGGATCATCTTTGTGTCCCTCTGGGTCCTCACCTTGCTTATTTTGGTAGAACCCTGAGACTCATAGTGGGAAGGCGTCTTCACTGGAATTAACCTCAAAAGGTTAAAAGATTTGCCACCAAACATACCCTGGTTTTTCCTGACCGTTCCTATATTCTTCTAATCCTTTATTCAGCTCTTATCTGTAGCATAACCCTCTCAGGGTGAGTACACAAGAATCCCAGGGGCAAGAGTAAAGTTTCTGTATTTAAACAAAGGGAATGGATTTAATTTTTTTAATGTTTATTATTTTTGAGAGAGAGAGTGCGCGAGAGAGCATGGGGGAGGGACAGAAAGAGAGGGAGACAGGATCTGAAGTAGGAAGAAAGAGGATCTGAATGGATTTAATTTTTTTAATGTTGATTTTTTTTTGAGAGCGAGCAAGCCGTGCGAGCATGGGGGAGGGGCAGAAAGAGAGGGAGACAGAGGATCTGAAGCAGGCTTTGTGCTGACAGCAGACAGCCCGATGTGGGGCTTGAACTCACAGACCATGAGACTGTGACCTGAGCCAAAGTCGGACACTTAACCGACTGAGCCACCCAGGCGCCCCCCAAGGGAATGGAGTTAAAAAAAACAAAACCAAAAACCCAGCCTATAGTGAACCTCTCCCAAAATCCAGATATAATTGAGGGTGTTCTGAGCACTGTCACTAAGGTAAAAGGTAGAAAACCACTTCTCAAAGTCTTTTTTTATACAGATGCTGCTTTTCAGAATGAATTATCTGTTGGGAAAAAAAAAATGGGTTCCATGAGATTCTTAGCCCCCAGATGAGGCCTGATGAAGCCAGCTGCTTCAGTGAATTCTTTCAAACATTATAGCAGGTAGTTCTCAGGGTGGAAAAGGGGAGTGACTCCTAGCTTATGGGTATGAGTTTCTTTTTGGGGTGATGAAAATGTTCTAAGTTAATTGTGTTGGTTGCTTAAACTCTGAATACACTAAAAACAACTGGACTATACACTTTAAATGGGCGAATTATAGCTTAATAAAGCTGTTTCATATGTATGTTTTTAAACCAGTAATTCTAAATAAACATCATCTCCTCCAATGGGACTGAATGCCAGAATCTTGTGAATGACCCCACGCCTTTGTTCACATCTGTCTGCCTGATGGGCGGATTCCCCTCCTATTCCTCCGTTCCCACTCAACATTCACCCTTCCTGAAAAGGTCTACTTTGAGCCTCTCCATCGCCATAATCTCACACTGATCCCTCCCATCCTTCACAAATTCTTCTGAAATGCCAAATCTCCATCTTACATTCTGCTACTTAATACAATGCACAGATTTCCATCAATCCTGTGAGCTCCTTGAAAGCAGGACACCTTCTAGTTCTAGCAAGGTGTCACACAGAAAAGAGACATGCTATTTCCCTCACTCATTCATAAATGTTCACTGTAAATGAACGGAATGATCAACCTGCTTTCATGATCAGGGACTACCCTGATTGGAGTCCCTGGTATGGGTCTCCCCTCACCCTTCCTCTTTCCCTTCCTTCCTCATCCAGCAGCCTCACACGCAATTGTTTTAGGCTCCCTGAGTCACCATTCGGATCTCCACAATGGACAGCCACCCAACTGTATGCACCATTTCAGGTGCAGATGTTCTGTGGCTTTGTTTTTAATTCCCTCTCAATGTCCATTTTTTATTATTTTGAGCCACAAAAGCACACTGAATCAACACCTTCACAGACGACCTTGTAATGATCTCCAAACTCCTTTCCCGCCAGGATTAAAATGAGACATCTCTGGCTTGCATCCAACATTCCACCTCATTACTCTGAAATCTTCCATTTGGGACCCACTCATCTGGGACTCAAGGTAAGTCTGCCTTGTTGATAGCGTATGGGTACCACGTGGTTAACTGGAAGGAGGCACAGGATCCGCAAGCTCCCAGGTTATCGTATTGTCAACCAAGTCCAGGCTAAACACCAATCCCAGGGGGCCCCAGATGCTACTGCTTACCCTCCTCCCTTCAGAGTGGCCATTTGTTTCTAGCCTGTGTAAGTCAGTGTCCTCTCAAGAACCACTTATAAAAAATACTTTCCAGGGGGTGCCTGGGTGGCTCGGTCGGTTAGGCACGCATCTGACTCTTGATTTTGGCTCAGGTCATGATCTCACGGTTTATGAGACTGAGCCCTGTGTTGGGCTCTGCACTGAGCGTGGTGCCTGCTTGCGATATTCTCATTCTCTTTCTCTCTCTCTCTCTCCCCTCTCCCTCTCTTTCTGTCCCTCTCTGGCTCGGTCTCTCAAAATAAATAAATAAACATTAAATAAAGTTCTTACTAAGTCTGACCACTGATTATTACCAATTATGTTGCTAACAACTCAAAAAAGTCTGGTCATCAAAAACAATGTTGATGCTCCAAAGGTTATTTTGAAGTGTTCAGGGATCCTACCCTTTTTCAGAGCCTCCACCAGCTTGTCTAATATAAACAGATGCACGCCCATTCTGCATTTCCCAGGGTTTCCCCAGTTTGTTGAAGTCATACTGGCATCTGGCCCATCCCCTGGCACAGTACCCTTTGTAATGGCAGGTTATGCATATGTGTCAATAGTTTCATCATTTTACATACAGGCTTTCAAAACTCTTGGGTGGCTTTTATCCTAGTCCAGTGAAATAGGTGATTGGTTGATTTACATTCACTGAGGTCTAAAACCCATCTAGTAGCTATGGCTTGTCTGAGATCATCTGAGAAGAGCATCGCTAACATCTGTAGCAGGAAAGAATAATCCACACAGTTCAGATTTTAATTCTCCTTTAACCTCCCTTTCCTTGAGAGCCTTCCTCTTAAGCTCTACTGCTCAACCCCTGCTCACCAGGTCTTTCTCAAGCCCTCCGATTTCAAGTCTTCAAAGCTCTAATGAAACCTCTCTTCAGGTCCCATACTCACCCGATCACGTCCACCCTTAGCCAGCGAGACATTGGCAACAGGGAAGGAGCAGAGTAAGGAGGTGGAGGAATCACAGTCGGTCCTAGATGGGATGATATTCTGCTAAGTTAGAGAGTCTGCCTTACCTGTCCGTACACTTCCTTGAGCCCCTAGGGCTCCCTCTTGTCCCCCATCCCTTTTTCCAGAACAGGCACCCTTTTCTCTGTCAGAGAGATGAAGAAGAAATGGAGCCAGGAGATTCAAGACACCTGAGTGATTCTTTCATTCTCTTCCTGCGCCTTCAGCTATTTCCTCTCATTAGAGTGGAAATTCTTAAACAGGACTCCACAGACATTTCATTGAATAGTTTCAGACTTAAATGTTTCTAAAGACTCACTTGGAGAGCTTCATAAAAATGCAGATTCCTGGGTCTTAGCCCCAGATTCTGATTTAGTAGTTCTGGTCTGGGGCCTGGTTTGAGAAAATTACTCCAAGGAATCCACAGATGCTCTAAAGAGGCTGAGATACCTCCTCAACTTGTAAGCAAATATATATATATATATACACACACACACATATATATACATGTATATATCTATATTAAAATATATAATATATAATTAATAAGCATATATATGTGTGTGTGTGTATATATATATATATATATTTCTCCCCCCCCTTAGGTAAGCTCTACACTCAACATGGGACTTGAAATGACCATGAGATCAAGGGTTGCATGCCCTACCGAATGAGCCAGACAAGTACTCCCTTGCATACATGTTTTTATAGCAGAAAAGGCCCTTTCATGAGATCCATCCCTCCTAAAAGTTTAAGCAGCTCTGACTTAGAAACTACAGTTCATGATCAGGGACTCAAAACAGGAAAAAAACACAACTTTGTACCATTGATCACAATGTCCTTATCAGCAACTCTTCATGGGTCCTATGGCCCATGTTGAGAGAAGGGGAGAGAATTTGGTAAGGTCTGTAAAATCAGAAGGACCTGAAGCCCCAGGCAAGAAGCAGGACTCTGTTTGCCTCATGTTTGCATAATCTCTGTTGTGCAGGATTATCAGGAGTGGGAGGAAGGCAACTTGCTGGTTTCCTAACACCTTCTCTACTGAAGGCCAGCTTAGTCCTGAGGCGACTCAAGGGATGTGGCTGGCTGAGAGAGAGGTCTGATTCAACCCAAACAGAATGGACCCACATAGTGACAGCCTAAGAGGAGGATTTCCCCCCTTTTTTTTAAACCAGACGCAGAACTAGGATCTTAGAGCACTACCAACCCAGAGCTCCCTCGGCCTTGGGCTGTGGAAGGTAAGGAGCCATATAAACACACTGGGCTCCCGTTTTCTCCTCTGTAAATGAGGGGGGTTGAACTGAATAAGCTCTAAGGGCCTGAACAGCAATTCTCTCAAAGAATGACTCAACTTTGGCAGAAGACCCCTCTCACCTGTAGTAGAAGTGAACGGGGCTGAGGTGGCTGACTGTCGGCATGTAGGAATAGTAGAAGGAGCCATAGAGGAAGACAGACACCCAGAGCAGGAGAAGGATGGTACAGAAGAGCACCCCAAACTGCAGCAGCAGCTTGCGGGCACGACCCGCCAAGACGTGGCCCACCTCCTGGGCCCACAGCAAGGCGGGTACTGGTGGGTCATTGACCATGGCAGGGAGTGCAGAGTGTCTGGCCCCAGGTTCAGGCCTTGAGTTCCTAGCAGCTCGGTCACTTGGCCGCCACCCCTGGCCATGGGATGAAGCAGCTGGTGGTTCCTGGAAAAAGACAGAGAAGGGGGAAAAGGATGGCTCTTTTCCCAGGGGTGATGGGGACAAGGACAGGCTTACTTGACTGGCTTCGAGGAACCAGAGATAGCCAGACACAGCACAGTCTTTGTTTCATATGGTTTTTCTCCAAATGATTGCGCTTCACAACCGATTATCCCTCCCCTTTCTTTCACTGTGCTTTCTTCGCCCTCCCCACCCCCCCGTGCCAAAACAACTCCGCTGAACTTGTCCTCTGGACACCTGATTCTGGGACAGGCTACCTTGATACTCATTCATGGCAATATATAAATATACAAAAAATGAGCACCTTAAAAGGCTTTTACACACATGATGACACGGAGTCCACACTGCGAGGCGGCTGCACGGAGAGAATGTGCGACTTGCCTAAGGTCGTACAGACGCGCTCACAGCCAGCTGCCTAAGTGCCGTCAGAACGGTCTCCCGAGCTTCTCCTCTCCGCTCAGAACTGCGCTCGCTCCCGGACGGGGCCGCGCTCCACGCCGGGCCGGCCGTCCTGCAGCCAACGGCTGCTCCTCGCCAGCACCTCTTCGGGCTGGCGGTGGCCGCGGCTCCCTAACCGCGCCACCAAGGAAACCAGCCCGCGGGCCGTCGCAGCTCCGCGGACTCACCCGCTCGCCTGCTGCCGGGGCACCTGCGAGAAGCTGACTTCCGCCTCCCGTGGAAGCCCCGCCCCTTCCCGCCGGCTGCCTTTGCGGCGCCGGGAGGCGGGACCTCACTCAGGGGCGGGGCCCGGCTCAAGGGGCGGGGCCTGCCGGGCGGCGAGCTTCCCACCTCCGCGCTCCGCGCAATGTCCCTCTACGCAGTCGGTTACCAGACGAAAGAGGACAAGCGCCTTCCTTCAGGCCTCAAGATATGGCCCCACGGCAGGCTATGAGTCAGCAGCAGCATCCCCCTCAGCCCGGCCCTCCGCCCACCTTCACCACCGGCCATTTAAACCCCGCAAAGGGGGAGGGAGGCGGGCATCCAGCTGGCGCAGATTTTTGTCGCCCACAGCTCCTTGCACCTGTAGGCGTCCTAGGCGGAGGGCACAGCCGACTGGCCCCTATTCACGGCAGTGATAGCATTTCCGCTCCGTGTTTTGTCTCCAGCATTTGGGATCAACCTCCTCTGACCCTAACTAGACCCTCCCTCAGAGTCCCCACAGCGCACCATCTAGCTAGACTAGATCTTGGCAACCGGTACCTTCTATTTTGTACGTGACTCTTCACCCCAAATAACATCCCTCAGAGGGTTAGGTCAGTGTACGTCTTTGCATTCCACACAGCACCAAGCACAACGCTGCTGCAGGTCTGGGAAGTAGTCTATCAAACCAATTCCCCCCACCCAAAACCCACCCAGGAAGCCCATCTAATTTCAAGAAACACCCAATGACTCTCCCCACAATCCCCCCTACCTCTTCTTTGTCCGATTCTTTGATCTGGTATCTGCACACCTCTTTTTCCCCAGCTTCTCCTTCTTGTTCTTTAGGCATCTTCCTGACGTAGCTTGTGGCCCCTGGATCTTCCATTCGAGTCACCTGTGGCTAGAACATGAGGTGGTTGGTGATCTAGAAGCTGGTTACCTGTAGATCATCACATTTTCCTGGATATAGGGAGGGTCCCTGGGAAAGACAACAAGATTCAGGTACTACATGCTATGTCAGAGCGGAGGGAGGAGGGGGGGCGACTGACCAGCTGATGTCAGATTTTCAAATGAGCAGGGTCCCCCGCAGCCAGTACTGACTCCACTGCAGGAGATGTCACAGGTCCAGACCACCCCATTTAAGGGCGGGGGGGAGTCGGCCTGGGCCTCAGCTCCTTCCAGCTTCTTCCTAGCCCAGACTCAGAATGCCTGCAATGGGGGAAGGGCAGCTAAGTGAGACCGTTAACAGTGGGGGTGTGCGCAGGGGCTGCAGTCGGCGGCCAGGCTCCCCCATTGGCCGGGCAGTTGGTATGCTCCAGGATCCGAGCAGCTCCTTCGAGCATCCTTCATCCTTCAGGTACCAGCGTCTGGGCAGTGCCTGAGCTGCAGGAACTGGGTCCAGCCCTCGACGGACCTCTGACCTGACCCTCCCCAGTGGTCTTCTCTGTATCAGCTGCTTCGGCTGCCACAGTCAGCAGCAACTCCCTGCAAGGTGGGGCACCCATCTCAGGCAGGTTTTGTGCACCCTGCTGACTACTCCCCAGGGCTGC
The DNA here is from genome assembly GCA_028646485.1 of Cryptoprocta ferox. Taxonomy (NCBI): domain Eukaryota; kingdom Metazoa; phylum Chordata; class Mammalia; order Carnivora; family Eupleridae; genus Cryptoprocta; species Cryptoprocta ferox. The sequence goes on along the minus strand of CM053575.1, from coordinate 8,497,593 downwards.
CACACTGCCTGTGGCTTCAGGTGAGTAGGGAGCATCCTGCTTTTCTCCCGTTGGGGCTCAAGGGGGCAGGTGGGGGTTCTGTGCCCTCCTCAACAGGGCGGGGCCCTTTCTGGTTGAGGCTTCCAGAGCTGGGAACACATGGCTGGAAGAGCCAAAAAGCCTTAAATCGTTTGTAGGTTCAATGGTCTGTGGCCCAGGTCGTGTGGGAGTTTGGGGGGGGGGTATCTCATCCCACCTTCTCTATTTCCTTAGCCTGGGAAGACAGGGAAAGGCCCCTGGAGGACGGGGATGCGAGGAACAAAATGCTGGGGCACTGACCCCAGCTTTGTAAAGACTGATGAAAAATGAGCATGGGGGGGGTGTCTTCGGATGAGATTATGCAGCCCCCCACCCCCCATTATGCTCTGAGCTGTCCCTCTCTTTTCTCCAGGATGAAAGGGGAGACCCCTGTAAACAGCACTATGAGTATTGGGCAAGCCCGCAAGATGGTGGAACAGCTTAAGATTGAAGCCAGCTTGTGCCGGATAAAGGTGGGTGGACCCTGGATCCCATTAGTTGGCCCACTCGTGCTGTAGGTCCCCAAACCTCAGGTTAAGAGATGTTTTCTTTCCTTGACTCCCTGCCACCAGGGGAGGAGTCTCTGGTTTTTGTAAGGACAGCTGTCCCCTGGCTGCTGTCGGGGATGAAGGAAGAGAATACTGTCTTAAGGAGCGCTCTAGACGGTGAAAGATAACCCTTTCGGGGAGGGAGGCTGCAGCCCCTCTCAGGGGATCTGGCTAACCCTCCCCTCCTGGCTGTGCCCCAGGTGTCCAAGGCAGCAGCAGACCTGATGACTTACTGTGATGCCCACGCCTGCGAGGATCCCCTCATCACCCCTGTGCCCACTTCGGAGAACCCCTTCCGGGAGAAGAAGTTCTTCTGTGCCCTCCTCTGAGTCGCCCTGTCCCTCCCCACAAGCTCGTCACCTTTCCCTCTCCTAGGCCCTTCCTTAGGTCAGTAACTGACCGTGAGCCCCTGAGGGTCCCTGCATCCCATCCCTAGCCCTTGTCCAACCCTGTGAGGTTATCTGAAGCACAAGGCTCTCCGTCACCTGTCGACCCCATTTCCTCGCCCACCAAGGCCGACCCCAAGTACCCCTCCCTGACTATGGGGGCCCCCTTAACTCCGTCCCCAGAAGGGCCATCAGACTCTGCCAGCGTCCTGCCGGCTTCTCTCTGTGACCCGCTCAGACAATGGAGAGAGGGATGGGCCGGGTGCTCGCTCTCAGTCTCACCTGGAGCTATTAGAAGGGTAAAGCCATTTGAAGAATAAAGTCATCCAGAGTCTCAGAGGACAGCCCCTGTGTTAGCGTTCTTGGGGAGAGGATCATCAGTCTGTAGACACGGGAATGTGTACGGCAGGTGAAAGGTTTGCCACATCCAGGGAACAGGGCTAGTCAAATCAGGTCAGACATTGTCTAGGACCGGAGACCGCCGGGATTGGGGGGATGGCGGGCGCCAGGGACCGTCTCCAGTGGAAGAATTTAGTTACGACACTCAAGAGGCCACAGAGAGCATTCACACACGCGCGCGCGAAACCACTGAACGCAAGTGAAAATGAAAACAGACCGAATAGGGTGGCTCTAGGGAGGGCTCTTGAGGGCAGTGGCAGACAGCAGGAACTCAGTACGGGAGGGGAGGAGCTCGGCTCCAGTTCCTGCGAAGGGGCAGGTTTTACTTCTTCTAAGATGGCCGCGCCCACAGCGGGCCCCTTTCCAAGATGGCCGCCGCCAAGGGACCCGCGCCAACATGGCGGCCTCACGTCAGTGGGTTTCACCGTACAGGGCTTCCGAGCTAGCCCCATACTTAAAATGGCGGCCCCAGGCATCTAGAGTTCTCAATATGGTCCCTTCGGTATTCATCTGGTCTCAAAATGGCTGCCCCTGCTCTCGCCAACTCGATGCCCGTTCCTACACACCCCGGAGTCTCGAAGTCGACGCCTCCCCACCCCGATCCAGGTGAAGGCACACGGGTGACTATAAGCGAAGATCGTGGGACAAGGGGACGCCGGCAAGCACAGCGTAGCAGGCGCTGGGAGCGTGGATCTTGCGAGGGAATCTCGTTTCTACCGCTTGCCAAGCAGAGGATGCCTTTGGCGTGTAAACGAAGTGCGCGGCCAATGCCCGGCGCCGTTCATCTCAGGCGCCCTGCCTTGGTCGCCTCCTGGACTCCCTAGGAGCTGAATAAGCCCGAAACTGCTTCAGCTTGGGTTTCCTGGTAGGGCTTACTATGTTCCCCTTTCCCTCACAGACCCATTCGGTCACATCCGCCAGAAGCAACGTCCCCGCCCCTCGTGTGCCTACCAACCTTCGTAGTGGTCCCAGCAGGCTGTCTGGCCAGATGCCAAAACTAAGGCTTAATGTCTCACGAGCGCCTCCCAGATACAAACTTGGCGGAGGTTTAGAAGTCCAGAATGCTCTTCCAGAAAGAAGCCTTTTCCTTCCAAGGGCGAACATATGGAGGTGGGACCAGGGCCAAGGCAGGGAAGGTAACAGTCCGAGGGTGTCTGCTTCTCATCAACATCCCCCAAATTCAGGGATACATCCTTCCCGGGGGAAGCCTAGGCCACGCTTCGTGCCAGGATACACTTTGCAGGGGGACGGGGTGGGGTGCTGAGGGGAGGAGCCACCCTGCAGTGATAGGAGGGTGACCTGTATTAGGGATAGCCATCACCCCCACTTCCTTCACACAGGAAGACAGCAAGGGTACAGGAACTCAGAAAGGAAACCAAAGGAATGAAGGGCATTCTACCAGGAACCGAACTTAGTTTCCTAGGGATGTCTCCACAGGTCCAGGGGCACCCGATGAACTTGGGGCACCTTCCGGAACAGCAGCGTTCCAGCTGCTGTTGAATTTCTGAGCCCTGACAAGTCCTGGAGGTCATCTAATTCACCTCATCCTAGAGATGAAGAAAGAGGGAAACGCGATTGCCCTCCTGAAGTGGGGACCTACCCTCATTCTGTTCAGGAGTTGGCTTTAGTTTCTTCCTGGGTGTTTCACAAAAACTCCTGGAAGGATCAAGCCTATTTAAATCCCTGCATCCTGAAAAGTGTCTGGCACCTAGCTGGCACTCAAATATTTAAAGAATGACTGTACTATATATACTTAAATAGGAAGCAATGCAGGGCAGTTACTAAGAACCTTGCTCTTTTTCTACTGCATCCAAGTGTTGGGAAAATTCCAGAAGAGTAAGTGAAAATTTCCACATCAGTTCAGACTTGGTAAAAAGGCAGAAGGGCTCAATTAATGTAGTCTTGATAGGAGCTGTGTGTGCGTTGTTTTTTAAGTCTCTGCTTAATTTTTCTGCACAATTTTCATACTCCTCAGATTGGGGGTGATGGCTGCAGCCCTAGTTGGGGGAAAAGGGGGTTTAAGAGATTACCAGAGACCAGACATTAACTATAATTAACCATTAAGAATTATTAATTAGCTCTAAGACGAACTTTAAATATCCCAGAGAATGGGCAAACCCTGAAATCAAGGATAGCCTTTATACATACATGGCGCTAAGTCCCTGGAGTCTAACCATCTGTCTCGTACAGAGGGAGCAGCTAGAGCAGGACTTGTATCTGTTAGGAGCACTACTTGTTTCCAAACACTGGTTGTGAGCCTGTGGCACCTCAGCCTTAATGAGTCCCCGACCCTTTATCAGAGGTTACAATTAGGCTCAGTTCAGTGCCAGTAACGCAATGGTGCTTTTGTTAATTCAGGTGACACTCTCATTCTCCAAATGTACTAGGAAGTAAGCAAGCCCCCATCAGACATCTTCCATGGAATAGAAGGCTCTTCCTCCTCGGTGGCAATTAATCGTTAATAAGCTTTCTCGGCTCCCAAATGGAACCAGCCTTACATTGAACTTGAAGCATCTGAGGGGTTTTAGTACAGGCCAAATGGGTCATGACTTATCACGTATTTTCTTCTACTCCAGTGGCCCAGGCGCTCAGAAGCAGGCACTAAGGAAGCTAACAACCATCAAGCGAATGAATAGTAGAATCAGAAGGGAGTAATAGCCACGCCAAGAGGAAAGGCAGCCTTGGTCGGACCCAGAACTTGAGGAAGCAGCACCAAAAAAATCGGGTCAATCCACCCCCCCCCCCATTACACACTCCGCCCCAGTCAGTGCAGCCACAGGAGATAGGGTGAATTCAATCCAAATGGTTATTTATTCTAAAACTGGAAGCTACGGTAGAGGTGCCTACATTTTCGCCAGGATGTAATGAGAACAGGGGAGGAAAAAGTTACAGATGTAAACAATGACACAGTTACATTTTTTTTTTTTTGAACGGTAAAACCCTTTTTTACTGGCCACTTCCAAGAATGCTTTACAGGTTGTGCAAAAACATTTACAGGCTCCATGTGGTGTTTGTTTTTCTCACAAGCGTTTCCATCTACAACAACTACAAAAGACGTCTGATAAAACACTAAACAAGTCTTCTAAGGAAAACAAGGCTAGGGATCCCTCTTGGTAAATCCACATTTTTTCACCCTTAACATTTTTTTTTTCACAATAAAAAGACAGACACAAAACCCAGACATCTACAGTTGCTGCAAGTGATCTCTTGGGCTAAACCAACAAGGATGTGGCAGTTTCACTCTCCATCCATCAGAAAAAGTTTTTTTTTTTTTTCATTTTTTTAAAGATGACTTTCTGGTGTCAAAAATGAACAGCAAGTACCTCCCCCTAACCCTCCCCCGCCCCCTAAACGGCTTAAGCTTTTCACCCCCTGGGGCCCCAAGGCCCTAGCCCCCCCCAAACCATGTCAGAGACTATAAAAAGATGCTATTCTCTGGAGGACTGAACATTTGAAACCGGGATGGCAGCTTCTGCCTCGAAATTCAACTTTCTGTTGTGACATCATCTTGCCCTAAGGGAATTTCTTTGGGCTCCAGTTTTTGCCTCCTCGCCTTGACACTAGGAGCAAAGCGCTCTCAAACTCCCTTAATGGTAACAAGTTAGCGGGTTACAGGAAAGTTCATGCAATCACTTCACTCACTGCCGCACACAAATCCATGAGTGCACCACAAGGAAGCAGGCGCCGAGAGAAAGGACATCGTCAGGAGCAAGCAGACTTCCCTCCTGCCAGCACCCCTCTTCCAGCCTTGGGGTCAGAGGTACTTGTGGGGCAGAAGGGTGTATGGGACGGGGGTGACCAGAGGACCAGACGTGGGCCTGCCTGCCTAGAGAAGGGCTGCTCGGAGGTTAACGGTGGAGGGAGAGAAAGGTCGAATCTCAGCACAAAAATTTTCAACAGAGAACCGCCCAGGGGAGGAAATGGACGCGAAGCATCGTCTAGTAGGTAACACAGGGCTACCCTGGGTCTTCCCGCGCTAGCAAGTGCTGCAAATACGTGGCGTGTGCGGAGTTAAGTTCTAGGCTGACACAATGCTGAGCAGGAAGATGAATGGAAACTGAAGCTGAACGGTGAAAGAGCATTCCCATATCCCACCCATATTCTCGAGCCCAGCAACCTGCAGCTGCTCGGCAAGAACTGGGAGGGGGTTGGTAAAGTTACAAACAAAAACTATCCCAACAGAAGTCTCTGGGCTAGAGGCCTCTCTGGGGACAGGCAGGGACAGCACCCACCGGCCCCCCACCGCCCGGGAGAAATCGTGTCAAGATGCCAGGGAGGGGGTGCTCCCTCTCACGCACACGTTACACACGCTCACATTCTCGCTCTTGCCCAGGTTCAGCAGCCGCACTCCGAGCTGCCTCCCACCCCACCCCCACCCCCCTCCCCCCCTCCCCTTTCCTATTCACTCTCTACCTGTGTATCAAAAAAACCGGCAGGGCTCAGTGCCCTCCACACTGTATAAAATAGTTGCTATTCTCAGCACCTGGGCCTGGTAGCCCACACCACAGGATTCGCCTATATACATCTCCTGCTGCAGTGAAAAGAATCCTGCTTCGTTTCTGTGTGAGCTGAAACCCTGAGAAACGCTCCTTCTCTCGCACTAGAAGAGGACAGATGCTCTAACAGAGATGATTTCAGGGACTTCCCGCCTGTCTCAAGCTTGGAAGACAGAGAGTAGAGAGACTGGCAAGTCACAATCTTGAGGCTGAGGGCTGTGATGCCCTTTCTCCCCCAGGAGTCTATGGAAATTCATTGACGGGTAGGTACTTGGAGGGTGCCGGCTGTCCTGCCCTGCGGTCACGAGCGGTCCCTGTGCCTCCTTGGCCTGGGAAGCCTACAGAATGGAGCCGCCCGATCGGTGCGGTGGTCTTCCGCGCCTCAGCCAAACAGCGCGAGGCACGGGAAAGGGGACACAGGGACGCTTTGGCCTCCCGGCCCACCGGACCAGATATCCCAAGAGGGAAAGGTCAGTAAAGAAAATACAAACGGTTAGTTGGTGCAAGTGATTGAGAAGAGCCAATCGTTTATTTTCACTGCCCGGGTCACAAGTGCTCCCTCTGTCCCCACCGCTGCCTGCTCCCGGGAGAGCGCCCCCCGAGGGCGCCCAGGCCCTCTCCGCACCACCTCCTCGCTCTCCCTTCCTTGGCTGCCAGTCCAGCTGCCTCAGAATGTCAGAAGGGTGACATTTTTAGTTCTTTTCCTGTCCAACCGCAGGATACAGGACAGGCAGCCCTAAGTGCCGCTTTCTGCACAAATGGTTTTTGATTACAAATATCTAACTAGGTTTGAAATGTTTTATAGAATAAGACAATATTCTTTTCAACAAACTTTTAAAAAAAATGTACAGTTTTGTCGTTTCCACCTCCCCCCCTCCCCTGCCCCTGCTTGCGCACCCTCCCCCCCCACCGCCCCTCCCCGGCAGCTCAGCCCCACCCGAACAGCCCCTGTTTTCCTTGGTTGTGTTTTGGGGGGGGTGCCTGGCACCCCTAGAGATTCAGCTTCGTGGCTGACAGGCGAGCATGACAGGGGCTTCACCGATACCCTTGGTAACCGTAGTAGTTCCTGTAGTATCGGTCTCTGTCCTGGGGGTGGTAGTAGTAATTCTGCCACTAGAAGAGAGGGGAAACCCCATCACTCAGAGCCACAGCTGGCCGAGCACGGAGAGGCAGACACGCTTTCCTCTGGTCCTGCCACCCCCCGCCCCCATCCCCAGAGGATACTCACGTCCCGATTGTACTGTCTGTAATAGTCTCTGTATCTGTTGTACTCATAATCCCGCCCGTAGAATCGATCATAGTCTCCCCTGTATCGATCGTAGAAATTACGGTAACCCTGAGAAAGAAGAAGTGAAGATTGGTGAGCTTCTGGCGCCACAATCCACCTGCTGTCCTGTTTTCAGTGAGACACAATGGCAGAGCTTGACATTATCGACAGGCTTAATCTTCCCAGAAGAAATTCTTCCAGGGGAACACATCGAATGGGCAAAACCCTAAGCCCTGAGAAAACAGCCCAAACCACTCTGCTACCCCAAGCCAAGAGGAATGGCCATCACGACCCCGAGGGAGGAGCAGGAGAGCTGCACTCACCCCTCTGTTGCCGGACTGCCCCCAGTACTGCTGCCCGTACGCCCGGTTGTCATAGCCTCGGCGCTGCCCGCCCGCTGGAAGAGAAACGGAGAGCGCGCTCACCCAGCTGGCGTGGGGTCCCGGCTCCACGTGTGAGTGCCAACCAAAAAGTCGGAGCCAAAGGCAATTCTGGGGAACAGGAAGCCTGTTTCTGTCAGGCTCACACAGTCGTAATTAAGGCACCAGCCAGGAGCTTTTTAAAGAGTCTGGGGAGGGGGGAGGGCAGAGGAATAGAGACACAAGAAAACCAAGCCACCTTGCTTTGGAAGCTCCCCAGCTCCCACAAGACATTTAAGATGGCAAAAGGATACGTGGCAGAGTTAGAAATAGGAGTAAAAACTGCCATTCACAGAATCACGGACTTTTAGTCTTGGAAGAACCCCAGCTATCCTGTACCCCAGACCCATTATTTTATGCCAATGAAAACCAACGTCTAAATAATAAGCTCCTTAGGGCAGGAACCTGGTATTCCCAGTGCCTGGCACACGCAGACACTCAGAAGTTTTGCTGACTTACACACACACACACACACACAC